>JAMAHF010000009.1:0-683656 GCA_023627405.1 Penicillium sp. S1316
CTTTCAACCATGGTTAAATCGGGCGGAAGTGCGTCACTCGCTTGCGTGCGTCACTCGCTTACCGATTACGTTAGTTACCGCCGTGGATTAGTTAGTCAGCTCTTTACGCCATCTCCGATAGGGTTCAAACTTGAACAAGAACGGGGAAGTCCTGTATTTCTCCAAGCTGTCAAGTATACATAAACGCAGACCCAACTCCATGCAATGCCGTTAAGTAAATATAAACGTATAATGTACATAATATTAGACCGAGGTGAGTATGATACCTCTGGTAGAGCTCTAGTTTATATGCTTGCTTCGCTTCGCTCAGCTGTGCAACTATACAAACAACGATTTATAGGCGCGCTTATACCACTTTTCGTCCGAGGTAGTAGTCTCCCAGTACTCGTTTTCCAGAGCGACACGGCCTGTATCGATATCTGCTTCAATGGGCTTGACAAAGGCGGAGCGGTAGATGATCTTGTGACCGAGGTAGAGGACGAGAAAGAGAATCACACTGATATAGGCAACGAAGAACTTGGTCACGTCGAACTTGGGGATCCAGGCAGTGAAACCCTGGGTGATGATGATGAGAATGTTGAAGAAGAGCCCATACCAAGAGTACCATGGCTGCCACAGGGCCTTGTAGGGCAAAAGGTCGCGGGAGATGTTGCGGGCTTTGAGAGCGCGCATGAAACCCAAGTGGCATCCGATAATGGACGCCCACGAGATCAAGCCGGCAACGCTGGAGATGTTCAAGAACCAGTTGAAGACGGTGCTTCCAGAGTTGGAGACATTCAGGAAACCCAATAGGCCAAAAGCAGAGCTAAAGGCAACACTCCAGTAGGGGACACCGTGCTTTGACGTCTTCTTGAACCAACGCGGCGCGAAGCCTTCCTGGGCTAGACCGATCAAGATACGGCTGGCACTGTAGACGTTTGAATTGGCAGCAGAAAGCACCACGGTCAAGAGGACCGCATTGATGATGTCTGGCAAGACGGCGACGCCCGCACGGTTGGCCGCAATGACAAAGGGAGAAGAGTTGGCGTCGTTCCCGGTGGCGTTTAGAAGCTGATCGTCGTCGGAAGGCACCAGGATCCCGATGAAGAAGATTGTCAAGACGAAGAAGAACAGGATACGGAAAAAGGTCTTGCGAATGGCCGAGGGCACTGTCTTGCGAGGGTTTTCGGTTTCACCCGCTGCAATACCAACGAGCTCTGTTCCTTGGTACGCGAACCCAGCTTGGATAAGGACCGCCCAGAAGCCGACAAACTTGGCGGTTGAGTCGGGCGAGACGTCCGTGTTGGGGACAAATGGGCCCGGTGTGACCCAGTAGCGAAAGCCCAAGTAGCCCTCCCTTCCAGCTCCCGCATTGATGCAGATGCCAAAGATCATGAACCCAATCACAGTAAGAACCTTGATGCTCGAGAACCAAAACTCTAGCTCTCCAAAGAAGCTGACCGGAAGCAAGTTGAAAAAGGTGATGACGACCCAGAAGACGGCGATGAAAATGGCAATGTTGAGGTCCTTGTCCCAGAACTGGATAATCAGACCCGTCGCCGTGAGTTCAAGAGCGAAAGTGATGGCCCATGAGAACCAGTAGATCCATCCCATTGCGAATCCTAGACTGGGGTCGATGATTCGAGTTGCGTAGGACGTGAACGCGCCGGGAATCGGGATGTAGGTAGCAATCTCTCCTAATGCCGTCATGACGGAGTATACGATCGTTCCAATAAAGATGTAGGCTATCAGAGCACCCACAGGGCCTGCAGTCGAAATGGCAGAGCCGCTGCTAATGAACAGACCCGTACCAATCGTTCCGCCTACACGTGTTAACATGAGACACGTCAGAGATATATATATATATATATGGGAGCCTACCAATAGCAATCATCTGGAGATGCCTGCTCTTGAGCTTCCGCTTCAAGTCCGGCAGGGGGTTCGAGTCGCGACCAGCTCCATACTTTTCGCAGTCCATTTCGTCGACGCCGGGAGACGGGGCCGCAGCGGTGACTCGGACGGCCTCCTCGTCGCCCATCTTCTTCTTTGCCCCGGGCTCTCCCACTGAATGAACGTTGCCCCCGTGCTCAGAGGCCATGACTGGCCCAGTTACAGTCCAATGGCTGAGTCTGCGAGAGAGAGAGGGAGGGAAATGGTGAGTCTGCGAAGAGGGTAAGTCGATTTGAGGAAGAAGAAGGAAGGGGAAGAGATTGGTCCGCGAGAAGAAGAAGAAGAAGAAGAAGAAAAAGTCAGGACCGACTCCACCCAAACCAGAACTCGATCTGAAGAGGCGAAAACGGTAAACCAGTGCAAAGACCCAGTAGAACCCCAGAAACCACGCCTTTAGAAGGTGGTTTGCTATCTCATCGCCCCTCCTGTGGAGTGAGTCATAGGATAAAGATCAATGACAAATATCAACAATACATGAGTTGTAGAGACACGAATCAGTTATGTAAAGAAAACGAGGTTGGATGAGGGGGGCGATTTGGGACCATTTTCTGGTGACGGCGATGGATGCAACGCTGACTGATACAGAGGAGACTAGGGCACGCGTCGCCACGTTAAGACTTTTTTGTTCTTCCATACTTTGCAAGTTTCCATTATTATTGAGCATTCGGCCTGCTCCGTATCTATTACTCCGTGCTTTGGAATAGCAGCTTCCTATCTTCCTTCTGTAGCTCCAATCATGGCTGCTTAAGCTTTATGGTGCGCCATCCAGATGTCCGAAGTGGATCCGAAGAATTTTTTTCACCCCTACATATGTATGTAACTAGAATCTACCGTATCGGAGCGCTAGAATCCCGAGGGTCGGGCCGAGCGCTGCTCACCACGACGACTAGGCTCATTAAAAAGCGACGGTGTCGACTATACCTCTTGAAGCGACGAATGCAGCCACCAATGCAGCGAGGAATGTGGAACGTCCACAACCTTCTGATTTGCGACGCCAGGCAACCGATGCATTGCCCAGAGAAGCAGCTGCGGAAAACACTCGGTCCGCGAGGGCCTTGGTCGACTCGATCAACGCTCCATTGCGACGGTTCACGAAGTCCGCAACTCGGTTCGTGAAGCTCGGATATTCCGCGACGAACTGCAAGACTCGGCCACAAATATACAAAGATCCGCGTATGACTTGGCTGGGCTTGCAATGTACCTGCGACAGGAATTCGGACACATCAACGGTACACTTCAAGACGTTGATGCAGGGGTGACAATTATCAATTGAGTCGCAGAGGGGTTAACTGAAACCGTCCCGCTCATCCAGGAGGCCGCAAAAATGACGAGGCAGGCAGCAGCTGTTACTTATGAGCACACTTGCCATCCCCGTGGTCCTGCAGCCGTTGGTCGCGACTCGGCGAGGGATTCAGTCACTGTGCACCTCCCCTCGTCAGATGACGGCCAGATCACCCCTATCACCATCTCCTTGTCCGCCTCTTCCCCGACCCCGGATAGCGACGAAGAAGTCGAATTTGGGAGTGTGGCTCTGGGTTCTCCCCAATCTGCAATCGACCCGAGGTTCTCCTTCCGAAGAAGGACACGAAACACCGGCAGATACGTCGCAAATCTCCGATGATACAGTGTCACTGGAACTTCTAGAAAACGCTCCAATCAAGGAGATACGCGGTGAGACTGTCATCGTTATCGCTCGCGTGTCAAATCACCTTCCTGGCAAGAAGGCTGAGGAGACAGAGCAAGAACTGCAGAGGGACACCCTTCAGAAGCTCTGGTTACTTTACCAGACGCAGTTCTTCCCACCGCTGAACACCCGTGTTGACAAGTTTCCTGTTGTCCACAGGTCGAACAGTGACGATTTGCCAAAAAAGTGAGCGATGGCATCCGGTCTATTTTGGCAGCGAACTTGTTCGCTTCGAGCGTGACGACAATTGTGATGTCAGGCCTTGATGGTCTGACTAGCAACATTGCCGTCCTGAATAAATTTTTCGGACCCAATCTGCGAAATTTTCGGAATAGCCCAAAGTTCTTTGTCAAGGACGGCAAGTCTAGCTTTGTGGAGTACAATTTATTTGAGATCCTTTGTCTTCACAACGGCGCAGTAATTGGTGGTAATGCTGCAGCCCAATCGAAAAAGTATCTCGATAATTTGAGCTCTATATTCAAGAGCAAGACACAGGTTTCAAAGGGACAGCGCAATCTGAAGTCTGTGGTCAAGCCTCGCAACACAATAGGCTTGTCACTGTTCACTTGGCGCTGCCCTCAGGGCAACTGCCCTGCTCGCTTTGTGGCAGAGATCGATTTGAACTCGCACTTGACCGGGCATCATGCACCAGAGCGGGTAAGATGCTTCAATCGGTGTCGCGAAACTTTCTCGAAGCCGTTCAATATGTGGCGGCATATCGTTGATAAACATTGTCCCAAAGGTCCTGTTAAAATGACGACAATACCTTCCGTTCTCCACGGCGAGCAAGGTGACGATGTTACGCACGCAACGACAATGGACGACCCGGCTGCCACGACCGCGACGGGGCCCAGCGTCGCTGCAACTGCCAAACGATCGAGTAAAAGGACACCAGGGCAAAAACGGGGGTGGGTTTCGATGTATCGAATGTCGGGAATCGAACCGCCCCAGTAGTCACCAATAGCCGCGAATCGTCATCGAAGCAGCAAACTTCATCTCGGAGAAACGAGGAATCGGCCACGATTCTTATCACCGGAATTGGTATGCAGCCACCGTCCAGGCGTGACGAGGAGCGTGACCAGGAAAGATTTCGATAGGTCAAATGCGACAAGACCAGATGGAACAAGATCCGGTTGAGTACGAGATGGCGCTGCAGTTGCAACCTTCTCGGAAACGGCCCAGAAACTACGAGGATGGCTTAGAGAGTGCCGCAGACGACAGATGCCAGATGGGCTTTGGTGACTAGTTCGCCCTGGATGTTGTCACCTGAATGACGGGGTTTAGTCGCGCTTGCCTTGTTGATACTGCAGTACCCCTCCTTGTCACTTTTCCCACTTTTCGTACAAGTTTCTTCAGAGACATCATGTTCAGACAACTCTTGAATTTACAGTCTTTCTCCTGTCGTTCGTCACCAACTAGACATTCCCTCAAGTTTCGTTATTGTCTACCTCTTCTCTCTCTAGCTTCCACTAGCCACAAAACACCATGCTGGTAAGTACCCATCCAAGCTAGGTCTATCCTATTGATCAAACACTGCCGCCACTTAAGTCTTCATCCGATCTAGTTAGATTGGCCCAGAATATGCCCAATCGGGGTTCCTCTATTCTGCACGTAGTAAGTCACATCTTTCCTGGAGACATTGTTCAAGTTCAGGAGTTTTGACTTGTGTGTGTGCAGGAAGCAAATACTAGTGTTGATCAAGTGACGACTGTTGGTCCCGAAATCATTTCGCCTGCCGTGACTTCTACGGCGACATCAGAATTCGTCGCAGACAGAACCGCTCCGGAGAACAAAACGAGCCCAAGGCTATCCAGAATGTGACTACCAACCTGTCTGTTGATAACACCACCTCCATTGCCACGTCCAAGCCAAAATTGGCACCTACTACGCGTCATACCGTGACCAAGTCACGACCATCCGCCCGAAAAGTGACCAAGAAGGTCACTAAGACGCTGAATGTCAATACAATTAGTCGGTATTTCGGCGACAAGAAAGACAACCCAGAAATCGAATCTGACCCAAATGATACTGCACGAGTATCGACTGTCCATGTACAGTCGTCGATTAAGGCTCAATTTGGTTCTTAGGTTGCCTCTCAAGTGGCAGAGGACCAAGAAAAATAGCGACAAAATCCCACAGTCGCCGCTGCGACCCGCATTTTCGTGATTGTTTACCAAGCTACAAGCAATTATGTCGCATGGGGTTGGCCGCTGCTATTTGCTTCATGAACTGACTTGCAACTTCAGTCACCTTTTTATATTTCTTTGAATTTCTTTCGTTGAAACCACTTCAAGCATGGTGGTGTCTGGACCCATATATTATTATAATTAATTCCAGTTCTTCCTTTGTTCGGGGAATGTATATATTATTATCCTCTAATTTATCTTGTCATCGCTGAAGGTACCCCTCGTAAATTTCTTCATTTGTAGATCCAGAGCGTGCGACGAAATCTGTGCGCCTCTTATGTTCCTGGGTCAGATTAACTTCCTTCAACAAGCGACTGTTTTTGCTGCCAAGATACTCGCAGCTCAAACGCATGCTGAAATCATGGACTGTCGGACTACCATACTTATATGTACTTCGGCCCCAACACTTCCTCTATCCAAGATCACCTTCACAGCAATAGCTACTATCCTTTACTATTAACTTGGATGATGAACTGTGGGAAATCGGATGGATTGTGAGCTAACACCCTATTATAATTGACCACATGCTAATTATCTCCTCTACCTTCCATGTATACCTTCTTCTAGTATAGCTTATTCCAGTCACGGACGTCCGGCGGCTCTCATAGCTCGCACAAGCCATACGTAGTCCATTTCGTCGGGTTATCCTCTGCTCAAAATGCAACCCAGATGGTCTATACCTCTTTCCCCGATGGAAAAATGCACAAAGATGCCCCTAGCTCCATATGCCTTGCCGCTGGTAGTCCGAATGAGATCTGATGAGTGGTCTCAGGATTACCTTGGTCTGTTCTGCGATGGAAAGCAGAATGGTATAGGACAGTTATTTGCTTGCGCTTCCACAGTATGCGTTACGCGTCTGATCTGAATAGTGCGAGGCTAGTTTACGGTCTATTTTGCCAGTGAGTCCGAGGCTATAATTTGGCAACACTGCCTACCCATGGTATCTTGCTATCTGATTCATGTGCAAACCAGGATCAGGAGCATCTGCAGAGTGTACCAAGTTAGTTGATTAAGCATCCGGCTCCGGAAATTGGTCTCTTCGAACGGTCTTGTTGTTCACCGCCGGTTGTATTTGGAAAATCGATTGAGGAAAGCACATACACTTGCGCTGTACTGGTATATGATGCGCTGGAGATTAGCTATATCTGAGGAATCTATACTTCTCGGTCGCATGATGGGTATGTATGCCTGGGATTCGATAACAAATTCCCCTCTGCTGGATAAAGTGCTTAACTCGACGAATTCATTTTGCAGAATGACCCCGAGTTCGCTCCTAAGAGCAGTCACAGCGGAGTACTTTTAAAAGGGGGCGTCGGTCGTCGAGAAACTTCAAGTTGGGCGATACACGCAATAACTTGTCGTCGGTAATGTCCAATAGTATGCAGTGTGCCCAGTTCTGGCTATGGCTCTCTTGTTTGCTCCTAGGGAGGCAGTGGTTGCATTGGAGCTCTGCCAGGTTCCTTCATCACCGCACCATCAACATAAGGCAGGAAGGACATGGTCATAATACTATCGAAATCTCGATATTATCCGCAACTACAGTTGGAGCTTCTACAGCTGCGCCTGACGTTATTTGCCTTACCTGTGTTGACCTTAGTTAACTCGCATATAGATGCAGGACCTCGAAACAGAACTTCGGTTCGCTGCTCCAAAATGTCTGACGATCGAGAGTTACTAAGCAAATTATCACTGTTCTTACTACAGCCTCGAAATGCCTCTCGCAGACATTTCACTGCGAGCACACCGGTCTAGATAAAGTAAGATGCTCGGTTCAAAGTAGTACACTATGTGCTCTTGGGTCACAATCCAATTCCTCTAGATTCTCAGGGGCGACTGTCCGATCCAGGTGCACAACAACACTCAACCAGATTACGCCGAGCAACAACTTCGTTCCGACCTCGATTAACAGGCGAAAGAGCAGAGGTCTGCCGGATGCCCGTGAGTATCTCCATCCCCAAAATTGATCTCTTAATTTACTCACCCTCTTTGTAGATTAATCTGGCGGGTGAACATGCTAGCCAATCACCTCCGAGTGCCAAACTGGCTTTGGCCTTAGCCATCAAACAGAGAGCACAAATCTGCTGGATATCAGTTACTGCAATCGTGACTAAATACTTGAAGTACTAATGTCTTGCTTAGACTCATCCGGCGGGGTGAACACGGGGTTCCAACAATCCCAGTTTGTCTGATCTTGGCTGTCCAAGAAAAGACCAAAGATCTGCTTGATATTGGTACTCTTGATATTCTAACGAAACCCTATGGGTAAACTACCTGCCACGGCACTTAGTTGACTCATCTGGCGGTCTTGGCGACCCAATGGCCCCGAGCGCCAAACCTACTCTGGCTATGGTAATAGCTTTGACCTGACACTCCATGACTTGTGTTGCCTGCCAATGTCTCTATACTGTGTTATGATCAATATGAAATTGCTCACACCAGCGAGTTTGAAGTAGCAACGAGGGGGCTAAGAAGCGATGACACCGAGTTCATTCCGTTCTCTTCCTTGAGGATCCTTTCCAGCTCTTTTGGGGGAGGGGGACGTGGGCGCCATGGCCGGCGGTTCCTGTAGGCGAACACATATAGATTGAGAGAGCCGCGATATGTATCAGCTTAGCATTTGCCATCGAACACATAGCCAAGCATACATCATCTCCACGCCTTCGTATACTCAAATTGAACATAGATTCACCTAGCGAATATATTCAAAGCCCCAGGTATGGAGTGCCGAACTTATTATTGTTCTCTTCTTGACGAAACTACAGAGCAAAGATCTGCTGGATGTCGGTGCCTCTCTTATTCCGACCCTGGATACTGACATCTGACCCAGACTCATCTGACGGGATATTTCCTGAGTCTCAACCTCCGATGAGGTCAACCTTCTTGCTCTACTATCTTATTCAAAAAGAAAATGGCAAAGATTTGCTAGATGTGACTCGGAGTTATTCTTATCATGGCTAAGATCTTGGTGTACTGACAGGTAATTTAGACTATTTTCAGCGTTAAGCTCGAATACATGCCCAATCGTCTGGATTCTCAGACCCTTGAACCAAATTGCCCAAATGCCAGGTTTAATCCTGCCTTTCGGGGTTGCGCTATATGTACACCAATTGATAACTATACCAGCCTCTTTGTGCCCTAACAAAACCTCAATGAGCACTTCGACTGCTAAATAGCAACTATTCAAGCGCCTGTTAGAGTACCTGCTTAAGCGCCGGCGTGCTGTGTAATTGGTGCGTGGCCCACGAAGCCGGTATGCGTCACGATACACCGGCTTCCTGCCTTTATCGAGAATTAAGATAGCATTTCCAAGGTTCTTTTTTCTTTGTGGGAGTACTTTATGACTTTTATGCCTCGTCATCTTCTTTCCTGAACTTCCCCGTCGCCTGTTGCCCGCCTGTTAGAGTAAGCAGTCAAATTAGGTGCTACTCTTCTCCATTCAGATTGGGTTTGCTCGTTATCTATATAATTCAAGGGCACCGATGAGCGGGCGAGTTTTGCAGTGTGCTTTTCAACAATTTGTACATTCAAAGTACGCCAATTTTCCCAGCTCACTTCAACTATGCATTGCCAGGTCGTCAACACTATGAAGATCCGTCCTAGCGAGTAGGTCACACCATACATCACTCAGCTTGCAGTGGATGCTGGCCTAGGTTGACAGTTATGATAGTTGACGAATTTCAAGCTAACTAAGAGTGCGCAACTATATGCGTGATGTAGTCGTTAGGATAGCTAGATAGCAGTGAGCAACTATCTATACGAGTGTTGTAGAGAGAACCCGAGATTGAATAGTTAAGAGCAGCTCCAAGAGAGATACGAGAGAGGGAAGAAAGAGAAAAGCTAGATTTGCGAGTGATTACATGATTGCGCACACCTCGAGAGAGCTGCGCAGAGAAACTCAATCGCCCTCTCTCTCGATAGATAGACTTGAGATGGAAGCCTCTCGAATGGCGACCTACTACTAACCTCGAACCAACGGAAGCATTGCCTACCTCGCAGCGTTTTTTACCGCTTGAACTTGGTAGGTATAGTCTGAACAAAAAAAAAAAAAAGAAAGAAATCATATATTCATGCTGTATGTGTTTGGGTACTAAGCCATATCCAGTTTCAAAGCTATGCCCGCGTTGGGTATTAAGCCGAATATATAAATAAATCAATAAGTTCAGGGTATCGAAACACAACTGTTAACAGCGGAGCTGCCGCAAAGAACCACACTTGGGATATCAAAGCAACTAAGGAGATTTGCTTGCAATCGATAAATACTTCGATGAACGATGAATGACCAATGAATGATCTATTGCTGGAAGCCAATCTAAGGCACAGTGGCAGTGGGCGGTTGGGCGCTAGGGCCAGGGTCCCTTCGAAGAGCAGCTAAAGTATTTAGGACGGTTGTGGCGAGGAACAGGACCCTAATAACTTTATATTAGTTTGGAACTGTCAAGGAAAGTGTTGTCGCGCACCAATTAAATGCGCCAAACGCCGCGGCAGCTTGCAAGCCCTGGCAGACGCTGTAGTCGGAGCATCCAGGGATATCGCCGATGGATACGGCGAGGGCAATAAAGCCAGCAAACCAGAAGATCATGGTAACACCATCCACAGCTGGAAGGGCGTAACGATGGGCGAGTGCGGGGACAAAGATTGGCGCCAGAATGAAATATGGGACGACGATGAAGAAAGTCCAGACGCCGTTGAACACCATGAAGTTCACTTCATCCCACCCCGAGCTATTGATCTCATCGACGGCTAGTGAGAGTTAGTTATAGCTAGGCTTGAATTGTGATATATAGAGGGTACCGACCATGTCCAGCCAAGCCCAGGACAATAATGGCAAAAACAGCCTGGACACCGCGAAGAATATAGAATATCGGGAAATCAAATTTCGCCATGACACTAAAACTGTCACTCAAGGGAACTGGCAGACAAACTAAATTGTTGTCTTTGTTATCTTCGAAGCAGGAATGTACTACTAACCTTTGTTATCTTTGGACTGATAGTACTCTTTAGGTGGGGAGGAAACCTGAGCGAGAAGGGCGCAAGAGGGTTGAAACTAGATCTCTGTGAAAAGTGGGACGCAGGGCTGGAGCTTCAAATATAAATTCCTCACAGAAGTGGAGCTGACTCAAATTTCGAATGATGATCGCTGGACAAGGCTCACTTTGGGTAAAAAAAGAGGAGGTCTCTGACGGCATGGTTTATTCCTGTCGACGCCAAAAGTAATTTCAGGGTGGCTGTCGCTCGCGTGTGATTGCAGGAATCTGGCTGCCTTGTTTGACAAGCGTCTGGGCGGACTTGAACACGAGGTCAAATGACGACATAAACCGCTGCGAAATTATATCCCCCTAAGAATAATGCCGGAGTGAGCTGATCGAGATTTACAACGCTTGCTGGAGATCGCTGTTATTTCTTGTGTATGTGTCTCTCGAGAGCACTTGTCTACAATCAGTGATCCCCTTGATGCGCGGCCAGGTCAACCTTCCAAGTTCCGTCGTCTTTCGGCTGTTCAGCCTCGCTAAGAATAACTGCTGCTTGGAAGGATGTTTGGGTAATATTAGGCGCCCCTGCAGCCAGTAGAATCGAGTAGAATCTGGTCCCGCATCGTCACAAGGGGTCAGTTTTGATCTTTCCTGGTGAAATGCTTAACTCCCACTAGCGACTTTCCGAGGAGAGTGCGCATCTCCCATTTTTAGCGACCTCGATTACTCCCTGAGGCTTGGGCCCTGGATCGAGGCTCGGCCACAAGATCCACTGTTCTCCAGCTGATTAATTTATTGTGTTCGAGCTGAGTCTGACAGAGATACTACGTGGTATTGTGCGGAGTATCGAAATCGACAGTTGAGCCTCATCTCATATCCACTCCAGAGTTGTATACCTGCGTTCTGGCCCGGACTATGTAGCGGACATCAACACCACACCCAAGGGTTACTACGAACTCCGTTGAATCTTGACCCACGAATAGACGACGATTGGCTCGAGACTGTTTTAGTTTCAATTACTCACGCCATTTTACAATGAAGTTCACTTTCCTTTTTTCCTTTTCTCTCTCGCCCGAGTCAATTTTGGTTAAGACGCGATCACGCCATTGCGGCCATTGGAGGGGTGCTACCTACTCCCCCGCCTATATTACTACCCCTCGTTCTTCTCTTGAGTGATTGAAAGTTGCAAGTTCGCCTCAGAATACATTATACCAGAGAGCATCGCGCTAGCAACCATCATGTCTAATCCTCCTCAGCGATTCGAGACTCTGCAGCTCCATGCGGGGTAAGACCTTCACTTTCACAATGTGTATGCGCTAACTTCCCAAGCCACGAGCCAGATTCCGCGACCAATTCTCGTGCAGTTCCAATCTATGCCACCACCGTGGGTTATCCCGCTCTTGATTCCTTCTGCCGTTCCTATCCTTTCCTTGTTTCGCTAATAACTATGCATATAGTCTTACACTTTCAATGACTCGGCACACGGCGCCAGACTGTTTGGCCTTAAAGAGTTTGGCAACATTTACAGCCGGATCATGAACGTAAGCTACGCCTATATTATCACAGTTGATTCTACGTCCATATTTATAGATTTCGCAGTTAATGATTATCTTTTTTCTAGCCGACTGTTGATGTGTTTGAAAAACGTATTGCTGCGCTTGAAAGTGGTGTTGCGGCTGTTGCTGCGTCTTCTGGCCAGGCTGCGCAGTTCATGGCCATTTCTGCTTTGGCCCACGTCGGAGACAACATTGTCTCCACCAGTAACCTGTACGGCGGCACATACAACCAATTCAAGGTCCTTCTTCCGCGGTTGGGCATCACCACCAAGTTCGTCCAGGGCGACAAACCCGAGGACATTGCCGCTGCCATTGACGACCGCACCAAGGCTGTCTACGTGGAGACCATCGGAAACCCCCGGTACAATGTCCCCGACTTTGAGGCTATTGCAAAAGTCGCACATGAAAAGGGTGTGCCCCTAGTGGTGAGCCTTTCCTATTATAGTTGCGCAGCTGAGCGAAGCGAAGCAAGCAACTACAGAACTCCCCCTCCTTATATGTATAATTAACGGATGTAGGTCGACAACACCTTTGGGGCTGGCGGATATTTTGTCCGCCCGATTGAGCACGGCGCCGATATTGTTGTACACAGTGCAACTAAGTGGATTGGAGGCCACGGCACAACTATTGGCGGCGTTGTCATTGATAGCGGCAAATTCGACTGGGGCAAGCATGCGGCGCGCTTCCCACAGTTCACCCAGCCATCCGAGGGCTACCACGGCCTCAATTTCTGGGAAACTTTCGGACCCATCGCCTTTGCTATCCGTGTGCGCGTCGAGATCCTCCGAGACCTCGGCTCTGCCTTGAACCCGTTCGCCGCGCAGCAACTCATCCTGGGCCTGGAGACTCTAAGCCTCCGCGCTGAACGTCACGCTAGCAACGCCGTCGCCCTTGCCAATTGGCTCAAAAAGAACGAAAACGTCAGCTGGGTCTCCTACCCTGGCTTAGAGGAGCACCCCAGCCACGAAACTGCCAAGCTGTACCTGACCCGTGGCTTCGGTGGCGTCTTGTCTTTCGGTGTCAAGGGTGGCGCAGCCGTCGGCAGCCAGGTTGTTGACAACTTTAAGCTGATCTCAAATCTGGCAAAGTAAGACGAGATAATATATATTCCCGTATGTAGATAACGTGGCTAACTGGTACAGTGTTGGCGACTCCAAGACCCTTGCAATTCACCCCTGGAGTACAACGCACGAACAACTGAGCGAGCAGGAGCGTCTTGATTCCGGTGTCACCGAGGATGCTATCCGTATCTCCGTCGGCACCGAGCACATTGATGACATTATTGCCGACTTTGAGCAATCCTTTGACACTTCCTTCAAGGTCGTCAGAAGTGCGTAATAGTCAACCAGACATCATTGCGCAGCGGAGCAAGCAATACTTCAGGGCCATCACGTGTAGTATACTAGACATGGAACTGACTCCTCGCTTCTGTATATGATGAACGAGCTGTTACTCCTGCTATGTCAAATAAGCTACGAAGTAGTCGAGGACCACTAGGGGCTAACTAGTTAACTAGTCAAGGGTAACTTACGTCAGATATGCTACGCTAATAATAACTATATATGGCTAATGTGGATTGGATAATAAAGTATTTATATTGAAAGTACTCGCAGATTAACATCACCGAATAACACGAATAGGGAAAAAAAAAAGAGAAGAGAAAAGAAAATAACGAAATCCCAACCTCTGGAGGTATATCAGCGCAACCCACGACTTTTTAAACCCTAAGCAGTAGATACTGGACGAGAAAACAGAAACCCCAGAAAAAGCCGCCCGTACTCCCACTAAACCCTAAGAGACAAAGGATAGGTATGTGTAGAATAAGCAGTACATGTGATGAGAACAAAAATAAAAAGGTGACAAAAAGTTAAGGCGCTGTAATGCATGTTTTTGCTTCTTGCGGGTCACCTTTTTATTACAAGGAGTCATAAGGCGTCTCCTGTATTCAAGAGATGAAACGATATAAAAATTGTACAGGTTGAATCGAAGGTCGAATCGAAGGATGACGAAGAGAACCAATCATCATGTCTAGTAGTCTTTCTCGTCACGTTAATTGCCTCCCTGGCCAGGAGGCGGGGGTTGTGCCGCACCACCAGCACCTTGCGCGCCGCCCATCATGAAGCCAGGGGGGAACATCGGCATGCCAGGGAACGAGAAGCCGAAGCCGGGAACTGCTGGAGGAACGCCGACGTTGTTGGCGCTGTTTGGATCTGCTATCGGAGGTCCATCGCGATCACGGCGAGGAGGTCTGTCATTCGATACACGCGTAGAAACCGGGCCGCGCTTGCCTCCGGTGTCGGTTGCGATGCGCCTGCTTATCGCTGGAAATTTTTGATATTCTTATTAGGCAAAGGTCAAGAAAGGATGATGATGAGGAGAAAAGCATACCTTTTGACGAAACACCAGCGCCAATCTCAATGTCTGGTTCCTCTACGACCATACCGGATTCAATGGGTCTACCACCCGTGCCACCGTACTCTGCAGTGAGCATCCATTTCCGATCCGCCTCTGTCAGTCTCTCGACAGGAATTATACTGACGCCGGTCTGGTAGTCGCTGCAGTCGCGAGGACCAAATCCTACACCCCAACGAGTCTAGACGTCGTTAGTCATGATATTAATACATATCTTGATTCTGACTCACCCTGAGCTGCATATCGCCGGACTTGTACGACTCCATGCCATCACGGGCACTGACGGCATCTCCACGGCTGATCATCTTGATAAAAGCATGGCGCTTGTCGATGTTTACAATGCAAGTTTGGACAATACCGAATCGAGAAAAGAGTGAGCGCAAATGAGCCTCGGATGACCTATTCATCATTAGATAAGATGGATGAAAAAAGTATAACTGTTTGGGTTACTCACGTTACACCACCGACGAAGAGAGTACGACTCAGAACTGCACAGTGACAACGTCTGTTAGCAACATGATAGAGCGACAGAGATTTTTTCTGGGGGGGGCGCGGGGGGGAAAGCAAACCTTTGATGTTGCCCTGACCGATGGAATAATCCCATTCGATAAATTTGGGACCTGGAGGAGGAAGGTTTGGATCCTTGCGTGGAGGGGAGGGAGAGCGACGTCTACGCCCAGGAGGGCTGCGTTGGCGGTACTCGTTCCCTCCTCGCCGTCCTCCCCGCGGATCAGCAGAACCACCAGCACCACCAGCACTACCACCCCTTCGGCCGGGGGAGTCACCATGGTATTCTCCGTAAACGGGGCTGTCGCGGCGACGAGGTGGAGACACATCGCGACGTCTATCCCATCCAGGAGAGCGAGAGCGACGACGATACCCGCCGGGAGGAGAGCGCATGTAGTCGCGATGATCTCGCTCACGATTATCCCGATCAAAGTCACGTGACTGGGAAGGGTCCACCCCCCATGCACCACCACCACTCTGCTGAATGTTGGGGACAGGGAACCCAGGTGCCTGGCCAGGGTTAAGGTTGGGCATGCCACTGGGATTGTTGGAAAGGCTAAGGATTTGAAGGGCCGTGCCCCATTGGTCCTGCGGAATGCCTTGCGCCGCCAGCAGCTGCAGAAGCTGAAGTTGTTGTTGTAGGCCATCGGGCGTCATACTGGGCGGCTGTACCCCAGCAGCAGTAGCCTGGGGCAAAAGAGCAGCGAGAGGGTTTTGCGCCGCCGCCAAGGGGGTCGGTGTGTGGCTTTGACTCTGCGGCTGCTGCTGTACCAAAGCGGGATTCTGGGCTAAATTACCTAGAGCCGCAAACGGGGTTGTTGTTGCTGCTGCCATCATCGCGCCATATGGGTTTACACCGCCAGCCTGCGGTTGTGAAGACGCCTGCAACACCGGCTGTTGGGTACTCTCCTGCTGCGGTGGGACTTTAGTAGTACTCTGCTGCTGGCTTAGTGCACTAAGAGGGTTACTCGGAGCCACTGCTGCCGGCGCTGCAGTGTTTTGCTTGGCCATGTCTGCCAGAGCTTTCAGAATGCTTGAAGTGTCTGGCGCTGGTTGAGCTGCAGCTGCTCCATTAGCAGGGGTTTGCCCTCCGAGGGGAACATAGTTTGGGGCTGGTGACCCTTCTGGGGTAGTTGATTCAACATCTATCCCGGTGGATTAGTGGTCAAAAACATACAATGATATACACCTGGGAATATGGCAAAAGCTTACTTGCGGGTGCGTTTAGTTTCTGTTTGAAAGATGCAAGCATGGGAGCTGGAAAGGTGTAGCCACGCTCCCAAATGTCAACCAGCTTCTTGATTTTCTCCTATGGGGACGGGAAGAAAAAAAACCATACGTAAGTTAAACTATTCGTCACTGCGGGGATTTCTATGCAGAAAAAGAGGATATTCGCGGGGTATACGTTGAGAAAGAAAGTCTTATACAATTTTATATAAGGCCGTATATTGCCCGCAAATCCGTAGAGAAGGAGAGGGGAAATGGGAGGGAGAAATTTGCATGTTGCGTCTAGAGCGTACCTTTTGATCATCGGGTGCATTGTTTATGATGTCAGTCATCAGGACGGGTAACAACTCGGTCACTCTGTTCACTCCAGCGGCAAAGGTTCCGTCAGGAGCAGCGCTCCCCGATGGTTGTCCCGACTTGCGCGCTGCATCTACCCATTGTCGAGTTACAGAGTCTACGACATAGAGTACGCCCAATTTGTGTGTGCCTGGTGCCTTTTTGAAGTGTGTGTAGATTTTCTGGATAAGGACGGATTCATTCTGTGAAAGAAGAAAAAAAAAAAGCGAAAATAGTTAGCCCGGTGTACAGTTTTATATGCGTCAAGAGGGAGGGGAAAAGTACCTGAACATTGGCCGTACATAGCGAGGTGATACTGTTAATCTTAGAGCCTGATACACCAGGGGCCTTTAGAGCCAGCATCGACTGGAGATAGTTGTCCAGCTCTGCTACTGCCGACGACATAGCTGAAAGTGTCCTTGTAGATTCGCGGTCCAATACGGTGAAATGGTTGCGCACACCCTTTGCTTTCCGAGGAAAAAAAAAAAAAACTATCGCGCAAGCAAAAGCCTCTCAAAGGCGATCAGCTCCCCTACCGAGGCAAGTCGCTACTGGGAAATCCAGAGAATATTGTAGTATGCTTATATAGAGACCGGTAGGAAACTCTCGTGTCGCGGGGCCTCAGCCTAGATGCTAAAGGTGAATGCCTAAGCTGACTTCGGGTGTCGCGTCACTACGGCCAGGGGGCGCCTGTGGCCTACAGCTGCAACACAGCCCAAGAGAAATCGTGTCTAGAGACCTTTCGCAGCTCGTCAAAAGTACTTGTACAGGGTACAGCCTAACGCGAAAATGGAGGAAAGTCAGAAGGAGAAAGAGAAGATGATGAAGTTACAAAAGAGGGAGAGATCGGAAATGAAGATGAAGAGAAAGAGTCGAGCGTTGAAAGAACTAGGGAAGGCAGGAGTCACCATAAAAAGAAATTGAGGGTAAGGTCATGTGAGGGAAAAAACCACATAGGCAAGCGCTAGCCCTGAAAAGCATTCCAAAGCTTAGTCAGGAAAAATGGACCTCGTCATTGTCACGTGAATCCAAGATCATGTGACTTGGGAAGACGAAAACGACGATAATCCGTTGAAATATAAACGTACGTATCTACCTCTGATATTCGCCTGTCCACGAAACAAACACTCCACGTTGTATATTCGGGGAAATACGCCGATATGTACGGAATGGCAATATCGCAAATAATATTGTCAACGGTTTACTCCGATCAGTTGGGTCGACTTACCGAGGAGCTATCCCGTGCTAGCTACTTGCCGACGTCATTACGAGCCACGCCCACGATCCATACTCCAGAGTTCCCAAAAGACCCGAGTAGCCTACATAGTGAATATCTAGGGAACAATAATGGTGGGCCGTTTGAGCTAAAAAGTCTAACAGACGCCACCTCCTATTCTCTGTTGTACGTAAAAAAAAGCATACAGAGTACATATCAGAATAGCCCTGATGGCTTAACGGACACATGGGGAACTTTACTCCGGAGTCCGGAATAATAATCCACCTCTGCGATGACGGAACTGGCGGGTACGGAGTAAAGGACGAAGAAATACATACATACACGGTTGCTGGGAACTTGAAAGCTCGCAGAGTTGTTGTTGGCGCCCGGGAGACTGGCCCCGTAAAATGCTGCCAGGGTTACCGTAACATACAAAAGACCCACATTGGCTCCAGTAACAAATGGCGTGCTCCAGTATTCAATTGCCATACAAGTTTTGATACCTGTTGTTCTGTTCGTGTACGGACGGCCAGATGGGAAAAAAAAGAGGGATGGGGACCGAAAGCAGCTTTCTCCGGGCCGAACAGTACTTCCAACTTCCTTTTCTCCCTCATTTTCTGCTGTCTTCTTGATCCTCCCAACATTCTCTCCTCTCTTTTCTTTCCCCCTCTCTAATCAATCAACTCCACTTTCCCTGTTGTTTGATCAGATATGGCTTCCACACTTCGACTCGGTGCCTCTGCTCTCCGCTCCAGCACTCTTGCTGGTAAGCCGGTTGTTCAGTCCGCTGCCTTCAATGGCTTGCGCTGCTACTCTACCGGCAAGGCCAAGGTTTGTTTACAATGACTTTTAGGATTCTATGCTTACTCCGCTTCGCTTCGTACGCATCAAGTAGCTAATGTTGAATTTCACTTCATTTAGTCTCTCAAGGACACCTTTGCCGACAAGCTCCCCGGCGAGCTCGAGAAAGTCAAGAAGCTTCGAAAGTGCGCACACATCTCCCGTTACGTCGGTCGGTTCGGCCTGCAACAGTCGCTAACACAATTGTTTTTAAACCTGTAGGGAACACGGCAGCAAGGTCATTGGCGAGCTTACCCTCGACCAGGCCTACGGTGGTGCTCGTGGTGTCAAGTGCCTTGTCTGGGAGGGTTCCGTCCTCGACTCCGAGGAGGGTATCCGTTTCCGTGGTCTTACCGTAAGCCTGCCCTACTAATTGCGCACCTGAGCGAAGCAAAGCAAGCAATTACAGGACTCCCTCCTTCATGGTCATATATATATATATATATATATATATATACGAATGCTAACGACGTTCAGATCCCCGAGTGCCAGAAGCTTCTTCCCAAGGCCCCCGGTGGTGAGGAGCCTCTTCCTGAAGGTGAGCAGCCAGACCAACTCAAGTACCCTGGAAAAAAAAAATCTAAAAGCTAATATCTGATTAGGTCTCTTCTGGTTGCTCCTGACTGGTGAGGTCCCCTCTGAGCAGCAGGTCCGCGACCTCTCCGCCGAATGGGCTGCTCGCTCCGATCTGCCCAAGTTCATCGAGGAGCTCATCGACCGCTGCCCCAGCACTCTTCACCCTATGGCTCAGTTCTCTCTCGCCGTCACTGCTCTTGAGCACGAGTCTGCCTTTGCCAAGGCCTATGCCAAGGGTATCAACAAGAAGGAGTACTGGCACTACACCTTCGAGGACTCCATGGACCTCATTGCTAAGCTCCCCACCATCGCCGCCAAGATCTACCGCAATGTTTTCAAGGACGGCAAGGTTGCCCCTATCCAGAAGGACAAGGACTACTCCTACAACTTGGCCAACCAGCTCGGCTTCGGCGACAACAAGGACTTTGTTGAGCTGATGCGCCTGTACCTCACTATCCACTCCGACCACGAGGGTGGAAACGTTAGCGCTCACACCACCCACCTCGTCGGTAGTGCTCTGAGCTCTCCTATGCTCTCTCTGGCCGCCGGTCTCAACGGTCTGGCCGGTCCTCTTCACGGATTGTACGTTACATAGAAAAAAAAAAATTTCGTGTCCGCGCTAACAATAGCAGGGCCAACCAGGAGGTGCTCAACTGGCTCACTGAGATGAAGAAGGCTATTGGCAACGACCTCAGCGACGGTGCTATTAAGGACTACCTGTGGTCCACCCTGAACGCTGGCCGTGTTGTTCCCGGTTACGGCCACGCCGTCCTTCGCAAGACCGACCCTCGCTACATGTCCCAGCGCGAGTTTGCCCTTCGCAAGCTGCCTGATGACCCCATGTTCAAGCTCGTCAGCCAGGTCTACAAGATTGCTCCCGGCGTCCTGACCGAGCACGGCAAGACCAAGAACCCTTACCCCAACGTTGATGCTGTAAGTGCCTCTGATATAATCTTTTTTTAAAATTTTGTAATCTTTGCTAACTTTTTTTTCCCTCACAGCACTCTGGTGTTCTTCTGCAGTACTATGGCCTGAACGAGGCCAGCTACTACACCGTCCTCTTCGGTGTCTCTCGTGCTCTCGGTGTTCTGCCCCAGCTGATCATCGACCGTGCTCTTGGTGCTCCTATCGAGCGCCCCAAGAGTTTCAGCACCGAGGCCTACGCCAAGCTTGTCGGCGCGAAGCTGTAAAATTTTTGTCAACGATATGAAAAGATTTTTGGGCGGGGGAACTACACATCTCTAACGATTTCAAACACAGCCATCTTGTATATTTTATTTTTGTCGTCTAGAAGACTCGGACAGTGTCAAGTGTTGGGGTTAGTTCGATTAATGTATGATAGGACTTTGTTCGAGCAGGCCTTGTAACAACACTTCAATTCCAAGTCATCATCCATTACCATTCTCGCTCGGAGTATGACAACAGATAAACATTATTGCACTCCGTCGCAGTATCACCGTCTTCCAGAAGTACTAGACCGGCTGACATTTACAGCTTCAGTCACTTCGGTTTTTCAAACAGCTGACATCAGCAGTATGGTTAGTCGCAGATATATCTCCATAGATTTTGAAGCTCTCTACTGTCTAGATTACGTGCAAGAATCATTATCATTTGGGTGGCAGAGTGCCTGCTCGATTCAATAATTTTATCGGTATAATTATTGCCCGAGAAAACAACATCACCAAGAACGAACAACCACGCTCAACAGTTTTCTCTGTTGGGGCACCCGATTTCCTCCGGCTCCCAACTGATGGCCCGAGGAACGCAATAATCCACCGCCCAGCCACAAATTGCCTAGCGTGGATCGGCCCGTCTCCTCCCCCCCAATCGGGATTAGGACCCCGAAATGCACATGTGATTGGCTAGACCAAAGCCAGCTTCAGATCGAGTTTCGGAGCCTCAGGCAACTCCGGGCTGTTGTTCGCCCTGAGTGACAGGAGCTACCGTGTACAATCCCTTCCGACAGGATCACTAGCAGCAGGGAATCAGCTGGGAGAAATCTCCGTCCCACCTTTGGCTTTTCCATATAATTCTGCGCCTGTCAAACTTTCCTTTTTCCCCTCTCTTCTTCCTCTCATTTACCTACCTAACCCCCTGTTCCTCGCAAGTCTTACGGTCTCCCTCCAGATCCTCTCTCTCTCTCTCTCCCCTCTCCCCAGAGCTTGTGGTCCAGCTGGTCGTTCTCAATTCCTCCATCGTTTGTGATCCGTTAGGCAACGAGCCCCCGCAAATCCCTTGGTCAGGGCCCCTTTCAGTGCACCCAAAATTCAGAGATGTCCACCGCTACGGAAGAGTTGGGCTCTATCCCAAAGCTCGAGAAGAAGCCCATCAAGTTCAGCAACTTGCTACGTACGTACTATCGACCTGCTACACACGCTGTTCAAATCTTCTAACATAATCTTTCACAGTGGGCGCTGGATTAAACATGTTTGAGTAAGTTTTGAACTTTTTTGAACCAAAGGTTCTCGTCCACCGCTAACACAGCAACCAGAGTCACTACATTGGGACAGGTATATCATGCGCTACCGATAATAAGACAGGCCCTTTACAACTAACAATAATAATAATCTAGCCACTGGAAGTGATCAAGACAACCATGGCTGCGAACCGGGGCGATAGCTTCGCTGGCGCTATGGGTCGGATATGGGGTCGTGGCGGGATCCTCGGTTGTAAGTCAAACCCGCAAAAAAAACCCGCACATATATCCCGAGGGTGTGGGGTGGATACAACCTTCTTTTTTTTCAGAAACAAATAAATAAATCAAAAACTAACTCAGTGATAACTACAATGCAGATTACCAAGGTCTCATTCCGTGGGCCTGGATTGAGGCCTCTACCAAGGGCGCCGTCCTTTTGTTCGTTGCTTCGGAAGCAGAGTTCTATGCCAAGGTGGCTGGCGCCCCCGACTTCCTCGCTGGTATCTCTGGAGGTATGGCCGGTGGTATCGCCCAAGCCTACGCGACCATGGGCTTCTGCACGTGCATGAAGACAGTCGAAATCACAAAACACAAGATGGCTGCTCAGGGTGTGAAGCCCCCCAGCACCTTTGCGACTTTCATGGACATCTACCGCAAGGAGGGTATCCGGGGTATCAACCGCGGTGTCAATGCCGTGGCCATCCGCCAGACCACAAACTGGGGATCTCGTTTCGGTCTCTCTCGCTTGGCCGAGCAGGCTATTCGCAACGTGACTGGCAAGGACGAGAAGGAGAAGCTCGGTGCTCTTGAAAAGGTCATCGCTTCCGGTCTGGGAGGTGGACTCTCCGCCTGGAACCAGCCTATTGAGGTCATTCGAGTCGAGATGCAAAGCAAGACCGAGGACCCCAACCGCCCCAAAAACCTAACGGTCGGAAAAACCTTCAAATACATCTACGACTCCAACGGTATCAAGGGTCTCTACCGCGGTGTGACCCCCCGCATTGGTCTCGGTATCTGGCAAACCGTCTGTATGGTGGCTCTTGGTGACATGTAAGTTGTTTTCCTTTTCTCTGATCTGGATTATCCGGAAATCCCATGTGATCTACCGAGGCTGTCAAAACAAGGCTAACCCTGTGGGTCTCCGTTCTTAACGATAGGGCTAAGGAGGCAGTCGAAAAACTGACGGGCGACAAAGTCACCGCGAAGCACTAGAGAAGGTTTGAAATACCCTTCCACTATACAGGGTTCTGGTTTTGCGGTCGAGGCGTGCGCGGGCGTCCTGTGTGTATCGCGGACTCGACTGGTTTCGAGTTTTGTGCAAGTTTTACATCCATGTCTTACTATGTGTACTTCGGGATAGAGAGGGAAAAGAATACCCTAGTATACCAATTTAATCATCTATCTCTTGGAGATCGAAATGCGTCTCTAATCGTGGGCCAGCTAGGTGTAAGTGGCTTTTTTTTTTCCCTTTCTCGTTCATAACAGTCAAGCGGACCTCCCAATAATGCAACCAGCTACTAGTAGCTCCTTAGCCAGTGTGATCTCAAGATTATTTGAGGGTACTACTCAATTAACGGCATAGAGTTCCTAGAGTAATCACTAACTGTCGAGTCGCTCTTGCCCGTTTTGTAATCATTTCCCCCCGAAATTCGCCTTTCCAATCATAGGGCCGTTGATGTGCATACTCCAGAGTAGCTAATAGCTCCCACAGCGATAATTTACTCTATCAGATATACAAGTACCTAGTTAAGAACTTTTTGATATTATCATCGCTCATTATTACTCCGTTTCCCACAAACCTTCCCCGCCCCCCACAGGGAGGGAAAGGCAAAGGCCGCCGTCAATAATCCCGCATCACAGCAACCATATCATCTAACCGTGCAACCTCCCCAAGCAGCAATGACTCCTTGGCCCTCCACGCACGGAGCCTCTCCAGTTCGCCCTCGGAAAGATAGCGCTCCTCATTTCCCTTGACATCGCTGCGCTCTGTCTTATCTAGAAATTCCTTTAGGCGGCCCCGCTCGAACCGTAACCGCTGCAGGCAGCGCGACATGGATTTGTATGTATCCTCCAGGATACTGTCGCGGATGCGGTCTGGGTCGTAGAACCATAGGAAGATTGTCCGTGAGGGCTGTCGCTGGGCGTCACGGGGCACCTCTTGAAGATCGACAAAGCCACCTGTTTGCATGGATGCAAGAACCTGCCGGAGGTCTTTGAAGGGGAGGAGGCTGATTTCTTGAAGGCGCTTTTCGTCGAGTTTACCCTTTGCCTGGAGCACTCGAATGACGCGCAGGGCGACATCGCCGTAGCGAGCTTCGACGATACGTTCCAGCTCAAGGTGGCGGAGTTTGCGGGCAAGATGGCGAAATTCAATGGTCCAGGTGATCAGGCCGCCGCTGAGGCGTTTAGAGGTTAGACTATACGGAGGGTGGGCAAGGATGGAGAGGTGTTGGTCTATTTCGTAGGCGCGGTTGCCACTGCTGCCTGCACTCTCCTCAAGGTGGGTATCATCGTCGCCATTGACCGTTTCTTCAAAGGTCCGTTTTCCAAGCCGGGGGTTGGTGGAAGAGACATCCGTAGGTCCAAGAGACCCCACGAGGTCAAGGTAGGGGTCAATGTCCTGAGAAAGAGCACTCAGTGGGATAGCGACCGAGTACTGTTCACCTTCTTCCCCCTCTCGCGGGATTTCGGCAGAGTCCCGGCACTTTGTGGTTTGGTATTCGATCCGGCGGAGAAGAAAGTCGTACACTTGTGCGGTTTCGGGGGGTGCTTCGCGTTCTGCGAGGTCGAGAAATCGCCGATTTCGAAGGGCGACATCAAGCTTTTCGTAGTTGACGCGCACGGTTAATGAGGACTGGCAAACTTTTAGTTAGGGATCTTTTTTTTTTTTTGCTCCCCGGTTAGGAGTATAAGAAGAAGGAGAAGCCTACTTCCATGGGAACCTCGTCGTCGAACCACTCATTTTCATCATCCCCTTCCCCATCGTTGTCGTAGTTGAACCGTGCTCGCTTGGCATCTTCGACCAAAGCACCATTAACCCGCCTCCGTTTGACTCCTCGGGGGACTCCGTTGATGAGTAGCCCACGAGTGAGATCACCATCAAGCCGCTCCTTGAGCAAGTCACCCGTCTTTTCTAGAACGTACTCTTCCAATTTCTTTCCCTTGAGATTTTGCACCGAGTCTCCTGCTTTGATTTGGCGTTCGATGTCCAAAACGTTATCAGCAAAACTCTGAAAATGCCCTTCTCGGACGCGAAGAATATATCCATGCGCAGCCAGCGCTTTGAGTGTCGGATGCAGTGACGATTGCTCTAGCATGTGGTCGCCGCCATTCGCCCCGTTGACCCCGTTGACCCCGTTCATCCCGTTCATCCCATTCTCACCATCATCTTCTTCTTCATCAACCTCCCGTAGGTCTTCTTGTCCTTCGCGGAAACGGTTGGTATGAATCGCGTCGGGTTGCAGTTCTGGCAATATCTCAAGGTGACTCACTTGAGCATGGCCGAGATACATTATGGTCGACATGACGATGGCCGCATACTGTCCTAGCCTATCCTCAACAAATTCCAAGATTTTTCCGGACCGTGCAAGGTAATAAGCGGCTTGCATGTTTGCGCTGTAGTAGGTAACGCCTTCTTCGAGGGGGGTATAGTGGTGCACGAGATGATGCTGGATCATGGCGACCAGGGCGGCGCGCAATCGGCTTTCGGAGATGCGAGTGAACCCTACCAGTCGCTGCAGGGTGAGGCGCTCATAGCGATGTAGGGTCGAGAATATCCGCTGTTTTAGTTTTGAACAGCAATGGTCAGTCGATAAATGCCTTCTACCTCCTTAAACCTAAGAGTCACCGGGAATCAGAAAAGAAAAACACAACAAGCATACCCCAAAAAGCTCGCCGAAATTATCTTCTACCAAGAGCATGCATAGCTCCGCTGCGTACTGTTTGCCTTTGCGGTTAGCCAACACTTAACCCATTGGCTGATCGGCTAGTGGATCAATCTTCGTCGCATCTTTGCATACCTGGGAAGCCATATTTTAGGTAGGGTCTTCTAGAGAATCTTCCAGCTTCAATTCTCTAGAAGGGACACGATTGTCACCGCGAAAGGCTCATGGGGATGTCATGTGATGAATGCAGATATATTTCGAGCCCTTGAATTTTCAGCTCGTGTGTGTCTAGGTCAGCTTGTCTCTAGGTCAATCAGAGGAGCCGTCCTTTTTTTTTCCCTCTTATCGCGAAAGCTGCGGAGCACCTCACGTGCGATTATAGGTCACCTGACATCACCTGATCCAGGACTGCCGGTTCCGCCCGCGCTCGCGATGTTGGCCAATCAGAGAGCGAGTAATCACAACGCCGGCATCAACTTGAAGCTTTTCAGACGTCGTCAAACCACCAGCACCCAGCGGACCTCCTTCACCTCACACCCCTCTTCCTCCTCCACCACCACCACCACCGCCTCAATTGCTGTCGAGCCCTCGCCGGCTTCTACGCTCCTCCTCCTCCTCCTGATTGTCCTTTCACACATGCGATGATGCTGTCGCGGTCTGCCATCAGTCGAAATGCACCCCGTGTGCTCCAGAACGCCGCCAGCCGTCGGGGCATGGCCTCTGCCGCTACTCCGGGCCTTCAGTACGATGTCTCTGAGGCCGGTGGTGTGAAGATCGCCAATAGAGAGCCTGCTGGCGTCACTAGCACCCTCGCTTTGGTTGCTAAGGCCGGTACACGCTACGAGCCTTTCCCTGGTTTCGCCGACGCCCTTGAACTTTTCGCTTTCCAGGTGTGTCTTACCTATTTCCCCCCCAATTGATGTTTTTCTTTCGGCATAATCACGTTTTACTGGATTTAGCACTGACTATCCTCTCGCCCAATTGACAGTCAACACTCAAGCGTTCGGCGCTGCGGATCACTCGGGAGGTTGAGCTGTTGGGTGGTCAATTCTCCGCATCACATTCCCGTGAGAATGTTGTTCTCAAAACCAAGTTCCTCGCAGAAGACCTCCCCTACTTTGTGGAGCTCCTGGCAGAAGTTGCTTCTCAGTCGAAATTCCAGGGTACGCCGTTGCAATCTCGCCTGTCTTTTTTTTTTATCTTGCCTACATTAAAACCTAACGAGTATAGGCTACGAGTTGAACGAAATCGTTGCCAAGCTTCTGAAGCTCCGACAAGTGGCTCTTGCGAACCAGCCAGAGGCTATTGCTCTCGATGCCGTTCACGGCGTTGCATTCCACCGCGGCCTAGGCCAGAGCATCAGCGCCTCCGCTCACGTCCCATACGAAAAGACCCTCTCTGCTGAGGCTGTTGCCGAGTTTGCCAAAAACGCCTATGCCAAGTCCAACATTGCTCTCGTTGGCAGCGGCGTCAGCTCTGCTGAGCTTTCCAAGTGGGCCGGTGATTTCTTCAAGGCCGTTCCTAGCGCCGGCTCCAGCCAATACCAGCTCAAGTCCCACGAGAAGTCCACATACTTTGGTGGTGAGCAGCGTATCTCGAGCAAGGCCGGCAACGTTGTTGTGATTGCCCTTCCTGGTTCCAGCACTTTTGGTACCCAAGGCTTCAACCCCTCTGCTCACGTCCTCGCAGCCCTTCTCGGCGGAGAATCCTCCATCAAGTGGACCCCTGGCTTCTCTCTTCTTGGCCAGGCAACCCAGGGCTTCTCCCAGGTCCGCGCCTCGACCAAGAACGTCGGCTACTCCGACGCCGGTCTTCTGGCCATTACCCTGACTGGCAAGGCTGATCAGCTCGCCGCCGCTGGAAAGAGCGCCGTCGACGCTCTCAAGAAGGTCGCCGCCGGTGAGGTTCCTGCCGAGAGCTTCAAGAAGGCCGCCGCTCTCGCAAAGTTCGGTGCCCTCGAGTCCGCTCAGACCCTCGAGACCGGCCTCGAGCTCACTGGCAACGCTCTCATCAACAACACCAAGCCTTACCAGATCGACGAGGTCGCCCAGGCCCTCGACAACGTCTCCGAGGCCAAGGTCAAGGAAGTAAGTCACGCCACTCTTTTTTTCCAAAAAAATTCTATTATATTTCAGAACTAACATCTCCCTTCCAGTTTGCCAAGAGTCTCCTCGAGTCCAAGGGCTCTGTCGCCGCCGTCGGTGACCTTACCGAGCTCCCATACGCTTCCGACCTGGGCCTGACTGTCTAAACACTCATCCACAATGATCAAAACCAATTGTACACAATACATGCTGCTAGACGGGGCAAGAGAAACGAAAATTCTGAGTGCTGAAATCTTTCATGTGTTTAGATAAATCTCTGCAGATACTCATTTCCCCTGTTATCCCTTTATTTTGACCTCCTTTTTTTTTTTTTTTTGCGATACTTGTTGTGGCTGTAGCTGTGTGACTGTAATACAATCCTTGTACCCTTATTCCATTAGACAAGCATATTCCGCTTAGAACGCACATTTATAACTACTCTATAGAAAAGTCTAGGTGGATATGGCGTTGTATGTGTATATATATATAGATCCCTCTATATATAATATACAATAGAGTCTACAGTACTAGATGCCCGCGGGCGTAGCGAGGTAAGTCTTAAAAGGACCAGGAAGCAGCCCTCAAGCTCCCTGGGCGAAGCGAGGGATCGGAGCCTATATATATATGTATATATATAATGTAATAAGAATGGTTGCAACACAGATGGCATTTATTAGCATGTTACCAGGTTGACCATCAAAATCAATTGGCAATAATATGTCATGCATTGTATCGCTGTTAGGTAGCCTATATTTCGCGTCACATCGTCACTGAGGTTCAAGTCTGAAACATGCTCTCATGCGTTGGTCCGCTTGGGACGGGATGTTACGAGTGGAGGAAAAAAAAAATTTACCAGGCAAAATAAATTTAGATAAAATTGCTCTGTATGTAATATCAACGTCATTATATCGGGCTTCATTAGCATTTTCTACCCCATGGCAGAACATAGAAGCATAAATCGAAGAAAACCAATACCAGAGAGGATGCAAGCAACCGTGCTTGCTTGGCCCGGAAACACCAGTACAAAAACACAGAGATCCCACCAGTCGAAGGAAATGGCAAGAGGGGAATCGAAAAGAGAATAATCAGAAAGCCTCCCTGGCCCATATAGGGCGCAAAAAAAAATAAAAAAAAATAAAAAATCGGAACTGTCTCATAATACACTGCCCATATCTACCTCCTGCCTGGTCACGTCCCTCGTAAAACATGTACATAAACGCCTATTCTCATATAACAACAGTACATCATGACGATGTTTCGGCGTCTGGATGTTGAGAACCAATCACCTGGGAGACGTGGTTGGACTCCTCGTGTTTTGTCCCTCCATTTGCAAGATCGTTAGTTTCCCCATTGACGGCTTTCGTAGTCGCACCACCAGCTGACAGTTTGGCCTCTGCGGCTTCAAGTTTCATCTTTGTCGACTCGAGTTCCGCCTTTAGCGACTTGATATAGTCAATGGCCATCTCCACGGTGCTGGCCTTGCTGATCGGCTGATTTCCGGCCTTTTCCTTTTCTTTATCGCCTGGTTTCCCATTGCAGACCGCCGCCTCTTTGTTGTGCTTCGATTGAACATATGCTGGCGGTATGAGAGTTTCAATCTCCTTGAGAGCATTGTTGATGCGATTTCGTCGTCCCTGCTCTGCGAGCTTATGATTGGTCCGTTTTGAGCTCAGATTTTCAGCCAAGGTCTCGGGGTAAGAGACACCGGGAAGAAGAGTGCCATCTAGAATGTGTTGATAGTTGGATTTGGAAGCCAAAAACATTGCCGAAGCATCACCCGATATCCCCCCTAGCTTAATATTAGATATAGTAATTGGAAATAATTGAGAGAGAGAGAGAGAGAGAGAGAGAGAGAGAGAAGGGAGACACCTACCATCGCCGCGCACTAGTGGCTGGATATTGGGACTGATTTTCGGTCTCAGACTAGGGCTGGGGTGCGATGAACTCAGACTTTGCCGCTTCCTGCTCATGGGGCCTAGTTTTGGGGTCTCAGATTTCCTGGCAACTGGACCGCTAGGTGAGGGCATAGGGCCAGACCGCGGGCTCGGGGCGACAGAGCCGGGGTTGTTCCTCTCTGAGAGGGCGGCCTGATTCGATTCCAGATGAGGTGTGGCAATGGCGGATATACTTGGTGATAAGGTACCCGTTGTGATAGCCGTTTCAATTCGGGCAACCTGGGGCCGGAAAAGCTGGGTTGACGGGGTGGCTGCCTCTGGAAGAACAACATCCTCCATGATATCATCGTGGGGTTCAGTGACCGCCGGCTGAGTCGGCGTTAGATCTGAGCGAGCGTGAGGAGATCGTTGCATCCGCATTAACATGGCTGGCGTCGCAGGCGCTCCAGAGCTTGCGCCAGAGTTTTGGTGGTGGTGGTGGTGGTGTTGTTGTTGTTGTTGTTGTTGTTGTTGCGACTGGGGTGCGATCGCCGGGGACTTTCGAACAGGTGGGAGCGCAGGTGGTGGCATCAACGGTTCAGACAGAGGCTCCGGAGACACGGAATCCTGGCCTGAGCTTTCGGCGCTACCATATTGCAGCCCAGATGTGGCAACTGAGGGATGTGAAGTAGGGTTCGTGTGTTTTTCTGACAGGGCAGTCATGAACTCATCTGTCAAGCGAGATTTCGTGCGCGTCAGGGGTCGAACGGATGGGGACTGCTGCTTCTTCGCCCGGGACTGGAAAGTTTTATTGGTGGCGGTTGACGGCCGTCGTCTCTGTTGCTTGCGTGCCAGGCCTGGCGAGGATGGAACGGATGATGCAGCGAAGCCATTTTCAACAGGCGAGTGAATAAAGGTCATCTCGTTCATCGGAGCGGAATGCATCGGGTAACCGTTTTGATTGGAATTTTGCGCCTCGATTGCTGGTGAAGTCAGGGGGCTAAAGTACTCGCCAGGTATGGTGTATTCAGGTCGAAATTGAGACTCTAGAGGAGTCATGGCAGGAGAAACAAGGGGGGTGTAGAGGGCCTATACGGATACGTGCATTATTAGCGTTGAAGAGGTTAAAAAGAGCATTTCGTATTCGGGAGTCATACCTGCTCCTCAATCATGCGAGAATATCGATCATACATTTCCGGATTGTCGCCAACACGTTGAGGATACGGCGCGGCAGCTCCGTGTAGTTCAATGCTGTTGGGAGTGGGAGGGATTCCCATCTGCCCTTGGGGGATATACGGCTGCGCGCCGGAGTTTTGGGGTGGCTGTTGCTGCTGCTGCTGGTGTTGGAACATCGCAGGCTTCTGGGCGTAGTAGGCCGGTGTCATTGGGGCATTGGAGTAAGAGGCGCTATGTGGTATCCCCTGCTGATCGACAGAAAAGTCCCCCATCATGCGGGTGTAGGACTGCGGCTGGCCGGTGACACTGTCGGGATCCATGCAGGCCATCTGCTGTTGCTGCGGCGGAGCGGTAGTGGTGGTCATTGCGACTTGTGCGATGGAACGAGAAGGGAGGTGGTCGGTCGGTCCGTGCTGCCCCTCCAGATCGCCAAACTGCATGCCAAACTCGAGGAAGCTGCTGAATTCATCTTCGGCGGGTGGAGGCATGTCCGACCAGGACAATGAGGGTTCTTGCTCCATAGCGAGAAAGCTTCCCGGTGGTTCCCAGAAAATAGCTGGTCTTCTTCCTAGCCAATCCTCTCTCTAGGACAGCTGTATTGCTGTACTTCTTTTTTTTTTTTTTTTTTTTGAGTTACGGTGACGCAAGGCGGAGAGAAGCAGGAGCGGCGGTTGCACCTTGAGCCAGAATAGTCCAAAGGCGGGAAAGCCACGGGGAGTACACAGGCTCACAAAAGTGAGCGAAACACCGGCAAATGGGCGGAGAACGAAAGTGGTGATTCTTGGGAGAGATAGCGAGGGTGAAGACTCAATAATGAGAGTAGGTGAGCATGGCGAACTCTGAATAGTTGAGGGGGAAGAGGGTGAGAAGCCTCGCAGGATTAAAGAGCCAAACGGAGATATAACAGGCGATAATATAAGACAACCTCCTGGAAGAAGAAACGAAGCGACGGGGCGTGGGGAAGCGAGACTAGAAGAAGCCCGAGAACTTGAGAGAAGAAGAGAAGGGGAGTGGGAAAGTGTGGAACACGAGACCGAGAGACACTACTACGAGACAGCTCCCCGGCAAGTTCCATAAATACTAATGATTTCTTAACGCTTAATTATTTTATAACTTTGCCGGTTCAGCTTCTCTACCTGCTCGAGTAGGAAAAGAGGAGGACCTCCGTCCTGGTCTTTCTGTTCATCTTTCATTGGCCGGCGAATCTACTTTTGATCTACGTCCGGGATGGCTAGATACAGCTTGATGACTACAACGTACATTATTGACTTGAGAATAATAATGGCACAACATTGTTCTTTACTATCAATAGCATCAAAGCTCATGGCCTTTTGTATCATCAGATAATAGATTATTTCCATACTCTCCGAGTTGTAATTATTCCCATATAAGAAATCTCGCATCCACTGTTTCCTCTCCACCCATGGGCCACAATGGCTGGGTCATGTCGGAGGAGCTCAACAAATCCCACTCGGGTGTCCCGATTCGCTCCAAAAGCAGTGGCGAATCATGGCCGCGGGAATTTTGGAATTTATTTGGCAAGACTCCAGCCTCTGGCGACTCGAGGAACAAGAAATAATAGGTAGAGAAAATGGCGCTCAGTTATGCAAGAAATGAGAATTCTTTACCCTTTCTGAGTAGGGCGGAATGGCATCCTTCTCTCGTGCTTCCGAACCTTCTAGGGCGGTTTTCGAAGCGGCAGGTGCGCTTATAGGTTTAAATTGGCTGGCCTAGTGGTGGTGCCCGCCTCGACTTGGATCATGGATGAGGACTCGCCCTGCTCCGTTGTCGGTGCGCTGCGAGCCAGACTTTGGCCGTTTCTGATAATACCACAGGGAGGGGACAGTCCGTGGCTTAAAATCATTGTTTCTCCATACTAGTATCTCCGTCCACCCCGTCTCGACTGTATCTTCCCTTCAGACCCTGAATTTGATAGCTGAGCGTTTCTTGTCGAACCCAATGACCAAAGACGCTAAATCCTCCTGGGCGATCCCTTTCCAGTTACGTAACTGTGTATCAATTGGGCTTGAATAAATCCTTGACTTTGTTAGTGGTGAACAACGCCATCAAAGCCGGAGAGGCTAGCCTTCCATATCACCACCCGAGACGGACGTATGCAATCTCTGAGCCTAGTGTGAGCCTAGTGCGGAAAAAAAAAGAACCATGAGCGCTCGTCATTCAAGAATCGGGGCATCTTGCTCCTCATTTGTTATCTTCCTTGAGATCCATCCAAGCTGATATTAAATGCTCCAGCCACTGAGAGAGCTACGAAAGTATCTAGGCTGTTGGCGAGAGGAGGAGCGCTTGGTTCAAAGGTTGGATTTATTGGTGCAAGAAACAGCCTGCGAGGTCGGAGAATAATAATCCCAGAACAAGAAGAGATGGGGGGCAAAGAGCTGCCCAGCCTCGCGGCCCTCGACACTCAGGCTTCGGTCGTTGACATCAGTAGATAGAAACTCCGCGTCAATTTTTACACATGGTAGAATCATGAGCTCTGGAAGATATCAGGCCACACTGCCCGCCGTCTTTTTTTGTTTCTTTCGGACGTGACGGTAAAGATGCGGGGTTCGAGTTGACGCTGAGGAGGGGCTTGTTCGAGAGAACGTGACCAACATCTGACAATACAAGTAATCTAGCGAGCGAAGGTGCTTCGACTTCAGGCCTCAGCATCATCTCGATCAAAAACATCCCTTCTTCTTTTCTTTTGGTGCTTTTCACTCCCCTCCCTCCCCTCCATGTCTGCTTCCTTTTTACCTGTGGTACAACGTTTACTTCATTATGAGACCCCCTGTTCCGGAGGTTTCGACCCCGCGGTCTCGCAAGTCCTCCCTCGAGCAGCAGCAGTGGATCGATCCCCGCACTACTGCGCCATCGACTTTCTTTCTGGCCCGCAGCCAACGCCCCGATGGCTCTGATCTCTCCCAGATCGAGACGGAAAACACAAGAGATAGTATGTATGGTGTGCAGAGCTTTGACGAAACGTTTCCCTCTGTCACAAGTGTAGCCGCTTCTCAGTCTGAACTGGCATCGCAGCAACCATGTCATCCAGCCGCGCAGCATCAATGGAACAACGATCAAGACAAGGATGGGGACCTCTCTTTTCTTCCAGAAACTCGGCGAACAACATCGACTATGAAAGATCTCGATCTTAGCCATCCTTTTCCTTTATCCAATCTGACATCACCTCGGCCTCTAACCCCATTGAACCTTATCAACGCCGACGACCCTTCTTCGTCCCTCCCGAGCAGCCCCAAATCTTTCACAAACCAGTCGACGAGACATCTCGATGAGATTTCAATCACGGATGAACTGGGCAGTCAAGCGATTGCTTCAAGCGAGGAAGATGAGGAATCACACCCTACCCTCAATCCAAGTACCGACTCCATGTCGCAACTCATCATGCCAAGCATCGCCATGCCCAGTCGGAGGCCTTTTACGGAGAAGGGACGGGCTTTTGGACGGGTGAAATTACTTTTTGCCGGAGCACCTAGTAAGAATCAAGCAAATATCACTTAATGAAATTAAAGGTATTAACTTTTTTTTTTTTCGGCAGACTCTGGCAAAACATCGCTCATCAAGTCTATCGTCCAGCTTTGTCAAGATATAGTTCATGTTGACCCATTTGATGCCCCAACACAATCCCTATCCTTGTTTCATTCCAGTCGATCTTCCCGCACTATATCTCGGCCAACCCATACTCCCGCACCCGTCTCGGAAATATTTGCCAGCTCCAAGCCTTATCCTACGTGGTGGTCAAACCTGGAAGATTCACGCGTTCTGCGACGGCGGAAAAGCATGGGAGACGTCGTCCTCGAACGTAATATATGCTTCGTTGATACTCCTGGAAGCCGTCCAAGCCAAAAGGCGCAACTTGATGCAGTCATTCAATACATGAACCAACAGCTATTCCGTGCGACTGCAGCCCCCGATTGTTCTAATGCAGATTTTCAAAACATGATGGCGGGCAATGGGGGCTCCCAGGTGGATGCCGTCATATATCTCATTTCGAATGGTATGTTAGATATCATTTTGTGGGAAATGATTCGCCACTAAACCTTGTTTAGATACACTTTCTTCGGACATTGAAGGCATCCGCAAACTCAATAGTTGGACCAACGTGATTCCCGTTATATCCAAATCGGACCTTCTAACGGAAGAACAAATCTCGGACCTGAAGTTTGTCTTCCACGAAAAGGCCCAGGCAGTTTCTCTGGAACCTTTTCATCTTTTTGGAGGTACTTCTACAGACATGGATGGGCCCCTCTTTGCAATATCATCAGCCAAGTCGAATGACGATTCTGTCATGGACGCCAGTACGCTTATGAGCCCGGATTATGTACAACCTCTGATTACCTCCGAGCTTGCATCCTTGGTCGAAAGGTTATTTGATCGCGAGAACATGACCTGGATTCGTCATTCAGCTGCTAAAAAATTAGCACAGCGGCGGAGGGATTTGCTTGCGCGACGTCAGAATCCTCTGCAGAGTAGTGCGTTGTCTTTCTCCTCCGGTTCCTATGGCATCGCTCCAAGTTACACATTGGCCCGGATATCAGACTACTCACTGCACGAGGAGAAACGGGCTCAGATCCAGCTGGCTAAATGGGCGTCGGATTTGCAGCAAAGCCTTCAGAACGAGCGAGAGCGTTACACGGCTTTGGCGAGAGGGGAGCGAGCTATCTGGTTAACAGAACGATTAGGAGAGTGCGTTGTTGACGGTTCCCTTGTCCCCATGACCCAGACGCCGGGGTTCTGCGGACTCCGCATCCCGTCTGAAAAGGCAAACGGAGGAATTCTCGTTCGAACTCAAAACGGCCAGAGCGTTGAATATCGCATAGCCAGCATCAGCCCTCTTGACCCGCTCGGGGTTGTCCGATGGTCAGAAGACCTCAAACAACGAGGCTGGGCTATTGTACAGATTGTGGGTAGTTTTGGCGTTGTCGGAGGGCTGGCCCTCTGGCTTGCAAAAACCTGGGGCTTGTCCTCGCGGAGTTTCTCGGAATGGCGCTTCGATTGGTTTTGTACCAATGACTAGTGCATGATTGGAGCAAGCATCCTTGGGCCAAAATACATGCATATAGACGAGTGCTTTTTGACCTTCTTTACGCTTCGCCTTTACCCATTCATTATGCAGTTTTTAATTCGAGCTTGCCCTTTTGTCCCCCCGCGCCAATACCGCACACCACAACACGACCTTTCTTCTGATACCTACAATCTTTCCCTTTGTCCTTCTTCCTATTTGCAGGACTGGCGTCTATGGTTGACACAACATGCATACACTTTCCGGCACTTGAAGTCATACCCGGCGTTGTCAAATTACCCCCAACAACCTGTCAGGCTCTTGTCTACTCGTCTACTGCTCTCTCTTCCCCTCTTCTGTGCGTCTTTCTGGCCGTCTCTTTGTGCATCTTACCTTATGCGTGTCATTTTTGGACAGATCCGGCGAAATGGGGTCATCTTGTTACCAGGAGTTGGAGGTTAGCCATTTTATCTCAAGGTTTTATGATATCTTTATCATTATAATGTCCCATTCATTAATGTTCTTCCCGAATATGCGAGATCCTTCCTTTTGCCCATCATAGATAGTCAAGAGCTATGGAAAGAGAGCACTTGGGAACGCCTTGCAAAACCATCCGCTTTCAGACGTTTGCAAGTTTTAAGACTACTTGATCTTGATAAAGATGTAATAACAACTTTTTGATGGGCTTACTCTTAGTTACTCTCAAGCTTGTTAGTCAGCAAAGCTTCCTTTAGGTGATGAACAACTGAACCAGAGAGTATTGTATTTGGTTTAATAGGTAAAAACGCTCAAAACGCCATAAGATTGACATCGTCGTTGGTAACATAAAAAGACACCATCTTCTTCTGTCATTCCATCAATTAAAGAGATAGACCGAAGTAGTTTGCGAGTCTTAACAGATACATTTCCGTTGTGCTCTTGATTTTTTTTTTTTCCATTTCTTTTCCCCTTTCATCAGTTGATCTAGTCAACCTCCTCCATGGCGCTCTCACCGGCCGTGGCGGCGGCGGGAGTCTCCTCAGTGGATACCTCGGCAACCTCAGGCTCCTCGTCAATGTTCAGACCGAGAGAGACGAGCTTGTGAATGCGCTCAGCGAAGCTAGCGGGCTCATCAATGGTGAAGCCAGAGACGAGCAGGGAGGTCTCGTAGAGGAGCTGGGTGATGGACTTGACAGTGCGGTCACTCTCGCCGTCAGCCTCGACCTTCTTCTTGAGTTCCTGGACGATGGGAGACTTGGGAGAGATCTCAAAGGTCTTCTTTGAAGACATGTAAGAGCTCATGGAAGTGTCACGGAGAGCCTGGGCCTTCATGATACGCTCCATGTTGGCGGACCAACCGAACTGGCCAGTACGGATGGCACAGGGAGAGCCGATGAGCTTGTGAGAGACAACGACCTTCTCGACCTTGTCACCGAGGATGTTCTTCAGGCTCTTGGCAAGGCTCTCGTACTCCTTTTCCTCCTTCTCACGCTCAGCCTTCTCCTCATCGGTCTCCTCGAGCTCAAAGTCCTTGGTGATGTCGACAAGCTTCTTGCCGTCAAACTCCTTGAGCTGAGTGAAAGCGTACTCGTCAATGGGGTCAACAAGGAAGAGAACCTCAAAGTCCTTTTGCTTGAGGCTGTCGAGGAAGGGAGACTTGGCAACGGCCTTGATGGATTCGCCGGTGATGTAGTAGATTTGCTTCTGGTGCTCCTTCATGCGGGTGACGTAGTCGGTGAGAGAGGTGGTCTCGTCACCAGACTTGGTGGACTGGTAGCGGAGGAGCTTGGCCAGGGTGTTGCGGTTCTGGGCATCCTCGTGGATACCGAGCTTGATGTTCTTGCTGAAGGCGCTGTAGAACTTATCGAACTGCTCACGGTCCTCGGCAATCTCAGTGAAGAGTTCAAGAGTCTTCTTGACGATGTTCTTCTTGATGACCTTCATGATCTTGTTCTGCTGAAGGGTTTCACGAGACAGGTTGAGAGGAAGATCCTCAGAGTCGACAACACCCTTGATGAAGCTGAGCCACTCGGGGATGAGGTCTGTAGCATCGTCGGTGATGAAGACGCGGCGAACGTAGAGCTTGATGTTGTTCTTGGTCTTCTTGGTCTCGAAGAGGTCAAAGGGAGCACGCTTGGGCACGTAGAGGATGGCACGGAATTCGAGCTGACCCTCAACGGAGAAGTGCTTGACCGCAAGGTGGTCTTCCCAATCGTTGGAGAGGGACTTGTAAAAAGCAGCATACTCCTCCTCGGTGATATCGGCGGGGTTGCGAGTCCAGATGGGCTTGGTCTTATTGAGCTCTTCCTCTTCAATCTTGGACTCTTTGATCGTCTTGGTCTTCTTCTCCTTCTTTTCTTCCTCCTCGTCATCGACCTCCTCGATCTTGGGCTTCTTCTCGTCACCCTCTTCCTCCTCCTTGGTGGTCTCAGCATCCTCATCAGGGACCTCCTTCTCGGTTTCCTTCAGGACATGGAGGTAGATGGGGTAGGAGATGAACTCGGAGTGCTTGCGGACAACCTCTTTGATGCGGCTTTCCTGAAGGTATTCGGTCTGCTCATCCTTGAGGTGGAAGATCATCTTGGTACCACGGCCAAGCTGCTCACCCTCGGTGTCCTGGGTGAGGGTGAAAGTGCCACCTGCGGCAGACTCCCAAATGTATTGCTCGTCATCATTGTGCTTCGAGATGACGGTGACGCGGTCGGCAACGAGGTAAGCAGAGTAGAAACCGACACCGAACTGGCCGATCATGGAGATATCAGCACCAGCGGAGAGAGCCTCCATGAACTGCTTTGTTCCGGAGCGGGCAATGGTACCCAGGTTGTTGATGAGGTCCTACCGGCATTGATTAGTCTTGGAAATATAAATGCAGTGGGACAGTGGACATACAGCCTTGGTCATACCAATACCGGTATCACGGATGGTGAGCGTCTTGTTCTCCTTGTCGGGAATGATGTCGATGCGGAGGTCCTTGCCCGAATCGAGCTTGGAGGGGTCAGACAGAGACTCATAGCGAATCTTGTCAAGAGCATCAGAAGAGTTGGAGATGATTTCTCGCAGGAAGATTTCCTTGTTGGAGTAGACGGTGTTGATGATGAGGGAGAGGAGCTGAGAAATCTCAGCCTGGAACTCGAAAGTCTCGGACATTGTGGCGGTTGTTGTGTTCTGCAGTAGGGAAAAAAAAATCCGTTAGTCGGCTACACTAGATGAAGGGAACGGCGATTGAGCGAATCCAAAGAACTTCCTGATGTCACAGAACGACAGTCTAGGAGAATACTAGGCTTTGTAGAAAGAATTCGACTTTCGGGGGGAAAGGAGGAACTTACAGAATAAGAGGGGAGCGGTGAGGGGCGGAACAAGGCAAGACAGCGGGGCACACAGCCAGGGAAATTGATGGAGGAATAGAAGAGTATGTGAGAGGAAGGCGGATATTTAACCACAGGGAGGAAGACGATGAAAGAAAGAAGGTGGAGAGAGAGAGAGGAATGGATGAAAGAAAGGGGAAAAAAAAGAGGTGAAGCGGGCGACTTAATGTTTCTCTGGGCCTGGAGGCACGCACACAAAACCAGACTTTCTACGGTGATCCAGCAACTTCCACAGCTTCTCCGCCTCTGGACAACTTCCAGCGCCTTCCACTGCAAGCAACCTTGGATTTCAGCCTCGCCCGCTATCCACCAGTCAGACTTGAGAGCTTCGCCTCACTACTCGACAACTACTAACACCACCGCTATTCTCTATCCTCCCTCTCGGCCCCTTGATTTCTTGGGGTCTCAAAAAAACGCTCACCCCCGCTCCCCTTTGCTCCCCTTCTCCTCTCGATGAGGGAAAACTGTAGAAGTGACTTATTTGTATTATTTGCCTCGCTCCTCCGGCTCTTCAAGTTATCCGTAATCTAGAATGTTCTGCTCCACCATGTGCTCACTGAACCAATAGTATCTGTGTATATTGTGTATTGTACTGTAACAACCGTGATTCATTGATACTTACCAGAGAAACGCTCCGCTGCCAGAACTTTCCAGCTTCCAATGAATGAGTTGACACCCCCTGGCGACAGATTCTGCAAAAGGAAAATGGAAGAGGGGCTAGGCTGGATCGCCCCTGCGGAGGCGAAATCTTTGAGCCTCTCAGGTTGGAGTCAGCCTGCCAGCCGTTGGACTTGGGACTGCGTGAGGTGTGAGCTTCTACGGTATGGAGCACCAAGTGCAGGGACTCTGGCAGTTTCTTTGCTAAGCTTGCCCCTCAACTGTACCTAGGTAATTGACCCTTGTCCCATTAAATTGACTTCAGAAAGCCAGCGAGAATAATCCTTGATTGTTTCTTGTATTGAGATTCGTCTTTGTTTTCCTGCATTATATGCACCAATGGCAAGCTCTCAGACGGGAGAATGACACATTTGTTCAAATATGTAATAAGAAACACCGCCATCCAGGTACCGTCCTCGAAACTAAAGCAAGGGGGATATGCTAGATGGGAAACAGAAAAACGCAAGTGAAGAGAAAAAATGGTAACAATACGGGCGTTGAGCTCGCTATGCGAAGAAAGAAATGACAAAGACAAACAAAAGGTCATGAACTGCCGGCGAAATGAGAACCTCAGTTTGAAATGGAAATGAGTATGAGACTTTTCCAACCGCTAATATGCATTGTGACAGAGGGGGAGGGGGAATAGAGGTCACATAACACATGTCATTATCAGTAAATGGGGAGGGAGTAATACAGGACCTGGGTCATAGAAACATCTAGATAAACCGTCATGAACCAGGGCGAAGGGAACGCTTCTCAAGTAGAATCGGCCTAAAAGGGAACCACTTTAAGCAGCCTGGGCCTGGTTGCGCCCCTTGGCATTGACATTTCCACCACGACCGCGGGGAGCAAAGCCTCCACGTCCGTCACGCTGGAAGCCGCCCCGTCCCTGGCTGCTGGCTCGGTCACCACGTCCACGGCCTGCAGCACCACCGCGGCCGGCGCCGTAGCTGGAGTTTCCACCATAGGCGTTGCCGCGAGTGCGGCGCTCCTCAACATTGACCTGTTCGGTACCAATCTGGTGAGGGTTTGCAGCGACGGCGGCAGCGTACGCAGCGGCATCACTAAACTCGACAAAAGCGCAGTTCTGGAATGGCATATTAGTCGACGACAAATCTACTTGATAACAGACGGTAGCATACCTTTTGGCGGCTCACGTCAAAATGCTTGAGCTTGCCGAAACGCGAGAGGGTCTGTCTAAGCAGGTTCGCATCAACCTTTTCGGTGACGTTCTTGATGTAGCCAAGAACGTTCTGGTCTTCGGCCGAGCGAGCCTGGGACTTTTTGTGATCATGTCCAGCGGTTTGCCAGCCGGAACCGTCATTGGATGATGGCTGGCTAGGGACACTCTCAGTAGCAGAAGCCGGAACAGGTGCGGCTGCGGGAGCAGGAGCTGCCGGCTGGGCAGCGGGGGTAGCGGCAGGGGCGGGCTTCACGGGAGCAGCAACAGGGATAGCTGGAACAACCGGAGCTGCGGAACCGATCTTGGAGGCAATGTTTGCCCAAGTCTTGGGGACCGCTTTAGATGGGGGAGCAGCCTCTTTCGCAGGAGGCTGAACTTCCTTTTGTGCGGTGGGAGTAGGTGTGGGCTTGGGGCTCGCAGGCTCCTCGGGCTCCTCGGGCTTCAAGACCTCGGCTTCAACATTGGTGGTAGCCGGCTCGGTGGCAGCAATCTCGGTGGATTCAGGGTGCTCAGTTCCGTTAGTTTGGGGAGTGGGCTCCTCCTCGTCTACATTGGTGACGGCCTCTTCAACTTCCTCAAGCTTCTCGTCCACCTTGGCAACGGCCGGCTCATTGTCCACCTGGGGTTCCTCAACGACGTCAGCGGTGGCTTCCACCTCAGGCTGAGAAGGTTCCTCAAGCTCGGGCTCTTCGAGAGGAGCCTCGACAGCGGCATCTTCGGTAACCTCCTCGTCATCAACCAGGTATCTAAATACATCATTGAGAACATAGTAGCCATTCGGTTGCTCAGCCAGAACAAAAGTCTGCACAAACTTGCGAGATGGCTCCTGTTTGTTCGAGATCTCACCAATGACCGAAACGAGGATATTGTCAAACGAGGCCTGAGAGTCGACGTTCAGAACGCGCACTTTACAGTCCTGAAAGTCTAGTTGCTTGATCTTTTCTTGGATTGCCTATATAAATCAGTAACAATGACCTTTTTTTATTTGTTTTTATGGAGAAGGTGTTCCAATACGCACCCTCTGGCCGACTGCGACCGGAACCGATTCAGCTTCGGTTCCAAATACCAGCTGCGAGCGCCGGGCATAAAAGTGGTGTAGCTTGTCAGGGCTACGACTCAGGGTGGTATAGTACTGCTCAACAAAGTACCAGCCAACCTCATCCTTGGCAACAGTAGGCTTCTGTTCGCTGGACGGAGCATTGGAGGGTGTCGAAGACTGTGCCGGCTGAAAGTTGGAAACGCTGTTGACAGCAGTGTGGGGGTGGTTGAATGAATCATGGTAGGCAGGCTGTGCGTGGTAAGTGCCGTTGATAGGGATCTGGGTAGTGTCGGCCATTGTGTGGTGAATGTAACTTTTCGGAAACTCGGATCGGAAAGAAAGGTCTGGACACGGATAAATCGAGGACGGCGCGCAATAAGAAAAAAAAAGTCTCTATTCAAAGGGCAAGAGATAGCAAAAGAATGCAAGGCGACTCTTCTTCTTTTTGACTATCAGCAGAAAATGTTAGTATATATGAATCAATTGCGAAGAACGAGCAGGGCGAACTGGCAAAGGAACACAAATGACCGCGGGCTACCCACAATTCAAGTATGCGTGAAAAATATTCTTGGGAAGAATGAAGCGACCCCGTATATGAGAACGCTCGGATCTAAGAGACGAATGTATGTTGCGTCTGGAAGTGATTGTATCGAGGTGATTTGGAGACGGGAGGGAGAAGTTTCTTGTGCGATTATTCGAAATGAAGATCCCCAATTTGTAGTCTGTCAAACGGGCAAGGCAAAGTAGGAAAGAAATTCAAAGCTTGGTATAGAGTAAAGACAAGTGGGTAGAAAGATTCTTTACAAACTGTAGAAATGTGGGCGAAACAAATTGAGTATGAGAGAGAAGAAGTGAAGAGTTAAGGTTCACAAAGGGCTTTGAATTGGTCGAAATGCAGCGAAAGACGTGAGGATTCCCCAACTGTGGTGGTGATTGTGAGCAGTGCTCCAGTGTGGCACTCCTCACCGCCTTCCCTTTTCCCCAGCTCTTTGTGTTTCTGCCCACATAATTCTGTACCATTTCAATTACAGACATTAATGCTTCAAGTTGTATACTTGAAGAGTTACCAGCCAAGGAGATCATGGTTGCCAGAGAGCATTCAATGGTATTCTTAAGTAAGACATATTGTTTAGAGCAAGGACAAGCAAGCACTTTGAGCAGATGAGGGAATCTATACAACAGCAGAAAGGGGAAATAAAAGACAAACAATGACAATGATGCATCACAATCTGAATGGTACAGCAAAACCCATAGAAATTGAGCAAAAATATACGACAGTGAGCTTAGGAGAGGGGTATGAGAGACATGAAAACGCAAACTTCTCATCAGTGACAGACATCAAAATTCACTCGCGAAATCCACCGCAAGACGAAATGACTGGGGAGGAAATGCGGAAACAAAGGATCGCATCAAGACAATCACATGGACATACGTAATCTCATGGACGTTGAAAGAAAAGTATGGATTATGAAGAAGCGTGTGGTTCGATGACTGCCTTTTCGTTCAGAGCAGGTTTCTTCCGCATAACAGCGTCTTGGCCAGTCATCCTTCGTCCAAGAGCGCGCTCAACTTTGGCGCCGAGTGCGAGTTTACTCAAATTGTCTGTCTTCTCCGCGCTGGGAACAAATCGTTGTTTCTGAAGAGGCTTGTTCTCTAGGCGCTCCAAGCCATCGCGCAAGTTATGGAATTCAGCGAGTCTGGGGTCACCGCTAGGCAGGGTACGTTCGGATGATGCGACAGAGGGGCTCCCGCTGACAGTGGAGAATCTCTTTGATGCACGGTTCTATATTGCGTCAGACCGTGTTATACCAGTCACCGTGCGGCCGAAGTAGACTTACGGACTGAGATATGATGGGTCGCTCGGAATCTAGGGAGGTGTGTCTTGCCATGTTGAGTTGAGTCGTTCGAATCGAGTCGCTAACTGTGAGAGAGCGAGAGAGAGGGAGAGTAGTCGCGTCTATGTCGGGTAAATTGTCAGTCAAATGTAGGTAAAATTCCAGAGAAGACAGCAGAACAGTGATAAGAGATGGAAAAGTGCAGGGAAAGCAAACAAAGTTCACTGGTCAGTGGGGATTCTGCAAAAAAAAAGGAGTCGGGTCTGAAGGATCCCGTATTCCCCAGGTACGGATGAGAACTTGGAGCTAGCGGTAAAGGGAAAAGCGAGGCATACCTTCCAGGCACACAAGGTACGAAGAACTGGTTGAACGGCAGGTCAGGGAAGAAGATCTCGGATATTTACCTGCGCTGCCAGGGGGTGAATAAGGTGACCAGAATCAAGAGGGAGGCTTAGGCCAAGCGATGTGACATGCAGTTGAGATGTCTGGATTCAGGAGAGGCGAACGACGGGGGTGGGTCGCAACTTTACTTATGGCCGTTGGACGTTTGCTCCTCTGGACTACTGCTAAGGTTATCTCCAGGGAATTCAAAAGCCTACTCAGGTTGGAGGACCAGTTCTAAATTATGCTTCAGAGGAGAGAGTGGGTTCTTGCATCATACCATCCTGACCCTCAATCTCCGCTGGCGATGAAGTCAGCGCGCAACAAGACAGGCAGCGTCACTCAGCGCTTCGGCTCTAGACTGTATCTACTAGAAGCTCTGCTTCTCATGCAGCAATTCAATAGAATCTAATTATGTAGTATTGGTGCATATCTCAATAATCAACTTTGCTAACAGCTAAATCTCCTTGGGACTCATCAGCTGCCACGTGTTGGAGCCAGATAAAGAGAGCTCCCGTTTGGTCCCGGCAGTCAAACGCCACGCGAGTTGAACACAACCAAACCCTGTGCAGTTCTCCTTGCGTCCACGGGTAGGACTAGCCCCCTCTCGTGGCAAACGTTCCTATCGAATCGTGGTTTGCTGCGCCTCGTCATAATTGCAACACTGCTTGCGATTACTCATTGATTCCTGATCTTGAGACCTAGTTTTTGTCACTTTTTTGTGACTATATTCCCCTTACAGTCCTGACCGGGGTTGGATCAACTTCATTCGATCCTAACTCTGCAATGTTCCAATAGCAACAGCCCACAAAGGATTTATCTTTCACACTGATCACTACTGTTGACACATATTGAACTATTACTCGGCTAATGCAGGTCAAACCTCAGTCAACAATTTTCAAGAACTTAGCGCGGTCTAGTTAATCCTCAAGAGGTCGACGTCGCATTTGGTCTCTCGGCTCTCACCAATCGTCTGCTCTATAATAGGGGCACATCTGCTTACTCGGGAGACTATTGAATCACAGAGACAATCCTCATCCCATCACCCTCACCCTCAATCACAGGTCGTATCCTTTCCCCTCGTGAGGCTCTGTTGTGCTCGTGGGGCTCAGTTTTATGCTTGATCAAGCAACTTTGTCTTCGCCATCATCCAGTTCTGGGGCATGGAACGCGTGAGCAGTTCTTGAGATGACAGGAAGTTCAATTTTCACCGCAATCTCATCGGACAGCTTGATACCATTCTGTTCCATAGGTCAATAACAATGAACCTCAAGTTGGAAGGGGAATCGAAGGAGCCATCACAGAGCAGACAAGATCCATGGCCGCCTTTTAGTTCCATTTCTTTGCTCCTCGCTCTTCCCGGCCCGCAGAAAGTGCTACCTGACTCGGCCAGGACCCGCACAGCTAGTTAACGACCCTCCTAGAGAGTATCTACGTACTCTGTTTTCTAGTTTCATTTACTATAGTCAATGACAGAGATGGTTCTTGTACTGGCTGAGCCTTATGCCTACGGGGTTTTTGATAAGAGGACCATCGATCATGGTGTCCCGGCCAGCACACCGGCCACGGCGCTTATTTGCAATCATCAACTGAACGCTGGCCCCTTAGGTAGTGGCCCTTTTTAGCCTCATAATGAAATATTTTGAAATCTTGCCGTAGCTATCCGCGTCAGCGGAAATCATTCGTCCTTCCTACCGACTTGGGCTCGTATACCTCCAGAACATCCATTCGTTCGTACACAATGGACCGAAGTACGGTTTCATGAACTGCCATTGGAATAGACTTGATAATACTAAACAGTTCTCTATCTCCGTTTGCACAAGGAAACACGATGTGCTTGAGGTGAACTTAATAATAGGGCTTACTGGGCCCTAGAAAAAACACTTGACCAAGTAGATAGTATGATTGGAGATTATTCTCCAAATAGATCGGGCTTCGTTCCCCTCATCACCTGATAGTACTAAGTGTGGGGAGATTTTGATGCTTACATTCTGCTCTTGAACAGAATAGTATAGAGTGGTTTATCAAGACTTTACACCGATTAGAGACGCTAGTCGCCTTACACTAGAGCGGCATGATAGCAGATATCCTCCTATAGCCAAATACATCTTAAACACACACATAGGTAAAGCCCTGAGATAACACCCCACATCCCCTCCCCAAGCGGCCACATAGGCGGTACAGTATTCTACTGGCAATATCATCGCCAATGGTAAGGTGAAGCAAAAATATGCCAAACGTCATCCGAGCCAGTATTCATATAGTCTTCTTTTGTTTTGTCTTGTTTTTATATTCTTATTACAGACCGTATCCGATTTGAACATATAAATAACCGTTCTCTTTCAAGAAAAAGGAAGCCTGGTTCGAGAATGCCAAAGCCAAAGTCATTTCTCAAGGAGACCAAGTCGAAGAAGAAGGCGGCGCAGCAGCAGGTATGTATCGTTGTTTTATCTTGGGGATGATCTAACCCGTGGTACCTCTGTATATCGTGAGCCTTGTTCCTAATCTATTGGAGTGTTTTCTAACGAGATTCTTAACGTAGGCCCCGCGAACTGCAGATGAATTTCTAGCTGGTAAGCATCCGAGTCACCACGCGAGGACTGTTTGCTGAATCGAACTAGTCGGCGTTGAACAGGAAGAGGCTGGAGAGAAATGGCGCGCTGGTGACGCAGCAAAGTCGCTACGATTCTTTATGCGCGCCATCACTACCTACGATGAGGGTCTCCAGAAACATCCCAACGCGTTCGATTTGGCTTATAATAAGTATGTTGTACCCAAGTGCCCTTATACTAGGTGCATACGGCCACTTGTTGACTAGTCTGTATAGAGCGAGAGTTCAATATGAAATCACGCAACATCCGAGGTTAGCGACACAGCTATCGGCCCCACTAGGAGAAATGCTGCGAGTAGCCCTACAGTCGCACCGGGAGGCTTTGCAGCTTGAGCAAGATAATGCAGATGCAATCTTTAATACGGCACAAGTGCTCACGAGCCTTGCGGAGACAGTCACAGATACGAAACGACCAGTGGAGGAACAACTCAACCAAGCGGTAAAGTTCCTGCAGGAGGCCATAGAGCTCTTCCAACGGTGCCTTGTTCTCCAAGAGTTGCGATATACCGAGATGCAGGAGGAGATTAGACAGATAGAGACTGGAGAGTTTGGGCAGCCCAAGCAGATACAGGATGTTCAAGAAATGCCAGACACTAGTGAAAAGGAAGGAACCGAACAAGAACAATGGGCTGCTGTTGTTGAACCGGTAACGAAAGATACGCTCGTCGACACCGCTGTTGCGCAACTGGATGCACTCTCCACACTTTGCAATCTCCTCACATATGACCCGGGGGTAGGAATCAACTGGGTAGAGGAGTATTCGACCGAGCTGCTCCAGGAAAAGATCAACATTTATGTTCAGGACTCAAACCGACAATATGAAGCGGCTCTGGCCCGCGCCAAGTTCAGCTCTGCTTTGAATGAGGTTCTATACCGAAGCGGACGGACGGATGTTGAAACGTATTATGGCGCTATGTCGAGCTCATTCAGACCAGACTTGGATATCTCTTCGGATCCAGAGGGCCTTTGCAGCAAAGCTGATGCGCTTGTATCCTTCAACACAGCCACAACAGAACAGCCTCCCGAGGACCCAGAAGCCTTTAGAAAGGCCATCGAGCTCAAATGGCAGGCGCTATCCACTGCCGTGGATGCTCTGACAAAGGCGTCCAAGCTCCCCGATGCCGAAAACCTGCCCAAAATCCACCTTGCAAGAGGCGATGTTGAGATGAGCAGATGGAGACTTGGTTTCGCGCCGTGGGAGTATGCGATGTCTCGGCAAAACGGCGCTATTCTCCTTCGTAATGCTCAAACATATTATCGAGGTGCTGCAGCTTTGGCGCGGAGAGATGGAGGTGCCGATGAAGAGCGAGACGGAACCTGCAAGGAGGCAATTGCAGCTGCCATAGAAGGCCAGAAGGAGAAACTGGCTCAGCTAAAGAGCACAGCACCAAAGGAATTGTTGGTTGTTGCCGAGGACATGGTGGAGGACGGATGGATCGCTGGCCCTGATATGGAGACCCTGCTGTCGTAGATAGATAAATATGTTCGAAACGAAAGAGATATCCGAAATGATGTCAGTCAAATATCAGACCGAGCCTTGACCTCCTCGTCCATCTGCAAAGCCTCTTTGCGGAGGCTGTTTTCGGTTCCATACTGCGTAGCGGCGGCAGCGGCACCCTCGACATCCGCCACAACTGTTTCCAAGCCAGCCAACAATCGCTCAATCTCAGCCCTTTGGGCCTGGACCTTTTGTGCCAACTCCACATTCTGCGCCTCGGTGGTTTGTATTTTCCCATCCAGGACCGCCTTTGTCTTTTCGAGCTGGGGCGTTAGATGAGCCCTAAACAACTCATCCGGAGGTAACGTATGCGGACTGCGAATTGTTAGTCACTCGTCAGAATAAATGTAGACCTACAACAAGGGGTAAGAACATACGGAACACGCCCCTCAACCCCCTCCATGGCATCACCCTTCGCATCATTAGAAGCCTCTCCAGCCTCCTTTCTCGCCCTCGCCTCCCCCACCAACCGATCCAGCTCATTCAACTGCCGAATCGCATCTCTCTCGTTCAATATATCCTCAAACTCGGCCTTTGCACTCTCCTCCAACTTGGCATTCAATTGGCGCCACACGCTCTCCAGACTCGCGGGGACATGCTGCGCAGGTGTCGGGAAACACGCGGCAAAATTGGCGTATGAGTTTGCGCGCAGTGTGCGGGCTAGTGCTTGCGCGTAGATGTCTTGTAATCTGGTAACTCGCGGGCCGGGAGTTTGAGGGATCGGTGGTTGGGGTGGTGGAGAGGGGGACGCAGCGTCGCGGGGTTCGGTGGACATTTTCTCCTGCGGATTTATTGTGTGCTGAAGATTTTGGCGTTTTTGAATGAGAGGTTAGGTTGAGTCGTTTGAGTGATGTAGATACTAGTAGAGAATTGGGTCGCGGCGCGCTGGGACGAATTAGGATACGCGTTGGTCACGTGTTTTATGGAAGGAGTACATATGGAGCAGTTTGAAATAACATGCCTTAGAAATCCAGTGGACCAATATTAATTTTAGCACTAGTTTTAAATCTACATTGTTTAAGTTATTACCGATTTTGAGTATGTACGGCCGTCCGATTAAGCAGTCAACCTCCGAGTGCTTTCATAACCACTCGACGGGCGCCGGTGACCAGCACCAGCATAAGCACGTCCAAAAGACCGTTTCCTAAAAGCATTGTATGCTGTCTGCATAGACCGCCACGAGATTAACAGGTATATCAGACTATTCCAGAACCCCTGCAGCGGAAGGACGAAGCTCGAAGCGTAATTTAGACCAAAGCTGAGATTATCCGGGTGGACGAGGGCGTAGACGCGGTTAATCGTTGAGGGAACCTATTCCATCAGTAATGCTTAATAAATGATTTCGCAGTACGCACCCAGGTGACAAGCAGCGCCACGAAAAAGAGCATGGCGTACTTGGTATATGCCCAAGTTGCGGCGTTTACCTCGGATGCTGTTCTAGAGTTGCTCCAGTATTGGTCCGAGTCTTGTCCTGCAAGTTCTTCCGGAATATCATCACAGCGCATCGGTTCTAATTGGGCCTGGCTCGGTGGTGTAATGCCTGCCTGGACATTGACCGAGTAAGGGCGATGTGACGATGGCGTGCAAATAAAGTTCGAGCTTTGCTCAATCGAGGGGCCCGGGCTGTCTAACGGATAAGGTATGGCATCCTCCCTTGTGATGCGAATCTCTGTGACTTTGGCAAACGGCGGATCGTGGGGGGCGGAAACGTCAATCGTTGTATCAAGTGCCCCGGCTTCCTTGAGCTGTCGCCTCCGCCGCCAGACGAGGTTGCCGATGCGTGTATATATGGCCAGAGTCATGAAAATGACGAACCAAACCGGGCCGTAGAAGACGGCAATACGTAAAAAGTCCCACTCCGGAGCAACCCAGCACCAGAGCTGTGTGAGTGTTAGAATTGCGGTCAGATTTTGGTTAGGGTATGCATACTATAGCTGAGCCGTATACTTTCCCTCGAGATTGGCTCCTCATGAAGAAGTATATAAACGCAGGAATGAAGGGTAGGCCATAGCATAGTGTGACATATTTCCACTCCAAGCGCCGCAGCTGTTCAGAGCTATATTTGCGGAAAAAGGTGAGGTAGACGTTGAACGCCATGGCAAACGTCCACAAGGCGTCAGCAGGCATGAACCTGAAAATATCAGATCGGCTTTGTATGAGGCGTATGATTTCTCAACTTACCATTGTATCAAAAAGGCCTGGATCTGACATAGATTACTATTGGTACCAGCGGCAATACCCGACTGGGAGATCAGGGTAGCGACATTCGCCATAATATTGCCAAACGAAGCATAGAACACCAGGCGATTGATAGGCTTGCGGAAGGATCGCGACGATAAAAAGGAGACGATAATAATGCTAGTCGCAATCAGGGAAATGGTAGAGCAGGCTCGCTCTGTAGCTGAGATGGCAGCGAGTTGGCCTGCCGACAACGACATCGCGACATGACTGATATAAGAGTCCGCGATCTCGGCCTCACGACGCGGACATCCACAGAACAGAAACAGGAGAGACTTAGATAGGAGGTAGGTAGGGAAAAAAAATAAAATAAAAATAAAAAAAAATTGTAGGTAGTGCAAGAGGTGAGAGGGAGCGGCTGATCTATGGTGAGCTGTGAGCTACTGGCGCATATGCAGGAGGAATTTATCGGGTCAATATATCATATTATTATAAATTCGTATTATTACGAGTCTCCTTTTAGACTCGGGCTTGCTCTGGTTCGAGTCGAGAGGTCTGGCATTCCAAACATGCAGGCGTTGGACGAGGCTAGGCCAATCCAATCAAACAGGACGGAGGCCCGAGACTCCTGGATCCCATGGGAACGATGAGAGTCCGCGATCTCGGGCTCACGGAATGCGGGGAACCGCAGAGGAATAAGCGGTCAGCTTTACGTAGGCGGAGGGCTGGTTCATCCCTTGGTATACAGTCAGTGCAATCCTCATACCATCAAGTAGTCATATGTAGTGAATGATAAAGGGATAGAACAATGTTTCATAAATTCCGTGGTCCGACGGACAAGGCCATGAAGGAAAACACCAAAGAGAGCCGGAGTCCGGAGTAAGAAACTGAAGGATCAGCTGGAGCGAATCGCCACCAGAGGAAATGTTTGTTGAGCTGTTCGTTACCAGCGTTGAGAATGGCTTTCAAAGGAAGGATTCGCTTCCCCGCGGATCCAGCGGAGTAAGCTCCCGGTCGTGTGTCATTTTCGCACTCAAGTCGGACCAATGATCAAGAGGATTGCCGGACAAACCAACTCCCGTCCGCTCTTGAGGCACTCATTTTTGGAGGATGTCGGTTTGCCTCCAAGAGCATGGACTGTTTGGTGGTCCATGCAAGCTGCAAGGTGCATTGTTAGCGTCACTATCACCCGCTAGATCGAGATGCACCCATGGCGATCATTGATCCCTATTTCCGAGTGATGGGCACCTCCGGGGTACTTTACTCCTGGCTAACTCTCAGTTGTCTTTGGAACCATACTTCATTATTACCCATGCTGTCTGTACCTGACGCCGTGCTCTCCATATCTAAAACTAGGCCTCTCATTATGTCTGAATGGAACTGTAAAACAGAGAAAATCAAACTAGTACGCCTGCTGTGGCGGCATCATTCCTCCGTAACCTCCAGTCATTTGCTGCTGCTGTTGCTGCTGCAACTGTGCCTGTAACTGAGGGAGGTCATGGAACCATGGGTGCTGAAGAGCATCATGGGCGCTAATACGCATCTCGGGTCGTAATTGAAGCATCCTGTTCAGCAAGTCGAGGCCAAGCGGGTCGATCTGGGGAAGGATAATCCCCAAATCCTGAGTTGCGTATACATGGAAATTGGTTCTATACTCTGGAAGCTGGGAGATACCCGGCCATGATCGCTCAGAGGGCGTCCCCATGAGGCGAAAGATTTTCTGCAGCTGGTCCTCGTTGGTTGTTCCCGGAAACAGCGGACGGCCAGTGTATAGCTCAGCCATAATGCAGCCAGCTGACCAAATATCGATGCTGGTGTTATATGTCCTGCTTCCTAGCAGAACATCTGGCGCACGATACCACAAGGTAACGACTTCGTTCGAAAATGTGTTGACAGGGATGCCAAAAGCACGCGCAAGTCCGAAATCTCCCAGCTTCAACTGCCCCTTCTTATTGATCAATAGGTTCTGCGGCTTCAGATCGCGATGTAGTACTCGGTTCTCGTGGCAGAATGCGATGCCGTTCATCAGTTGATGCATAAACGATTTGATAGTCGCTTGGTCCAGTTGTCCCCGGTCACCCCGGGTGTCCATGTACTTCTTCAGATCCTTGTCCATGTATTCGAATACAAGCATGAGCTTGTTTTCCGTGTGAATTACGTCGTAAAGAGATACAATGCTCTCATGTTTCAGCTCCTTCATCAGCGAAATCTCACGGATGGCAGTTGACGGTGTTCCTTCCTCTGAGTCAAGGTGGATTTCCTTTAGAGCGACGAGTTCACCGGTTTGGCGGTTTCGTCCTTTGAAAACCTGTAAATGCCGTGTTAGCACCAACCGGATTTGCGGAGGTGCGGAAAGCAGTTCGAAGGGGATTGCAATGAAACAGGCATCAACGTACGGTGGCATATGTGCCTTCTCCGAGCTAGAATCAGATATACAGTCAGCTTTGGATTCATGTCATAGCGCAAGTATACACAAGAGCATGGTAATCACCTTCTCCAGCTGCTGAAAGGAGCTGGGCTGCTGCGCCTTGTCCATGGTCGGCGACCGCTGAGACGGAAGTCGAGGAGGGGAGGTTGTGCGATGAGTGTCAAAGAGGAATGATTTGGGAGAGACAAGAGTCGCAGCAATGTCCAGAAGGGAGGAAGTTGTGCTGTGTTGAAGCTGGAAAGTCATGTCAGTTTAGCGACGGTTCAGTCCATGTTTAAAGCCCCGCGGTCCTTGCAGAAGATGGAAGCACGGACATTGGCGCCACCTGCCCACCCATTTCGCCGGCGGCTATCAATCCAATACATTCTAGAATTACGGATCATACTATAATTATCGGCGGCATAAACGGTTCAATAGTAACTCTTTATCTACACATCTGTTCTATATTTATGGTGTGATATGCCAGCGATGCGATACGAAACACAAGTTTAATGCGATATACTTGAAAGTTGAGATGCAACAGTCGGCAGGATAGAGTCCGAGTGGAGGCTACAGCGAATGTATCGATATCCCGTGTCGTTGCTTCTGTCCGTCTCCTTCAAAAGGACAGATTCATTCCGTACGCCCCCCAAGTTGATGATGCCGATGGGCATTCCTCGCTTGTATGCTCTTTCCACCAGTCTCCAGGCGGAATATGTGGCTAGCGACGTTCCCAATATGAGCAGCCTTCCTGCATCATCAATGGCCTCCTCTGCGGCTGACTTGACTGCTGGGTCAATGTTTTCTCCAAACATGATAACTGCAGGCTTCAAAATCCCCGCAGTAGACGTGGGTAACCAAGCGCCATCCTTTTCAACATCGACTCTGGTTGGCGTTCTATCCTGAAGTCGCGGCGGCTTCTCGAGGCAGGTCGGACATGATGGGTAGCGGAAGGTATTGTACGGGGCTTCGGGTAGGTCAACATCACCGTCAGGATTGAGCTTTAGCCCCCTACGCTGCTGCTCTTCTGGATTGTCCGTGTTTAGGGCCCCACTGTCCACCATTTTGGCCAAAAACTCCGCCCATGCTGGGTTAAGTTTCTCGAGCGTCTTTTGATAACCGGCTCGTGAGAACTGGTTCCGACAGCTCAGGCAGACAACTGACCGCAGATATCCATGTAGCTCAATGCTCGGGATTTCGGGATGAGCCTTTGAATGAAAGGAGTCGACATTCTGTGTAATCACAGAGCTAATGTATCCTTTGGCGCCGAGATCGCGGACTGCCCAGTGTGTTGAATTCGGCTTAGCCTTTAGGAGCCCAGGCCATCCAACAAAGCTTCGAGCCCAATATCTCTTGCGCGACTCATGCCTTGTTGCAAATTCATGAAAATAAATTGGCCGGTATGTCTTGTTCCGGATGTATGTACCGTTCTCACCTCGATAATCCGCCAGTCCGGATGCCACCGAAATTCCAGCACCAGTCAGCAGAACTGTCTGAGAGTGTCGGCCGACATCAACGCCGCGTAAATAAGGAGATGGCGGGGCGGTCAGAAACGTAAGAAAGGCATCGATTGCCCCAGAGACCGAGCTCGCGGACGGAGGAACGACTATCGGGGGAGGCAGTGGGCCGGTAAAGGGGATTCGGATGGCTGAAACCGTCATCGGGGAAGCATGTTTGGCCGAGTTATATGGCTACCAGGAGGCGAGCCTGCGAAATGTTCGACTAACAGCGAGTTTGTCTTGGTCATCTCATCATATCGCTTGCTGCAGGTCAGAGATGACTAAGACTAATGGTCACATGATGCGATAGCCATACACGAATGGAGTATGACTGGCTGGGGGAGGGATATGTTGCAGAGGAAGTGACGGACTTATAGTTTTTCCGACCCTAGTGTGTAGCCTTCTTGTCCTTCCGCCTGCTTCCTATATCTTAACTATCTTATGAGATTCAATTCACACCGTGAAAGCAGAGCCCATAGCAAAAACAATCCAATTGCCGGAGTTCTTCCTGACTTGCGTCTATTACTGTACGTACCGTATTAGGACACCAGCAGAAGTTTTCTTGTCATTCAATTTGAGTGTTACTTCCCGGACCCTGAATCCCCGAGCCTCATCTTGGAGAGAGAAAGCATCAATAATAGAAATTCATATAGAATGTTATTATGGCTATTTAAACTACCTATAAGTCCGTTTATTTTTGCTCAAAAGGTTGTGAATGTCCATTGTCCAAGTTGCGATCACATTAATGCCGGAAATTTATATTATTGGTCTAGATAACATTGCATGCATCGTTTATCCAACCCCATACAGAGCCGCAAGCCGTCCATATGCTATGATCTCTAGTATACCTTGAGTATAAGTTGGACATTAACTCTAGTGTTATATTTTGCTTTGGGGAAGCTGTCAAGTTTTTATCTCCAACATGCACGGCATTTCCGCTAACGTAATGGCAAAGCATAACAATTGGCCAGAGTTACGTCATGAGCCCTAAAAGTGTCAAAATAAGAGACTTCTCGACCCCGGATCTTTCCCTTTGTTTCCTCCAGCAAAGATCAATCCCACCGTCAAGCCGGGCATCAATTCTCCACGCTGCCCCTTCGGACATGTTTCCCCCTCAGAATGTGAACGTCGACCTCGAGGCCTTGAGTGGAATATGTGGGTGTGTACAGCTTCTTGCGAACAGCTCGAGACCTTTGCTGATCTTCCTCTAGTTCCATATCAATTGCCTGTTGGGTCGTCGTCTTCTCTCCTCAGATTATTGAAAACTTTCGTCGCGGATCTGCGGATGGCCTTTCCCTTCTTTTTCTCGTCGTTTGGCTTGCGGGCGATGTCTTCAATATCCTCGGTGCCGTTCTGCAGGGTGTCCTGCCGACCATGATCATCCTCGCCGTCTACTACACGCTCGCGGATATAGTGCTACTATGCCAATGCTTCTATTACAGAGGCTTCACTCTAAACGACGACACAATGTCCGCACCCACGCCAGAGGACCCCGACGAGGTCGAGACAGCATCTCCCGTTATCTCAAGGAAACCAACCGAGCATACCTCATTGCTTTCCACGCATGATACCCGCCACGACTACCACTCAAATACCGGCCCATCCCACGGAAACGGACCGACTCTGCTTTCGCACAGCAACCGCCGACACTCGGCAACCTCGTTTCTCCATTCCTCAGTTGACGGAACCCACCTTTCCCCTGCGACCCCCTTCATTGAGCCTACAAGGCCCTCCCGCCAAACCAAGGCCATCTCCACCCTACGCTCCATCATTCTCAATTTCTCTGCCGTGGCCCTCGTCTGCGCTGCGGGGATCGTAGGTTGGTACGTCAGTCGCTCAGCAGCAATGAAGCACAAGAAGCACGCCGGCCACGTCCCCGATGATACCACGCTTGCCTTTGACACCCTAGGTCAAGTCTTTGGGTACCTCTGTGCTGTCCTATATCTCGGTTCACGCCTCCCTCAAATCCTACTCAACTATAAGCGAAAGTCTACAGAGGGCGTGTCCTTGTTGTTCTTCCTCTTCGCGTGTATCGGAAACCTAACATACGTGCTATCTATCCTCGCCTTTTCCCCCGTATGTGAGGGCGGACACCGATGCCGTGGCGACGACGTTGCTAGAGTGTATGCGAGGTACATCCTCGTGAATCTCTCCTGGTTGATCGGAAGTTTCGGGACGTTATTTTTGGACATGTGCATTTTTATCCAGTTCTTCTTGTATCAAGATGGCAAGGCAGCGTCGACCATGGTCGTGTCATGAGCATTTTTCTAAATCTCTTGGTTAGATACTCTCCCACAGAAAGTGGCGTATAAAAGGTTTCCTGGCGTTCGTGGCGCTCTTTTTGGTGCTCTTGGTCTACTTCACCTGTGAGATCACTTTCCACTATCCATGAATGTACACAAGAACAGAAATTATAATGTTTTAGATGACCTCGGAGAAGCTCCTGTAGAACTAACGCAGAAAAAAAAAAATCAATAATTTAACCCGGGCCAAACAATAAAACACCCGCTTCATCGCTGCCCGCAATCCAGTGGAACGTCAAATAAAAGCAATAGAACGAGGTAGAAGCTCGACATCTCTCCTAGTAAGACCTGACTTCCGGTGGACGGGCTTGCTCAGTCACTGCTGGACTGATATTCCTGCACCTTGCCCTTGCCCACCTCACCCCAGTTCGTACTGAGCGAAGTACCATTACTCTCAGTAAAACTCTTGATCATAGCGCGCCGAGTATCATCATCTGCACCGGCGTAGAGTTTCTTGAAGAAGCCGTCAACCGGGTCGCCGCCAATTTCCGAGTCGACGGAGCCCTCGTTGTCGGAATCATCCGCGGTCTCGGTCTTTTCGTCTTTGTGATCATGATCATGGCTGTGATCGTCATCATGCGAGTGGGAATGAGTGCTAGCCTTTTTGGATTTAGGTTTCTTAGCCGTAAGGGTCGAGGCAAGTTTGTCCCAGTCTTTGGTCCCGTGGCGGGAAGAGGTCGGGTAGGAGGGGGCGGATTGAGCGACGGGGGCAGGAACAGTGGTAGTTGAGGAAGTGTTGATGTTTTGTGATGTCGACTCGAGAGAGCTCCACTTCTGCCCAGGGGTTTTCTTTTTCAGAACGAGTTCAATCTTCGTTCCGAGCGTGGTGAGCTTTGATGCGGTTTCGTCGATAGCTGCGAATAGAGGGTCGAGTGTGAAGTCATATTCTGAACCTGAGGGGAGGGGGAATTGTACAGAGACCTAAAATGATTGTCAATCCTGTGGTCAAAAAGGTGAGGGAGAGTGCCTACCGAGTCACTTTTGATCTCCGCATCCACACTGTCCTTGGCAATGCCTTTTGCATAGAGCGTCACGACAACCGAGTCATTCGATTGGTACCACTCGTGCCGGATCTTCTCTGGCATCTGCGAAGCAGGGGAAGCGGCAGGGGCTTTATTATTCTTGGAAGCTTCAGCATTCGCATCCTCAGCCTTGTCCTCCGTGGAGCTCGCAGTAGTGGTAGCACCCTGTCTTTTTTCATCACCACCAACCTTCCCAGCCTTCAATGCCTCAAGCTGCCTTTTCAATTCTTTCTCTGTCGGCGCCTTGATACCAACCGGAAACTCCTCGATCGTAACCGTTCCCTTCTCGTCCCCTTCTTCCAAGCCCGCAAGCTTTCCCTTCACCTTGACCAACCAAATCGGCAACTCCATAGAGAAACTTCTCGTGGGCCCAGAAGTCTTTGCCCCACCCATAACATCCTTGACCTTATCAGAAGCAGTCTCATTTTCCTTGTCTGCAGTCTTGAGAACCTTCTCTTCCAACAGCCCAAACAAGAACTCCGCATCGCCGTACCGCCCTAGCTGGTATAACGCCACAGCCCTCCTCATCTGCGCAGAAAGGATGAGATCGCGCTTTGCGCGCTCCCGCGCGAGCGTCAATGCAACTTCAGCGTCATATAGCGAGGCCTGGTGGTTGGGACCGCCGTCGGCGGGCTTGAGGCGGTTGTATGCGGTCGAACGCTTGATGTAGTAGGGTGGGGCGCGCGGAAGCTCGACGAGGGCTCGTGTGTAGTGCTGGAGGGCGGTTACAAAGTCTGACTTTGCGAGGGCGGCGTCACCTTGAGATGCAGCGTCCATTTTTAATATTTGGTGTTTGGTGTCTCTTGTAGTTTAGGAGGTGGGGTGATAGAATTTAGAGGCGGAGTTGAGCTTTTTTTTTCAGACACGCTGAAAGAAATTTTGGACAAGCAAAGGACGTGAGGTAGTTATAACGGTAGGCCACAAAGAAAGCACTTGAGTGTTATACTGGTGAAGCAGAGGAAGGGACCCTAGAACCCTTTTCTTTGTGTTCGCCGACGCAATAATTCGATGACTTTCTCCGAAACCCTGCGGGGAAGAGCTTATGTCATCCATGGTTCTTTGTTCCTGGCTCTTTAAGAGGCTGATCCACAGTGGATTTAAGTTCTTTTGAGAATACTACAAGTATTGAGATCGTGCATTGATTAGGTATATTACATAATATTGTAGCTCATTAAGGATATGTTACATGTGACTTGCGCCAGGCTATTATTATCCATCCTCAAACATACCCCCGAAATGCAGATAAAGAAGCTTCCACATCTATAGCAGCTCATCGTTTCCAAACTTCTTGGCGTAGAGCCCGAGAGCGCGAATGGGCCAGTAGAACTTGTAGTTGGGGTACGAGATCATGCTAATACCGGTCAGTTTCCCTTGGGGTTTACAAGTTGAACTGGACGGCTTACCAGGACTGATTAAACACTCCCTCAATAGATTCCTGCAACCATTCGCCATTGGGTTGCTGCCGGGACATCATAAGTTTCATCGCCTTCTCGAGAGGCTCCTTGTGTGGATACTTTGCCTCCATCAGGGCAATACACGCCCAAGCTGTTTGGCAAATTTGGGACTTCTCATGCTGAACGTACTCGTGTGTCTCACTGCTGAGGTACGATTCTCCCCAGCCGCCGTCTTCCTTTTGTTTTTCGATGAGGAACTCGCAGCCTCGACGTGAGTATGAGCTCGTCTCATATGTCTCGCCGATGCTTGAAAGGCTCTCTAGGGCGAACAAGGCGGCATAGGTGAAGCAGATGCCCCACGATCCATACCAGCTACCGTCCGGCCTTTGTACACGTTTGATGTATTGCACAGCCCTTTCCTTTGCTGCTCTGATCTCGTCGGCGCGGTACTTGGGGTAGAATTTGCTGAATAGGGATAGTGCAGTGACCGATGCAGTGGTGCATTCAGGGTAGTCGTAGCCAATCATGATGCCACCAAACACCTCGGCCGCATTAAGCCATTCGATCTTTGGAGAGCCACGCGTAGTCTCATACTCGGTAAAGCCACCGGAGGGGTTCTGCATGAGAAGCAAGCAGTCTACGCTGTCCTTGAGGCGTTCTTCTGAAATCAGGGCCGGGAAACTGTGCATCTCCTGGAGCTGAATTGCTGACCGCAGACCTTCTGCAGTGCAGTCGCTGACAGTATATCCTTGGGTCTTGTTACTAAATGGCCATGCGCCCTTTCGATGCTGGCGATAACACTTCTCCTGGTCAGGAACATTTTCTCGGAGTTGGTGGTTATCAAGGAATTCTAGGGCTTTGGTGAGCATTGGCCGCCATTTTGGGTCATCGGCGAACCCGGCCACAACAATGGCCTGGGTGATAAAAGCAGTGTCCCAAACCTGGACGCCGTTGGTGCCGTTCATCAGCATGCCTTCACCCTTGATCCACATGTAATCATGCAAGCGCTCCTGATGCCGTTGGAACGAATAGCTATCTGGCCCGTCATGGACATAGCACGCGACCATGTTCATAGGGTTATTGACTGGACCAAGGCCGGCGTAATCGGTGTTCTCGTCTTCCATACGGATCAGCTCCCACGTCCATTCTTCTGCACGCTTAACAACAGCCGAGATCCGAAGAATAGGGTTCCAAATATTGACAAGCACCGAATTGATGGTATTTAGAAGCCACGTTTTGGGGTAGTAGTTGTCGGCCTTATGAATAGAGTTGCGATGACTTGCAAAGTTGATAGACTCATATGGTTGGGGGTACAGCTCCTGTCGTAACTGTCTGGTGAGGGGATCCAGAGGGTGTGTGAACTTTTTAGACCACAAAAAAGACATGGGCAAGAACACCTGCCGCATATGAATCCACCAGCGCCAAGGGGCAAAAGGTACCCAGTCAGGGAGGAGCCTACAGATATTATTAGTTCTAACTCGACAACGCTACGGGGTTAGCAGCCACAAACCAAATCTCTGGAGGAACAGGATTGACACAGTCCCATTCCATGACGCCAAGAATACTGAGCCAGAATTTGGCCCAGTGTGGTCCATAGATAGCTCCGCCAAATTTATGCAAGAGCCCACGGGCTTTGATCATCCTCGGGTCCTCTTCGCTGGCGCCAAGTATGCGAAGCACAACATAATTCATACTGGTGCCGAAAACAGAGCTATGGGCCTCAATGTGCAAGCCCCATCCACCGTCTTCTAGATGCTGTCGAGCAAAGAGGTACCTCCTGATCTCAACCGCATACTCCGGGGGAATTGGAGTATTGGTAACATAATAAGTGATGATTAGACCCGGGAGCAAAAACATTGGGCCTCCATATTCACACGCCCAGTTTCCCGGGGGTAGCTGTAGTTTGGAAAAGAATTCAAGGCCATTCTCCGCGCATTGCATTGGAGTTTTCGCCTTGGGCAATTCTGGAAGGCCCTGAATAGAGTTAGCGGAGCAAGCGGCGATAAGAGAGAAAAAAAAAAAAAAAAAAAAAAAAAAAAAAAACTTACCGTTGGGAGGCCTAGAAAGTACTTGTCTGCAATCGACTGAGGCCATTCTTTAACTTGTTCATCAGATTCGAGGTATTGCCATGTCTGGCGGCCGTCATCGTCCAGCAATCGCCATCTTGAATAGTCGGTCTTAGAGTCGTCGTTAGCGTCAGGGGTAAGGTGGCCCTGAGCTTCAGTTCTCCAAGGAGCGATGTGGCCTTGAGGCATCGTCGGCGAATCTGTGCGATCACGGTCAATTGACCTTGAGTTTAGCCAGGACCAACCAGACAATCGTTCCACGGCTTGATGCAGTGCAATTGGCACAGTGTCGTCGGAAATTCAGGAATCTAGGATCAAAAGATCTAGGGAACTATTGATAGCTTAGTCATTCGATGCCTGGAAATCATTCTTGATGCCTAAGGATGGCCAGTCCCGATCTATACAAATTAACCCCATCATTTTCAGTTATTTCGGCTTATCTTCCAGGCGTGACGTCTGACAGCAGTCACCTATAAATTAAAGCTCATTATTAGGGCCAGAAAGCATGCTTATACAAAAGATCTATCTGAGGTGGCACTTTAAATGGCCGAGCGCTATAAGCTCTAAAAACGACGGGACAAAAGGCATTCTGGAGGTTTCCCATAAATATGTTTCGATGGAAAATAATAACCAATTGACTGGGTACACTAGCAAGACTGCCGCTGAGTATCACGGGAGAAGCTAACCACATGTGTAGGTCTTCCCAACTTTGAGAAATTGATCGTACCTCTACTCGTCCTCTACCATCTCTCATCAGTTTCTTTTCAATTGCTGCAGGTGCAGAACGATGGATTTTCCGTTAGGCCAGGATATCCAGCATGCAGCACCTGGACTTCGAGTAGAACGTTCCCAAGCGGCCGTCCGTCAATACATAGACAAAACCCTCGCACGATTGATTGACGAAGTCTGCATCGCCGAGGACGAAGGCCAACCGAGCATCACCATTAAGAAAAGGCCAGTCAACACTAACATTAACTTTTGCGTCAACCCGTCAACTGGTGCTCTTGAGACTGATGATAGAGGAACCGAAATAACCTATACCTGGCCCGGGAAGAATGCATATGAGGCTTGGAGATTCAGTAATTATATTCTCTCCTCCAGAATCGGCGATATGGTCCTAATAATAATTTTGAAAGGCATCACATTGCGCGTTCTGGCGGCAATAGCAGAGGCATTCTATGATGGATTGGTGATATCCAAGAGGTCAGCCATCATATAAAAGGCTTGTCTGGTTGCTAATAGTACATGTGAAGAGATATATACTACAGTGACCCAGCCGTTTTCGAATCTCAGCAGGTCGTAAATATGCTTGTTGACGACTTTGCTTACACGATTGGGGTGAGCCGCTCCGATTTGAATGTGGTATGTGCTCGTCTGTTTCATCTTCGATTTGTACCCCCGCAGCCCCATGACGCAGTAGATTCTAGGAAGCAGCTGCAAAAGGCCTCGTGACTGGCTTCTATCAAGTGACGACCACGACTGGCGAGCGAATCGATGCGCGTTTGCTGACGAATGTGAGTCACTCTTAACTATTACATTCCAATGAATTAGTCTAAAGCTAATCCTGGTGTGTAGGACTGTCTCATACCAAGAGTACAGGATATATCCAGGTTGGATGTCTTGGACGTTGACTGGGTCCTAATCCTCGAGAAAGAAGTATACTCCACAAAGCTATATACTCTACATGATACATACTAAACAAGTACCCAATAGGCCGTCTTCCGCAGACTGAGCCGAAGCAACTTTCACACCCGGGCTAGGGCAGGGATGGGCCTCATAATCACCGTACCCAACCTTCCTCTACCCCGAGCTCAGAACGAGCAATGTTAATAAATGCACAGGGTAAAGGCTACCCGGACCTGGGAACCCGCGCTTTTGTTCGCAAAATCTACGACTCATTACGGGCATCGAATCCGCCACCTTTTTACGCGCTCGTCGACAGCGATCCAGACGGAATAGCCATCATGTCAATGTACAAGTACGGCTCAATGGCGCACGCTAGCGAGAACAAGAGCCTGGTGATCCCCTGCCTACAGTGGCTAGGACTGCGGACCTCAGATTTCGTCGAGGACGCCGAGAATGGTGACGAGCTCATGAGTTTGACTGCAAGGGATCGGAAGAAGATCGTGGCTATGTTGTCGCGGAACCCTGTCTTGACAGTCGATGGGCCAGAGGCGGAGTGGCGGGTCGAGTTACAGAGAATGATGATGCTCAATGTGAAAGCTGAGACCGAGATTAAGTATGAACGAGATGGAGGTCTTGAAGGCTGGATTGACTGGGAAATGGAGAGACGGGCCGGTATATAGCCCTTTTGGCACAAAACACATGTTGTATGCGCTGTGATTTTATGGAAGGGGTCTGAAAAGATACATCTAGCTTCCATGTTCCTTGACATGCTGGACCTGAACAGGGAAAGAAGGAACATCACCCAAACGCCCAGGGCCACCCGAAAGGCAAATGCATCAAAGGGGAATATATCGTAGCGGGGGCTATGCATGGGCCAAGTAGCAGCAAAAGAGAAACCCACAAAAATATGTACAAAAGGGAGAAAAATATAGAAAAAACAACCCCAGCCCTACAACCCCAGCCCCTTACGGACCTCCTCTCTAACCTTCTTCTCATACTCGCTCCGCCTCTCTCTCCACATCTTCGCGGCCTCCACATTGGCAGGGCTCTCATCATTCGGCTCCGCAAGCATGCTCATCACCGAGATAAGGATCTTTTCCACACTCTGAATAGGCGACCAACGTTCTGAAGCATGCTCGTAGTGGTTGGGATCATCACCAGGAGGGTGAAGGATAGAAATGCACACCGTTCCATTGGGGTAGACTGAAATTGATCACTTTACGTTAGCCAGATTCCGCCTCTTATCAATACGGGGAGGAACCTACCATTCGGATGCCAAACCCCACCTCCAACAAATTTCATCGTCGGCGGCGAAAGCGGATAGTCCTTTGGAAACTTCAATTCTGCAGCGAAAACCCCGCCTTCATATGGAGTACCCTCGGGGCCCTGGATAAGCGCTTCCCAGTGGAACATGTCGTCCTCTGAGACAGGGCCGGCTGTAATGCCATCGGGTGGGTTCTCCGACAGAGTCTTGTACTCGCGGAAGAGGCGGTTCTGGGTCATAGACGACATGGTGGATGGAGTAGTGGTGGCGTGTGTTTATCAAGTTTGAGAGATTCGGGCCAAGGAGGAGGGCAAATGGCTTTGAATCGGTAATGACGCGGAGATGATATCGGCGAAGCGGGGAGAAGAGCGTCGAGTCTGCGGGACGGCGCAAGCTCGACAGAGGACAGAAGAGAAAGTTAAAACCCGCCGCGAAAAGAATGGTTATAACAGGTACCAGCAGTGGATCTAGAGATGATCGGAGAAAACCTGTGGCAATATTGAATGGCAACGATAGGCGAGGGGAGTCGAACCAGGAATCGGGAGATCTAATCTCTGTCGTTGTTGCCACTCCCTCCGAATATCTCGCATTTAATGCCTCAGGCAGGAATTCCCGCTACAGTTTAACTCAAATCCCATCAGTATACAGATTTCTGTTTGAATGGATTCTATCATGTCTCATCAAGAGTTGACAGAGCTTGCTCTATCGAGTATAGTACAATTAACTAGCGTTCTCCTGAAAGTGCTGGTCCCACGATTAGAAGAAATCATAGTCGTCTCCCCCATCGTCTCCATCATTATCTGCCCAAGCGTCGTCTGACTGATGCTCTCCCTTTTGTTCTTGCGCCCAGGCATCTCCGTACGAGCCTGTCTGAGATGAAGCATTCTGATCCGCCGGGGGATGTTGATCCGGTGGTCCACTTTGTTGGTTTTCGGCCCTGCTTCTGGACAAAGCATCGTAACCCGCGATTGTACCAGCGCCGACAGCACCTGCGGCGGCCCCCTCAGCCAGCCCTCCTGCAGCTCCGGCTCCAGCTTCACCGGCAGCGGCACCGCCAGCAGCGCCACCAGCTGTGAGGTCTCCTCCGAAGCCAGGAAACCACATGGGGAAGAACCCAATTCCACCGGAGCCGCTATGTCGGCTGAAGTAGTCAAAGTCTATACTGACAGCAGTGGCAAGCATAACCGCGCGCTGGTCAAGGGACATACCGGTAATCGCAGTACCTTGGTCAGGAACCTCGACAGCCTTGAGAGCTGCCGAATCCATTCGCAGAGCATATACGCCGGTATCGGTGAAAATCTCGCGCGCAAAGCCAACAAAATCACGATTGACGGATCCGATTAGTCGGCTGTCAGCCGAGCGCAAAGAAAAGTCCCACGATAAGAAGGGCTCATCTACATAGGCAAACTGGCTGAACTCGCCAAAGCCGCGATCGCCTTCCGTGGAGTGGGCTAACTGCGTCTGCTGGGCACTGGACAAGCCGCTCTGTGCAAGTGAAATCCTTTGGGTCCACATCTCGGTTTCCTGGTTCGGTGAATGATGGTAGGTGAAAAGATTGTATTTGCGCCGCAACGGTGCCCACTGCTGTTGCGCTTCTCCGATGACGCGCATCTGGTCGAGCCCGAGTGGCGACACTTGGGCATTAGACCCAGCCGCAGCCTGTGTAAGAGAGCCAGGGATATTGGTCTGGAGAGCGGTTGATGAGGAGTAGGGACTGCTGGCAGGGTCTAGAGAGTCGTATACTTTTATACGGGAATTGATCCACGAAAACGGACGATGGAACTAGCCAGGTCAGTTTGGTCGCCTCCACATACTAGAGCAGGACACATACCCTGAGAACCTCGTTCTCATGCCTGTCAAATACATGCGTCACAAAGCTTCGGTGCGTCCGGAACCACTGCCGCGCCATCATGTGCGCCATTCCTTTTTCTTGTTCTGCCATATATCCAACATGGTTTCCCGCGGCGTCTAGGATGACGTACTTGTTCGCTTGCTCGAAACCGCTGCGAACTAAATCAGCTGTTGACCGGCGAACCATTACACATAATCACCCACATCATCACGTTCATCAGTTCCAACTGGCGCTGTATGACTAGTCCAGAGTTTGCGAGGATGCCTGTCGCAGGATGGGTCTCTTTAAGCACACCGTGTGGATCTTCTGGAATGTAGACGGGGGAGAGGAGGGTATTCTGGGAAGGATCATAGTTTGTCACCGGGGCGCCAGTGTTTCCTACTTGTTGATCCTGGGGAGTCGCATCTCTTCTAATCGGTGGTGGCCTTCGAATGGAATTCCGGGGGCCGCGAGGGTTGGGTCGTCCTTTGAAAGAGCTGGCGAAAGCTCGAGGCGTTTGGAACCAACGCGCTACCGGAATTCGTACCCGCGTGCTCCACATAATAAGGATGGAGAGACCTAGGAGGTCTGTGAAGGGTGCGGGAAGCTATGCAAGAACTTGATGTTCGACAGTGACTGAAGAAGTCCGGTGGGAACCCGAAGTGACGAAAGGCGGCGGAATTAAGCGGGGTTAAAACTGAATAACCACCTAAAGGCATTGAACAGCGATAAAGACTATGTATGTATCAGCGCAAATAAGGTAATGATACGTGCGCATTTTTGCTTCATATTGCTTCAGTTGGCGATCTATAATGCTACACTGGCTCCGCTAATGATCCGATGCAACTCAAACACTCCCCAAGGTATGTGCGAACAACTACCCTAATGCATCCAAAAGTAAACATGACAGCTTTCATTCGCATAATTCATTATAGAAGCCCTTTACGAGCCAACTCAACTTTCCGCGCAGCTTCTCCAGGCTTATATCCCCCTCGCGAGATACAGATGGCGCTGCCTTCACCGAGTTCGAATTTCTCCTCGACATTGGGATGCGGGCATGGACAATGGTGCGGGAAGTGAACACATGCAAGGGTATCGGGGCAGAGATATTTATCGCACCGAGCTAAGAGACGTCAGCTATACTCTATGGTTATGATAAGGGAAGAGAGCCTGGGCAGTGATACCTCCTTCCCACATGCTCTGGTACCGCGAACTGTCACTGGGAACATTTTGTTGAGAAGCTTGCTGGCGCTCTTGGCCACCGCCAAACATGTGGTCGAAGAATTGAAACTGGGCGTGCGTAACTGACACCAGGAGGAGAAGACCTAGGTATCGAACCATGTTGGAAAGCATTGTGGCGAACGCGATGGCCCGGGGATCCTGTAGCAAGTCTCCAAAGAGAAGAAGACAGTTCCGCACCTATATTTCCTTAAGTCGAGACACTAAGACAAGTAAAATAAAAGAAGAACGATGTGAGAACTGGTAGTACAACGTATTCCTTTGAAAAGACACCTACCACGATATTATAGACGCGCACGTGACAACCGCCAAGATCTCCAATCTCCGAGAAAAAAAGTTGCTCCGAATCCCAGCTGCATCTGACCCTCCGGAGTGCAATTGGCAAGAACATTCCCAAGAATGCTTCAACCCAGGCTCTTAACGCCCCTACGGGCTCTGGGAGTAGCCATAACCCGCTCGAATAACTCCATAAACCGCCTCATCCCTCAACGATCACAAGCACAGTCTCTGCTGTCACGGACAACCTCCGCTCTCCAACAAGCGCAATCATCGTCTATCCTCTCCAATCCTCTGCTCTCCTTCTCTCAAGTCCGGCACGCCTCTCACTCCGCCCAAGGCGCAGCAAATAAACACTCCCGCGATCCAGCCGGAAAGCGTCTCGGCGCGAAACGCACAGGCGGAGAATACGTCGTACCCGGCTGCATCATCTTCCGCCAGCGCGGCACGAAATGGTTTCCCGGCGAAAATTGTGCCATGGGTCGCGACCATACCATCTATGCCGCTGAAGCTGGATATGTGCGGTATTACCTTGACCCGGCGCGGCACCCTGACAGGAAATATATCGGAATTGTCTTTGAGAAGGACGGAAAGCTGCCTACGCCTCAGAACGCGCCGACGCGCCGCAAGTTGAACCGCATTGCTGTGCCCAGATTACCGGAGAACTTTGAACAGGGTCAGTCAGACCTGACGGTTGTTGTGAGTGAGGAGACTGGGTCTATGGTTGGGAGCGTCACGGCTGTTGATGCTCAGGACGGGAAACAGTTGCGGCCTGGGTACATGTGGCGTGAGGCCAACTGGTCGATTGGACGGGCAGCTGAGAAGGCAGGGATTACCGCTGCACCATATGACCGCAATGATCGATGGTTGGCTTGGAGAAAGCGGCAGGCCAAGGTCCAGCGCGCTATCCAGATGAAGAGCTTGAAGAACAAGAAGAAGGCGTCCAAGAAGGCTAAGCGATGAATGTTTTTCGATTGGGATTGGAGTTCTTGTACAATAGTCAATAAATTCGACATTTTATTGTTAATCAGCCTCAACTTCTCAAGAGCGGGTATGAGACGCCCTTGCAACTTACTTGAATAAGTAAACCGGAAGACACGGTGAAAGCCTCCCTCTCCTTTCAACGACGACATCTGCACAGTGGATCTAGAACGCTTGCAAGGCATGCCTGCATAACCCTAAGAGTGTACGGTAGGGCTCTGCTAATGCTCAACAGAAGCACCCTCAGTTTACTATGGAAAGTGATTTGCTGTTGAGATAGCTGTGGGAGAGAAACAGGCACTTTCAGGAGGTTGCAAAGAATAAACATGTCTGTATGTCGAAACAACATTAGTTCAGAACAAATCATTATAGATCTGTCAATCTAGCAGACAAGGGCTATCTCTCATATAATTTGAATTTCTTCCATCCGAAGTAGCTAGGTACTATAGAGGTGGGAGCTGAAGCAAACTAGAATATACTGATGAATGACAAACAAAGGGGTATAGTGAGATAGTGAAAGGGTATATCTTTACTCAAACATGTTTCTTCCACGCTTCAATACCAGTAGGCAAGCATAGATAGATTGCGGCTCAACTTGCCGCGGTGCAAAAGTGTTTATTGTCTACCAGTCGGCCGAGGATCAAGCTCTGGCAAACAAACTCATTGCCCACAACCCGAACCCTAGGGTCCAAGCCTAGATCATCCCCATTAGCAGATTCCATGAGCCTGGACTTTCTGCGTTTCTTCGACGGAAGTGGGGCCCCAGCGCTAGCAGCCACTGCCCTAGTAGCCTTGTCATCGTCATCAATGTAGACCCAGTCCCACGCACATGACCCATCCTCATTCTGAGACTGGTTGATAACAGCACGCGCTGATTGGATATCGGTGACACGCTCAATCCTTGAAGCCCCCAGGGCATAAGTCAAGAATATATATGCTTTCCTCCTTTCCTCGTCTGCCTTGCCATTGCGGCTCGTGATCAGGATGACAGATTGTCCACCCAGCAGGTTCGGTCGTGCCGCAACGGTTTCAGACAGCTTTGCCTTTGTCGTTGGGTATGGGGTGAGAATCCTCGACTTTGTTGCTCCGTTGAGATATGACGACTCGCCTGCAGGGAGCAGATACAGGTCCCAATCCAAGACCTGGTTTTTGGCAACGCAGTCCTCGACCCAGCGGTCTGAGAGACAGGGAAGGTTGAGGGCAAGGGCCTGCATATACTTTGGACGACGAGAGTGCTTGTCTGCAATTAGACACGCAAAACCAACCTCTTCCACTCCAGACCTAAGACGAAGATTGACGTTAAATCCAATCGTCCGGGGCGCAGGAGATTTGGCCGGGGTAGCAGTGGGAGCATTCAACGGCAACTCAAATAGCTCGTTAAAGCCATCTTCTAAAATGCGACCATCGTTTTCTAGTATCAGCTTTGTAATGCGGTGCTTGGCCTCGCTCTTGTCCCCGTAGGATACTGCAAAAACCATTCCAGAGAATAGGCCATTCGAAAGGCGGAAGCTGCGGGACATTCGGGTGCTTGGAGAGGTCGGAGTAATATGCCTGTCTGAAGGCGTCTGAAGTCTACTGTCCGAGCGTATGGACCCTGAACTATAGGTGTATTGCCGGTCCTTGAGTTGATTCCACAGGATTGTGTCCAGGTATATCCTTGAGATAGGAACGTTGATAACGTTCTCTGGAGCGGAAATGCCTCCACTTGGAAGGCTCTTGCGTTGCTTCGGGCCCAGAACAAGAGTAGAATACCCGTGAATGTCAGTGACTGGGATTATCCCTTTTCCGCCTTCGCTTGACAATGCATCTGCAGTCAGCTTGTCCGCAAAGCCCCTAATAATGTGTGTGACCTTGGGCACATCTGGCATATCCACCTTGACTGCATCACCAATTCGGAAATCTAGTTTTTTCACGGTGCCTATTGGGACTTCAAGCGGGGCACTGTCTTCAAACTTCACTAGATATTGATCTTGCGCAGTTCCGAACGGATTGCCAAAGCAAGTTGCTGGGTAATAAGCCCTCTTTTGACCCCTCCAAGGCGCAAGCACCTGGTTTGGCGCTAGTAGAGGGTCCTCTTGCGGAGGTTGTTGTTGAGCCTTAACGGTCGGGCTGCCTTCCACTATAGGCTCGCTATCGGGCACTGTGGAAACCGGGGTAGACGTTGGCACTTCAATGGGTTTGGCCTCGACATGTTGCGGGGTTCTCTCCGATTTAGGTTCTTCACATTTTTGGGGTTCTTGGGTATTCGAAGATAGGGAAAGTTGTGGTGGTTGATGTTCTCGAGCCAGAGAGCGCGCAAAAATCTTCGAGCGCTCTTTGCTGGTGACTCGAAGTTTGGGAGAATCCTCGACATCCCAAATGGATCCCGATCTCCTCTGTGGCTTTGCTCGCCCCGAAAAGCTTATTTGACGTCGAACTGCTGTTTCTGTAGGCTCCGGAGGGTTGGGCATTGAAATCTCTTCTTCCTTCCGGGGCGCAGCTAGATGGCGCGAAGATTGACGAGGCGTAATTGGGAAAATTGGATCCGAGGCAGGAATACTTCGGCCATCATTGCTTCGTCGTTTCTTACGGGATGAAACGGGAGACATCGCAATAGCTGACCTGAATTCCTGGTCATCAGCGGAGAGGATATTGATATTGATATCAAACGTTGCACCGCCGACTTGGGGCGAAGCATCGGCCGCTATCTCCGTCAGAGCCCTGCGCTGCCTCCCACTGGGGCTTGAAAGAATCTTCGTATTCAACAGATGTTTGATGGGAGATGAACTGTCGGAGATGACTGGCTGTGACTGGCTGGCCCGCTCAAAAGTTCGCGGGTAAAGCGGAGGAAGGTCATCATCCTCCTGGTCTGCACCATCGTTGTTAACGTCACTCACCAAGCCTTCGTCGTGATTCATATTGTTTGGGCTCGTTTCTGGGATGGTTGCGAATGTAGGCAAGTCGTTCAAGCCCTTCTGACGCCGGCGCACAGGTGTCTCAGCGACACGAGATGGTATTGAAGAGGATTTTACCCGAGGATCAAACATCGGGGCTCTGTCTCCCTCATCGACACCATTCGGCTCTGAAGAATTATTCAAGTGGTCAATGCGGCCCTGCCGGCTGGGAGAATTATCTCGGGAAAGATTGGGCGTCTTTGTAGAGTTTGCAACTTCTGCTATCGGATCATTGCCGTATCGTTGAGATGCTTGTGGGGATTCTTGGATGAGAACCCTCTTAGTGGGGGGTGCCGTTTCTCGCCTCCGTGCGATAGCTGACTTGCCTTGCAACCGGAAACCATGTCTTCCTGTCTGGCTTTGCATATTTGGGCTCTCTGTGGTGTGCTGTTCGACATCTTCTTCTTCGCTGTTTCGTCCAGGTGACCACTGCGAATCTTTGACCACCGTTATAGGGGATGATCTGAGTGCATTGGCTGCATCGGGATCATCATTTCGGGTCTGTGCTGGCGACAAAGGTTGGATGGGTACGCGACTAGCTATAGGACTTCCATGGAAGGAAAGAGCTTGCGAAAGCCGGTCATGGGCACTTGTCGTATGGGACAAGCTGGCTGTAGATGGATCATTGCAGTTCTCCTTGTCCTCCTCGGTCGACGAGTGTAGTACTTGAGATCGGGCCACAGGTTCCGGCAATTCTTCTTCCTGTTCGGTCTCTTCTTCACTCATCCCGACGGCGTGTAATTCTGAAGTGGCGGCAGACTTATCAGCCGAGCTTCGCCGCTCAATAGTTCTAGATAGCTCGGGTTCAAGGCAACTTGATGGCCTTGCAGGAGCACTAAGAGCAGCAAACTGCACAGCAACTTCCGGGCTAAGCTTGCACTTGTATCTTGCAGCAATAAAATCGGGCACCTTCTCAAACTCTCCGTCACTGTGATCTTCCGAATAGATATGGCCCGCCGAACGTGTCATTCTCTCTTTATCCCTGTTCGCTTGTGACTCTTTCATTGTGACATAATTCAATTGGGTTTCCGAAGGGTTGCGCGGGAAGGCGGCCGCTATCGAATTAAACGGAGATGAGAGAACCGGAGCTAGCGGACGGTGCTGTATAGGAATATTCGGGGACGGTCGGTCCGACAAAAGATCTGGCCGTAAGGGATTGACAAGAGGCGAGGACGGTGCTTGCGTTGCCTGGAATACCTGGCTCAATGCCATAACGCCGCTGCCCGATTCCAGGTCTGGAGCGAGAGGGTTTCGGGAGACGAGAGGGGAGACGGTAGCCATACCATCGACATGTTGCTGCTTAGTAGCTGTGACGGGGGTCTTTGCGACGAATCGTTGAGACTCGGGGAAGAGATTCGGCTCATAGGTAAGAGGGGATGATGGTGATGAACCACCCATCCTGGAACTGCTCTGGTCATCATTTTCGTCCGTATTCGGTGGATGGACGTTGGTGGCATCAAAGCCCGCAAGCAGGTCGATGTGGCCGCTATCTCCCTCATGCAGAGTCACGAGTGTAGCCCGATCCATGACACGATTTTCCGGTGCATCTTTGCTGGCTTCTTTGTTCTGTCGGATGATTTCGTCGTATACCGATTGGGAAATGACCTGAGTGTCGGACGGGAGCGCATCAGCCGAGCTCATTTTTGCTGTCGGTGGCAGCACAGGCGAGCGAGTACCAGGTGGTTGCTTAGAGGATCGCCGATCCGACTCTAGAACTCCATTGGCACCGCTTTCGCTACTTGTTGAAGCACCATGTACAAGGGACTCGCGCGGGCCGTCTTGAGGAGCGGGTGCCGAAATCTGGTAATCCGGGCGCGGCAGATGTGCCAGATCAGGGTACTTTTGCGGAAGAGTGCTCTCGATTACGCTGGGCTCATTGAAAAAGGGCTGGGACGTGGTAGATTCCTGAGGCGAGGATTGGCGTTGGTTAGTGCAGGGATCATTTGCCAGAAATTAAACCTATAAGACGACTCACTAATCCCAACGCGACGCGTTGCAACCTCGCGATATCGATGCTGTCATCTTGGGTCTCCATTGTCGTTTTCATCCCACCGATCCAAGGACGAGATGGACAAGTTTTGGCATCTTCTTTTGGGCTCTTTTCCTCAAATGCAGGGGTTCTTTAAAAATGTCCCGAATATTTAGCTTTTAAAGATCCAGATCCTCTCGGGCTCCTCAGAATGGAAACGCGAAACGCGTTGGTCACGTGAGATTCAAATATTACCACTTCAGGATTAGATCAACCCGCAATTATCCGAATGGCATTCAAGACAAAGGCCAGGCGGAAATGCCTTCAAAAGACTTGCGGACAGACAGGTGTAAATACAATGTATATCGATTTAGACATTGAAAACGCTAGGAGTCCAAAAGCAGGCCGTATGTCCAAGGCTATTGATAAAGTTACGTAGAGTTACACTGTATGTCACCCAAGTTACATTCACACGCTGTTATTATACTCGTACAAATTTCATAATTAGTCGCGAGTGCGATTCGGTATCCAACGCCTGATAATAAGCTCCCGCACCCTATACCGAGCAAACAAAGCTCCAATATCCATGCTGCCAGCGGACGTATGCTCCAGTTCCTGCGACGGCGGCGGGATCTCCACATAGCAGACCACAAGAGTTTTCTTAACCTGTGCCTGGACACGATTAACGCAATGCAGCCACCACCAGCTGCGAGCCTGTTTGCGAGTACACCCCACCTTACGGTCTTCTGTCTCAGACCAGTATGGGTGATCGTAAGATGGGATAACGACGATTGCGAACTCGGCGTGTGAGAAGACGGGTCCGCGGTTGTAGATAATATAATCGACCCCAAACTTTACACCAGACCGTACAACCCAACCCAAGGAGCGGAAGTGGTGGTACACAACGTAGGAAACGAGGAAGGGGTCGTCGGGTTCCAAAGCTAGAGAGGAGTCTCTGGGAGGGGTGTATGAATGGTGGCAGAGTAGTTTGAGTAAGGAGTCCGAAGTAAGTATGGTTTTTCGGTCTTGGTCAAAAACGTGCAAGGCGCTTAGTCCGTAGACAAGGAAGAAGGCCTCTTCATTGGACAGCTGAAGGTGTTCTTCGTTTGTAATGGTCGGTTCTTCAGGCCCGTCGACGGATATATTCTCCCCTGAACCAGTCGTAGGGTCATTTCCAACCACTGTTGTAGAAAAGCTAACGGTTTTATTATTAGCTTCCCTGTCTCGCCGAGCCAATTGTTGTGCCTCAAGGAACCTGGCCTCCCTAGCCTTCTTCACAGAGAACTTCTCTGCAGTCACGACGGCGCCGTTGGTAGTACCAGCTGGCGATGATGGAAGAGCAGACTCGGCATCCAAAGGCGCACGACCTTCACGCGCAGCAGCCTCGGCCTGAAGCCTCTGCTCTATGATCAACTGTTCCGACCTTGCCCGCTGCAGCTTCAATTCTCGACGCTCGGCTCTTCGCTGGCGAGTGACCTCTTCGCTTGTCACGCCTTCAAGAAGACCCCTCCGTTTCTTTTCCTGATCCAGCCAGGTTGGCTCACTTCGGCTTAGACTTCCTTTTCCGAAAAAGCCCATCTCCCATAACGCCCGGACCGTCTTCTCATCGGTGACATGAATCGATGAGGTATTCGAATCGAAGTATGCAGAGTAGGTGTCATTTTCGGGCGTCGTGATGAAGTAGGTGAGGTACGAGAGTAGCACACTGATGACAGAGAGGGGATTGTGGGGGATTAGAGGAGGAAGAGGGTGGTGGACTTTGAGAGGTAGAGAGAAACGGTGGATATGTCTATAATCGGGCCTGTGCCGTTTGGGTTGCCGCGGCTTATTGGAGATGGCACCCTCCTTGGTAGGGGGAGGGTTAGTGAATGGAAATGGAGAAGTCATATTGGTATTGGACATTGTTCAGTTGGATTCTTTCAGTAGCTACTACGGGACGAAGATCAGCTTGAAGCTCTTCGTTGCAATATATAACACAGACTCAAACCAAAGCGAATGCGATTCATGTTCCTCAGATACCGTTGTAGTCATAAAAGCAAATCATCGACAACAGCTAGAAATCAAAGTTGCCGTTGCCTTAGCTTTGAAATAGGAGTCATCATTGGAAAATCGCAGTCACTTCTTCGAGTCTAGGGTAGTTCCAGGCTGGGGCTTACCAGAAAGCTCTGGCCCTGGTCGTCAAGCCCGGTGGTACAACCAGCACGGTGCGAAGGGAAAGAATGGTGTAGATAAAATAAATGGATCCAATTAGTAGTGGATAGTAGTCACTTCATCAAGCTTCATATCCAGATCAAGAATTTCAGGGATCCAACATCTTCATCCGATCTCTTTTGTCGCTGTTGTTCTCATTTCCATATTTTGCAAGTGGGAATGCGGAAGCAAAAAAAAAAATGAGCTTGCGGTGCGGTTAAAAAGCAGCAATGGATGACTCAGCGCCAGCTCCATGGCCCGTGCACCTCTCCAAAAAATTTCCTGCCTCGCATCGGAGTCTTGAGAGGCACAGCAACTAATTCCGCATTTTCGAATACCACGAATAATCACCAAAAACATCTGTCAAGTGAGTTTCCGAAATTGATACCATCTTTCTTGTTTCAAAAACTAACGAAATCTCAGGATGCATCTCATGGTATGTTTCACCCCTGTTATCAACTTGCACACCGCGAGCCCAAAAATCCCGGATCGCTATTTCCATGCCACCTCTTCTGTACAATGACTAAACCCCCGAATAGTACACTTTGGATGCCGAGGGCAAGCGGGTTTACACCCTAAAGAAGGTCACACCCGCCGGCGAGGTTACAAAGAGCGCCCATCCCGCTCGATTCTCTCCCGATGACAAGTACTCCCGGTACGTTTTCACTCTTGGAAGGGTATTTGGCAAAATTTTCGGCACGGGCTGCTAATAATGGTACCGACTTATAGGCACCGTGTTACGCTGAAGAAGAGATACGGCCTCCTCCTCACCCAGCAGCCTGACAAGGAGGCTGCTCAATTATAAGTTGCGGAATGATGGAATTGTGGGGGGTACTACCAAAAGAAGGGCTTGATTCATTTACTGGCGAATGGTGTTATATACGGCTTCAGATGGTCTGAGAGTTAGGCCTGGTTTTCTCCAATACCAATTATCTGAATTGGAACCGACTCTTATCGTAAGACTCAGTGCAGGGCATCTAGGCTTTCAGTAGAGAACACTTGGAGAGACCCACTCTATGTTCATTCCGTGTGGCTATATATGATTAAGAACCACTATCATCCAGCCATTATCGTAAACCCATAAAAACACATATAACCTGTCTTCACTTTTAAGCACCAGAAACTCCGATCCCATGAGATGCAGATATGAAACCTTTTATCGCTTCCTAGAGTTGATATGTCGGCCAGCGCCGACTCTTGGCCGCCCAGTCTGCTTGCTCCTCTCTCCAGTCAAGATACCGGGAAGGTAATCTTCATCCATCAAGTCTCGCTCCTTCCGCAGCCTTCGGTTCTGCTCAACTGTAGCTCTAGTGTATTCCTTCTGGTCCTCCGCAAGGATCAGCTGTGTGCCCCAGCCTCCTTTACCACCACCACCCTGCCACTTTCCGTTGGAACTGCCGTGAACAGGTTTAGGGACGCTATATTTATTTCCTCGGTTGTTCCACTGCATGTTCTTCTTCAGGTGCATCTTGAACTGGCCGTTGGCGTCGGTTGTACATGATACACGGGTGAGAGTATCTCCACCACATCGCGGGCAAAATTGCTTGTTCATATCCTTCGTAGTCGAGAAGCACGCGTGGCAGCGCTTGACGAAGGATTTTAGGTGTTTGATCCTCTGCAGTGTAGTTGTAGACAGGAGATTCAGGTTCATCTGCAGCAACACGTTTTGGCACTAAGACCACTCGTTAGTTATGATCATAGAAACGGTAGCTAGGGTCGACTAACCGCAAAATCAGTGGTCATAGTGGCAACCTGCATCACTTTCGGCTCCGGGGCAACGGTTGCTGAACCAGCTTCGTCTCGAGCCTGACGTTTCTTCAGATTTGATGGTGTGATCCACTCCTCGCCGTCTGACTCGGAAGCAGCTCCATCCTCTTCGGCATCGGCTTCAGTTTGGTCGGCGGACGTTTCAGCAGAGGTTCCAGACTCGTCAGACTTGGCCTCCTCGATTTCCGCGGCTGCTGGAATTTCTCCCTTGTGTTCCTGCTTTCCGGTCTCGAGTGTCGTGGATTCCAAAGCGGCCGAAATGCCCTCCACCGTAGGAATTTGCGTATTTTCCGCCGTCTTTGCTGCTTCTTGGATCTCTCCAGCTTCCTTCTCCAGTACCTTGACAGGGGGCTTGCCATTCACCTGCTTTTGCCCAGGAACGCTGCGCAACCTCCAGTCACCACCGTTACGCTCACACTCGATTTCATACGCAAGAGCGAGAACCTCAATATCCGTCCTACTCAGCACTGCCCTATCACCGGTCTTTCTCGCAAATTCGCTTATCACACTGAAGCTCTTCGGAGACGGGGTGCGCTGCTTGAGGAAGGGCAGGTAGAGGGTTTCAACTCGTTGACGAGCATCGGGGTCGCGGATTTCGCTAACGACCGAGGGTGTGATGACGAGTTCTTCGCACTGGGCTAGGAGGGTGGAAAGCGGGGGGTTGTTCTTGAGGATGGGGCCGGCGTCGAGGACGATCGTGTGCACGGGTTTTGTCGTGGTGGTACTGTCCGCCATATTGGGCAGAACGATTTCGATATGCAGTCTGTCTTGGATGTCGGGGCGAGCGGTATCTAATTTGTGAGTGGATATCGTGTCGCGGAGTTGTCGAGATTTTGCTGGTTGGTGGGAGGTTTGAAATTATTCCGCTTGATTTTTTGGTGCAGGTGGTCTGTGCGTTAAATTTAGACTTATCTTATCGCTGCCTGGCGGTTTCCCGAGATCCATACAGACAGTCTCCCAATATACTAAAATGAATTGCCAGCTCTACAACCCTAAATCCAGTACTGCTAATGATAAATCTTGCTAGAATTGTTTACTGCACAGTTTCGGTCATTGAAGCTATACAATCCGCTTGCAACTTTAGCTATTCGAAAACTTCCTCGGATATATATCGAACGCATACCGTCATTTAAGCGACTTTACTTGAGGTTTCTTGCTCTCTACTCTCAACACCTTGAGAGGAGGGGTTTTGAAGAGTGGATCTGGATAGAATATCTCTTAGAAGACGTATGAGCACTATGCATGCCAAAAGTACCGTGGTCTCATGATGAGGCCAAACCCATGGATATAAACACTGCCCGCATTTGTCCCATTCTGCCCTGATCTTTCCTTTCTCTGCATTGTCCATCCGACACACCGGCGCCTTGAGCTGAGAATACCTCCCTGTTTCCTGCTTCTACTTCCGAACACATTCCGTATATGACATCTCTCTTAAAAGGCGTTAGGTCCGTGCTAAACATAGCCATGCCGGCTTTTCCGGAGTCAGCTGCAAACCATCCAGGGTGGTCTCGTCTCTTCTCAGTATCGAGTCATGCACTGCTTAATCCACATGTTTAATTTCTATCTTTTGACGACGATTCCCACGTCTGATCGCTGGGTCGTTGGCGAGATGCCGTTGCAAGCACCTGGTGAATGCGAAAGAACAGCGTGGAAGCCAGGTCCAAGAAACAACAACTTGCATTGCAAAGTCAAACAATGATGATCAGCCTATATATATACCTCGGTAAATTCAGCATTCTTCTCATTCCAGCATTGAATACGTCAGGCTACTGACGGGACAGGAAAACGGCGGCGTGCTATGCGCTTCGGGGATTTTCCAGCAATCGATAATCGATCACATAAACCATGATATCAATAATTGGACAGATCTTCTTGAGAAGTTGAGATGTTCTTCAACTTCCGCTGCGGTTTTTGATTATGAATGTCCACAAAGAGTCCCCAGGACGTAATATTATGATACATCAAATTCTCGCTTCCCACAACAGGTCAGCCAACGTTAGGCAATTATTGCCAGGGCTGAACGACGCTTGGAATACCAGAACGATGATCCACTCGATTGATGGAAAAGTGCCCCTGCATGCCCGTTAGCCATTGTGGCCCCGTTTTCTGCCCGGTAGCGAATCCTAAAGGAACAATCACAGAAAGTGACAGATCGGACCTCGATCATTGACAGGTCCCATCACATTCGACACGCCGGGAGACTTCCGTGTTATCGGGCTTTCGGTAATATTCGAGGCAGAGGGGTTGCCTGTCGCCCTTGCTCTCGTTTTCGATTCCCTTTCCCTTGAAGTCCCTTGAATTTTAACTCACCTAGCGAAAGCTTGCTGCAAGTCTAAATTTCGTTTCTCCGCTCGCCGACGGGCTTTATGAGCTACGAAGGAAGATGGCGTATGTCATCTTGGGCCACTGGGTAAGCGAGATTTCTTCAGGACATGGCGCAGATGGGGTCCGCGTCGATGATGGGGCATGCATTGCGCATGGAAGCCTCAACCACGCGAGTCTGCACATCCGATCTCTGTCCGTGCATCAGGAAGGTTTCGATACGTCGCTGATCCCAGGCTAATCTCCTCACGGCTCTTCGCTCACTGGCCATCTGACAGAGTTCTGACTCTCGCAGAAAGTCATCTAGCTCAGCCTGGCTTAACTCTGAATGGTCTGAACATTATTGTCTCGTCTGTTTGGACCAAATCCTGACCAAGCCTCCTTTCTATCATATGCTTATTCCTCTCCCTTGCTTGCACGGCCTGTCTAGACTTCCTGTCTGTTCGGGCGCCATCCGCGAGATGGACAGGCTCCTGCGAACCGGTTCGTGGAATGCATTACATTTAGATCACCTGCAGTCTAATGTTATAATCTATCTATTTCTCAGCCGGATCTCGGCTTGCCATTCCTTTGTCAATCAATTCCCCTCCGCCGAGTTCTCGAGGCATATAATATGCTTCTCTGAGCCCGGATCTGTACAGACACTAATGCCCGGAAGTCCAATCACTCGTTTCTCCTGAATGTGACGATGGCACTGTCTTTCACTCACTTGTTATCTTCCCGTGGGGAACAGGGCAAGATGACTTATCTATCTCCCCGCGGAACCCAGAGCTTGGTGGTTAGTATCGTCTTCACCAGCCTTGCAACAGTCTTCGTTCTTGCTCGCGTATACACTAGAACCAAGTTGATCAAACGGATGGAAGCAAATGATTGGATGATTGTGGTTGCCTTGGTTCTTTCCTTTGTCTTCATGTCATTCTTCATCGTCGAAGCCCTAAACGGCATGGGCATGCACCTGGTGGACATTCCCGAACCAATCCTCTTACGACAAATGAAGGCGTTCTGGCTCACGATTCCTTTTTACAATGCCGCTCTTCTCTGTGCAAAGGCGTCTATCCTGATGCAGTACTTTCGTGTCTTTCCATCCCGCGGCATGCGCCATACCTGCTGGGTCATGATTACCATCCTCGCCACATACGGATCATGGGCTGTGCTCAGCGCATTTCTGAACTGCATCCCCGTCGCACGGTTCTGGGATCCTTCGATCTCGGGTTCCTGTCTTAGCTCGAAGGGACTCTGGTTTTCTAACGCCTCAATGCACATTGCAACGGACCTTGCGATCTTGATCATCCCCATCCCGGCCCTTGCCGCGCTCGAACTTCCGAAGAAGCAAAGGCTTGCTTTGATTTCGATCTTCGCTCTAGGCGGATTGTACGTTCCCCCAAATTATATGTCACTAATGCAGTCCAAATAACCGATATCAAGTGTTTGCGTAACAAGTATCTGCCGCCTCGTTTCCCTAAAGAAGATCTCTGACTCGTCAGATCCAACTTGTACGCCCGTCCTTTCCCACTTCTACTCCCATTCCACAAGCTTTAACCCTACTAACCTTTCACAAACAGACGACAATATCGGCGCCGCCTCCTGGTCCTCAATAGAATGCAACACAGGCATAATCTGCGCCTGCCTCCCGACCCTCCGCCCCCTCATATCACGCATAATTCCGCAACTACTCTCCTCACTAACAAGCCGACACCCGCATTCAAAGTCCAAATCCAAGAACTGCTCCCGCGCACATTTGCACGATATCCACCCCCCGACATACTGGGGTATTGCGGGAATGGGCGGCATGGGCGTCTCAACAACCATCACAACGCATATTGACGATCTGGAGTATGGGAGTTGTGAGGGGGATGCGGAGCGGTGGGCCGCTGCTAGGGGGGTTGGGTTTGGGTTTACGGGGAGGATGTCGACGAGGGTTTATGTTGGCAGTAGTGATGGAGATGTTACTCCTGGCGCGGATCTTCGCTATGGGGGTGAGAGGGGAAAGGTCATCGCTGAACTAACCCCGGTGGTCGCACCTGGTAATACGGATGAGAATAGAGACGAGGATAAGGGAGGCTTCGTCTTCGCTGATGAAGAAGAAAGCCAGAACAATAGTGAAGACTTGAAGAAGAACGCTGCGATAGTGCGGACAGAAGTGAGGAAAGATTCCGCCTCGTCGTCATCAAGTCCGCTGGCTCGGGAGGAGGATTCCAACTCTTGATGGCTGGTTATTTATAGCTACTTCTCCAGTGGAATATGATGAGAGGGGGACTGGTTGAGATGTCGTTCGTTATTCTTTTTTTTATATATACTGTCACTGTCCTTCATGTTTATACTTGGGTACCCTCATGTTTATATTTGTTTTTACAGAGTATCTTACTGGAAATCTTCATCTATACCACATACATTGAGTTAAGAGCGATTGAACGACTGGATTCACTGATATAATAGACCATCAAAATATGGACCATGAAGAACTACCTAGAAACTGCATATCCAGACAGACACGCGAGACTCCATCTAACCCTAGTCTACTCCAACAAGCTAATCTCTCAACACTAACACCAACACTAACTCTATGCGGAACAACTCACCAGATAAAGGCGCACCCTCTAAAAAGCAGCAAACTCCTTATCCACCTCCTCAAAGTAATCAAAGAAGCCCTTGAACAGCTTAACGCCCAGACCAGGATCCAGACTTCCCGTCGTCGCCCGGATACTATGCATACTCAGCTGTGGGATACCCACATCAATCGCCCTCATCCCAATCCGTGCACTAGTCATTGGGCCGATGGTTCCACCGCTGCGCGAGTCGTTACGGATCTGGAATACTTGAATTTTCGAGCCAACACGGTCTGCGACGCGGCGGATAAAGCCTGTGCTCACGCTGTCTGTTGTCATGTGGCCGTTTGAGTCGGCGGATACGGTCACGCCGACATTGAGGCGGGGGGAGTGGTTCTCCAGGTAGACGTTGAGGAAGTTGGGGTTGACGGCATGAATAACGTCCGAAGAGATGAGGAAACTGTTTGCCACTGTTTGGGCGAGGAGGTCGGGGCCATAGTTTGTCGCGAGTGATTGCGTGATGCGTTCGATGACGCTGGACATAAAGTTTGAGCGAGCGCCTTGGCGGAGGAGAGAACCAATTTCCTCGTCGTCAAAGTAACCTACCATCTTAATGGAGGCTTGCGAGGTGTCATCGGATGAAGCGATGAGGGCTTCTTGGGCGGCGTAACAGCAGAGCTTGTCGTCGATGCGGCCGGCGAAGATGAAGTCTTTGTCGATACCGCCGACGCGTGCAGGCTGGCTGTCGTAGAGCTCAAGTTCCCAATTGAGGATGCTGTTGTAGTCTGTAATGCCTAGTTCGCGGGAAATGACTTTGACAAGTTTGGATGGCTGCGTAGCAGCGAATGTACCCTGCTCAATGCCCTCATCTTCGGCATCGGCAGCGCCGCCCGCGGACCCGAATAGATCGGAGTTGTCGACTCCGATGATTGGGACCATCTGCGTCTCTTTGTTGAAGGGGCCCTGTGACGGGGAACCAAAGTGCTCTGCGAGAGTTGGGATACGTGCAATCGGCCAGTCAAGCTTGACCAGCTTGGACTCTACCTTACCCGAGCTAGCATCGCGGACGAGAACCCTCCCGCCAATGGAGAGATCACGATCCCACCATGTCTTGTTCAGTGCACCGGCATAGGGAGCAACAGCTAACTGAGCGTATCCAGCCTTATTGGGAAGCTTGGAGACAGGCTTGAGCTTGGCCGTGAGAGCATCAATGTGGCCTGCAATAATGGCTGCGCCGTTCCCACTCTTGTACTCTTTACCGACAGCAAATGCGATAAGCGCGCTCCCGTTTCGCGTAGTGTAGTATTTACCTCCGCGCTCGAGTCTCGAAGTCCACAGTTCCCTTTCGGAGAGGTGTTCGTATCCCTTACTTTCAAGTTGCTTGGCGAAACCGTCGACGGCGTGGAAAATGGTGGGGTGGTTGGTCATGAAATTGCAGTATGGCTGCGAGTAGTCTGCGGGGTTGATCGATTCTACTTTGGCGCTGGGCGTAGGGAGCGTAGCAGGAGCCGGTGAAGCGGGGATTGAGGCCGGAGTCGGGGGCTGGTACTGGAGATGGAGGGTCTCAGGCAGCTGCCCGTACGGGCGATAAGCCAGGCTAGGCTGGCTGTTAACGATCGTCTTCTTGGCCATTGTGCGATTGAAAGCAAGGAAGAGTCAATATTACGTGGAGCGGTAGAATTGCAAAGAGAGGACAGATTTAGGGATGATGATGATGAGGGAATTGGAGGAGAGACGGAGGAAGAGGAGTCATGCGGAGAAGAACTGACGCTTATCAAAGCCCCGATAAACAAAGTGGCTGGCGGCCTCAGGCTGGCGACAACATTGCTCGAAATTGCGCACGCAGCGCCATCTTTCTTTTCTTATTCTTCCCTATCCAGAGCCACTGTAACTTGACCCAACAAATGCATTCCAGTTCACCACGCCATCCCTGCACTCCTCCGTTATATCAGGCCCAACGACCGTCTCAATTTCCCTCCCGTCCCTTACAATCGCAAATCTTACAGGGCCCAAAAGCCCGTTGAAAGGCACTGAGAAGTGGTTCAAGCCCGTTTCCTTCGCCGAAAGGATCGTCGGTGCTGCGTTCCCAATCCGAACATGCACATCGCTTGGTTCTGTCACAAGCACACTGACAAACACTCGGTCCTGCGAGATCTCTCCAGGTTTGAATGCAGGCTGGCCCATGTTGTGATTGTTTCCTGTTGTTCCGCCGGCGCTTCCAGAGGTGCTTGGATTGAGTCTGTACCAGTACACGATCTTGTCTACATAGGAGATGGCGTACTTGGGCGTGTATGAGGTGACTGCGTTAGGATGTGAGACTCTCTCTCGAAGCATCGCATTTCGTCGACGATAGGTGTCAATGTAATGTGGCAGGAATTCGCGCCACGCATCATGGGGAAATCCTCTAACATAACGCGACGCCCCGTCTGGAATTCCGGAATCATAAATTGGGCCGATATAGTGCGACTCCCCATAATCGTTCCAGCTGAGAATCTGCGAACTTGTCAGGGATTGTACGCTACTTGGATAGGGACAGGCATACTTGAACCAGAGCTGGCTGCAGGTCAATCACCTGCTGCCAGCGGTAATGCCACAGGTCGTCCCCTCGCCAGAGCCAGTTCTTGTTCCACTGAGGTAGGTTCGTGTAGAACCACGGAGAAACAGCCATCATATACGGCTTGCCACAGAGCGCATCGACCCACGCCCTATCACTCGACATGTTCTTGTCTTGCGCTCCAACAGGCCAAGCATCCCAGCTAAAAGCCCCATCAACTGTATCATAAACTCTGTGTAGCCCCGACGGCGCGAGACTCGTCCAGTCCGGTATAAACATGCATCTAGTAGAACTCTTTATATACGGCCAATCATTAGAGTTTCCGACGCCTTCAAAGGTCGACACTAGCGGTTTTCCCTCGTAGAGGTACTGAGCTTGCCTGTTTCTATACATATTGATCGTCCTAATGACTCGATCCGACGGCCAGGGGCCTCCGGACTCGTAATCAAACGAGATGAACAGAGAAAAGTTCCCGATTCGCTCAGCCGCGTCATACGCTGTTTGTAGAACGCGGTCGGTATAGTCGTCTTGGGGAGCGATGTTCAGGGCGAATCCATCAATATGCGCCTTTTGTGCTTCGACGATATCGCGTTCCCATTCCGCTTGGGTCATAGAGCCGGCAATGCCGACCTGTGTATATCAGTATAGAGAGCCATCTTTAGGGCATTGGTTCTTACTATGAAATGAGCGAAAACACTCAGTGGCTCTGGCAATGGAACTGGGGCATGCGGTACATTTTCGGCGAAGGCGTTTAATGCTAAATGAGCATGTGCCACTGATCCAACTAGGGACAAAATCTTAGTGATCATGATCCACTACCTTTCTTACGGGTAGAGGCAAGGAAGTATGGCGGAGGGCGTTTTGGGCCTCTGGGCCAGAGCCGGAAACACGCGTCTGCATATCGTGTCTATTATGGCAGAAGATGTTTTCAGGGTCCGAAGAATGGGCAAAAAGGACAATTTGATAAACACCAGATCTTCCATAGTTGTATAGGGATGTTTCAGGTAAGAATGAGAGTAAGCGCGAAGGTACGCACGCACCTTGATTTGAGGTCGAAGATAGTTGTTTTGGTTTTCCTCTGGCATGGATGTGACGTAAAAGGTGATCAAAATGCTTCATGCTGAACACGCGGCTTGAAAAATGTACACTAGGTAACTTTTTGTAAGTAATTGGAGGGGGGAAGCTGGATAGAAAAAATTGTTCATGGAGTCGCAACCATATGTTGTCAAGAGTGAGCGAGGTGGAGATAAACCAGACACACCACATCTTGAGCCTTTTCAAACGTACCTAGAATATAATAATTATAACTATTCTTAGAGGATGAAAGTAAGTCAATAATCAAAATATATATTTATTTATTGGAATATTATTAGCAGTTCTCTGCAAAATCTGTTATGACACAGGTTACTGCAAATATGGTAATCAGAGTTTACATAAAGTAGCCCGTACAGCTATACAGATACCTTACCTGCTGAAACTATGAGCACCTAACTAACATTAACGTGCGTGTCGCAGGCTGCTCATCGCATACCAAACCCTCTAATCTTAATAAGAATCTCGATAGCTTATTGGGTGCCTGCCTAGGGAGTTACAGGGTATGCGTATAGCGGCTGCCTATATAGATCCTCATCATACTCAGAATTTCGATAAGAGGATGATTCGGAAGGAGATATACTGCGGTAGAAAAATACCCAGGCTTTATCTACCACATATCTGACCATCAAGACTATTGCTTACGTAGATTGCACAGAGGAGATGTTAACATCCGGTATCGATCATGGGCGCAGCGGTACGTCCTGCCTGCCGTGACGGACCGCTGGTTCCATTGGAGTACGCACCGGCAATCTTGTCCATTTACAGAGTAAATTGAGTCATCCCATGAGCACGGGCAGCCGTAACGAGGTGTTGAAATGATTTCTTCATGACCAGGGGCGGCTCGGGGGAAAGCACCTGAAACCAACACAGGTATATATAGATATCTCGCATAAACAATTGACGCTCACCATATATCTCAAAGCCGTCCAAAGGATCACCACATAGCATTTTCAGTAGTGAGGCAAATTTCGATATCAGTTAATAAGAAGGGGTAGCAACCCCTCGTGTTGGAAGGTGGTTGGGACGATCTCGGTTTCGTTCCTTCCGTTTATCGGTGGTCAACGCGTAGCGTTCGAAAGCTCAACAGTGACTGCCGCGAGGGAGGAATTGCATTACCGAGCTAGGATAGCCTTTAGTAAAAGAAAAAGAAAATTTCATGGTCCCCTCTCTTGGAGCCCCATTGAGTTCGCTATTATTGCTCAAGAGTGTAGGGAGTGGAGGACGAGCAAAGGGCGGATTTCTGTTTTGGTACTAGCGGCAATCAGATAACGATAAGATGATCAGACGACGAGGCAAAATTAATTCCGAATTGACAAGCGGGCTATGAACCCGACCTGAGACCTTTTAACTTCATCTGATATTGAATTGGCCTCAGACTGACTGCTCATACTCTCTTTTTCCAAAACTAAGAGGGGACGGATTGCGTTGATGAGAGATCATTAATGACATATTTAACCCTAAAATATGGAGTTGCGGGCACCCTCCAAGAGCTGCTGCTGGAGAGGAGGAAGTCAACCTTGGACGCACCTAGCCCTATATAAGCCAATCATTTGCATGCATTGACAGTCTGAGTCCCACAAACCAAGTCAAGAGCTCGCTCCGAGGTCGGATGGACCGCACGACCAAGCTATCAATCTAATCAAGATTCTGGCAAAGCGATTGATTGGATTTTCGGTTTTAAAATGGGGGTCTCCCCTCCCGAGTCCCGAGCAAACTTCGTTCTTAAGAAAACCGAACCCGCTCCCACTGTGACCTCTCTTCACATCCCACTTCACATCCCACTTGTCCTCCCCTCCTCCCCTCTAATTGCTGCTCAATTAACTCACCTTTCTCTCGATGTGAGAATTTCCATTCACGAGAATAGATATTCTAATTTGATTCTCACTCTCTAAATCTCCACGACTCGCTTCTGCCGAAGGACGCACTTCCGCTCCTCCGGCCGAAGCGGTAGTCCAGTGACACAACACCCCTGCCGTTCGCCTCCCCCCTCATGGACCCCTTGTGATAGAGCTAATACCATCTCAGAATTCTTCAAACAAAGAGGGAACTTGCGACATCATGGCCGCCCAGCCAGCCCTCACGATCGTCCCAACTGCTGCTGCTCCCTTGGCCCCCGCGTTGGCCGCCAAGCCCACAGTCTCACCGTCACCTGGACCGGGCACACCCGGATCCGTCACCTCCAAGGAATGGGTGATCCCCCCGCGCCCTAAACCAGGCCGCAAGCCAGCCACAGACACGCCCCCCACGAAACGCAAGGCGCAGAATCGCGCTGCTCAGCGGGCCTTCCGCGAACGTCGAGCCGCCCGGGTAAACGAACTCGAGGAACAAATCAAATGCATCGAAGATGACCACGAAATTCACGTCGCAACATTCAAGGAACAAATCTCCAACCTCTCTCGGGAGGTTGAGCAGTGCCGGAATGAGATGTCCTGGTGGCGCGACCGGTGCCATGCCTTGGAGAAGGAGGTTTCAGTCGAGCGGGCTGCGAGAGAAACTCTGGTGAAGGAATTCCGCTCCAGTTTGCCGGACAAGAATTCCTCTTCCGCTGTGCCCCTGCCTCCTCGGCGGTCCTCGAGGGGCCGCAGGGCAAACCATACAAGGGAGCCGTCGAGAAGCAGCAGTCCGCCCGAGCAAGAGGAGGTTCCCCTGGGCTGTAGCAGCTGCTCCACCTCCCATTGCCAATGCATTGAGGACGCTTTTGCTATGCCAGGCATCGAGATGAAAGACCCCCAACAGTCGAGCCGCATGGTGCTTGATCTTGAGCCAAAGATCAAACCCGAACCCGAGGAAATGGAGATCGATTTCACTACCCGTTTTGCCGCTCCTCACCATGAAAACACCGCCAGTCCCGTCGCGTCTCCGCCAGTCGACCCCTGCGGTTTCTGTACTGATGGTACCCCCTGTATCTGCGCAGAAATGGCTGCGCAGGAAGACCAACGTCGACGGGGCGCGGGATTTGAAAGCAATCGCCTGGCACCAATACAGAACATGTCGCAGTTCACACCCCCTCCATCCGAGAGCGACGTGCGCTCAGAAGTCACACTACCATCAATCAGCCAGGCCACCAATCCCTGCGCAAACGGACCTGGGACATGCGCCCAGTGCCTCTCTGATCCTCGAAGGACCCTCTTCTGCAAGACCTTGGCGGCCTCTCGCTCTGCCAGTGGCACCCCAACCGGTTGCTGCGGCGGCAAGGGTGCGGACGGTGGATGCTGCCAAACTCGTGCTCCGCCTGCAGCACCACGCCGCGCACCGACAAACCCTGAGCCTGCATCAACACCCTCACCACTCACCCTCTCGTGCGCCGACGCTTTCACAACTCTTTCCCGTCACCCGAATTTCTCTCGTGCTAGTGACGAACTTTCCTCTTGGCTACCAAAGCTCCACACCCTTCCCAATCCCAAAGAAGTCAGTAACCCTGCCGCGTCCCGAGCCGCGATGGAAGTAGAGGCCGCCAGTGTCATGGGCGTTCTACGCTACTTTGACCGACGATTCGCGGACAAATAGACTTTTTTTGTCCAGTCATGATTTTCTTCATATTTGTTCTCCTATCTTCTTTTATTTCTCTTTTATGATACCCAAACCTGACTCACTCATGTCATGAGTTTGTATTATACGAAACAACCTACCACATGACGACACTGGGCGGAACCCTGGCATCAAAACCTAAAATTTGAAAAAAGACCCTCTCCGACTGGGGTTGGAATTGGACAAAGGACAAAGCTCAAAATAAACCTTGAAGCAACTTAAAAAAAGTGGATACGGACCTGATAACGGGACTTTTCTGTTGGATTGGTTGAACCACAGAGGATATCTGTTTGTTACGCTACACATTATGGTATGATTAGACGGGTGTATGATGGCGTTTTTTGGGTCATTGCTTACTGGGTACCACTTGATCTTGTTCTTGTGGATCTATCTTGGGTATTTATGAGGGACTTTTAATACCTACATATTCTGATATACTGAACAGGCTTGAAGTGATATCTCAGTGGGGTCCACTAGAGACAACTTGAATCAAAATTGATGCTACACCTTTCCAGACGTCTATCCAATTGGTCTAGAGCATACTAGGCAGACAAAATTTAGTAGTAGAGATAGTATTTCATTATAGATATACGATAAATAGGGTAATGGGGCTCCATATGTAAATTCAGTGAATACTAGAGATGCGCTAAATCCAGCATGGAAATGGATAGTAGAGATATCGGCGGGACGTAAGCTAGCAAACAAGCAAATAGAATAGGTGCAGCAACGCCTGTACTCCCCAAATCAGGTCCCCATATATTAAACTTGGAATATAGAGAGGTATGTTCCATCACGGCGTTAGTGGTATTACACGGGCAAGAATCGCAGAGGGAGGTAAAATGACAGGGTATAAAAGTGGTGGTGAAAATGGTGGACGGAAGGGAGGAAACGAGAGAGCTGTCAGAATCGACCACCACTAGGCATAGAACCATCATCTGCGCTCCCCGCAATGTTTCCAAGAAGACTGGTGCCCCAGTACCCGGCGATTCCCCACATGCCTATTCTCCATCCCCGGTAGAGGCCTTGGATGCCCTGACCCTGGCGTTTGCGGTGTTGGACAGGTTTGCCGAGGAGTTCATGTGCGCGCTCAGCTTCGGGGGTTGATTGCACGCCTTCCTCGTAGACGATGCTCCACATCGTTCCGACCACACCGCGATAGGTTTGCGGTGTTGGGACAATGGTTTCGATTTCGACGGCTTCGGCCGCTGCGTCCGCCGTTGATGAACGAAGAGGACCTGCGCACTTCTGCCGGATGCTCGGGGATGTGAATGTGGCGATCTGTGCGCGGCGGAGGACGGTTTCGAGAGGGAAGCGGACAGCGAGTTCGATGCCGGATCCGATAAATGTGAACAAGTTCCAAGTGGATGGATTTAGGACGGGGTCAAGTGAAAAGTATGTCTTCAGGAACAGCGGCGTGCTGTAGGTAATCAAGGTCGGTAGGCTCGAGTGGAGAATAGTGATGGGTACCAGGTGTGGGGGGATGGTGTAGTTGGGAGTCGGAAGTTGGCGAATGGCCCGCAGGAGAGATCGTGGGCCATGCGTGACAGGAGTGAGAATCAGATATGTGCGTGCAGTATCAATGGGGGCTAGAAGCATGGCTGATAGGGAGGTTGAGATGAAAGAGAGCAGTAATGTGGCGATTGGAGACGTGGACGTGAGAATATCGCTCGCCATGGACGGTGTGATGTCATCCTCTGGCAGCCCGACAATTGCGGACAGAAGGCTGCGGATGAATGTATTCAACGTTGGAAGAAGTAGAGAGTAAATGAAAGTTGCATTAGTCGCCTTCCATGGTGATGTTGGGCCGCTAGTGGTCCAGAGCTGGGAGAGAACCTCCATCAGCGATGAAGGGTTCTTGATGGCTAGCGCATGCCGTGAAGCGGATTTCGAGGAAGAAGACGTGATATAACCACTGCGGTCGGTGATTCGGTGACGTGGAGGTTTTCGGCTCCGCCGAGACGGAGTTGAGACTGTAGGAGCTGCAGAGGTGAAGTAGCTGCTCTCATCGTCGGAGGACAGGTCCTAAAAAGCTTGTTAGCAGACCACCCCCCTGCTACCGGAGTGTCACCCACATGTTCTTCATCCTCATCGGAGCCCATATCGTCGTACGAATCGGTCCTGCTGCCCCGTCCCGAGCGTTGCCGGTCCCCTAGAGGGAATTGGCCTTGTGAGGAATCATCAGGCGCGACATATGCTTGCAATATCGTCTTCGCGACATCGAACGGTTGTGAGGTCAGGACATTGGCATAGCGCCATATCGCACGATCCAAGGCATCTCGGATCCAGCCAGAAACAGAAGGTGAGCTATCTAGATAATCGGAATAATCTAGATCGGGTAGCAGATCGCGCGCAGAGCCCCCGAAGACCTGGGCTGAGGACGCATTGGGAGGCGAGGAGAACGAGGGATCTTGATCAAGGCCGATCGAAGGAGGGATATAGTAGGGACGAAGAGGGTTTGGTCCGTCACAGGTGGACATGTTGAGGGGGTAAAGACTTTTAATGCGAGTCTGTCACTGTGGGTGGTGAGGGGCAATTGTGAGGATGAGGAGAAGAGAAAACGTGAAGGTGTGAAAAGTCCGAAATTCCCGCCTTCGTTCGGGATTTTTATTTCCCTGCTTCTTTGCTTTTTGACGCCGATCTGCGCTCGACCAAGTGGTTCCTGCTCACTTCTTCCAGTTTTTCTACTCTATCCAAACCTCATCTTATTGCATTTCTTGAATCGCAATGTCCTTCTGGAAGGATGCAAGTGTGAATTTGCTGCGACATGCTGTCGTCGCGGAGCGCATCTCTGGCTCACATCAAGCCCGCTTCCTCAGCTCTTCTACACGAATTGCTCGAGTTTCCCACTCAGGTCAGACACCGATGACCACATGCCGGACAGCTCTATCTCGAAACCAACGGCTCTGGAGGCAAGCCGAGACGCCACGGAGCTTTTCCGCCACTGCAGGAGTACAGCACGGCCATATCACACCTCCGAAGCCTGGAGAGGAGTGAGTCACCCAGTTCAATTCCCATATTTTCAGCCAACCGGAGAGGTGCTAATTATTAGAATCAATGTGTCTTTCATCGACAAGGATGGCGAGAAGTATGATTTCCAGGTATCGGAGGGGGATAATCTTCTGGACATTGCGCAAGCCAATGATCTTGAGATGGAAGGTCAGAAATGCCCTGTACCCAGTCTATTCTCCCTGCTGATGACTCTATTCGTCTAGGTGCTTGTGGCGGCTCATGTGCTTGTTCAACGTGCCATGTTATAGTGGATGACCCGGATATGTTTGACAAGATGGAGGAGCCCTCGGACGACGAGAATGACATGCTCGATCTGGCTTTTGGACTGACAGAGACATCGCGACTGGGATGTCAGGTGTTGATGAACAAGGAATTGGATGGACTGGTGGTTCGTCTTCCGTCGATGACGCGCAACTTGCAGGCAAGCGATTTCCAGACAAAAAAGTGAACAGAAAGGTACGGAGAAGTATGTATGATATTGTGAGGATATACAACAAAATACGAACCCAATATAGATGTAATATAAAAAGGGTATTCTCATCTCCATTCAAATGTCTGACAAACAGACGGTCTAACAGACTGTACATGACTTTTGACCCATGATACCTGAACGCCGTGTAGTATATGACCCGATCCAGTGTAAAAGAACTAATATAGGAGCGCTAAGCCTCCTCGATGTTGAGAGGCTTCCCCTTCTTCCCATTGATCAGTTCCAAGAACCCTTGCTTGCTGACCTGGTTGACTGCCTTTTCTCGCTCGCCAATTCCAACAGTGCCCTTCTTCCTCTCCTCCTTGGCAGCTTCCTCTCCACGGACTTGTGCTGCTCGGACAGCGTTAAAGAGTTTCACGACACCACGTTGGGCGATCTTGCGCAGACGCTTCTCCTCCTCGGCAACCGCACCCGCCTGACCAACCTCAATACCAAGAACATCGCGAACACGACCACGATCTAGCTCCTCTTTCTTCTCTGCCCGTAGTTTCGCACGTGCTTGGTTGTCAAGCTTCTCCTCCGTGAGATCGGTAGATGTTTGTGTGGCTATCTTGCTGCGCGACAGCACAGGATCTGCGCGAGCGGATGTTGGCAATTTTGTCGCAAGAATCTTGGAAATGGAGGTCGAGAATGCAGTGGGATCATTGCGTTTTGGAACCGATCGTTGCCCTATCGAGCCCGTCGGTAATGAGCTGTCAGAATCGGCATCGCTGTCTTCGTCGTCGTCCGCATCGGAAGAGGCATTTGATTCGGACTTTTCTTCCTCATCCTCGCTTTCAGCCTTTTTCGGGGTTTCAGGTTTCCGCGCCTGCTTTTTCGTTGTCTTTTTCGGGATCACTTTTTCAGCCTCGTCGTCGGAATCTGCAAGGTTGACTGCTTTAAAGTCTGTAGGCTCGTCGGCGTTGCTGGCTTCATCGGAGCTGCTGTGATATTCGCGTTGCTTCCTGAACTTCTTGTTTGGGCGGCCTGCTTTGCCCTGAAAGCCCTCGAGGACCTTTCTCTTCTTCTGACTCGTCGTAAGCGGCATAATGGCGTTGTGTGGTGCGATCGGACGTTGCGTCTAGTGATCAAGTTGAAGCCGTAACTTTTTTCTGCTCTGCGGGCGGAAAATGGCCGTGGGCTGTGATTGGCTGTGGAGTCAACGTTGGCCTCTTCCCCTTCGCATTCGCTTCTTGGATCCCCGAACTACCTCCACATCGTCTCTTGCAACGTTTTTCAAGGTGCTCTCAGTTCTTGATTGAAGTTGCTCGTTAATCAAATATAGCAAGATGGTCCTTCAGGATCTAGGGCGGCGTATCAACGCCGCGGTCAATGACTTGACTCGCTCTCCTAATTTGGACGAAAAGGTGCGCACCCCGCCACTATCAGTTGGGAGCTGGGAATTGCTAATGCGGAGAAAAGGCATTCGAGGAAATGCTGAAAGAGATTTGTGCTGCCCTACTCTCTGCCGACGTCAACGTCCGTCTCGTCCAGCAGCTCCGAAAATCCATCAAGACGAATGTCAACTTTTCCTCACTCCCCGCAGCCGTCAACAAGAAGCGAGTAATCCAGAAAGCTGTCTTCGATGAGCTTGTCGCCCTTGTCAACCCCCACGCAGAACCGTTTCGACCCAAGAAAGGCCGGTCAAATATTATCATGTTCGTCGGTCTCCAAGGTGCGGGTAAAACGACCACATGTACCAAGCTCGCCCGACACTATCAGATGCGTGGATTCAAGACGGCTCTTGTCTGCGCGGACACCTTCCGTGCGGGTGCTTTTGATCAGCTGAAGCAGAATGCCACTAAGGCTAAGATCCCGTACTACGGAAGTTTGACACAAACCGACCCTGCTCTCGTCGCTGCGGAGGGTGTCGCCAAGTTCAAGAAGGAGCGGTTTGAGATTATCATCGTCGATACTAGTGGTAGACACAAGCAGGAGGAGCAGCTATTCACAGAGATGACGCAGATTCAGACAGCAGTGACACCTGATCAAACAATCCTCGTTCTGGACAGCACCATCGGTCAGTCGGCTGAAGCGCAGTCATCGGCCTTCAAAGCTACCGCGGACTTTGGAGCCATTATCATTACGAAGACCGACGGTCACGCAGCAGGTGGAGGTGCCATCTCTGCTGTCGCAGCAACCCACACGCCTATCATTTTCCTCGGTACGGGAGAGCATCTCATGGACCTTGAACGCTTCGAACCCAAGGCCTTTGTCCAGAAGCTCCTAGGAATGGGTGATATGGCTGGTTTAGTTGAGCACGTTCAGGCTGTTACCAAGGACTCCGCTGCCGCAAAAGAAACCTACAAACACATTGCCGAAGGCATCTACACCCTCCGCGACTTCCGCGAAAACATCACATCAATCATGAAAATGGGCCCTCTTTCCAAGCTTTCTGGGATGATCCCCGGACTTTCAAATCTCACCGCAGGCCTCGACGACGAAGACGGCTCCATGAAACTCCGCCGCATGATCTATATCTTTGACAGCATGACTGCTGCCGAGCTCGACAGCGACGGCAAACTCTTCGTCGAGAAACCCAGCCGCATGGTCCGTATCGCCTGCGGTAGCGGAACAACCGTCCGCGAAGTCGAGGACCTTCTTTCACAGCACCGCATGATGGCGGGCATGGCCAAGCGCGTAGGCGGGCAAAAGAAGCAGATGCAGCGTGCGCAAAACATGCTCAAGGGCGGGAACAAGGAGCAGCAACTTGCGGCTATGCAGAAGCGTATGGCATCGATGGGAGGTGCGGGCGGTATGGGGGGTATGCCTGGAATGGGCGATATGGCGAAGATGATGCAGATGCTCCAAGGCCAGGGCGGCGGTGGTGGTGGTGGGCTTCCAGGGCTCGGTGGAATGGACCTACAGGCGATGATGAGCCAGATGGGCGGGTTGATGGGTGGGATGGGAGGTGGTGGGAGAGGCCGGGGACGGTGATCCGTCCTTCACTTCGTCTTCTTATTCATTTCCGTTTCTTACTTGTGTTTCACCCTTGCACACATTTGGACATTATTCTCAGATGAGTGGCATACTTCCGCATGGCTGGAGTTTGGCGTTACCTTAACTACCTTTTCTGTAATTCAGTCCAACTGACCAAGTCCACTCTTACACTTGGTTATCCGATTTTCTTCATAAATGTATTCCATTTCTCTATTCAATCCAGATCTGCTGTACTCAAAAGTAGCCAAGAAACCTTTACACCCATCTCTAAGGACATAGTTTTGATACATCTAAATGCAGCCTTCCGAACTAAACAATCCAGTCTTTCGCCGGATGCTCCAACCCCAAACCACTCCACCTCAACACCCAGTCAGTAGCGACGTCGATCCATTTCTTGACAGAGGTATCAAGGAGAACCTCGCCAGGAGGGAGGAATGCCCGTGACGAGGAAGTTCCATCTTTAGCCGCACCCCCAGCCGCGCCATTAGCACCCGAAGTCGGAGCCAACGGGACACTCAAGCGATACCTCCAGACAACCTCATCATCGATATACAGCGAGTATGTTAGAACTGAGCTAGGCACATCGTCGACGTTGCCATCTTCAATTTCGACGAGTCCGAATTTCGTGTTCCCGTCGGGGAGGTACTTTAGCGGGACGTCGTCGGGTCCGGATTGGTAATATGTGCGGACGGGGAGGTAGAACATGCTTAGTGGGCCGGTACAGAACTCGATGAGTTCTTGATCAGTTTCGATGTTTTGCTGGGTCGAAGAGGAAGAGGAGATGAGGTCCTGGTCCGCAGGAAGGGGCGGGAATCGAGTTGCAGCAAACTCGTGCCTATCACCGGAGAGAAGGACGATTCGGATTCCCAGGTTGCGCTGCGCCGCGCGCATTGCAGAGAATACGGTCGCGCGTTCGGTGAGAAATCCACCCCAAGTATCGGATGTTCCGGCGTGCCAGTTGCGAGTGAAGGGGACGCTGGAGGAGATGATTTTCCAACGGATATGAGCGGGTTCCGGGCGGGCGAGAAAGGCAAGTAGGGACGACAGTTGGGCCTTGCCGAGGATTGTTTCTTCCTCGGGGGACCGGTAGGACCGGGTGTCCGTGAGAAAGAAGGCGGCGGGACCGTTGGTAAATATTGTGAAGGAGGCTTTGGTGTTGTCGGTCTTCGTGTCTGGGGCAGGGGGGTTGATGGATGCGTGATAGTGGAGATAAGGATCTATAGCGGCTGGGTAGGGCGGGGTGGTATTTCCATGCTTCCAGTCGTTGGCAATCTCATGGTCATCGAGCGTGTGGATCCATGGGAGATTGATGGCAGACGGATACCATGAAGGTGAAGAGTAGACTCGACGATATTCGCTGCGGTAGTGAGCGACAGATGAACCAAATCGCTGCGGGACATCGATGTAGATGAAGTCGCCTAGGAAGAGCATAAAAGACGGCATACGGCGCAGTGATGAGACGGCTGCCGTCATTGTCTCCAGGCCCTGGAGGCGGAGCGGATGCCGCCTAGGGTCGTAAGGGAAGTTAGGCTTCATGCAGCTGGAGGTCAAGAAGCTGAGACGATTGGCGGCGGAGGAATCTGGAGCTGGACTCGTGATGAAGAAGCCGGTCTCGTTGTTGGAGAGAGCGTAATGATAGGAAGACGAGGGACTTAGGCCCTTGAAGGTTATGGTGGTTGTGAAGTCCGTTGAATCGTCCAGAGTTTCAACGGTCGCTGCCTGGATCCACGAATTGGGATCGCGGTTCACATTGTCCGCTTCCTTGTATGAGATGACTAGTGGAAGGAGTGTTTGATCGGGCTCTCGGACGAGTAGATTAGCCGTACTATGTGAGATATACCCCACACGGGAGAACCGGAGGTTGGCGGTAGGGTACAGGGCGAAGCCACGGAGGAGAAAGTCGGTCGTGAACGCGCCGCAGAGGAGGTTTATTAGGACGGCCAAACGCGTTGCCCACGATTGACGGCCGGGAACTCCAGTGATGAGTGATTTGAGTACGCCATTATTATTGCGTCTAGGCGAGGAGAAATAAATTGAGGTGATATAAACGGCGAGCGAGGTGAAGATGACTGGAGGAAAGACATGGCCTGGAATCTGTCGAGCGCATTAGCAATTGCGCACGGGGTAAAAGGAGGCAGCTACCCAGCGCAGGAAAAGGAAGGACGCGACCCGGACAAGGATGGAGCTTGTAATGGTCAACATTGTGCTACATCTCACACCCAAAGAGGTGAACGAGGAAGAAATGAGGAGGCGGATGAAGAAGCGGAGATCAAATATTGGGATGATGTCATACGGGGATAGCTTCAAACTACCCCGATCGGGAACCTAGTAGACCTCTCGCTTTCTGAACCAGCAATTTCATGCTCATACTCATTGACATCTCCGCAGCCCACTCCCAGGGTCTTTCTCTCTGTCCAGGCATCGCATTGAAATATTCCCAGCCCATTACACCTCCAAAATTTGGAAATTGCTCTACCAACAGAGCCAGCACGGGCCCGATTTTCTCACCGGGTACATATCCTTGTGATCCATTCCCGGGATTTGTCAAGAGGCCATATACTACCCTCGCCGGGGACCATCCCTGCGCCACGATAGCTGCGTACATGCGAGGATTCTCTGCGGGACCCCAGCCATTGTAGAATTGAGCATTATACCAATCAATGCTGCTAGCGCGCTGACTCTCCAACTGACGGTAGTCAAAGCCAGAAAGGTTCCCAATGCCCAAAAGAGCTGCAGCTACCGGCGCTAGGGTGACGAGAAAGCTATTACCGAGGTCGGCCTTGAGCCTGTCGATAAGGCGAACAATGCCTACCAGGGACATGGGCTCTTCAACGTCAAGATCAACGCCATCCAGGCCATGATGACGTATCATGGCTAGAAGAGGCGCATAATAGGACTCGAACTGAGCTTGGTCGCCGTCGAGGCAGGAGAAGGTACCTTTTGCGGCGCCGCCTAGCATTCCGAGCACCTTCACGCCATTCCGCTGGAGCTGGGGTACTTCCGCCCAGAGCTCATCGTACATGGAGTGATGAGGCGGGTCATCGTTCAGAGTTATGTGTTCCGGGTTCGGCGCATTGAGATGGAACGCGGCGAGGATGACGTGCGTGATACCTGTATTATTACGCACGAGGGGCATCAGAGGCACATAAGGGCCTCGATCAGGACATAGTGTTTGATGATAAAGAATAATCCTATGAGGATATGAGGGTGGAACTGGCGGCATTCTAGTCTGATATCTGGATGCTGTCTCTACCAGAGCAGCAGTAGAGAACAGGAGGGACCACAAGATAAGATAGGGAGGGGTAATCGGGTTCCCAGGAACCAACCCTAAAGCCCTAAGATTACCCCGAGGATAAAGCAGCACACTAATCTAGGCAGCAGAAAGTGATGATAGGCAGATTATATGTAAGTGTTATTTTAGTAGGCAATTCCTCATTCTTTTTCTGCCTTGTCCCCGGCTATGCTCTAAAAGTGCAGCAAAGAACAAAAGATACTTAAGCTTGGGGCGGTGGTTGAGCTAGCCTAATCCAGAAAATCATCAACAATGGTGAGTCTGCCTGAGAGCGCAGGCATCTCCGCGCGTCGCGTTTCGACCTCCATTTCCGTCCGGCTCGATTCCAGCTTCATCAAAACCCCTCGGCTGTCATCTTACGCATTGCATTATCTCTTCGCAACATCAAACTTACTTATCTCATATCTATTTGTTGATTTTCGCTTCTCCATGTGATGCGCTGATTGCCTGCCATGGCCGATACAACATCCCACGACACCATAGGCGCATCCACTCTGGTCGCCCCCTACTTCTCTCCCGCTTCACCAACACCATCCGATCACCCACCGATAGATTCTCCCGATCGTCTTCCAAGTCCAGCGAGTAGCGCCGGCGCTCGATCTCCGTCACACTCACCTCCGTACTCCCGCGAACAATCCCTCGATCGTGCAGCCAGGGAACTCGATCGACGCCTCGCCGAGTATACCGTTGATTTCAGCCAATTCCCCAGTGGACACGCGCCCGACGAGGACTTAGATGAGCAAGCAGAAGAGGAGGAGGACCGACTATCTGCTGTTGGCGGCCCGGAAGACTTTACTGCAAACCTCGAACGATACCTCCTTGGGGAAGAGGATTCAATAGAACAGAAATTTGATGAAAAATATGACGATCAGAATGAGCCCGAGGAACGACTAAGGGCGGAACCCGAGTTACTGGAGCATGAAGATCAGCAAGACCACAAACAGCCCGAGGGACAGACTGAACACTCGCATCAACCGGCAGTCGAGGATGACCCGGAGCTTGGCGAGTATAGTGAGTTTGGCCCTCCAGTCGACATGTCTACACCGTCACATCTGCTGCGCCGAGCGGCTGGGCCTACTAGGGATGTAACCCATCTTGAAGATATCGAGGAGGACCCGGATGATGAACCCAGTATCGCGATAACCCCAACAGTTCGCAAGCCTAGATCGCCGACCAACAAGTACGAGAAACAGCCGGACGACGATCTGCGCGGACAAATTGCTGAGCTGACGCAAGCTCTTAAAGACCGGGATGAGCAGCTAGAAATGAATCAAGCACGTATTTTGGAAGCTGCTTCCGCTGGAGAAGAGATAAAACACTTGCGTGGGGAATTGCAGAGAAAGACAGCTCTCCTCGAGGAGCTCCAGGAGCGTCGCGCGCAGGAAATCCCGCGAACACCTTCCGTGAGCACATCTGACTTTAGTGCTCTCCAAAAACAGATCTCCGATATGCAACGGTATCTGCAAAATCACGGTTCGAATGCCGATATTGATTCGGAGCGGCTAGAGACAATATTTATGCTGCGCCAGCAGCTGTCCCTGGCACAGGAGCAGCTCAAAAAGCGTGACGCAACCCTAGATGAGACGCTTGCCAGACTGAAAGAAGTTACTGCAACTAAGGAGTCGCAACTTCAGGACAAGAATGCCGAAATCGATACGCTTGGCGCGCAAATAAAGTCACAGGATAAAGACATGGAAAAGCTCGAGGCTGATATTTTACGCGCCAACCGCGAGTACCAAGTCCTCGAAGACCAAATGATTTTACTTGAGACTAAGAATCGCCCTCTTGAAGAGAAGAACAGCACGCTTGAGGCCGATCTGACGCGCGCTCAGTCGCAGGTCACAGCTCAAGAAAATGCCCTAAAGACCTTGGCAGCAGATCTTCCTTTGGATACTGTCGGAGGCACCTACAGCGAGATCCTGGAACTAATCAAAGATCTAGGTCCGGATACTAGCCGGACTACCAAACCCAGAGACGCGGATGAGGAACTCGAACAGATTCGTGAAGAGCTCGCTAAACTGCGCGCTGAGTCGAACGAGGTAGCCTCGGCCAACAAAGCTCTAGAGCAACAGCTCACCCGTGCCCACGACCAAGCCGCAGAATCGCAGCTCCTCATTCAATCGATCGAGGCAGAAAATACTCGGCTCACTAAACGCGCCGAAGAGCTTAAATCTTCCCTCGACCAAGCCCAAAGTGACTTTAACCGCGTACGCACCGACCACTCTGAAGCCCTCGAAACTATCGAGCACCTTCAAGCCAACCAACAAGAGTCCACTCAATCTCAAGCAAACCAGCCTATCAGCCCTCCCGCAACACCCCACGCAACTTTAGACGCAACGCACAAATCTCAAATCTCCTCCCTAAGAACCGCTCATGCAACTGCAATCGCAACCTTGAAAACCGCACACGCCGACTCAACCCGCAAACTCCGCGCCCTCCTCGCCGCCTCCGAAAAGCGCGAAGCAGACCTTCGCTCCGAACTTTCCGACCAACAAGCTCAGGCCCAAGACACTGAGAACCGTGAAGAAGCCGCGGCGGAAGTTGAGATCCCGACCCTCCGCGCGGAAATCAAGCGCCTACATGCCGTCATCGCAGCCAAAGACGACACGGCAGCAGCCATGGACGTGCGTATTGCGAAATCCGTAGAGAAGCGCGAGCGCGAATGGGAGCGGCGCGTAGAATTGCTCCTCAAGGAGCGAGAAAAGATGAGCCGTGCTCTTTTGTGGACCTGGGGTGAGAAGGAGCTCCCTCATGGCCAGGTTCCTAGTAAGGAGAAGGATACTACAAGTGGTAAAGGGAAAGTTAGGACCGTGGAGAGCGATAAGGAAAATGTTGATGAGGATGGCAGCACTGGTGGGAAGAGGAGGCAGGCGTATCGGTACAAGTATGTGAAGAGGACATAGACATCAGGTTTCGTGGTTTTTTAGTTCTTTCTTTCCAGAGATTTTGTGCCACTTTGTTTTGGGCCGGGGCTAAAGGCGCCAATTGGGATGGACGGTTATCTAAGGGGAGCTATGCTGGCACGGAGCGGATGGATTATATGACTAACTTTGGCGTTTTGGGATGAATGGTTGCTTAGGTTTATTCGCCAACTAGCTGCCTTATTGTATGTTTCACCGAAGTAGGCTTTGCCGTGTTGCCTGTTTCTCCGATAGACTTGGTATTATTGTGCCATGATTCTTATTAAACTCTAGAGCAAAGAATAAAAAACGAAGTGACAAGTATTGGACATCCATATCCCAACACTTGTTCGTAGTAACGGTCCTCGAACGCCTCTGTCCCGCAGAGGATCAGATCCGCACTAAGGTCGCATGCTTGCACCTGCTCGGTCAAGATTCGGTGGCAATTCATCCAGAGACGCCCCTGTCTCCCTGATACAGTCTAAATGTCCCGGGACTGAAACGATGCTGAAATTGCCAAATGTGGAGCTGCGTGGCCGGCGCAATCCTGAATGCTGATATGGATCAATGTCATTTCTTCGCAGGTGACGACTATACCGATTGCGTCCACCTGGGAAGCGCTGACTTTGTGTATAGCGAAGGGTGTGGGCGGGGTCGAATTGGCTCTGTCGTCTTGGAATACGCATTGTGCTCATGCGCATTGGCCTTGACTGTGTAGGATCGAGGAGGGCTTCCCAGGAGCTGGCCGGCTGGTTGGTGCGATGGGCGAGCAGGGTAGAGGTTGTTGTGCTTGACCTGCGGACTTTTAGGGGCGCTGGGGTTACAACTTCGGGGGCGTCGGCGGAGTTTGTGGTTGTTGACCTGGGTAGGGAGGAGCTGGGAGTCACTTGTGCGAATTGAGAATGGGGAGCTGGTTGATTATCCTTTGGAGGGGGCTGTGGTGATTTGTTCGGGGGCTCTGGCGGGGTTTGTTCTTGAAGTACAGGCTCCTGCGGTGCTACTTGCTTCTCCAGGTCAAAGTGAGCGCTTTCCTCCGCCAGAGCTCGTATCTGAGGATCTGCCGACAATGGCTGAGAGGCAGGAAAAGATTTTGGGAGAAATCGACGGAGTGAAGACATCGACGATTTGTTCTTTTGATGATTTGTTTTCTGTTGCATATCGGAGCCAGCCGGCAACTCGGACAGGGTCTGGCTGTGAGCCTGGCGAGTTGTGTGTATAGTTGCGACGGAAGGTGTGCGCGAGATATTTGGGAAGTAGTGATCTCGATGAGTGCTAGGAGTGACAGTAGTACCAGATAGATATTCCGCTTCAGCCCCTGGGTCCGCACCAAAATGTAGAAAAGAAGTCGGGCGTATTGGGCTAGGCTCCTGAATACTGGGAGTAAAGCGTGATGTCTCGCTGTTGTCACTTGAAGTCATATATGGGGTCCGGCCGTATGTGATGTCTGGATGGCGGCAAATGCAGAGAATGTCCCTCTTCAGATTTTTCTCGCTGTTCAGGGTTGATGCTGAGACGATGCTACCCTCGCGGCTTGAGTGCTGGTTGTAGACACCAAGCAGCGAAATGTCATACGGGCGTTCGCAAAGCTCCCGGGAGCAGAAATATAGACAAACAGTAAGACTAGACGGCAATTAGTATAGTAGGTGGTCAATCATGCTGTTGACTTACAAAGATAAGACGGAAACGATGACAACTGCTCGATGAAGAGCACAACTGATACCAGTTTTCCAGAACTCCCCGGTGTTGGTTTCAGGTAAACAGTACGCTTGTTGAGATACCACCACTAATCCAGCTACGCTGGCTCCTAGCCAGATGAGTATTGTCAAACGCAGGATATAGGTGCACACAGTATGGAGCATCGCTTTCTGGCGCTGATAACCAATAACTCTGTTGTACTGCCATCCAAGAAAGCTATGCAGCACTACAAGAGGCACCGAAAAAAAAGACTAGAGACATCAATACCGGGTGGAGATTTGGTCAACAGCATGTCTTACCGCGATAAGAGCAAGGGTTAGGCTTGGTGCCATCTTGGTGTCCACATGTTTATTGGCGTAAAGATACAGCACAACGACCCATTCAATGAGTGATTGGAACAGCACGATGTAGAGAGAGATGAATATGACAACTTTCGTCCATGAGCCTCCTCTCCCCGAAGACATTGGCCGATAAGGCATGCTTATATGTGTCTAGTCGGATGGTCGGTGCGCAAACCGGGATGTAGCTTTATGCTCCAGGTGTTGATGGCAGCCACTGCTGATAAATGACCTAGGTCGAGTTATCCCAGAAGAGAAACAATATGATAATGTTCTGTGCAGAGGGAAAAATGCTCGAAAGCTTTGTCGAGGCACCGCTGGACGGAGACACTGGTGCATGATAAAGGCGACCATTGTGAGGATGAAGGGCACAAAAAAATCAACCATCAAGGATATATGACAGGCAGATCAAGCGCGTCAACGCGGTTTTAGAAGGATCGGAATGGAGGACGTCCAACTATGCTCCTAGGCGAAAAGCGGCCGACAGTTGTGGTACTTAGCGGCTCTGGAATGTGGGATGGAAAAGGTGGGTGAAAAAGGTGCAGGGAGGCCAAGACAAGCGGGCCCTGTCAATTTGAATTTTAGCAGCTCAACCGATGGCCAAGCAGATCTGTTCGTGCTCTGGTCGTATCTTCCACAGTATTCATCCCATGGGCAGCCTCTAATGCGACCTGGGGGCATTACGTCAAACATAGGAGGTATAATGCTGCCTTGATTGTCAAAGCAATGAAGGAGCTATGACCCAAATTGAACGAGAGAGGACAATCAGATTATGAGATGAACGAGGGGCTCAGAAAAGGAGGAAAGAAGGATGAAAAGCGAAGGGAGGAGGAGAGGCCCAGTCAATGAAGGGCGGCACGTGACGTATGGTTCAAGGGGAACTTCTACTGAAGATGAACCTCAACTTCACCTTAAATCATTTACATGGGTCGGGATTGGCGCCTTGAGGTTGTTTAGCTCGACAATGAAGGGTGGCCAAGTCTTTAATTTGGGTGCGTTCCTAGAAGGTCTCAGAAATCTCGTTTCACAACCCCTCTCAAGCCTAACACGAACTCAGATTTTCCCCTCGTGCAGGGGTTCCCATTCGCGCGAAATTGTGACTATCAAAGTCTGATGCCTGGCCAAAAAGTTGGCTAAGCGGCACTTTCCCGAAGACTGTTCCTAACGTCCTCGCTCTGAGGGACATTGAGGCTGCTACTCCTGCTGATCTCAGGCGTACCCGAGGATGTTCCTTCACCATTCTTCCTAAGTATAGGAAGCAGGGAGATAGTTCCGCAACGCTCCTTGTACCGCATTGTCACGAACCAGAGAATGATCGACAACAAATAAGGGCTATATGAAATCACCGACCCGTATGTGGCGGAATTGGCCCAGCCCATAATACTCTTCAGGATTGCCCATCCTCCGACAATTACCTATTGCTTGGAGCAGTTCATATGTCATACGCTTTTTCGTATGCCATAAGAGCCAAGACCAAATCCCCTCCCAGAGCCGTTGTCGCCAACTAGGTGATTCTAGGTGTTGTTCTTCAAGCGCCAAACTCCATGGGGCAGGAGCTCAGCGGCCACGAGATACAGCAGGCATGTTGGCATGACAAGGAAGAGCTGGAAATAAGCTGTGTTCCCTCCTTTGCTTTTGTCAGCTTTGGATTATTATCCATGCATCAAGGCTTACAGGTAAATGATCTAGCCTACCATAACACGGGCAGCGACTCTCCCAAGCACAGATAGAAGGAAGGCATGCCGTGTGCTGGAAAGCTGAGACCGGCAACTTAGACATACTCTCGAAGCCGGCACCATTTTCAAAAATTCAACCAAGACTTCTCTAGAGCGATGGCCCAGGAGTATGACATGCTTGTTATGCCCTTTGCTACAGGTCCTTCCTAAAGGTCTCGAGGCCGTGGTGTTTATTGGAGGTGTTGGTCCATCTTTCCTTCAGTTCGTTGATTCGAAGCATTGCTGTACCAACTACGGTGAATATACTGCTCCCAATCAATGTCAAGATTCCGCCTCGGAGAAGCCGTTCCTTTCCGTAGTCATGGAATCCACCATTCACTCCACTCCCAATACAGAGACATATGGATCTCGACTACATCTCTCCACCAAATCTGTGCAATGAAAATCAGAATAACGATTTTAAAATGGTAGAGCATCATTATTTAAGAGGATCTGGGCATCTTCAGTATCTACTTGAGCAGCTTCTTTCTGACCGAAACATTCTGCTCCATTACTAGCATCTGCTCTATGAAAGCAAGCAAGTAAGACTGAGATAATGATGCCAGTCTCAACATACTCTCGGAAATAGATAAATAAGGGTTTGCATATAGGTAACGCCGACTTTTGAAGATGTTACTGGACTAACCTAGCAGGGACTGCAAACACATCCTTTGCCATGGCGAGGAAGAGACCAATGATCATGGAAAGAGCTGAGTGGACTGAATAATGACAAAGAATCGAAGTGCAGGAAGTTGAGATTTCGCTGATGACATGCTGTCGAACCGGAATTCAAATTGCAGGATATCAGCTCGGCTTGGAAATTGCATAAACTTCTCCAGAGGATAAGGTTAGAACTTTTCGCCAAAGACACAGATAGTTTCCACGTAGGCGGACTATCTCTCCAAACACAAATATCTTCCCTAAAGAACATATTTATTTAGTACGGTAAATGTTGGTGCTTTTGGAACCAGCGCTTCCGGAATAAGGGCCATGCTATGCTCATCGTTAAGGTTTGGTGTCTGGACCAGTGCATCGGAGGCGAGTTTTTTATGTATCTCAACGACACAGAGGTATAGTATCTCGGTAACGATGAAGAGAGAAGGGGATCACAACTACCCTATGATGAGTATACTGCATGGATGTGTAATGCCAACTGAAGATTGGAAATCTTGATCTAACAACGCTAGAACATCCTTGATACTGTCCCAGAATCCTTGAACTAGAATGTTACTGGCTGGCTAGTATACGATAACAAGTCAGGGAAACCAGCAGCAAGCCCAGTGAAAACCTTTGAGACTTACGATGAGATGAACCAGGTCGCTGTCGGGGGCTTCGGTCTATATAGCGAAGCAAACCACACCATCACCTTGGATAACCTTGGAGATGGCGCAAACTAGTATGATCCTCAATCTTGATACTAGCTCAACTAACCAAGCAGTCCATTCCTCAACAAATCAACCTACGTCATTACCCAAGTCCCCATCTGTATATACGGCACTATCATTCGGCCAAGCCTCCACGAATCCAATATGTTCACAGAAGGAAACGCTGCAGAGAATATCGAACATGTCTTTAACCTTTTCAGGGCAACCTCATAGCCAGGATCCTTGCTAGCTGGGCTTACCTTGCATTGCCTTGGCATTTAGCTGCATTACAGCTACCCTAGGGCTTGTGTTGAGCGTCTGATACGGTCTCGCACCGATCCCAGATCAGGAAGCGGACCGAATCAAGAGGAAGGAAGAAGAGCTTTACATCTGCATGCATTACTTTCTATTTATTCAATTGCAACTCTCATACATGGGTCGCGTAAACCCGCTTGTTGCTCAACGTATTCCCATTTTATCACAGGTGCGCCACGCACTCAATCTCAACATCTGTATTCAGCGGCAGAGTCTTGACAGCGACACACCTACATAATATAAATCCACACCGTCAGCTCCGAGCGCACATAGTGATGAGAAAAGGGAAAAAAAAATACAAAAGAAACGGAGTGCAAAGACTCACGTCCGGCAAGGCTTAACATCACCCCAATGCTTCATGTATTCCTCGTTCATACTGGCAAAATCATCCATGTTGGAAAGGAATACGTTGACTTTGACTACCTTGGTGATATCGCTGCCGGCTTCTTCGAGGACCGCGGAGAGGTTTTTGATGCATTGGGCCTACGGGACACAAGAAGCGGAAATGGATTAGTATTGTCAATATTGATGTATATTTGATTGATTATTGTATTGGATTAAATTTGATTAGATGAAATGGGATGGGATGAGGGGAAGAGAGGGAGTGGACAGGGGAATACAGTGTGAGCCTTGACATCACCGTCGATAAGCTTCCCTGTCTCGGGGTCCATGGGGACAGCACCGGAGCAGTAGACCATCCCGTTGCAGATGATTGCTTGCGAGTAGATCCCCGGGAGGGGCTTAGGGGCTTTGGTTGTTAGGACGGGGGTCTTGGAAGGCATTGTGGTTGGGTGAGAGGAGCTATGGCGACTTTGAACTGGATGATGGGGTTATTTAATGTAGGGAGTGGGATCGGGAGAATGGAATAAACTCAAATGTGGTATTTATTGCTGACTGAGACGAGATGAGATGAGACGCAAGGGTTGGGGTACCGTGTGCCCCTCATTGAGGTGTCATTGATCGCCGTTATCTCTGCTTTCCCCTCATTCATCCTGAGTGGCTTATCGCAGCCAGTTTCGCAGTGTCTCGTATCCGTTCGCACGACTGGAGTATGACAGGCCAATGATGTGGAACACTCATATGTAACCCCTCTTAAGGTTGTCGGAGGATCGGTCCCTACTCCAATTCTGTACTAAGGAGACAGGGGTGAGTTGTCGGTAACTCCTTGCATGAGTCACGAGAAGAAACCTGTTCTGCTGCATGAGAGAATAGATGAACATCTTTAAAGCGCTCATCCTCACTGCCATCAATCTTCTCATCAACTGCTAGCCGAGTAAAACCAAGACAACAAGAAGAGAAAGATGTCGCTCTCCAACCCTTCCCCGCCCTACCCGCTCCACCCGTCCGTTGAGAAGCTCCTGGACCCTGAATACGTCGAATTCTACAACGCCCACGTGTTTGACAAGCAGCAGGTGCACCTACAGCCAGTCGGGGCATCGCGTACAGGCGGTATCCTTATACCGGGAGGCGGGCCACTCATAGAGGTTGGCACGACCGCTGATATCACCATCAAGCGGCGCGCCACTGACGGGCCCGACATCTTGTTGCGAGCATTTACACCGGCTGGCGAGATGCCTGAGGGAGGATGGCCAATAATGTTATACTTCCACGGAGGCGGGTGGGTGTTGGGAAATATCGACACGGAGAATGTGGTCTGCACGAATTTGTGTTCGAGAGCGGATTGTGTGGTTGTTACAGTGGACTATCGGTATTGTCCCATCACGCATCGTGTTTCAAGAAGAGTAGCTGACAATAAAGTCTCGCTCCGGAAAACCCGTGGCCAGCTGCTGTTCATGATGGTTGGGAGGCGCTTCTGTGGCTCATATCAGACGGCGTCGCCGTCCTTGATGTCAATATCAGCAAATTAGCAACAGGAGGGTCATCGGCAGGGGGAAACTTAGCTGCGATCATCACACACAAAGCATTGACTTTGTCTCCGCCTGTCAAGTTCCTTGCCCAGCTGCTCTCCGTTCCTGTCATGGATAACACAGCGCTAGTGTCGAACAATGACTCGTACCAGCTGTACGAGTTTGCACCTGCTCTCCCAGCCGCCAAGATGTTGTGGTACCGTAACCATTATCTTCCAAAGGAAGAGGACTGGACACACCCGGAGGCGAGTCCCCTGTTTTACACCGGGGACTGGTCTGCTCTACCACAGGCGTTGATCATGGTCGGCGAGCTGGATGTATTGCGCAGAGAGGGGGAACAGTACGGGGAGAAGCTGAGCAAAGCTGGAGTCGAGGTGAATTTGCAGGTGATGAAGGGGATGCCCCATCCGTTCTTAGCGATGGATGGGGTTCTAAAGGAGGGTAAAAGATCAATCACGCTGATGTGTGACCTATTGAAGGAGGTTTTTTCACAGTAAATAGACTCAACAGAAAACTACCAGGAGAGAGTCCGAAATGCGCAGATGCAGGAAGGGGCTGAGCAGCAGCATGGTCGTTCGAGTACGCAGAAGCATAGAATGTACACTCAGACTGCAAACATAGGGCTTGAAGGCACCACCCCTGCTGCCTGACGGTAGAGATTTTAGTGTATGATACGCAGATAAAGCGACCACCTAACGAGTCATTAATTTTGATGAATGGGCCCCGGGAGCCCCCTTCTATGTTTGTTATTTTAAATTAGTCCGCTTTTCTCTTTGCAATTTCGGCACCACACCGAGCGAGAATCAGAGTAATAGAGCATCCGCTCGCCGCGGGCTGATCGTGGGTGCATGGGGCTCTTGGTGAAATGGGTATATTCCGCGATATCGGCCTCTCTCGTAGAAGCCGGTGCCGGGACTCATTTAGCCTCTAATTATGTTAAATGTTGAACCTTTTCTCAATGTGTTCTCTTCCATTTGCAGCAAATGCTCATCCCAGTATGAACCCCTACAGGGACGAGTCGACCAAGCCGAAGAGCTCGGACAAGAGACGAAGCGAAGCGCCTGGCCATTGTGAGCTCACTTGATAAGCGCAAGAATTATTCGGATTGACCTCTTTTTCCGTAGTCCCGGCTACCCCGTTGACGGCTATTAGAAGTTCAGAACGTGGGTCTCTAATACTCTCTATTCCAATTCAAGTATTTCGCCTTCGACGTCGAGGTGGCGAGAAACCACCTGCTGCCTCAAAACTCGTGTAGTGAAGCTTTAGGAGCGGAGCATCTTCCGGTTGAACTGGCATCCTCCTGCCTGAAAGGGTGAGCAGACGGGGAACATGGAAGCGCCGGAGCGTGGGTTCAAGACAGCAAAGTGTTGGTCGGATGAGGCACTGGCCCAGGTTGCCTGCGTTAGTGGCTATATAGACCCAATGAGGCTCATGGCCAATTTAACTGAGCGGGGGCGTCCGGATTGAGGGTCCAGTAAAAGTGCTGGGCTGCGGAGTGCGAAGTGATCACGAAGCTAAGACCGACGCTAACAAAGGGCCCTCTTGTTAGCGAGCACAACGGAGGGCCGAGTCCCGGGCACAGACACAACCTTGGAAGTAGCCGGCTTTCCAATCCGAATGACATTCGAAATTGATGTAACCTCACCTCACGCCTGCGACGTCCTTTGGCTTGCATTGGCAAATCCTGAGTCAGTGCTGTTCGTCTTGGTGCTTTGCCACATGGCGCCATGTGTGTAAGACGGATAAGCACCATCGTTGCAAGAAACTCGAGACAACATCGAATCATCGTCTGGCGATCTGATGATCCGGCGACATCCGTCGTCGGACAGTGTTGATCTCCTGTTGACGCTAAACAGTTGAGGGAAGGAATAGTAGCGATTATTTACAAATCCTCGAGCTGAGCGGGAAAACAGTGTTGGGTGGCGCGGGCGGCTGATTGGTGTTCCTGAGGCCCCAACCCCGCACTATTCCGCTTTGGGAGCGAAATCTCCGACCAGAACCGCCAAAAGGTCTTCGGAACTCCTTCCACATCCACTCCTCCACGCTAAGCTTAGCGAACCAGTCTCTCAGGACCCTGGCCCGATTCATGCCAGGGAAATGCGGCTGGATGGCTTCAATCATGGTTTTCGGACTCCAAGAGGCGTTGCCGTGGCTTTTGCCCGAGTCCACGCGGTATACATTTATGCTTCTCACTTTCAGGTACATATGAAATGGCTAACTTTCAACTGTAGAAAAGAGTTTTGCCCTTATGAGGCTCTGTCGTTGCTCGGAAACTCTCCGTCCAGGTACAACAACGTGCTCCACCTCCAACAGAGGGCCCAAGACCAGGTCGTTTTGGTACCGTACCAAGGCGACGATGGGGTCTATCAGAGGGGTAGACTGCGGGAATACTCCCGTTGACTGGTCCAATGCTCATCTTGGCCCCATGAAGACGCCGGACCCTGTTCAACAGGCCTTAGACTGCTGTGCCGCAGACAGTTCTCCGTACTAGTGCGCTCATTTACCAAGAGAGAGGCTGAGCATAATTCGGATACCATGGCTCCTGGAGGCTGCACTAAACAGGCCAATCGCTGTGCGGCTCTGAAATCATACGCCAGAATTTGCAATCTCCCAGTCGGCTAGCATCCATATATTACTTGCTTCCTCCCCCCTAATATTGTAGTTCTCTCGCCAACCGTCTTTCGCTGTAGGGGCCGTACAAGCAGACGATTTGTCTGCGTCCTTTCTTTGAATCGAGCGCTGTCCACTGGTTCTCAACCAGCAGTCATTCATTCTAACCATGCTTTTCAAGCAACTTACTCTCGTTTCGGCCATTTCAGGCCTGGCCTCGCTGGCCTCTGCTTTCGTTCCCGAGGCGAAGTCCAATGTTGCCATCTACTATGTAGGGCTCCCGTCTTTAGTCGAACACACCACTGGATGTGCTAATTCTCTATCTTTATAGGGCCAAGGTTTCGCCCAGCCACGCCTTGCCGAATTCTGTGACTCAACCGCATTCGATATTATCAATATTGGGTTCATTAATATGTTTCCAGACCAGGACCCCGCCACTGGGTTGCCTGGCAGTGACTTCGGAAATCAATGCTGGGCGGACACTTACACAGTCAACGGGGTGGCATCCAACCTAAAATCACACTGCTCGACCCTCGTGGAGGATATTCGCACATGTCAACAAGCCGGCAAGAAGATCTTTCTGTCCCTTGGTGGTGGCCATGATTCGTACCAGCTTGACTCTATCAAGTCTTCCACCGACTTCGCCAACTGGCTGTGGGGAGCCTTCGGACCTCAGACCGATTCCTGGGTCGGCGAAACCAAACCTCGACCTTGGGGTGATGTCGTCGTGGACGGCTTTGACTTTGATATTGAGTATAACGGCAGCCTTGGTGGGTCAATCCTATTAGCCATGCATCAACAATTTTGAGCCTACTCTAACAAGTCTAGGTTACGCCAACATGATCAAGGTTCTCCGAAAGCGCTTCAGTGAAGATCCCAGCAGAAAATACTACATCTCTGCCGCTCCTCAGTGCTCCATCCCTGACAAGCAACTCGCTGTCGCTATTAAAACTGCACCCATTGATTTCGTTTGGGTTCAATTCTATAACACCCGCCCTTGCTCCGCCCGTGACTTCGTGGATGGTACCAAGGACGGGTTCAACTATGACCGGTGGGTGGATGTCATCAAGGCAGGCGCCAACCCTGATGCAAAGCTCTACGTTGGACTGCCTGCAAGTCCGGGTGCAGCGAATGCAGGATTCTATCTCACTCCCGATGAGGTCAAGCCGTTGGTGAAGAAGTACATGAACAAGTATCCTGAGACGTTTGGAGGTGTTATGTTGTGGGAAGCCACGGAGTCGGAGCGCAATCAGATCAATGGTGTGAGCTATGCGGACAACATTAGGGAGATTCTGTGGAATCTTGACCCCAACCATCCAATCCCCACCATCACAACTCCCACCCCGACTCCTACCCCTACCACAACTACAACGACAACCACCTCCACTACTACCACTACCACGACTACGACGACGACCACTACAACTACCTCGTCAAGCACAACTTCTACTACTAGTTCTACAACCACCACCACTTCTCCTACCACGACTACGACAACAACAGCTTCACCTAGCGCCACAACTACCTCCACTAGCGAGATCTCGACCAGCTCCAGCACCACGACGACTTCAAGCACCACATCGTCAGCAGCTGTGACACCGACAACCACGCTGTCGTCAACCACCACCACCACCACCACCACCACCACCACTTCGTCGACGTCTTCGCCTACCACTACCACTACCTCGACCACCTCGACTACTTCGAGCACGCCTGTAGTGTCTGGGAGCCCTACCACCACGAAGACATCTACCACGACAACAACTACTACTACTAGCTCGACCACTTCAGCTACATCTACTACCTCGACTACGTCGAGCACTTCCTCCGGAACTAGCACCACCACAACGTCCTCCAGCACGACTCGCTCGACAACGTCAGCCAGTTCAAGCACGCCTGTTGTGCCTACAACCCCTCCGACCACACCTTCTGGTTCTAGCATCTCGACCCCGACAAGCACCCTGTCTACCACTGAGACTGACACGGATTGCTCTGAGACTGGATCGAGCACTTCTGCCTCGACCACCAGCACGTCAAGCTCTTCCATCCCTTCCACGGCTCCTTCGAGCACCCCGTCAGCGTCTCACACCAGCGCCTCCCAGACGTCGCACTCGAGCTCTTCCACTGCAGTTACCTTGACCGTTTTCCCGACACCGCCTACGTCCAGCACTGCCACAACTACCAGCACTGACATTGATGACTGCACCGAGACAACCGAGACCACCTCTTCGAGCACTTCCCAGACAACTAGTCACTCAGCGAGCACGCCCGTGATCCCAACCACTTCGTCTTACAGCAGCAGCACGGTTTCAAACACGAAGACCCCCAGCCCAAGCGGATCCGGAGTGCCAACCTCATCTGAGACTACTGGTACAAGCACGACCGAGACTACCACCGCGCCTGGTACTACCAAGCCCCCTACCACGCAGCCGACGAACATAGGCCCCGTCACCTCCAAGCCTACCACCACTGAGCCGGCCACGACGACCACCATCATTGTGACCTCGTACACAAGCATCTGCCCGACCGGTTTCACTACGATTACGACAACTCTGACTTCAACTTACTGCCCCGGTACTGCCACGGCGACCGCCACCAACCCCGGCTCGGGTGAACCCACCGGCTCTCCCGACATTCCTGAGGGCTGGACCACTACCGTCACGGTTTGCACCGTCTGCGCCGCGACCCCGACCACGGTCACCCTGACTCTGCCCCCAACAACCCCCGCTCAGCCTACCGACGTCTCCGGCGGCAACCACCCTGGCGGCAGTGGCAGTGGCAGCGATAGCGTCCCAACCAACCCCGGTCCCGGCTCTGGTCCTGGCCCCGCAACCACCAGCAAGCCCGTTATCGGTGGAGGCTCAGGTAGCGGTGGCAGCAGCGCTTACCCGTACCCGTCCTCCACCTTCAACATCCACCCGTCCTCCCGCCCTGTTGTTCCCGCCCCCAGCGGAACCCAGGATGGCGAAGCCCCCGCCTTCACTGGTGCGGCGTCCCGCGCCTTCGGTCTGGCCCAAGGAGTCTCTGCCCTCGTTGCGTTTGCACTCTCGCTTGTGTTTTTGATCTGAGTCTAGCCTCTTCCTGGCCCAGTTATGGAAAATCTTCCAGGATGACTAAATGAGATAAGCTAGAGGAGAATTGTTGAGAGAGAAGGAGTATGTGTTTGTTGTTATGTATTAAAGATTTATTATTGTATAGCTTGTAATGTAAGTATCTTGGATACTGTGATATGAATTTGTCTTCGCTACGACACCTCTTTTGTACATAATTGAGAATTATAACCTGTGATAGACGTCGTGTCCGTACCAGCCCTTCTATTGCATACTTAGAGTCAGAGTGTAAAAGGCATACTCGCCCTAGGCATGCGTTCACCATATTTGTTCGTGGGAGGACTGCCCAAGCCCTAAGACGAAAATCAGATCCCATATAGTACCTTTGGATGGGTCAAGCCTTGCCCTACTTTGCTCAATAAGTATCTACTCCAACTTTAACAACCGTGACTAGCGTTTTCTCATTCTCGGGTTTGGGAGCCGTCCAACCTGTTACCGCTCAGGGTAAAAAGTGTTATCTTCTACTGCGTTATTCAAGGGTCCACCTCCCCCTAGTCTGAGCATGATACCGTTGAGGGCGGCGCATAAACCAGGGCCTTGGATATCAATCACTGTTGGAAACTCGGGTAGGCGATACAAATTATAAAGGCCACTGCCCCGGGTCCCTTTGTTCGTATGTCGATACCAGAATTCCAGAGTTGAGCTGTGGCCCATGTGCTGAGGGTTGCGTATGGGTAAATCTATCGTGTTCGCGCTGGCATTTAGCGTTGCGGTCTGCTGTCGTGGATGGGACTGACGGACCATGCTGCTAGAGTCCAGCCTGGGTGAATTAACAGGATGGCCTCATGGCTGCTGCTAACTGCTACTACTATTATTGTTATCCGGAAACTCGTCAAGAACAGAAGCTGTCATGCCCCATCCCATGCCCAGGGAAGGGGTATGTTTCCTCTGCTCATTTAAGAGCTTCACAACATGATGCTGTATTGAATCAGGGCTCAAGTCCCGCAGAGCTTGCATACTTTGTACCTAAGATATGTATCTCTCGAACACACTGAAGCCAAAGGTCAGATTCGACTTTGCGCGATGAAGGGCAATAACATTGCTCCCGTAATCGGAACCTGGTTCACGCTTGCAACGGCTGCTTCGACTAGTCCGCAGGAGATACCCTAAAGCGAGCAGCGGTACAGTTGTATGCGCAGTTTCTACCGAGGGCGAAAACTCCATCTCTTGCAGGTTGCAATAACAGGATCCGGCTTAACCTAACCGAGGCATTCGTACCGGTGACTTCCACTTTAACCAAGGTATAACAAGGGAGACTGTTGCTACATCTATGAGGTTGACTATTACACAGTGCTGAAATTATGAATGCCAACATAAACAACTTCCAGGGCCCCGGGCTGGGTCAGCACCAGCGGCAGCGTAGCGCTAGCATCTGGGCCGTTTGTCACAGATGCCGGGCAATGTATTTGAGGTAAAGCACATCCATGAACTGGCCAAAGACGAGGTTCAAGTCGATTGGAGAGCGATAGCTTTTAGTAGAGAGGTAGAGCGCAATAATCTAAACGAAGCTAGTAGCTAGATGCGTGGACACAGGTCCAGTCCTTTGGCCACGAGCTGCAGATCGCGTACAGCATTGCGGTTCGTCTTATCAAGTCTCCAAATTTGCTTGACTCGTGGAGAGTACTGGTCAATCCGGCAACGTACGCAACAACTAAGGCTAGCACTGATAACGTAGACGCTGGAGTTGAGGAGGCGCAGAGCAAGCACCGGGCTCAGCCAGATAATTCTAATAACATAGCCATAGTCAAGGAGCCAAAAAAAAAAAATCACGCTGCGGTGAGCTGACGAGCCGAGTTCCTTGCTAACCTTGGTTCTCTCGGCACTGGTCTCGTTTTTGGGTCATTCGTTGCGTCCTTGTTATCTTCGTGCTTAATGGCACGCGCTAGGGGGTTCTTGTTAAGGAAACAAAAGGAAGGAGCCAAGCCACTCAACAGTCAAGCCAAATTGAAGGGAGCGGAGTGCTAGGAAACGAAAGAGTTCCAAGGGAAGAAACAAACTGTATTTCATCTCAGGCTGACTTGCTGACCAGTACTAGTATGTGGTTTCTTTCTGCAGCTTTAGCTCGTCGCGGAACGCTTCTATCCTATTTGCCTACATACACTGCTTTAATTTGGAGGATGAAGATCCACTCTGAAGCCATACACTGAATACTAGTAGGAGCTACATTATGTTGCATATAGTATAGTATACTGGTCGTACGCACGGATGTAGTACAAGCGTTAGCCAAGTGGATATACAAAGATAGGCTGGCGACCCTGATGAACTACTTCTTGCAGTTAGTGCTATATTTGAATTGTACAGTCGCGGTAGACATGAGCAAAAGAGTCCCTGGTCTCTTGAATAACCAAGTTTCTTGGCTTGGTCTTTTTGCCAGAATCCACTAATTAGCGGGCGAGCATCCCGCACATCCTCATTTTTGAGATCCACATCGTTCTGACAATATATGCATCTTACCAAGTTTTCCTGTATTGTATTATTACTGATAGAACTACATATGGGCTTATGATGGCATGTGAAATCTGGACTTGAAGTATATTGCAGTCGTGACTGCCGCGAAAGCGCATCACTAAAAACAAAAATATGCCCAATCCTGGTGGAAGATCGGGCTCTCGTATTTTCAGCTGAAGCAGCTGCGCCCCCATACTGCCGAGCTCACCCCCACAACTGGCCAATCGTTTTTAAGGGTCCAAGCCGAGCGCTTCAGGGACTGGGCCAGCTCTTGCATCGGCGCTCTTGGCGGCTCGTGAGGATCCCCCGTTGCGGCCACAGCCCCGAAGCCCGACCCTCGTTGGTGATCACGTTCTTATTGATCTGCAATCGACGAAGCCTGCGCTTATTGCGACTGAAGAAGCTAACTCCAACGACCCTCCAACGTGGCCATCGCCGCTGCCCTCGCATGCGTATCGCACCGTCGCCGACGGCAATGATGATATCAAGACCCATTTTCGCGCGCTATATTGGCATCGTCGTGATCCTAGGTGCTTTAATCCTCCTGGCATTTCGCGCGCCTCGGCTTGTCAACTCTCACCTGTACGACCTCTCTTTTGAAACATATTTCCAGAGACAGTTCCAAGTTTTTGCTCTTACTGCCTCTTGTGGTCGCTTCACCCCCGATGTAGCGGCGCAGTTCGGCTATGACTCCATCACTCTCGTCCCAAATCAGCAGAATATCCCAGAATGCGCCGCTCTAAACCGTAAACAGCTCGCCGTGAGTGCTGCCAAAGATGACCCTAGTCCCACCAAAGACGACCTGTTCCGGGAAAAGTACGCCCAAGTCCTCGACGCTTGCGCCAGCGGCAACAAAGCTAAATGCCTGATTCTCGAAGACGACATTGTATTCTTGCACAGTCCGCAGAGGACACGTGAGATTCTCGTTGAGAACACGATTCCGCTGTTCAATGACGGGGAGACTGATGCGTTTGACTGCACCAAGAGAGGGTTTGGGTGGCTGTCTAGTACGACGACCGGAATGGGGAGCCAGTGTCGCATTTACAGTAAGCATTCAGCGCCGTGTATGAGCGGATGCTTGAGGGATCAGAAAAGCGATTCGCAACTTGACACTGGATTGGCGAATTGCCAAGTGCGGTGCGAGCTGAAGCAGAAGAGGTTTTTGCTGGTTGTACATGGGGGTCTGTCGTCGACTATGGAGAGGCCAGGCGCATCATGATATCTCTTTTTGTTGGACATATATAGACCTGAGCATTCTTAAATGTTGGACTGTCTGATTGTCCGTACATAACTCAAAGGACAGATCCAAGCAACCAAGTACCTGTATCAACGAAATATCAATCGCCTTCTTCATGTACAGCATCTCCGCCCAATTCCTTATGATTACCTCTCGATACTTCACTTTCCTTGCCCTTTATCTTTGACCTGATAATAGACCGTCACCATCCCATTCTCAATAACGTCCACGCCAACCAAGGTAAACTCCAAATCATCCTGCAGCTCCAATCCACCAAACAACCCCCTCCCGCCCCCGGCAAGCACCACAGGCGCAACCGTAAGCACAACCTCATCCACCCACCCCCTCGTCAAAAACTCCCTCGTTGTCTGACCCCCATCAACATAAACCATCCTCTCCTCTTTTACCTCCGCATCCAAAATCCTCTCAACCTCCTCAGTCGACCTTACAACCCTCACCTTCCCCTTCACCTTTTCCCGCGGAAGAGATTCCAAGCTCCGCGAGAGAACAAGCACCTCCTTCTCCCCGGGGTACGGCCACTCCGGGAGAGAAACACACACGTCAAAGGTCTGCCGGCCCATGACGACGAAGTCGACGGTGGACATGTGGGCTTCGAAGGATGGGGTTGTTTTGTCGGCCGACGGGGTTGCGCGCTTGTGGGCGGGGTTTGGTGACGGCGAGGTTAGCCAGCTTATCGAGTGGTCTGCGCGGGCGAGATAGCCGTTTAGGCTTGTTGCGCAGAACAGGCGTGTTTTCCAGGGGCGGGTCGTGGGCGGCATTGTAGCTAAGTGAACGTAAAGGGGAGGTCAGTGTTACGAGTAGCCTTTGGTTCAGTGGCTTGGTATAGAGGTTGGGTTGGCTGTTGGGGTTGTAAATAAAATAGATATGGACTGAGAATTTAGAATTTTATGTCAGTGTTAGTATAAAATCATGCGTTCTAGGGGTATGTATGTGAGTCATGAATATGTGTGCCGAGAAATATCCAAGAATGCAACCCTCGTATTTTGAGGTTTTGTTGCCTTCTCTGGGGAAGATTCGGGGGAGTCGACTAAAATCTGGGGATAAACAAGGCCTACAAACACAACACTTAGCGTGTAGACTAGTAGTAGATCGAAAGTTAACTAGGTATCTATCTGTCGTAAGCTCCAATGGAGGACTTAACTAGAAACAGACTTGTCTCCTTTAGTTCTCGGTATATCTTTGCCCCCTTGGATCCATCTTTTCCCCATCAGCCTACTGGAAGCTCCCATGTACCTTACGGGGGAATTGATTCCATCTCTCAGGCTAACTATCATATCCTTTGCTATCAAGTCTCACAGTCTCTTACTGCCTCCTATTGGGGGATAGCTTATCTGGCAATAACATTAATATTATTATTATTAGTAGAGGGACTAGGTAACGTCATCACCTCCACTTCTTCGGTAGTCTTCCCCGCCGACCGTTAGACGAAACTTGGAACCCACCAATCCAGTGTCGCTCAAACTTAGGCAGCTGCCAAATACTAAGTAGTGCCTACTTCCTAGCTAACCCGGAGTTCTCTGCAGTATATCTTGATGTGGTATAGCGACCAGATGAAAACACATCTCGAGGGACTTCAAATGTCCAACTCCTTCAAAGGTCGAGGATTCTCCGGAAAATTTGAGCTATCTGGCAATGTCAATTTATTAGCATGTCCTCCGACACCATAAACACCAGTTGGCAACGTATCATGCATGTTGACAATGTTTATCTTTTTTAGAAAAGGCGCGAAGGATCACTTGGGCACTACTTTAAATAGTGAAAATTTCCAGGTTTCAAGACTCAAATCCCTACCTAATGCATAAAGGTGCTTGGCTGGAGCATGGAACCCCTATAATATATTCATTTGAAGATACTCGCCTTAGCTCCAGTGTAGAGAGATAAATAATCAATGCAAAAATATGGAGGGGAAACTATCCAGACTATTTATCTTGAAGCGTGTGTCGCATTGCTTATCACACTATTTGTCTGACATGAAATTTAGGCCGCAGTGCTTACATCGATAGTCGTGCCACGTCCTAATTGGGCGCCTGATTCTGAGGCGCAGCTTCCTTGGCGCGGCTGCTGTTTTTTCTCACGAGGCTGAAGCCCCCTTCCTCTCAACTTTCAGCCTTCTCACACCTCGAGTCCCATCGACTACGACCTTAATTCATCCTTAATTCATCGAATAACTCGACACTAGAGTTGGCCCATAGATGATAAGCATCGTGGCCAACGATCTTTGATTATCTACGATGAGCCGAAAGTTGCGATCATGAGTTCCCCGCACTCGCGACAAGGCCCAACCAGGCTGGGCTCCAAACGTCACCAGGATCCCGAAATTCAAGAAAAAGAACCGATTGATGCTGACAGAATGAGGGAAGCGGATAACAATGATATTTCAGAATCAAAAAGTGTGGAGTCGACTCCCAAGGTTGACCTGCGCAAAAAAGTCGCGTCTCGCAAAAAGTTGCCTCATCGTATTTATACGTGTCCCTTTCGGCACTACGGTTGCACAAATAACTTCCCCACCAAAAATGAGTGGAAAAGGCATGTTGCCATCCAGCATTTGCAACTCGGCTTCTATCGCTGCGATGTCGGCCGCTGCGGCCTCGTAGAACGTCCCGAACCCTTGTCAGAGCCAAGACGGGTTCAATTTAGCGATTTCAATCGCAAGGACTTGTTTATTCAGCACCAACGACGCATACATGCTCCGTGGTTATCGGAACCGAAAGAAAAACGTTCTATATCCGAGGATGAGCGCGCAGCGTACGAATCGAGTCTTGAGGACGTGTGGAAAAGATGCTGGATTCAAACGCGTCTACCTCCTCAGCAAAGTCGGTGTGGGTTTTGTGGTCGAGACTTCAGGGGTGAGGGCTGCTGGTCCGAGAGAATGGAACATGTCTCGCGACATATTGAAAAAGGCGATCCGGGCCCCGAGGAGGAGGATCCTTTTCTGCGCGACTGGGCGCTCGAGCAGGGGTTTGTCCGATGGGTAGATGGAGCATGGAAACTTACAAGGTACAACTGTGACGTATGATCTTTGGGCAGATTGGCTAACTGTCGCGACTAGCTTACCGCGAACTGGCGCCCCAGGCACCCCTGGCGGACCACCGGATCAAGCGGGCAACGGGGGCACTGAATCAGCGGAAGTTGGGCGATACAGGCCGCCTATCGCGCCGCCTGAAAGACTTGAGACTAAGTTGGACAGTCCGCGTAACTCGAGTTCAAACGTTGCGGCGGAGGAGCATGTGAGCCCTCAACAACAGCTCATGAATGAATTAGAAATTCATAGTCGAAATCATCGGTCTCCGCGAGATCACCGACACACACGGCCGCCGCCAAATGGCCTTGATCGCCCACGTAAAGACGATCCAAAGATTGTGAGCCGGGAGTCTCTACCTGTCCCCATACCTCCACCTAGGCCGGTGCCGGTGCCTTGGACTCAAAATACTAGAAATGGAGGGCCAACGGATTCAGGTTATGGAGCGCGGGCCATCCAACCCAAACCTACATTGGCTCCCAAGCCAAACCACGGCGGGTGGAGGCCTGTGAATCCATACCCAGTAGCCACAGTATACCCAGGTCCACGCACTATGTCTTCAACAAACGACGGATTTATACTTGCGTTTGCCGATGCTCTTCTGAGAAGTGCCTTCACCACTCAACGTTACTGGGCCGTCAAAGCGAGGGCTCTGGACAGGATCACTGAATTACTGCAAGCTTTCGCCGATAAACTCGGTTACGATACAACTTCCCAGCCCTTCATCGAGGTCAGATACTACATTCATAAACATCGAAAGTGAGATATCCCTACTTTTCTTCTTGCAGGACAGCAGAAACTGACAAATATGGGAACAGTGATATTGCAGAATGTATATGGGAAAGGTATCCGGAGGATATTATTTCTCGGAACCCTCGTGTCATTGATGCTGAGAAGATGTCTTTGCAGGAGAAGGCTCGCCCTTGGCTTCGGAAAAAGGAAATCCATACCAAGAGCCAGGACACTACGCATCAGAATGGGGAGTCCGTAGATCACCCGGAGGCCAGCGAGTTGCAGGAGAGTTCCTCTGAGGAGGAGGAGAATGAGAAGGACGTATCTCGCCGGCTTCGATCATATCTGGGATCGGTATTAGATACCCCAGCATATCAGTGGCTTGTTGGCACTTTTCAAAAGAGCATGTCTCTAAGCTTTCTCGAAAGGCAGTCTCTGAGTGATATAGCAGCGGCTGTAATACGGGCGTTTGCTCCGTTCCCACGAGTCAGCAGGAAAGCTGGCACAGGGGCAGTCAAGGCTTCCTTTGTCATTGAATGGAGCCCCATAGCATTTTTCAAGGGACAGAGATACGAGGGACGAGCGGATGTGATCTTCGATAAGGTTCTAACTCTAACAGGGTCCTTAGATGACACCCAGGCCATGACTTGCGGTGAGTATATGCGCCAAACGTGGCCTACAACTGGGACACAAATCATAGCAGCAATCAAGAAGGCACTTTCCGCAAACCAGGGAGGATCAAGTGAATGTAAGTTTCAAAGCGGACAGGAGTGCTTAGACATTTTGCTGATAATGAGTCCTTTCTTAGGTGTATTGCCGGGGGGCACTACTGTTAATCTACGGATCAAAAATTTTACAGTGACTGTGAAAGCTATTGGAACACGAACTTCTGTTGCAGAGGTTGCGGAGCAATTTGCTTGGCTAGGTGCTACATTGAGAGCATCGTTGAATGACCACGGCGTAGCAGTCTGTCGACCGTTTATCAAATCATCACACTGGTCTAGATCCAGTTCTGCGGATGAGGGACCGAAACTCATTTCCAGTCTTCAATTTCACATTGGTTTTGAGGTTAAAGAGTCTGAAACTAACGGGAAGCCAAAAAATGGCCAGTGTTGGCATAACATCTTCAGGAACCCAGTGGTAGCTGAAGGGTTCCCAATTCGGACCCGACATCTGCCAAATATTGGAATGGAAGCATCTCTGGATATACTGGGCGCACTCGTTCCTAGTCGTCGGCTAACAATATTCGGAAACAAGCTCTACATCAAAGGGTTTTCTACAGTCTTGGTACCTACGAAAGTTGTGGGAGATATAGTAATTTGGCACATGGTGTTTGATAAAAATGGCGGCTATGTGTCATACGTTGACCCCGAGATTGACGCACTTCCTGGTTTGTATCCAGCAAACATTTCGGAATGCAGTCTCGAGTCGTTCAGACACGTCCTCGGCTGGTGCTCAGAGGTTGAACTGCTAACAGGTACGTATCATTGATGGAACAACCGGCCGGGCGTTTCTAATATCGGTATAGGAGCTCCAGAGGCAAATTACAGTATTGACTGGTCTAATTTTCGCATCGCTGGGCGTGACTGTGGGCTATTTGATGTCAGAATACACCCAGGGAAATTCATTTCAAACCCGAATGTGGTGGCTTTAGGAGAAAGGGACAAAGCCATCCATACGAGAGAAGATTATGCTGAGCAGATACTCTGGGTATCTAAGAGATTTGTCGTTCTATACGACGCAGAAGCTAAGCGCTCATGGCTTGTTGACGGTGCAAGCGCATTGCTACACTTGGTTCGGGCTTCTCTCAAAGAGGATGAGGCCTACCAGGTCGACGATGATCTCATTTACAGTCCGCAGAACCTGCAAAAGCTGCCGCCTACCATTGTGGGGCGTGAAGCTGCCCGTAAGACTCTCACAAGCGCAGCCAATGCCAGAGTCAAGATATACGCTAGCAGTGGTCAAACATTTAGGGACCGAGTGGAGCGGGTGTTTCATATTCTGGAGCAGTGCTTTGGACATCAAGATAGGGTAAGCCGAGAACGATCTGCGATTGTAGGAGTTAGTACGACGGGCCGTGAATGCTTTGAGGGATTCGACTTTATGGACGTGGCGATGAATAATCCGGAGGTTCATGCTCGAGCACATGCGGATCAAGGTTACCGCCCCAGTTGGCTGACCCTAACCACTAAAATAGGTGCCATTATCCTGTTTGGTAGGAACTTCAAGGACTTGATCATACCAAAGGGCGGAAACAAAATCTGCGCAGCATGGAGCGAGGTACCGGAAAATGCGGATTATCTTACCGTTTGTGCATCAGACCTCAAGGACATTGTGGAGAAGCAAGGCAGCCCCAAATCGTCCCCATTGAAGCTAGTGGATGATGTATACTGGCAGCCTTCTGACTCGATATACGAGTCCTGCAATTGCGACAAAGACAAACAGCAGAGCTGCAGTCATGCTCAAACACTTCTATATCTGTCCGACAGTAGCACAGTTGACACTGAATCGAAAAGTGTGAAGGAATTGCCTGTTGAGGGTGCTGTCGTCTTCAAAGCCCAGTGGGGAGGCGATAAGCCAAAAGTGCACGATGTTCCTGCTCTCAACGGCAGACACCCCACGTCTCCGAGTATAAAAAGAGGACCACCCTTCAATGATAGTCCAGGTAGCCTGAACGCAGCCTCGGTGTCTCCAGGGGCGGTCACTAGGAGGAATGGAATTCAACAGAAACGACCGGCTCCAGCCCAGGAGCAGGAACACTTCGACAAACGCCCTCGCCATGCCGCTCCCTTCCGCAGTATTCGGCCTCTGGTGCCTTCTCCACCTAAATACATGACGCCACCACTGGCTAACCACTCTCACCCATACGGGGTAAGGACCGTGCCTGTCCCACAACCCCGGGTGCCGGAGCAAAGACAACCTGTCATGCGTCCGACTCCTCACACCCAACCCTATGAGGCACTCGCTGTTGTCCTGCGGGAGGATGATTACACTGTAGGGTGGATATGTGCCCTACCCGTGGAATTAAGTGCTGCGCGGAGGATGCTAGACAAAGTCCATAACGTGGGCTTTGGACCTGGGACAGATGACAATCTCTATATCCTAGGCCAGATCCGCGATATGAATGTTGTAATTGCCTGCCTTCCTATGGGCCAAGGTGGGGCGAATATGACATCAATGGTAGCGACGCGGATGATGCAGAAGTTTCCAAAGATTGAGATTGGCCTTATGGTCGGGATAGGTGGCGGGCTTCCTAGCCCTAAACAGGACATACGTCTGGGAGATGTTGTTGTTAGCAAACCACATTTGCAGCATGGCGGTGTTGCGCAATACGATTTAGGAAGAGCCACCAGAACCGGGTTCATTGAAACTGGGTGTACCAGGGCGCCGTCGGAGAAGCTTCTCCTCGCTCTGAGCATGATGGCATCTCGAGATAACATACTTAACAGCAGATTCGCAGTCCCACATCCAGGTCCAGACTCAGATCTCCTATACGATGCCTCATACCCCCACAATCCCGACCACCCATCCTGCGACTCATGCGACAAGGAGCAGCTCGTCCAATGGCGAACCCCTCGACCAGACGCAAGACCCCGAATATTCTACGGAACAATTGCATCTGGGGTCTCCATGATCAACGAGCTACAAACCCGGGAAACATTGATAACAAAACACCACGCCATTTGCTGCGAGATGGAAGCGGCGGGGCTAATAAATACGGAATTCCCCTGCATCGTCATCAAAGGGATAGCAGACTATGCAGACTCTCACAAGTCGGATACGTGGCAGGATTATGCGGCTGAGGCGGCGGCTCAGTATGCGCGGGACTTTTTGTGTTCGATTCCGGGGAGGTTGTCGTTTCTGCAATAGTCTTTATGTTGCTGGTGTGTCATACGTCTGAAATCGAGGAAAGAGGGGTAAAGCAAACGTGGATGGAGAGTATTTGATATACAGTTATTTCAGCATGCTTTAATTTGAGATTGAAATACGTTCATACAAGTCCTTGTATGGTCTGATGCAATCTAGGCTATCCAGATGTCCATGGGCCTTCTTCAGATTGCGGGTCAATGGAACAGAACATATTGATTGCACAAAGAGTGAGAGCAGTGAGATACATGTAAATGCGGAATCGAGGAATGAGATGGCAAGCTGGTGTAGAAAACGCAGAGGGCCTCTATATTCCCTTTCACCTTTTAGGGTTGGGTTAGGGTGTGAGGGTAGGTTAAGATTCTTATTAGGGCCTTGTTTTTTGTTTATTAGGGTGTTTGGGGTGGTTAAAAATGGTAAAGTAGAAGGGTAGCCCTGTGCGATAATAAGGTGGTAGCTAGCCTACCTGTAGGTGGAACCAAGTCACCTGTACGAGGATACCTCTTCACGAGGGGATAAAAAAGCACAAGATACTTGAAATAGCCACAGATGATGTTCAGCTTGTCCTACAGGAGGGCCAACATGCTTGGGTTCGTCTACCAAAGGCCTTGGCGCTTCCTTCCTGACCACCACAACGATCGCCTTCGTGACAACGTGCTCGCTTGTTGGCAAACCCCCGGGGGATAGTGTCGGTCTTGTAACTAAACGACGGGCGGAGTGACAGAACGACGAGTCGCTTCTCAAGCACTTGGTCGATGTCTTTGTCGCTCTGCTGCGCGGCCTTGCTCGTGGCATCCAGTTGCATTATCCGGGAATGGCGACTTCCATATAGCGGTAGCTGATTCAATAACCGACAATGGAAGAACTTGTCCGTTATTGCCGCAGAGGATGGCGAAATTGGTGGCCAGCCCGATGATGTCGACCAACCCGTTGCGCTACTCTTCGCTGACGGAGGTCCGCTTGAGCAGGAGGTGCAGAGGGCCTGAGTTCTGCAAAAGTCGGTCGGCGATCTTTTTTTTTTTTTTTTGGCGGTGTTCATGCGGCCCTCCATTTCAAATCCTGAGGTCCATCTCGCAGCTGGAACGTTCGTGTAACTCTGAGGTGCGTGTGGCCAGCGTCTGGAGCATGGTTTGTCGACACTTGATGGCGTCGGCGCGTCTGGCTACGAGAATAGATTATTCGCTGACACGAAGCGCGGGAGATGACCATACTCCAGAGCATCCTGTCAAAGAGCTTATAGAGATATGAACTAAAGCCGGCAGGGGGTTGGTAGGCGAAAGGGTTCAGGCGCGCCACCTCGTCGCTGTGGTATTCTGGCTCAACGGAGTGAAACGGGTTCTGCACAATCCGCCACAAAGCCTTGTTGACAATCGCATGTGCAAGGAGACTTGGCCGACGTCGGTAGACCGAGGCAGGGAGCAGCTCTTTTAAAAGCTCTATCCGACATTGGGCACAGTAGGATGCGGTCGCCGGGATGACTTCTGTCCACTGCGCTGAGACCAGTTTCTTCTCCAGCTTCGCCATGTCATTCGCCGCGTACGGCTCTATCCATGAAGAGACCTTGCCCTCAAACTCGTCAGTCAGCCCTTTGGCTGTCCCCTTGAGGCTCTTCGGTAGGTAGGTAGGGGGGTTGGTATAATCGGTCGCCCGAAGGCTAGCTACATCATTCGGTACACCCCAGAGCTCAAAGTCCTGGTCAAGCTCTTCACCCTCGTCTTCCTTCTTCGTCTTCTTCTTCTTCTCCCACACAACATATGGTTAGCTCGGAGAAGCTGGAGATGGAGTAGGGAAAGAGGGCATGCCGTTCGGGGGCGACCGGCATTCTTTAGCTTCCTCTTACGCATGGTCACAATGTTGTAGCGTTGTAGCAGGACTCAATACTCGATTGGCAGCGAAGGAACAACCAAGGCGTGGAAAGACCATCAGCTGCATGGTGATTGATGAGGGATCCGAGGAAGAAAGAGTTAGGAACAAATACAAAGACAACCTATTCTTAGGTACTGGCACATGGCCCCGTACAACCTAACCTTAGCCGTCAACTCTTCACTCTTTGTCTCTCTATCCATGGATTGATCTCTTGTAACCCCTTCCCGATTCATCACTCAGACTAGCCAACCATGAATTCCCCTTCCAAATGCTAGAATTATCCACGAGCTCCAGTTCCGGACAAATGCGAAGATGATACGTCGGTTGAATCTCACGTCCCTCATCCCTGTTCATACCGGTAGCCGAGATCATAGATCTCCGGCGCCCATACAGTAGTCGAATCCTTAACGCCGACACCTCATGTCATAGAATGTCAAATATGTTGAGAAGTAGCTGACTCACGCCGCGTCGCCCGCCGTGTTATCAAGATCTAGAGCGTGCAGCCTGCAAAGCCATGAGCGAATCCGACGGTCCTGGGCTTCGGTACCTGATGGTAATGGGATCTTCAGCTTGGTGACCTATCTATCAGAGAAACTTTCAAGCACCCATTATCCCATGAACTGGGGCGTAATATGGGACAGACTTAACAAATGGAGTAGCTGGGATCCCGCTGACCCAAACCATCTAAGAAACTGGGTAATGCCACAGTTAATTATACGTGAGAAACCCAGGAGCAGACGCAAATTCCAGATGCTAGTCACGTATAAGGTCCCTTAAAGACCCAAGATCGAGCCTTTTCTGTTGAAGGTGAAGGGTGGGAGCCTAGGGATGTGGCCCCATGGTATCGGAATGTTCTGGAGTGGATGCGGCTGTTTACGCTGAGTGTCTGTCTGAATGTCTGAAAATACCAGCAGCCAGGCCACACTATCTGCTATTTCTCACCGATGAGCTCCCGAGGAGCAACAAATCTGACAAGCAATTTCACTTCTGATGGTATATGCCAAATGCGTAGCCCTGGTCAAAAAAAAAAAAAAAAAAAAAGAAAAAGAAAAAATAATAACATGGCGCAAGTCGTCTATTGCGCCGGGTGAGACATGGGCGAAGCACAGAGTAGAAATCCGTGCCAAAGCCTATAATACTCTTGAGATCTCACACTACTCAAACCCGCAATCTCCCCTAGTAAACGTCCAATTGAGTTCATCTCTACCTCTGCGCCATATTCGAGAATTTAAGTGAAAACTGTGCAATATCTTGGAGAAAAACGAAGGTTTCAGCCAGCGATCCTCCTCTACCGGTTGGTTGCGGAGCTGAAGATTGTAGTACTCAATTCTCCGGAGAGTAGAGATGTTATGTCTGAGGAAAGACTTTAATACCTCATAATCGACAGCTAGGTTTAGTATATGGAGCTCTCGAAGACTCAACGGGGTTTTCTCGCAAAGGTTGAAAATACTCCCGCCCAAAGACAGCCGGACACAGCCAACTTCTGCAAATAGTTGCTTCACGCTGTCTCTCAACACGACTAGGGCTGGTTCATCATCACCGAGTACTTCTGACTCTGGAAGACCTGGAAGCCGGAATCCGACTAGCCGGATGGAGCTAAAGTGTCGCCCAACCGTCCTTGCCTGGGACACAGCCTGTGCTAGTACCGGGATATGATGTTCAAAGGTCTCCTTTTTAGCATGAAGGCCGCTTAGCTTGCGCGAGACGTGATCTTGTTCCCCAGGAATGAACTTGCGAAAACTGAAGATCAGATCACTGAGGCAGGGCAGACTTTGCAGGGCTAATGAAAATGCGGCGAGGTCTAGCTCGCTGTCCACTATATACTGATTCTCTTCCGACCGTTCTTGGATAATTTTCTTCACTTCTGCAAGCTCGTCGTGGCCCTTCCCTACATCGGGATCCTCGACAGGGGATTTGTAGAACGGTGGCATATAGTACCTCAGGCGCTCGACATATTGCCGAAGTTCTGAGTGCGATAATTCTCGGAGACCTTCGAGGCCTTTTCTTGTGCTTGGGAAGGTAACACTGTAGAGGATGGATGGTGCGCAAATGTGACGGAATTTCCAACAGACGAGGGACAAGTTCATTTGGTCCTCAGTCTCAAGGTTGCTGTCGGTACTTATCAGTATCCATAGCTCGGTTGGAAGCTGCTCGAGGCTCATTCTGGATTATGAGGTGAGGAATGAAAGGGAAAAATGAGTGTTGTTATACACAAAGGCCCCGCTGCAAACGCCAGGGGCCGAGACTAAGAGTAGAGCCTAGACCAGGCAGTTAGCGTCCGAGACTAGGGAGGCTCTTTATTTTGATTCGTTTCCACTTTCCAACCCCGACTTTTCTTTCTTTTTCTTTTAATCCACTCAGGGCTGTTCCAATGATCCCTCCACCTACACTGCGGGATCTCCCTTTTATCACCATACTAGCCATTGGCATCTATGTTTTGTTCTGCCCTACTCAACTTGGGGCACAGACCTTCGAGCGCACTGGAAAAGTAACTCGAATAACACTGGATGTCGACCGTTGCATTGAGCTTCACAATGCTATCATCCGCGAGAATGCCGAAGTCCCGGGCTACGAGCCTTTAGAGGTAGCTAATTACACCGACTACTGGGCAGATAAGGAGCCGGACGAGCTGGGACGGCTGAAGAAGAAACTAAAAGCTCAGCTGTTCGAATTCCTCTCGCGAAGTCATCAAGTTGTGGACCAGAACATAGCTATGACGCCTTTCACCTGGGGCCTAACGTCGCCCAGTGGCCTTTATTATTCTCAGGATTTTTTGTTCTGGGGAGACTATGGTGACCCCGTTATGCTCTATAGAGCCGCTTCTTGGGAGTACAATTCTGCTGGACTTGTGTTTGATATGAAGACGAACAAAGCTACTTGGGTTAATCTCCACTGGAACACGCCCCCGGTGTACAAAGAGCATATCTGGGCGCCGCTGGATGTGATTCTCGAGGAGTGGCTGACCTACCTTCGCCGCCGAGCCGTTCCTCGCTATTTTGTCGAGCATGCCTTCGGAGGCCACACGGAGGGTTGGGGACTACTTTATCCACCTCCACAAGATGTCGAAGAGGACTTGGAACTGTGGGATCGGTACGTTGGGCTGGTTGAGAGCAAGCTCCCACAAGGCCCAAGACTTGCTATCTCCAACACCAGCACCACTGGCATGCATGGACCCGAGTTCACGGGCTTCCCAAAAGCATTTTTTAGCCAGGCTCGCAGACCAACTTTTAAATATGTCGCGCCGGAACTGGTGTTCCCTTCTCCTTCGCAGCTGTCTAAGCTTGCCGAACATCAACGTGCCACCTGGGTCGAGTTGCGTATTATGGGGATGTTTATGGAATACGTCACAAATAGCGACACCAATTTTGATGCGGCCCCAGACGCCGAGAAGGTCTTGCCCACAGTCCTCTTCCCGCTCGGCGATAATATCCACGCAGGACTCTCTACTACTAGCCAAAATGCCTGGCAAGATGGGGTGGGATTAATTCTGCCGACGCCAGGGGTCTATGATCTGCAGTACGGGGAAGGATTGAGGAAACATGGTTCGCAGTCTTTCAAACGGGTGTGGCAGGTCGAACCTCGAGAGTCCCCGTTTTGGGCACCTCATCCAGCAAGGCTCGCAAGAGTGCTGGAAAAGTGGATTCAATATGTGGAAGATGGGACGTGGAAGGTTGGGAAAGAAGGAATCAAAGGAACGATCAATAGTTTTCTGAAGAACGAGGTGCTTGACGGGTATAGAGGGATAGAGGTTGCAGCATATGGGATGTTTCTTGATGGAGTCGACGGCTCATAGAGCTATATTCTAATTTGACGTACTAATTTACTATTGGGCATGTGACAGTCGAAACATCCGTATAGATTGTCAAACCAGTTAAGCTTCGCCTTCAGCTCCCATTGTATACAGATCTTGGCACTTGGCGTCCACCAAATCCAGCCTAGCGCGTGGCCGTGCATCTCCATCTCGTGATCAACTCATTCTCTCAACTCCAGGCAGAGAAACCCTACCCATCTCTCTGGGCTGAGCCTCCGGCTCTCCTCTCGCTCGCATGCACTCCTCGCTTCTTATCGCGCAGCCGCCCTTTTGATGGTTATCCTCGGTGACACCATCTGCGCCGCTCTCGATAAAGGCGGCGGCGTCCGCTTCGGCTCTGACACCTTCGCAATCTACACCCGCGCACCCCTCCCCCGCAGTTTCGCAAACCTCGATCAGAATGTCCCTCTACGGGACAAGCTGATAGCTTCCGTTGAGCTCGTCTGCCAGACACTTTCCGTATACGTGGATCTGGATGCTGCAGCTATATCACAGCTCGCTTCAATACCCGTGCCCCTCACCCCGCATGTCGAGTTCGAAGAACACCAGACAACCAGTCACCCACCATGGTTCCTCATCAACGCTGCCACGATAGAAAAACACTGTGTGGTGGGGAGCGGATCGGTCGTTCAGGCGCTGTTAGTCATCCTGCAGCGGCCCTGGTGCGTCCTAGAGATATGCTGCACGGATACAAAGACTATCGCATCGGTGCGGGAATTCGCGCAGCTTGCGGCGCAGGAAGACTCTGATACTTACGATGCTGCGATGAAACTGTTGAGCCATGAACATCGGATGAGAATGGCAACACCACTGGCTCCAGTCGTGGCAGATATTCCCGATTCGGTCTCGCAATCTAAGCCGTTGCCGCGGTGCTCAATAAAGGCGCTCCGTGATATGTATGCGGCTGCTACGCTGACCGCCTCTTATAATCGGTTTTGGCTGCCCCTTATATGCACCATCGCGGTGTACCTAGATATATCTTTCTTAGACGTCGTGAGACGGGTCCGCGAGGATATGGACGGCTCTGGAGTTCCAAAGGAGGGCAGGCTAGACTGGATTGGTCTTTATAGAGAGATACTCCGAAAGATCGGGGAATGCGTTTAGGACATGACTCATGATAGACACTATGATATACCACATTGACTTCTACAACAAAAACCGCAACACCACGACCACAGATCCCAGCACACTGCCTACTCGCGTTGGCAGCATTGAATGAGCACCACCACAAGCAAGAATCGTCCAACAACCCGGCACAGTCCCATTAAAACTAACAAGCAGCTCTCCCTCGTACTCGACTACCCTTAACGCCGCAGACCGATTTCCATCTTCCTTGTTAAGCTTGTCCTTAATCCCTTTGCGATACCCATATTCAAGATTCTTCCCACACCCCGCTCGCCGACACCGTGGCACACACACATATAATCGCATAATCGGTCTCTTGCCCCGCTGAATTGAACACGTAGACCAGGGTCTGGGTATAGTTGAACAGCCACCCATAGCTCACATCAACGCCCCAATCCCCGGGGAAGAAAGTGTCAAGCTCAGCCCGCGAAAGCCTCGCCGCAGGCGCCTCGTCCACACAGCACGGCGGCTCGGGCGTACACGTATTCGTCGAATGGATCTGGCCCCATACCGAAGAGTCGGGATCATAGTCTGCCAGAAAGTGGTCCCCGAAGTCCCGGCCACCGGGATAAAACATAGGGTCGAGGGCAGAGCCCGCTGTCGCAATATTCTCGTCCGCCGCGTTGCTCGAAGACGAAAAGACACCATTGACGATGTTACACCTCTCTCCACGCCACCACTCCCATGGACATGAATTATACTGCGTGCCGTTGAAATAGTACGCCAAGCTGTAGTCCTGGGAGTAGTCATCACTGTTGGTGTAGCTGTCATAGTCGCCTGGTTTGCGTTAACCCTACCTACATAGTTCGAGATTGTATACGAAGCACGGGCGAACAACTTGGCGCCTTGTTTGTCGTGGCGGAAGACCAGGGAAATGGATTGCACCGACGGGGGTTGCTCCCGGCCTGATTTGGTAAAGTGATTGAGGTCAGGTCGCAATACAAGCTGAGCTTAAGCTTCAAATATGACTGGTCTCGATATTACCTGATCAAGCATCCTGCCAAGCGTGGAGCGCCGACTGGGCACTGCTTCCCAAGAACTTCATGCAGCTGCTCGCCCAGCGTTTAATAAGATACTTAATGAGGGAATAAATGTGCAGGTTAGTGGGCTACTTGTTGAGATGTTTGATGAGATGTGAGACCAGGAAATATCGACTCAATACCTAAACATATGTACTCTCACGGCCTGTCTCTCCAGTATCACCGGCTATGGGCTCTTCCCTAGCACAACCTCATTCCTCGCCAGTTTAGATTTCTCTTCCTGATTCCCATCTACCAACATCAACTTAATCCACTCCTTCACTGCAACCTTCATTTGCTCAACCAGGCGCTCTGCAAGCCCATCTGTCGCCCTTCTGGCCGCAGCCTTCTCCTCCTCTGTCTCCTTCCCGCGCTCAGCATTCTCCCTCGCCCTAGTTCGATACCGCTCATAAATCACCTCCATCTCTGCGAGCAGCGCGTCCTTCTCCTCCGCAGTGCGCGGGGCGGCTCCAGCCGCCTCGACCTTTCGCTGATACTCGTTAATCTCCGCGAGAGCAACCTGCATCGCCGTGAACGCCGGCAGGGGCGGGAGCAATCCCATGCCGATCCAGTCGAATTTCTCAAGCCGGCAGATGGGCTGGATTGCCACAGTCGCCGAGATGATCCCCTGCGTGCGTTTTTCGTTATTGGTCAGCAGAGCGTGCGGAACATGTCCCATTGATTTGGTCTGTAGCCAGCGCGAGATCTTGGTTGCGATTATCTCGGCGATGGTTGCGTAGACGAGGACTGCGAGAAACGCAAGCTGCAGGTACCCGCGCATGTTGACCATGCAGGCGACAGAGGCAAAGGCGGCCAATGCCCCTGTTATCATGTATGCCCAGTGCAGAAGCGTTTGCAGGGTTGAAGGCTCATACTTCCAGGTCGTGCGCGCCCAGGCCTCCATGTTCTCTTTGGGGCCTTTAAATATGACGGTGCCGCCCTCGGGCCGCTCGTAAGCCGCATAATGCGGCGTTTTGTCCTCGTCGATGCGCGGTGTTGAAACCGTTACCATGGGCAGGAAGGTTATGAGGGCCGAGGCAATCCAGTGGCTGCCATAGAGGAAGAAAAGGGTGAAGGCCCAGAGGTCGGCGGCCAGGATGCCGATGAGCATCGCCGTGAGGATCATGGCGCCGTTGATAAGGATGAGCACGTACAGCGTCAGGCGGCCCACAATCCACCACCCGAGCCCGGGATCGACGGTCAAACGGGCGCGCTTCGCCTTGGCCATCTTGTCGATATCCTCGGTAGACTTGGGAGTGGAGTCGAGGTATATGATCATAAAGTCATTGCCGGGGTTAAGCTCACCCGAGCGAAACGAAATCAAGTGGCTCATCCAGACATTCGTAAAATCGAGCGGCAGCTCTTTGAAGACAAAACTCGAACGCACGGGGATCATGGTGATATACTTTGCGCACATCTTGATCGGCGGCGAGAGCGACTGCGACGGTAGACCCGAGGTGAAATACTCAACGAGCATCTGGATTGCAGGGAGTGTGCCGCCGACCATGCTGGTGTGCGGCCAGTGGAAGGTATCCTTGTCGAATTGCACGTAGAGCTTTGCAGCGCTGGCGTCAGCGCGCGGGTTTCCCAGCACGGCGGCCACGCCAAGCGGGTCGAACGATACAGAGTCCTCATCGCGTAGAGTTGCTTTGGGGCCGTCCGAAGAGAAGGGGTACTTTGCCTCGACGAGCGCGGCGCAGATAGAGAAAGCGACGGTGCGCAGGCCTGCGCTTATAGCGGCTGACGGCATCGCCAGGAGAGTCTCCAGGGGGAGCTTGCAGTTTGAATGACATGATGGAATAATTGTGGGAGAGTGTGTCGAAGTGGGATCTTCAGCCGCTCGTGGGAGGCTGGTTGGGTCGATCTCATTTGCTGGCGGTTCTGCAGGAACTGGCTTAGCGGCGCGGCTGTCGGGGGCTGTGCCTCTCCATCTTTATACAGCTCCGAGAGCGGACAATATACCTCCACTTCGAATCATTCACGCATTAAGCATGATGATGGCCTAGCGGCAATCATGTATATGACAGTCATCTAATCTGGATTTTATGGTTACCACCACTGATCGGGGGCCAAGCCAATGATCTCCGTACCTCGTCTTCCATTCCTACCTGTTGCAGGTAGAGCCCTTGGCAGATATATATAACCATGCGTTTAGCCTCCGAAGACAGCAATCTTCCCACTGAAACCTCATATTCTATTAGTATTTTACAGCCAAGAGCGCTTTCCACAATATTAGGTATACGCTACATCCTTGGAGGTAAAATTATCCGTCTACACTCCAAGTTGCTTTCAAAAATCCAGCCTACTAATAGACTTGAATGTCACGAATGCGAAAATACGCTGGGGAGCCTTGTTAGTACTGATGCAAAGCCCTTGTCGAGCGGCTGTTGTGTACTCGATTTAGAGGGTACAGGTGTAGTCACGAAGGTAGTTCATCAAGTAAAAGGTCGCCCCTAAGATTTATAGCCACTACAATGGACTGTAGTAGTCACTTCTAATGTTTTAATGTAAGGGAGCTGGCTTTGCTCAACAAAACTACCTATGAGAAGATAGATACCAAAAATTTACTATAACCATGATGGGGTGTTCGAGGACGGCCCCGATCAAGTAGCGGACGGATGGCCATGGCTCGCAACTGGAAAAGTAACCTCGGTCTCTTGACAAGTGACAACGCTAGGATAAGAAATATCCGACCCAACGAAGCAGCCATCCCCTTCTCCAAGTTCGGTTCACCAAGGCTAAGCTCAGCCAAGACGGGACGACCCGATCTTTGGGCACCTGCCGTCGCTTCGTTTGGGAATCACGATGCTCTTAAATGGTCTAAATTCCAAGCCCACATGGAAAGTTCACCAAGGAAATTGCAAGAAGTGAAGAAGCCTATTCTTGCCCAGCGCATGCTCCTTTGCATGTGCCGTTATTTCCCGGAAATGCGGGCAACAGAACGATTCCATCCCCTGAAAATCCCTCAAGTTTACCCCCCACTACGAAGCACGTTGGTTGCAATGCTAGCCAGCAATTATCACGCTATGTGGCCCACCACCGCCACTTAGCAGAAGCTTAGACTCGGCCATGCATAGGACGAGCAAGCCTATGGAGCCCTGTTTTACTCAAGATTACAGAGTACCGCATTACTGTACCCTGCCAGTGCCGAGAGCCCCTTATCATTCCCGCACCTCTTGGACTCGCCCTGTTTATCCTTCTCTCAAACCTCAAAAACTTTGATGGCGTGTCAACCTCTCTAGCTTCACCTACCTCACCTTCCTCTACAGCACCTCCGGACACCCTCAAATACCGCAAAAATGGGCCTCCTAACTGACCTAATCGAAGGCGCAATCGAGTCAAAATTCAGCGGCAACAACAGCTCGCAATCCCAATCACAACCCGAAAACTGCTCATCGTCTTCCTACGGCGGAGGATCAGGATACCAATCCGGCCCTCCTCAGCCGCCGCAAGTGCCGTACCCCTGGGTCGCCCGTTGGGATGACCGCGACCAGCGCTGGTTCTTCCTGAACGAGCAGACTGGACAGACGAGCTGGGAAGTTCCGTCTTCAGGCGGGTATTCCTCGGGAGGATATAACAGTGGTGTGCCACAGCAGGGCTACTACGGCGGGAGCGGTGGCGGCGAGTATTCCTCTTCTGGCTATGGCGGCGGTGCGCCTCAGGGCGGGTACTACGAGCAGCCGGTGCAACAAGAGGAAAAGAAGGACCACACCATGCTGTATACTGGCGCGGGTGTTGCAGCTGGAGTTGTGGGCGGGGCGTTGTTGATGCATGAGGGAGAGGAGATCCGTGAGTCCCTTTTTTTTCTTTTTTTTTTTTTTTTTTTTTTTTTTTTCTCTGTTGCCGACTTTGAGACCGCGTGATAGATTGATTGTGTTGGCCCAGAAGCTGATGAGTAAAGATGACGAATTCGAGGAGAAGAAGGATGATTTCGAGCAGGGAGTTGAGGATTTACCGGAGAACGCGGCGAGATGGACAGGCGAGACGGTATGTATACTTTACCTTTATATTATTCATGCGCTTTTTCCTTGGCGATGCTTGGGTTAATATGCGTGATTGGGTGGCGCTGACAAGTATAGGTTGGCGACGTCGAGCAAATCCCCGATAGGGTTGAGGATGGATTCGATGCTGTTGGAGATGACATGGAGGACGCGGTTGACGATGTGGAGGATTTCCCCGAGAATGCCGCCGGCTGGGTAGGAGAGAAAGTTGGCGAGGTCGAGCAATTTGGAGACAATATGGAGGATGCGTATGATGATGGTGTCGCTGAGGGAAGGGGGGATGATTGGTAAGATATGGTACGAGATTATATCACCCGATTGAGTCTGTTGTGCGCGAAATACTAGTAGTTGCGCAAAATCGATCGTACCATAAAGCTGTTCGTATGTTTTCAATGGACATGGAAGATCCAAATAATGCAATGACGCCGAACAGAATGCAACTAAGAAGAATTTTACGGATCGGAAGGGTACCAGAGAACTCGGTAGAGGTGATCCACGGTCCGAGTGAGACAATCCGAACAGAGCCCCTTGTTGAGCAGCCTGATGATGGTCAGGCTCCGACAAAAGCCACGCATGATTCGTCCGGATGCGACAAAATTGTTCAGATGAGCAAGGACAGGGCTGAGCTGAGCTGAACGTGAATGTCTCAGATCAAAGTTAGCCACACGATGGATGAAAGTAACCGTCGGCGAAAGGTTGCAGGCGCCAACTCGCAGCGTGGGTTCAATGTAACTCAACACATGCTAGGCTTGCGGGGAATGATTCGCTTTCTCTTGCGAACCGTTCGCTTTCCAGTGCTAGTTTTGTTACTAGTGTTGAGGAGCCAGTGATGCTCACGTCATTAAGTTTTCCATCCTGATCCTGGCCGTCTGCGGAGGGACGTGCCAAAACGTGGACGAAGCTCGCAAATCTCCGGGATACGAGGGCACTGGCTTCAGATTTCTAATCGCTCTCAGACAATCAAATCGACGACCTTTGTAAAGGGTTCAATTCGTTTGTGACACCGGATTTTCTAGGCGCTAGTGGGGGCCGACGTCATGATGAAAAGCAGATGAAGATGAATCCATCGCTTTGATTTGGGTCGGAGAAATTGAAATTCAGGAACAATTCTTGGAGCACCGTTCCTAGCGTCCGGTACTTTGTTAGGTCTGGTTGTAACCCCTTTCAAAAACACTGTAAAGCACAGCCGCATGAGCCACAATCAGATGATCCTTTGCTCAGCGATTTCAGACATCCTTAAAAGGAGCTGTGGCTTGAGTAATGAATCATCACTCAGATCAGAGTCCACAATGTGGTCATTTTTCTTGTCTGTTTCAGATTATCGTCATGCTGCCCCAGAATAATTCAAAGACATGGAGCAGACTGGAGCAAAATGGAGAAGCTGCGCCACAGCTCTTTCCTTTCTCGTGGCGCCGGAAAGGGACTTGGCAGTAAGATATCCGTCGTAATACAAAAACATAAGACACTGAACCGTATCGTTTTTGGACACTCGCTCGCTTTTCCTCTCCTCAACCGTGACTTATCTGCAGCTCAGTCCCTTTCCCCTCTTTCTCCCTCAGATCCAGCTTTGCCAGCTCTATATATCAACCTTGAATCCCTCCAGGCTAATTGGGACTTCATCCTGCATCGTCAGAAATTGCCGACCCAGGATTCGCACCACCAGTCTCCGCTGGCAAACGCTCTTTCAGCTGCGGGTGCTGGTAACCTTGGGTAGCCGCCGGTGTCTGCCTTCCTCTTCTCGGACACGGACAACCCAGCCAGCCGCCCTTTCGAGCGAATCGCTTCTCTTTTCGCGCTGTTTGACGAGACAAACTCGTGTCCGGCCACGTTCGTGCGCTGCGTACCCTGCGAGGGATTGCCCTGCCTCTCCCCACGACGCTCAGGGTTGCAGATTCGGTACTCGTACAACTTCCCGCAGTTTCCGGCTCTTGAAACGTTCACTCGTCATCCCCACTGAGTTGTGTTGCGAACCATTATTTTGGCCTGGGACTTCGTAGCATTAACCTTGGCTTTTTGTTCAATCTCAACTGGGCGTCAAAAAGCAAATAACATTTTCCTCCCAACCGTGTTGATCAGGCCTACATGGCCAGCGTACAACTCGAACCACCCAGCATGACAGACTATCGATTGCCGATCCATCAAGTTCCCTCCCGGAAGCCAGTCTCCACGGTGTCGTCGGGGTATAGTAATGGTGGCTATCCGCAACAGCAGCAGTACCAGCCTCGGCAGCAACCACCGCAGCAACTCACTCAGCACCCCTCGGTCGCCTCCCTCCAGCACAGCCGTCGTCGGACATCCTCATCGAATGCCATTCCCTTTACCGCGCAGCAGCAGCAGCAGCATAAACACCCTTACCAACAACCACACCAACCGTATACTACCGGACCTTCTCCGCAACACAGCATGACCGTTCCGCACAACCCTCTGGCGAGACGGTTATCCAGTGCAACTACCTCGACCACCTCGACAGGAAACAACCCCGCGAGTCAGGACATTCGGCGGAGTTCATCGTCGCGCTCGGCGAATTCTCAGATGAGCTACGTCGCTCTGCTGAGACGGCAAAAGGCAACCGTTTGGTGTGACCGTGCACAGCCGGAAGATCCCCGGTTGCGAGCCCAGAAACTGGTGGATAAGAAGCGAGCGTATCTTGAAGTCCACGGTGCTGGCACTGGACGCGCAAGTACGCTCGCGAGCGGTAAGGGCAAGCATGGTATTAAGGTGACTGATCTCTCTCCGTCTGCACTTGTCGGAGCAACTGTCCCTGTCCGACTAAGCGCCAACGAGATTGGTGATGCAGACGATGATGCGAATAGCGAGAGAGGCTTCCCATACAGGAGAACCGGGAGCGGGCGGAGCTCCATCGGCAGCGGTCATCGTTATCCTAGTGGTTACCAACGGAATACACAGGGCTCTATGGGAAGTAATAGCACTCCTCCGAATGAGAAGAAAGATTTACCGGGTGTCTCTGAACACCCTTCAACGGACAAGCCGGAGGAACAGAAGGACAATGCGTCTGTGAAGGATAATGCCACCACTCATAGCCAGAACAGTGAGCAAGAGGATAACTTTGGGACCGTTGGAGAAATGGGCGCACCGAGTGCTGCCACCCTTGCCGTTGACAAGGCCAAGAAGGCGGCCGACCTCCGGCGACGAGGCAGTGTGGACGAACGAACAACCACGATGACGAACGTGCGGCTATTTGTCGCAAATCCGGATCTAAGCGATTAACAAAAGGGGCGTCCGGCGATTCCCTTGTTGATCGCTTTGTGGTTTACCCACACGTCAGAATCCAATTGAAGCTTGAATATTACCGAATCTTTTTCAGCATATTGATATCCTCTTCGTCTTCTCTTCCGCCTTCGTTACGCATTCGTCTAGCCGCCTTCCTTTTCACTTCGCCTCTTGTCCGGAGAGATTACTCTCCAGCTTGTCTGTAAGACGAAAGATGTGCAGTGCATGTGAGACTTCGTCTTCTACCGCCAGCTGCTACTCTCACGGTGCCTGGATGTTGAGCCGGCCCTCGGCTTTTTTTTCGGTGCCGTGTTGTTCTCCTTCCCCCAGCATCAATTTTACCAGTTGAGCGCTTTGAATGAGAGCCGCTAGTAATAATAATAACTTGTACATACATACTCATACCTACATACCAATTTTGAAATCTAAAGTTATTTGCCATTTACTCGCAGTTTCATGTGCCTGTGTGTATTGCCCACCTTTACCGCCTTCGTTATCTCCAACCCGGCTTACCTAATGAGTCACGTGCTGACGCCTACGCGACGCAGGCGCGTAGGATTCTCAATTAACGCGACCCATCCTTCGAAGGATCGGCCCACCCTGAGTCTCTTGAATTGGGACACAATTCACTCTTTTGTTGTTGATTATAGTGACGAGGACGTTCGATTCACTGCTTTCTTGTTTCATGGTTGTTGGCTTTCCATGTCTATTCCCTGCCTGTCTGTCTTTATGTGAAGCAGGGAGTAACCGCACATAATCTCGAGCGCTTCCCTACATTGCCTTGCCATACCAGCGTGACCTTTTCCCTTCCTCGTCGATATCGTTCTCTTCAATATACCGGAGTAAAGGAGTAGACCATGCAAGCAACAATGGCGATCGATGCAAAGTCCGGTACGCAGCCGCCAATATCAACGGCGGCCCCGACATCAACATTGGCACCAAGCCTATCACTGCCGCATTCGACCCAACCGCAACCATCCTCCCAGACACATATCAACTTCTCTCCCGGGCAGAAACGATCTGCTCCATCGAACGACGCTGACGGACAAACGACTCATATTCATCCCTCCCCGAGTGGCTTGAACACACGCCCAACATTGACGACTGGCGAAGATAAGGAGAACCGAGACAACTCGTCTGAAATGAAGGGCGTTGAATATACTACATCCACAGCTCATGCCTCGGCTGCTCCAGCGGCTAACCCCATGTATACTGACCTGGGCGGACAAACTATACCTGCACCTACCTCTCAAGCTGGATTCAATACGCCCCCTGTTCTGAAGAAGAGGAAACTATCGCCTGCGGAGCGCGAGGTAAAGGAAAAAGAGAAGGAGGCGAAACAGCAGGAAAAGGAAGCCAAGGAGAAGCAGAGGCTAGAGGAGAAGGCGAAGAAAGAGGAAGAAAAGGCCAGGAAGGATGAAGAAAAGAAGAAACGAGAGGCTGAGAAGGAAGATGAGCGGAGAAAGCGTGAAGAGAAGAAGAAAGCGAAAGATGAGGAGAAAGCTGCTAAGGACGAGGAGAAGCGTAAGAAGGAGGAAGAGAAGCTGAAGAAAGAAAGGGTACGTTCTTATTGATCCCGTAGTATCGCAGATTGGACGCTATTGGAACATCTGGGTGGGAGTCAACATATGCACTTGCTAACATCGGACCAGGCACAAACCAAGCTAAACTCCTTCTTTGCCAAACCCAAAACTGCAGCCTCCCAATCCGCTCAACCCCCTTCGAGACCTAGTGTCTCGCCTAAGAAGCCTTCCGACGACAGAATTCTTGTGGACACGTCGGGGAGCACCAGTGGTGGATCTGACTACAAGCGAGCTTTCCCGGATTTCTTTCTGCAGCGACACACTTCTCTTGCTCCGCCACATAGATTTGCACGAGATACTAAAGCAGTCAGCCACCTCGAGAACAAAGTCGATTCGTATTTGAAGTCCGCTGAATCTGCCGATCCCTTAGTTTTCAGACCATCTGAGTTATTCAAATTGATTCCCTACAAGAGGCGACGAGGAGCTCTGAACATGTCAGTCAGGGATATCCTATTACAGATGCAGAGCTTACACGATGCTCCTGAGACCTCCGAGGCCACAAATAATCTTCAATGTTCATTGAAGCAAGTTCGGATGAAATCTCTCAAGTTCGGAGAAGACGTCCGGCCCCCTTACATGGGTACATACACGAAGCCATTACCCCAGTCAGCGGCAGCTAGGCTAATGCGCAATCCCTTCCGCCGCGAGCTTCCTGAAGTCAACTACGATTACGACTCTGAGGCAGAATGGGAGGATGCTGAAGAGGGAGAGGACCTGGATTCCGAAGAGGAAGAAGAGGGTAGCGAAGAAGGCGATGACGATATGGACGAATTCCTAGATGATGACGATGATCAAATATTGAACGGCAAGAGACGCCTACTCGTGGGAGATCTTGAACCAGTCTCAACTGGGCTGAAGTGGCAGGATCAGGAACCTGATCCAGAGCTGCAAGCCTACAAGATCGAGACTATCCTGCCCTCTGTAACGTTTCCTATCGATCCTTTCTCAACAGTGTATTGGCAGAAGGCTCCGGAGCCGGCACAAGCCAACCGCTCAGCCCTTCGGTTTATCATGGGACACCCAGGATCGCATACTCTGGGGCCCCAGGAGAACCCTGCCGGTAAGGCCAAGCGGGCGTTGCCGGTGGAACTACTCGCCGAGTTCAAGACCGTGGTTGAAGGAAGCAATCTAACCAAGACCGGCTTGGTTGAAGTCTTAAAGAAACGGTAAGAGACCCCACGTCGAATCGGGGAAGATCAGGGCTGAATGATTGGCAATTAGGTTCCCAAAAATTTCCAAGGACACACTGAAGGGCACACTCGATAGTGTGGCAACACGCATTGGACAAAAGGAAGTTGACAAGAAATGGGTCTGCAAGTAGGATCTGCATTAGAGTTGGGGTGACAGTCGCCAATGTCGAAAACGGCTTAGTTCGTGCAAGTCCTTGATGCCACCACCATTATCATTTTCCAAGGGGTATTACTACACCGCATCAGCAACGGTCGAATGCTGTAAAAGACTGCAAAATTGAATAGCAGCCAGACTTATGTTCCTCGGTTACTAAACTTCACCGATTGATCATACTGGGCGAGATGCAGTCCGACTTGTTGAGCAGGTGGGGGGCACACAGCGCAGGACGTCCAGTGTACCCCACCGGTTGAAGCGATAGAGGGGAGGGGCAAAGCATATTCTAGGAGAATTTACCCTTACTACATAAGATGATGGATCTGTTTTTTTTTCTCGCCAGTATGGAAGACAAAGAGATCCTATATGTCATTGAGAAGCTGACTTGACGATATCAAGGTTAGCGCGAGGTGGGCACGTGCAGGTAGAAGCAACATTCATAACATTTATCTCATCCGACATCGCGCTTCGATCAGTGTAATATCCAGTAGCAGCCCATCCTATCATGCAGATATATCGAAGACGGCTCATAGCAAGATCTAAATCGAACTGGAAAACAAGACGGAGAATGCGGCTAGGTTTCGTCGCAGGCGATCATGTTTCAGCACCGGAAGGAAAGAAAAGAGGAAAACCAGCCAGGCGAACCCCACCAGGGCAGTTGTTGAAGTAAAGAGCAAGACTCCATTCTGGATGGCCGCTTTGGTGGTGGAAAACGCAAGGCAAGGAGGGCGGGCGACAAATCAGAGGCGAGGGACCGAGGGGGCAGTCTTCATGCATGCAGTGCCAACGCATCACTTTGCGACTGGCAATCAGCATCCATTTATGACTGTCCCACGGCGCCTGTGGAGGGTCGGTTCAGCTGGCATGAGAAAAGAATACGCCCGGATTGATGGCGATTTACAGGTCAGCTCGCTTCTCCAGAGCGATTGACTGGGAATGAGATTATCCAATATTCATGCTTCGTAGACTTTGCACAATCAATAAGAGATGTTCACCTTCAACAACAGAGTCCAGGTATAGCACAGCATCTTAAGATGCAGGCGGCCGGTTCGAGTCACCGCCTGCCAGCTCACGCCCTCCTCGCCCCTCGATTTGTTGGCATCGCATTCTCCATTATTCAACACCTCTGCTTTCTCTCTTCAAGTCCTCGTCTTTTAGTCTGCATGTCATCCGCCCAGCTCCCCGCTCCGTAGTGCATCATCGTCTCCTCCCGCCACTCACTGACTTGTCCTCTTCTCCTGAACTCGGAGTTTACCCCGTCGATTTCTCTTATACTGCAGCTGCTGTATACCAGTACCAATAAGAAGCTTGCTCGTCTTTAGCCTCTTTGTCCTCGCATTTATTACTTATTCAACTAGTTTCATCTGCTCTTCTAATCCCTCTTTCTGTCTCTCTCTCTCTCTCTCTTTCTCCCTCTCTTCCCTTCCCTCCCTTGATCTACGACTCCATTCCCACCCACTCTCCCCTCCCCTACCGCGTCAACACACTGGATACTTTCATCGGGTCGACTCTGCCCTTACGGCTGCCTTTCGTACAGGATCGTCCGCCTGATGAAATTCGTCCGCCGCCGCCGTCGCCCTCAGTAAAGGAGCCATGCGATAATCGAGAAGTGGTCTCTGCCGCCGCGGCCGCCGTGCAACCTCCACCGTCTCCCTCCTATTATTGCAAGCCCTCCAAGCCAAGCGTTCCACGGACTCCTGCCCATGGCAACAACACAATGTTCGATGCCCAACCTGATGGTCTCTCGTCCCCCCTGGCGTTTGTGAGCAGTACGTTCGGTTTTTTCTTATCTATTTTCTTTACTTTTTCTGCTTTGCGCCTCTGAGAGCTATTTAATTTTCTCCCCCCTTTATCGCGACGAGATCATCGTTTTTTGGGCATGAACGCCCGCGCTTGCGACTAATTATCCCAAACCCTCTTTTCTGCGACAACTAAATGCGCACTTTGATCCTAACGTCTCCACGCTCGTCTGATTATTTAGACCTCTTTCCCGCTGCTCTCAAGACAGCCCGACCATGTGAACCCGCAGTTCCTCTCGTTGCCCACGCGACTGCCGGCATGTCTCCCGTGCTGCTCTCCCCCGACTCAACTTCGAGTCGCACCACAGGTGAGTCTGGAGATTCGGACCGTTCGAGCTGGCGATTCGTTTCAACACCCGTTTATTCCGAGGATGGACATCCCCCTGTTGAGAAACCCGTCCCTGTTCCGGTGGAAGAGCGCCCCAAGGTTTCTTTCGAGGAGTTGGCCGGCCGATACCGACAGAACCAACACAAGCAGGCGCGCAGGAAGAAGTTAGAACAGCGCCTTCATGCGACCAAGGTGTCTATGGGGGTTTCGGCGCGTCTGATACGTATTGGCGCTGCTGTCCAGCGAGGCCTGGTCGACCGGCTCAAGCATGACGACAAGGCCAATTTCATCGCTCTTCACCATACCATGATTGATCTTCAGGAACCTTGTGCTTTAGTTTCACAGCGACATACACACCAGTCGGATTCTTGGGAAGAATGGCCCAGCTCCCGCGGGTCTACCTTGGACCATTCTCCGGACTTCTTCCTCCAGCTTAGCCCGCAGTCCAGGGCCGATCTTCTTGAGATTTTGCAATCGGTTCGAACTGATCCCCAGTTCGTTTTTGAGAGACTATGCGGCTTGACCCCGGCTCAGCTGTCAGGTTTGTTATCTTCATCCGTCGCCTCCTGGGAGACTGGTGGTGATTCCGCGTTCACTTCCACGTCCCGTTCAAGGATATCTACTTTGAATTCGAAAACTAGCGCTGCATCTACCATTCCTTTCAAAGATCGCGTTTTGGCATTCGAAAGGACCGACCCTCTGTCTACTTTGCTATTTAATGTTTATGCAGCTCCTTTGGATTCCGATGCCCCGGAGGCTCAGCTGCGCTTGGATATGTGGTCTTCTGTCTGCGCGAAGCTTATTGCAGATGGCGCCAGTAGGTCATATGCTCTCATCGACCATATCTTGAGCTTGTGGGCATCAGGCAGCGAATGGAAAGCTAAGCCCAAATTTGAGCTCTATCTCATGGACATTCTCCAAACCGGTGCATTCCTTTTGGAGCATACCGAAGCCCCGCCCGGCTATGATATGGAATCTATGGACCCGCTACGGACGGATGTTGCCGAGGAATTCTTTGCGTCCACGGTGGATTCGTTGCTTGAGCTTTTGGACGATCCAGATGCAGGATTACCCCAGACAGTTTTACAACTGAGCAAGGCCATTCTGCAGAAACTTGACCGTCAGGACTGTCGCGATCGCTTTTTGGATTTCTTATTTGTGCAGTGGTTCTTCTCCAAGTTTCTCTATCGGGCTTTGACGTATCCAGAGGTGAGTTTGGCAACTTTTTCATCAAACGGTCGCTAATGTGGTCTGCAGAGTCATGGTCTTTTGCTTGATTTTCATATTCGAAAGGAGGCGCGAGACAAACTTCTCGGCCAGGTTGGGTATCAAGCTTATTCGCAGGCGCTCGCTGTTCTCCGTTCCTTGTGCGTGTTTTACTTCTACTTCATTCCTGCAGAGTGACCTTGTTTGCTGATAATGCCAGGCACCATTATTCCATGGCTCGCCCTAGGGTTCACCAACATGTCGAGAACATGCTTGACCGATTTGCTTGCAATCAGGTCAAAACGAACACCACCCAACATTTGCCGCCCACAGGACCCCCCTACGGACCAGATTCCCCTACCATATCCCTATTGCTTTCTGCTGTTGATGTTCTCACTGTGTTGAACGCCCTTTTCCCCAGCGCTCCGTCCCCTGTGTACAATTCCCAGTCACCCACGTCAGGCATTTCTCTCTCTCCACTTGGGTCGCACGCAGATAAAACTGTGACATCTACATTTGAGCCAGGTTTCTATCGCCCGTTGGTGCCATATTCCTCGAGACTGGCTTCTCACGCCAAAGGCATCTTTCCCACAGACATTCATTTCTTTTCCAAGCCAGAAAACACCCCAAGTTCTAAGGCTGACAGGATTCGGTTTGAACTGTCGGATCTAGGCGAGCATGATCCTCACACTCATTTAGAGCCGCCATCAGCCGAGGATTGGACAATTTTTACCCTCTCGCAGGATGGCACGCGGCTCGCCTGGGGGTTGTTCCCCGATAGCCAAGCACACTCTCCGGAGAGTCTTCCCTCTGACGAAGTCAGCTTCTCCACTCTTGGGATGGAGGATAATTTTGAAGCTCTCCAGACCGCAATAGTTAAGCTCATCCAAGAGAACCCTGCAGGCGACCGTGTTGAGCACAGTTTACCATTATCTCATGCCCTTCCACAAAGAGCCAGCCAGTCACTCAAGGAACGCTTCAACCGTGCAATGGCATACTGCCATCAAAACTCCGACTTTATTGGGGCGCATTACTGGTGGAATGCTGCTCGACTACTTCGCCGCACTGTCGGTAACTCTCCAAACCAACCTGCTGATGACTCTTGGATCCTGGAACCTATGTACTCGACTTGTGTCCGCTCACTCCAGAATTCTAGTTCCGTCATTGAGCGTTGTGATGCTGACTTTGTGGCACTGGACCGCCATGTGCAAAGACTTGAGAAAACAGTCAAGGAGATGATGAAGACAATGGGCCGACTCCGGAACAAGATGTGGTACATGACCGATGTGAGAAACTCCAGGCGCTACGAGGAGGCGAAGAACGTCGCGCTCGCTCTCAAGACTATGCCTTATGCCCACCTACTCGCTCATAGTGAGCCTCGGTCACGAGGTGGCTCTCGTGCATTTGGCGGGGGTTTACTCCAGAAACCTGAGTTGCAGGTCATGAACGTGATGAAGGCCCCGAGCAATCAAGCTGGACCAACTAAGCTCGCGGACGAACAAGTTGACTTGATCCGCAAATGGCTTACGCATAACAATATCGACAACTTCTGCAAGGGTGAAGAGCGTATTCACCGCTTCTGCTATGAAGTCGGGACAAGTATCAACCGCTTAGTCGGCGAGACTATGGCAGAAACACCCGTCTTATGGGCAAGCGAGCTGTTCCACAAAGAGCGGGCCAAATACGAAGGCTCCAGCAACCGAAGCTTCCTCAGTCTCACCTCCAGTTTACGCTCGTTTGGCATGACGGGTGACGATTCTCCTCACTCTACCCCTTCCCTGGCTAGCTCCGTTCTTCGCCCTCAAGAGCCTCCCCGGTTGAACCTCAAACCTTCCCTGGAATCCGAGCGATGGAGATCCCCGGGTGCTAACACCGATGTGTCCTCTATCCTTGGTGACAGGGCACCATCAACTACTACCGGAGACTCTTGCAGTACATTTTGGTCAACTCCACCGCCGCACACTCATTACGCACCGAGCGCGTCCAGCCTCTATTCCCGGCCACCGTCCATGCTCAGTGACACTGCTGTCCAGCAACCGCGCCGTGAGCGCAAACCACATGGGAAAACAGCATTTTTGGACGACTTGAGGCGGACATTAACCAGTCTGTTGCTGAGTGATCTTGGCTCACCGGTTTGGAGTTGTGGTACAGAGACAGATGCTTGGTTTGGTAATGTCCTCGAGCAGAAGAGGATCCAAGCCCAGATGAGGAAGCGATCTCGCCTTCAGCGGTTCTATACCGAATGCGATGAGCGAGCGGTTCGTCGATCCATTCATCGCGTCCCATCTCACCGAAGGAGCAGATCTGTCGACCCTCCTAATCGTGGAGAGTCTGCCGATTCCCCCTCTGAAGAACCTGCCCATGACACCTCCGCCGGTTCAGACGGTCCAGGTCCTTTCGGATACGGTACCGTCTTCCGTCGCCTTCTGGACGTGTTTTCCCGCCACGGAAATCCGTTCATCAAGCTAGATGCGCTACGGGATCTTCGAAGCCTCGTCGTTGCGTCTTTAACTACTGCCAACGATGACCAAGCTCTGCCTCCTATTCCAGATCCTACATCGCGCCACCGACGTGCGTCCATGATTCGCCGAAATCGGGACGCAAGGAGTAGCTTCTCCGAGCCACATTCTCGCCGTCGGCCGGAGAGAGATCCTCCACACACGCCAACGTCTCCCCCGGCCGAGTCTATGATCTTTGGGTCGCGGCCATCCGACTACAACGTGCCCACTGAAAAACAGATTGTCGAGGCGCTTCGAGAGATCATCCTCGACATGAAGCCAAAGACCTTGTTCCGCGACCTGCAATTCATCTCGGCCTTTGTTCCTAGTGACACCTTGAACAAGACGGATAGTGGAACAGCCTTCCTGCAGTTTGGGCTTGCTGCCCTAAGCTTGAAAGATGAGGTTTGCAATAGTATGGTTGAGATCGCGGACGACATCGTGTCCCAGGAGCTCACTCGTCGACACCCACCACACATGTACGATACGTATCCTCGAGCGGGTGATCGCATGAAAGATGCGGCCAACATGTGGATACCCACAGCGAAGGAGGGACACCCCGTTGCACAACGGGAACTTGCCATTCTCTACCTCACGCACCCGGAACTTGTTCCGCGCGTCACATTCCCTCTTACTCTATTAAGAGATACTTTCAAGGCGGAGATGATGTACCGCCGAGACAAGGACTCCAAATCGGATCCCCATATAATGTGCCTAGCACTGCACTGGATGCAGCTGTCGGCCAATGGTGGAGACGAGCTCGCCCGGAACAGGCTTCGAGAGCGAGAGGAGTTCGAGTCTATTGCCTAATCATTTTTCTCCCTTATATTATGTTCGCTCTTTTGATATTACTGACTCAGCTTCGATCTTTTGCGTACATTTACTATTTGTCTACTTACTTTCTCGATGATACCATCTCGAAGCAGTTGGGCTACTGACATTACCTTACTATTTCGATGCCGTTAATTTCGGAGCAGTGGTTTTCCTCTGGTTGTGGTTTTACATTGTGTTTTCCTGTCGCGGGTCTGGCATTCCTGTCTTGATATCCTACCGCATACAAGGTTTGGGTGGCACTTTGACTGTTACGGTCTTTGATTATACGGCTATAATCTATGGAGTTGCAATCAATAGAGGTTCAGCTACAACTATTTTCTTCTTGTACTTAGAGTAGTGTGGATGATTGAGGTTCAGTCATGGCTGAGTAAGGAACTGGCGACGTCATCCCTACTCGAGCCCCACGTGCCAAATCAGACGAGCCCAAACAACTAGGTCTTGGCGCTCGTTTTCCCTCCTGCGTCTTTCGATTCCCAAGGACATATTTGCTCAAGTCATCAATCAATCAATCGTGGCTGAGACAGAAACTTTGTAGCTACTACTTCTGATCACCGGGTCATCTGCCAAATCCGTGACCACTGTATATGATAGCGACTTTCGTCAGGAGGGTAAGTGAAACCGATACCTGATCTCAGCGCTTGCGGTTAGACCTTCAGCTGACTTGGGGCTGCAACTGTATATATAGGTCATCGTGCGGCTTGCGACTTAGATCCTGTTTCTCCTGCAGATAGATCGTCTGTTTGATCTGCACCCCACTGTTTACTGTTTATTAAAGGGTTGCAAAGCGATAGAGAGACTGTTTTCCATCTTCGTTTTTCCTACCCCACGTCAGCCAACATGGCGCAAAACACTGATGCGATTCCCAAGAGGCCGAGGGGTATGTGCGGTCGGGTTTGAAAGACCACTTGTTTGCGAAATCTAGCTGACGCGCGTTGTTTCTTTTTATGTGTAGGTATCCTCAAGAACTCCAGCTCGCAGCACCATCTGCACGTCTCCTACGACGAGCACCACACCCCTACCCCGCCTCCCGTCGACACCAAGGAACTCACCTTGCAAAACACACTCCAGAACGCGGGTCGCCGACCCTCGTCGTCGTCCCGACGCACCTCGCTCGCAAGTTCCTATGGTTACCATGACGACGCCTCGCCGCGTTTGAAGTGGGACGAGGCAAACCTGTACCTAACCGAGCAGGAGAAGACGGCGAAAATGAAGATCGACGAGCCGAAGACCCCCTATGCGCCGCACTATGATCCCGCTGAGGACGAGGAGGAGATGAGGCTTGCGGAAGCGCAGGACAGCCTGATCGATGCGCAGGGTCTTGTTGTTGACGAGCTAGAGAAAAAGAAGGGGCCTCAGAAGAAGTTTTCCGAAGATGATATCCCCGACTTGGAGCTTGGTGAGCCTGAGGAATCGGTCGTGGAAGGTGGACAGCTAGGCGATAGTGATCGGATTATGCGCTCGCGAAGTCTGAGCAATGAGTCTCATCGCAGTGACAAGCATGTTGTCGTCGGCGCGAATGGAACTGGGGAGGGGGATGATAGTCTTCTCACAACTGAGGAGGCGAAGGAGAAACATCGGCAGTTTGAGAAACAGCGGAGGCAGCATTACGAGATGCGGAACATCAAGGAGCTTCTAGCGTACGTTCTTTTCCTACCATGTTTTGTGTCCGCGTATGCGCGCTAGAAGTTGAGGCAATGCTGACCATGACAGACATCACGAGGAGGATGAGATGGATGAAGATGAGGACGCCTCAGGCGTCCCGCCTCCGATGCCTCAAATCCCACACCAGTTCAGCAATGGCGACAAGTGAGACCGCCGCCGTTATTATGTCGATTTTTCGGTTCCCTTTCCCCAGTGTACACCGTATATTCCCCAGCGATTCCACGTTCCTGATGGCAGAGATGAGTGATGAATATCCCCTCTTCCTTTTCCCTTCCTTTTTTTTTCCAAGCATCTTGTGTTATCTACGTCAGTGTATCGTTCTTTTTCCATCATTTTATTCTATATCCGTGATAGATCACTCACTCTGGATCGGAGTGTAGCTGTTGTCTGAACCTGTTTGAGCTATACAATATACAGAGAACTAGAGATTGAATTAACCTCTCTATAATGAGAACCCGGCTCCTAGACTGCTTGGGCAGCTCCATCGGCTAGTGTCTAGCTATATATAGGTGTCGCGCGGCCTAAGTCTAGAACTGAGTACAGCAGATTGGCAGGATCCGCCCAGGAGACAATCGGCAAGAAATTCGGCGGAGGAGATGAAGGATCGTACGACGTTTGTCCTAAAAAAGGTAGCTTGCGAATAAGAAACAAGCGGATTTGGATAGTGTTCATGTATCTATTTTACTTACAGAGGCTGCCCCAACCCTGGCGACGACAAGATTTGTGTTTGTTTGTCCTTTTTTTTTTCACCAACTTTCTCCAAGGCTGTTCCTGCACCAGTTCACCCCAACCTTCTTCTTGCACTCCATCTTGTTACCCAACACGTCTTTTCTCCCTTGCATCTCTTTGTTCAAAATAATACATACGGTACATATTTCATCGATCTTGAAAATAGAAATTTGTCATCATGGCCGACCAGGACAAAGCTCAGGAACAGCCCCAGGCAGCTGCTGCACCCGCTCCCGCTCAGGAGCCCGACACCACAAAGTCCGAGGTGAAGCCCACGACCACCGAGTCTGCGCCAGCACCAGAGCCTGTTGCTGAGCCAGCTGCCGCTGAAGCTGAAGCTGTAGCTGTAGCTGAAGCAGCTCCTGCTACTGCTACTGCTACTGAGTCCGCGACCGCCCCTGCTCCTGAACCAGCCGCTGCTCCAGCTCCCGCTGCCGTCCCAACTGCGACGGCCGAGCCAGCTCCGACTCCAGCTCCAGAAGCTAAGTCCGAACCCGAGCAAGCAGCTCCAGTTCCAGCTCCAGCCCCCGCAGCAGGAACCGCCGCTCCTGAATCGACAGAAACCGAGAAGAAAGATGATAAGCCCGCATACTTCACCAAAACCCCTGCCCTCGAGCAGCTCTTCGACCGCCTCCCGGCAATCCTTAGCACAACGGGCCACAGCGAGATGTGGGGTGTGCCCCTGAAGCATGACGCTACCGATGTCCCCACCATCAACGTGCTGATTAAATTCCTCCGAGCCAACGCCGGTGACCTCAAGCTTGCTGAGGAGCAGCTTACCAAGGCGCTCGAATGGCGCAAGGAGTATGATCCATTGACGCTGGTGGATGCAGAGAAGAAGAGCTATGCTGAGGCCAAGTTTGGCGGGCTGGGATACCTGACTACGTATGAGCGTGAGGGCAACGGGGATTTGATCGTTACTTGGAATATCTATGGCGCTGTTAAGAAGATCGATGAGACTTTTGGGGATATTGAAGAGTATGTTCGGGGATTCTCTCTTTTTTTTATACAGTGAATTGGTGGCTAATTCGCATCGCGCAGGTTCATCAAGTGGCGCGCTGCCCTCATGGAGCTCGCTGTTAAAGAGCTGAAGCTTGACCAGGCTACCTCTGTCATCGACTACGATGGCGAGGACCCCTATCAGATGATCCAAGTTCACGACTACTTGAACGTCAGCTTCCTCCGTCTGAACCCGACCATTCGCGCCGCGACCAAGAGGACCATCGAGGTCTTCAGCACCGCGTACCCCGAGCTATTGCGCGAAAAGTTCTTCGTCAACGTCCCGGCCATCATGGGTTGGATGTTCGCCCTCTTCAAGGTGTTCGTTAACGAGAACACTACGCGCAAGTTCCACCCCATCTCCAGCGGTGCCAACCTAGCCCGCGAATTCCCTGGCTTGACCGAGAAATTCCCCAAGGCGTATGGCGGACAGGGGCCTGAGCTGGAGGGGTCTGCTAGAACCGTGGCTCTCACAAAGGAGTAGATGCGTGCTGAAGATTTATTCTCGTCTTGAAGGTGAAGATCACCGGGAGATTGGCTGCTTGTTTTCTGTTTCGTATGATACCTCTAGAATTGTTATTGCGGGTGAGCGAGGAGTATTCTCCCGATTGATATTTCGTTGGACTCCGGCGGCCTGTCTTTTATTGTATATTTAATTTCTAATCGGACACTCTTCCATCTCTATATACTGATTTGCAACTCAAGGTCGAATTGGAGCAAGCACCCATGTATAGTAAAAGCGGATCGGGATATCATAAGCCCGAGCCCTCTTGACTCCGCCTTTCTTCGGCGCGATTCTCCGGCTTCAGAGCTCCAGACTCCGCAGCTTCGCCTCTATTCAAGGCGTTCATCAATCGCGTCTATAAATTATTAGGGCCCCTCAGAATGCTGCTTGCCCTTAGCGATTGGCCTCATCACCCAATCTGAACGATTGCCCAGCCCTTTCACGCCGACAACACCGCGACGACTCACTCACGCCTCACGAGACCCTCCCTCAACCTACTTAATTCCGCATTAATCCCTCTCAGATAGACCAAAATGTCTGTCTGGAACCCAGACAACATCCGCGACGTCGCCGAATCCGTCGGCATCGTCAACCTCAACAACGACGTAACCGAGAACCTCGCGCGCGACGTTGAATACCGCATCGCACAGGTCCTTGAAGAAGCCTTCAAGTTCATGCGCCACAGCCGACGAACGCTGCTCACGACACAGGATGTTGCGCAGGCGCTACGCGTGCTCGATGTCGAGCCGCTATATGGGTACGAGTCGACGCGGCCGCTCAAGTTCGGCGAGGCCTCGCTAGGACCGGGCCAGCCGCTTTTCTATGTCGAGGATGAGGAGGTGGATTTTGAGAAGTTGATTAATGCGGCGCTGCCGAGGGTGCCGAGGGAGATTAATTTTACTGGTACGCTTTTTCTTGCTTCCCACTGCGGTGATTGGGGTTGAAGCTAACGCAGTGTGTTTGCGTGTAGCACATTGGCTCGCCGTGGAAGGTGTGCAACCCTCAATACCACAAAATCCGATGGCCGCGGACTCGCGCAACCTCGAGTTAATGTCCAAGGGCCCGAACGCGAACGCGACATTGGCGGCCATGAGCGGGAGCGGGAATGTCGCCGTGAAGCCGCTCGTCAAGCATGTGCTCTCGAAAGAGCTGCAGTTATACTTCGAGAAAGTGTGCAATGCCTTTCTGGACGAGTCAAGCGAAAAGTATCGGACGTCGGCGTACTCAAGTCTCCGCGAGGATCCCGGATTGCACCAACTTGTGCCGTACTTTGTGCAGTTTATTTCGGAGAAGGTCACGCATGGCTTGAAGGATATTTTTGTCCTCACGCAGGTCATGCACATGGCTGAGGCGCTGGTGCAGAATAAGTCGCTATACGTTGATCCTTACGTGCGTTCCTCACATTCCTCTCTTATATGATCTATGCTAACAAAAGACGTAGATCGCCGCTCTCGTCCCCCCAATCCTAACCTGCTTAATCGGCCGCCAGCTCGGCGCAGCCGCCGATCTAAACGAACAATTTGCCCTCCGCGACCTTTCCGCCTCCCTCTTCGGCCTTATCTCCACCAAATACTCCCACTCCTCCCACACCCTCAAACCCCGCCTCGCCCGCTCCTGCCTAAAAACCCTCCTCGACCCCTCAAAACCCTTCTCCGCACACTACGGCGCCATCATCGGCCTCCATGCAGTCGGCGGCCCGGAAGCCGTTCGCGTCCTCGTCATCCCGAACCTACCCACCTACGGCAGTTTACTGAAAGACGGCGTGGCAGACGATATCTCACGGCGCGCAGAGGCGGAGAAAGTCCTTACCGTGTTGTTGGTTGTGCTTGCCTCGTTGCGAGAAGGCACAAAGGCGCCTCTGACGAATGGCCACGGCGCTGGCTCTGTGGGGGAGGAGCTGAGGAGAAAACTTGAAGGGAAGATCGGTGGCTTCTTGGCGGAGAAGGTTGTGGAGCTGGGAGATGTGCAGCTTGTGCATGCTATTCTGATGGATTAGTCTATGTCCATGTTATACCTAGCGGTAAACTGGGCCACATCTTTTACCTTCTCTCTCTCTACCTTGCCCAGACTCCATTCCCGGGTTCTCCGGTTGCCGTACGAGAGTACTTGGCTTCTTTACTTTACTCTAATGCTTGTGGACGACTCAGGTAGCAATGACAATACCTTGTGTGATCTTACCAGTACTCATAAGCAACAACATGATAATCCTTTAATCTCCCTCTTGCTTGTCTCTGTCACTGAGGTAGCAAGTAAGATTACCCCTGTTTATCTATATTCAGTGTAGCATAGCCTCTACGTTTGAAGAAGTAGGCCTCTAGTACATTTACGTGATTATGCACTAAATATATATACTATATATGGGGGACATGCATCATAACCTCTGACAACTCTATTACTATGAATGATACATGTGTGTGGAAGAAGCATTGGTTCCATAGCATACTAGCATAAGTTCCAGAGGTATAGTATTATTATTAACACTCATGGTATCTTGGGAGAGGTATATCCATATATACTTAGAACCCCTACGCTCGGGGCTCCGTTTAGAGAATCCAGAGCAGGCATTGACAGTTATTAAATCACCTCATCTAGATGACGTTAATTTTCTCACCTTCGGCCATGTAAGCAATCCTTCCCCAGGGATAGTGGAGGCTAACGGCTTCGCAGACTTGATGATGTCGAAGATCAATCGCCCCTGCGGCGACATGGGCAAGAAAGATGGGTAAAATAAGTTCATCCCGATTAATCTGCCCGACTACCAAACGACAGCGCAAGACAAGAGTTGTACTATATTTTAGATAGAGAGGCTATATGCCTTGAAGATCTCATAGCGTTGAACGGGATATAGATATATATGCATCGGTGTAAACCAACCGTTTCTCCTACGGCAACCAGCGACAATCTGTACACTGCGAAACAGCTTATTTAACTTTTCGAGTCCAATTCCTTGAATGCCGCTGATCTGAAGTATAAGTGTAAGACTGGTCCCCACTCTCTCGATATATAAAACCTTGTCGGTTCTAAGAAACGTGCGATGTTAGGTGATCGGCGTGTCCACTCGTCTTGACATAGTAACTCCACGGGTGCTCAGGGCTAGTAAATACAGTCGACATTGTATTTGAGTTGGATGAGAGATGGACCTCTGGGGGAGCTTCGTGGTCCCCAGAACGTCCCCACTGCCCCAGTTTCCGTTGTTGTTTTCCGCACGGTTTAGGGGTTATGGTGTACTTGCGAAGTCAAATATATTATCATACGTTTGCCTCTATCATTCGCTGAGAAATAGTCTTCTCGAGTAGTGAGTGCGGACATCTAATCGAGATGCTTTGGCAGACTATTGATGTGCCTTGCGGCAACCTCTACAGGAGCTGCGTCGCATTCAACCCACCATGGACTGGGAGGCACAGGACTATTTTTAGCGAAGTGTTAGTACTTACCTCCCCCAGAAGAAGAAACCATATTAAGAGACAGAAACAACAGGCCTACTTCACCGACCCAACCCTCCCAGAACACACAATCTACATGCCCCCGGCGCAGACGTTACCACGGCAGGCCTCCCTCCCAGTGCTCATCTGGGCTGCAGGCGGTGCGACAACAACTGGGCTAGGTTTGAGGCACGAAAATCGCCTCGTACAGCTTCATCGTCCTCGCCCCAGGACCTCCGAAGGGTACGGGACACATATTCCAAGACGCCGTCACCTGGATACAAGAGCGCGCAGGGTAAAGAGGGAAGTATAAGAGAGTGGACAGCAGCAGGATTGCGGCTGCGGGGGCCTGTTGGCGTATACGCAGCGGCATAATGATGCCGTGAGCTTCTTGGAAATTTTCAATTCCGGACTCCTGGGTGATACGCCTGATGCATAGGAGAACTTGCCCGAGGGGTCGATTATCGAAGAGCCGAGCGTTATCCACGAGGTGACGAAGTCGGTTTTTCGGTGGTTAGGGGCCAAGGGGAATGTTGCCTACCCGGCGGTATGTACAAGGTCCGGCCTAGGCCTGTAATCCCCGTCCGACGATTCGTGCATCTTTGCTAACAGAATGGAGAACGCAAGGGCACGACCAAATCCCACAATCTGACTGGTGAGTCAAAGTGGATTGGCAATTATCCGGTGGGACACTCCAGGGCGTAATAGAGAGCCTAACGGCGGCGAGTTTGGGATTGCTGCTGTGAAAAGGTTAAAGTGGGTGCCCAAGAGAGATCAAGCAGTGTCCAGGTTCTTCACTGCAGGCGGAGCGGAGAGGACCGGATGGATCGAGACTGGGAGTTAGGGGCTTGAGCGAATGGACAGGTATCTTGGTTGACATGACTGGGGAGAAGAGCGGGGAGACAATCTGGCTGAGCTGAGAGTATACAACGGACATGGTGTTACGTCACCGTTCCTGGCTGACGGGTGACCGCCTGCTGTTCATGGCAGTCCTTCGTGTGACAGCGCCAAGCCTGACCATACAATACCAAAGTTACCATACCTCCCCAAAACCTCAGGCTTCCAGATCCGACCTCTTCATCCTCCAAAGTCTAGCTGGATTCGCTCCCCTGTCGGTTTTTTTCCCTTTGCTCCTTTGATCCTTGCTATCCCGACTCGATCCGTTGCATTTTCACATACGCCTGCCTTAGCCGGTCTGAGTCCGAACCCCTGAAGAACAGCGGCCCAACTGATATTGTAACGGAGTGACCGTGCCCCACGCCTGGCCCTCGATTTTCTCGGGCCCACAGAAAAAGCTGCGACGGCAATAAATAGGAAAAGACTTCAAAACCCAGCGCCAACAACCATCGCACCTTGCTTTGTGCACCCCACGTCTGCCTGGTTTCTTTTTCTTTCCCCTCTCGCACCCCTCAAGTGTTCCTGACTTGAGATATTAACTGAGTGCTTGATTACTGCTCTTAATCATCTTGCAAACGTTGTGAATATCACTCAGATGTCAACAGCCGTGGCGCCTCGCTCCATCGTGCTCATTTAAGCCCGAATTCTTTTTCTGCCTTCCATGAGCTCAAAGGACCTACTGAGATTTCTGTCTAAGCCTGCGAAGTGAGTTGCCGTCTTTCGATTTGTTTGCTCAATTCCTTTCACCGAGCCCAACTTCTGGTTCCGCCTTCCTCACCATTATAAGTGCACGCGACTGACTGTTTCCTATGCTATAGGCCCAGATAACACCCGTAACAACAACACCGATCTCTCTTGATCTTTTACCATCAACCTTGAAATCAATTGAAGCAGATCCTCGTCTGCTAGACCCGATACTTTGAAAGGTATCGGTATCTTCAGCACGAGGTAACAACACATAGTCACCATTCCCTTTTCTCGAGGTTTTTTCCTCCTCTCGCTCTCTTTCCGACCTCCCTAGCACCCCTTCGGGTTTATCGCGATCTCATTCTAGGCTGAGTGCCATTTTCGCTCTCGATTTTTCAAGGGCCTTCTCTTCTCAGGCGGGCATTTCCCCCCCGTTGTTCGTCTGAGTCGCAGATAGTGCTTCTAGGCTTCCTTGTCTACGATCACAAGCCGAATCGAGCCTCTGCACAAATCTCCGCATTTTATACTATACACGTCTGTTAAAAACATCAAAAACTTCTGTCGTCAGTCAAGAGATGGTCAACATCGCGATTCCCAAGCATTACACGCAGTCGCCGTCTTCTTTTGCGGCGACCCCGTCCTTGACAATCAATCATGAGGCAACCCAGGATCTAGATTCCACTAATGCCTTTGAAGGTACAAGTCTTCTCCAAAAGTATTTGGAAAACATCGAAGCTGACTTTGTAGGCCCTGAGAAACTCCTGGAGGTTTGGTTTGCCGCCTCTCCCAAGGACTTAGGCCCGTCGAACCCTGTGGGCTTGAAGGCCGTTTCGGAAGATGTTTGGAAGGATATGCTTGACATTGTCAATTGCCAGGTGCTCTCTATTGTCTCGTCCGAAGATGTGGACGCGTATCTCCTCTCGGAGTCTAGCATGTTTGTCTGGCCACATAAGTTGATCCTTAAGACTTGTGGCACGACCACTCTCCTGTCTGGTCTGCCCCGGATTCTCGAAATTGCTGCCATGTACGGTGGCTTTCCCAAGTCCACTGCTCCTCCGTCGCGTGGAATCACTGTCGCAGCCGCTCCTTACCGGGTGTTCTACAGCCGCAAGAACTTCCTTTTCCCTGACCGCCAGCGTGGGCCTCACCGCAGCTGGCGGGACGAGGTTCGCTCCATGGATAAGCTTTTCCTCAACGGCAGCGCCTACATGATTGGCAAGATGAACGGCGAGCACTGGTACCTGTACCTCACTGAGCCAAACACTCTGCTCACCCCGCCTGCCACGCCTACTGCGGACTCTGACGACGAGGGCACCGAGACCAAGTTCATCCAGCTCCGTGACCGCTCTGACTTGAAGATGGGCGCCGATGAGTCTTCCGATGAGACCCTAGAAGTCTTGATGACAGACTTGGATGAGGAGAACGCTAAACAGTTCTACCTCGACCACGCTACCGCTGTTGCAGAGAAGCGGTACAGCAACTTCGATGCGCACAGGGAGGAGCACATCGACGTGTTTAGCAATGGGTCCGATCTTGAAGTTGACGATGTTTCGTCCACCCAGGGCAGCGGCATCTTGCCTGCTGAACTCACCACCGAGGGCCACGCTCTTGGTACTGTGGTGTCCGAGTCCTGCGGCCTCTCGGACGTTTATCCCAAGGAAAAGTTCCCCGAGTCGCGCGTTGATGCCTACCTGTTTACTCCTTGTGGCTTCTCGGCAAACGGTGTGATTCCCGCGCCCACTGGCACCACCGGAGGAACTCATTACTTCACTGTCCACGTCACACCGGAGCCTCACTGCTCGTATGCCTCATTCGAGACAAATGTGCCGCACTCTCAGAATGGTCAGACCAGCGCCGGCATCATCCAGCAGGTGGTCAACATTTTCAAGCCTGGCCGGTTCACCGTGACTGTTTTTGAAGCCAAGCCCAGCCTTGACGGTGACTGGGATAGCGCCAAGGAAGCGCGGTACATTGAACGTCAAGCTGCGCGACGGATTCCCAAGGGCGAGAACGTGGAGGGGTACAAGCGTGTTGACCGGATTGTGCATGACCTCGACGGATATGATCTGGTGTTCCGTTACTACGAACGCCTGGACTGGAAGGGGGGGGCCCCTCGGCTTGGCGAAGAGCGCGTTTGAGGTCATGCCTATCTGCTCACTTAATTACTAAATTGCCGATTGTTACTGTTTATATTGTTATTCAGTGTTAGTTTAGTTTTGACTTGTTGATACTCGTTCGTTGAGCTAGCGTGGATTTAGTTACGGTCCTTACCGATCTCGCGATGATAGTCAATTTCGGATTACTTTCTTTAACTCATGGACGATAAAATGTAGTCAACTTACGGTTGAACACAACCTTGGAACTTGCTAGCCCCAGATTCTTTGTGGTAGAACAAGATTGAGTTCAAAGAGACTGAAGTGACCCTGGTATCTGGGGAAGGCCTGGATGCCTGGCCCGGAACAACATAAGTTCCGGGATAACGCGATAAGGAATGCTTTCGGGGAAAGCTCCAGATCTCAAGCAACACCAGACCATCGAATTGTCAACTCCTCCCATACTTCAATTCTAATTCCCACGACTCTATTTTCGAATTGAATACGTCACCTAATACTTGTTTTATCCTCACTTTTACCGGCCTCCATCTCACCCGTCCGACGCGCGCATCTATAGTTCCCTCTACGACGAAACTATTGCCAACTGCAATCCAAAGCCTCAAACCCAACTTTAACCACTGCAACGGATATTTACGCATTTGATTTAAACACAAGACCTCCGGGAGTCGACAAAACATTGCACGATGTCCTCCCCACCACCTCCCTCGAACCCCCTAAAACGCGCATCCATCTCCTCTGCCAGCCAACCGTACGCCAAACGCCCACGCGCACACCCACTACGACAGACCTCCTTCCCCGTCGAGGCGGACCTCCGTGGGTTCAGCGCGACGAGCGACGCGGGCAGCGTCACAGGCAGTTTCACGGGCAGCGTGGGCGGCGCTAGTGTCGACGGTGTGTTCAAGCGCAAGCGCGGGCGGAAAAGCAAGGCTGAGAAGGAGAGGGAGCGCGAGAGGGAGCAGCGGGAACGGAGCGAGGAAGTTGGGAGTGTGAGGACGGGGACGGCGGGAGGTGGTGGGGGTAGTGGTGCTGCAGGAGGAGGGAATAATGTGGAGGAAGGGGAGGATGAGGATGATTTTGATGACGAGGGGGAGTTGTTGGGGAGGGAGGAGGGTGGGACGGCGACGGATACGGAGGCTGAGAAGAAGAATCTTGCGTGAGTTCTTTCTCCTTTCGAATTTTGATTATCAATCTCTACGGGGAACGACGAGCGAGCTTGCGAGCTTGCGAACGAGATATGGGGCTGGGTTGGGGGGGTTGGTTTGATTTGGGCCGGATAAGCTAACGATGGGGACAGATTACTGGTGGACGCGTTTAATCCGTTACAATCCGAGCGATATGACCTTTTCAAGCGAGCGAAACTGAGAAAAGAGACGCTACGGCGGATTGTCAATCATGCTCTCTCTCAGTCTGTGCCGGCTAGTGTGGTGACAACGATCAATGGATTTACAAAGGTCTTTGCGGGCGAGATGATTGAAAAGGCGCGGACGGTGCAGAAGGAGTGGGCGGACGCGCACGACCAAGCGGCGTTGGCGAGGCTTGCGAAGGAAGACGCGGAAGCTGAAACACGAGCGACGGCGGCTGCCACTAATAATGGGGTTGTCAAGACAGAGCCGGGCTCTGATACGACGCACACGAGCATGCACACGAGCGCGAGCGCTACTTCAAACTCAAACTCAGCTCTGTCTCGGGAATCGGCAATGGCCTCTGCAATTGGAAAGGCTGGAAACATTGCTGGAAGCGTCGGGAAGCGCACGGCGGAGCTGCCGCCGAACCCCCACCGCGGACAGCTGCTCCCTGCCCATTTGAGAGAAGCGTTACGACGCTATAAACGCGACGGCGAGGGCGGCGGAGTCGGGTTTTCTGGCCTCAGTCTGGGGAATCTGGGAGTGAGAGGGTCGGTTACGTGGAGTGCGGGCGGTGTTGGAGGACGGCGGATGTTTCGCTAGATATCTAGTTGATTTTAACCAGTCGAGACTCTGTTTCAGCTGAGATTATTGTGTTGATTTGAAAAGCCGATCGAAGGCGTAGGACTATTGATTCCATTGAACCAACATGTCGCTATTGTGGGCTCTCTTGATGCGATGGGCACCTGTTTGATTGGACGCCTTTTTTTTGCCAAGAAACTAAGCGGTCCCCCAATTTCGCAACATGAGTGGCCGGAAGCCAGGATTCTTCAAGGAGACCCTGTGTGATTGGCGAACCATTGCGCCATCAATTGCCGTGATTGAGACAGACCCTGCCGGGGGGCGCTGTCCCTGTCTGGAATTGGCCCCAGCTGGACCCGTGGCTCCATCCTGCTTCCCCAACACCGTCCCTGAACCGTCGCCCTATGGTGGTGCCGTTGCCTCGTTCTGCGCGGTGACTGGTTCGCTGCTGCATCGCCCGCCGCCCCCTGACTCTCCGTGTCTGTCTGGGCGTTTCTGGAGCACCTGTTTCGCTGTCTGCGTCGCACTTGTTCTGCGGCATGGACCGCCACTGCACTGACTGCAGATGAAATGGTTCTGCCTTGTATAATTACTATTCTTGTCCCCCTGCGCGTTCTTGGGCTCTTGGTCGTGGGTTCCCTTTCCTCTGCTTTTCGCATCGCCGTTTCTAGTTTGCTGTCTCAGAGTCGCGGTGGATATCGCTCGTTTCTCGGCATACTCCATCTCTTCTCCATATCCACGCCGTCGACGTTGATCCATTCTTTTCGGTCCTTCACTTGTCCCTTTTTCCCGGAACTGTGCCCCTCGTATCCGATTCTCTAAATCTCCAGCAGAATCAGCCTAGTAAGGCCAGCTAGCTTCTTTTCTTTTTCGGTTCCCGTTTTTTCTCTCTCTTCTCTCTCCTCTCCCTTGCTGCGGACTTTGCCCCCTTTTGTCTTACCACTGCCTGGGGTTCCCGACATTCCATGCGGACGTGAAGTCAACCACTGTTCTGTTCTCACCCCTTCCCACACTCCTTTGGTTTTGGCTCGGACCGGCGCTCTGTCTCGAATTTGTATGAGCTTGGTTGTGTTCTGGTAGACTTCGTGCAGCATGTCCCAGGCTTCCTATTTGTATACGCGGATCCGCGAGGCTCTCCCGTGGAGTGGCGGTGATCCAAACGTCAAGGGTGACCCCCGAAAGAGTGTCAAATGGATTGATGTATGTTCCTCTCCCTATCTCAGCCCTCGTTGCACAAAGATTGAGCCTAATAACAAACACAGGGCCTTCGTGGTATCGCCTCCTTCCTCGTCGTCCTCACCCACCTTTCTCGCGCCTGGGACCGAGCTCTCTTCGCTCCCCGGGATACTGAAGATGCCTCGCCCAGACTGCTGCAATTACCCTTCTTCCGTATCCCGTGGCAGGGCCGTATCGGTGTTACTATCTTCGCCTTCCTGACCGGCTACGTCTGCGCTCTGAAACCCATGAAGCTTTCCCGGAATGGAAACCGTCTGGGAGCTTTCACTGCCGTCGGCAAGAGCGCATTCCGCCGCCCTCCGCGTCTCATTATGCCTGCGACCATCGCCCTGATTATATCCTGGATAATGGCTCAATGCCGTGCGTTTGTGACTGCCAACCGCTCCGACTGCTGGTGGTGCCGGTATGCTGCTCCGGATCTCGAGGATTCCTTTGGGAAGGAGGTGCTCCGGTTGTTCAAGAACTTCCTGACTACCTGGACTACTGGATACATGGCATACGATGACCACCAGTGGGCATTGCTGCCGCTGCTGATGACCTCTATGCTGGTCTACCTCTTGACTTGTGCGACTATGTTCATGAAGTTCCGCTGGCGGATGTTCATCTACCTGATGATGCTCCTCTACTTCCACCAGGACGCGGCCAAGAACACTGGTATGTTTACAACCTTCAGCCTTGGTTGAGTCTTGGGCTAACTTTCTCCAGAAACGTTCCAAATGCAAGGTGTCTACGGCATGTTCCTCAGCGATCTCTCTTACGAAGTGTCCTTCCAAGAGTTCCTCCAGAAGTGGAAGTGGCCGCGCCGAGTGGTCGCCGCTTTCCTCGCAGTCTCCGGTCTCTTCATCGCGGGATACCCTGGCGACCACCCCGAATGGGCTGACTGGTCTAACTACATGCTCAAGCTGGCCCACTACATCTTCCCTCCGGATGTCAACATCGGCAAGCGCTACACTGCCATTGGTGTTGATCTTGTTATTCTGGCCATCTATATCTCGCCTAGTGTCAAGGAGTTCCTCTCTAGCCGCCTCCTGCTCTGGCTCGGTTCCCAGTCTTTCGCTGTATATCTTGTGCACGGTACCCTTCTCCGCACAGTTCTATGCTGGATGCTTTACGGTATCACCGGCCAACCCTTCGACCCGGAGAAGAAGCAAGAAGACAAGGATGAGCCCGTTTGGATTCCCATCCGCCCACCATGGGTTGTGGCGATCAGCATTCCGCTCTGGATCTGCCTGGTCTACTTCTGCGCCACGATGTGGACCAAGTACGTCGACCCCTTCTGTGCCCGTCTGACACAGAAGATGGAGGACCGCATGTTCGTCGAGGACGAGAAGCCTCCGACACAAGCGGAATCGCTTCCCTTGACGTCGGTGCCTATGCCGACTGCGTAATTGAATCGCTCGACAAGTGATTACGCTGTACAAACAACTTCCGCACCGGCTTCAAAGGCTGTAGGAGACGGTTGCTATACATAAGAACAGACAAACTCACATTCAACACACCCAAGACAAGACTACGATACATCTCCACGATATATTTCCATTTACAATTTCAATTCACTTCAACCTCTTTTAGATTTTACACTATTTACCTTTTCATCCACAGATTCAGTCTCGAATTTCGGCTTGGAGACCTTCTTTTCGTGCTGCGTGTTGCATTGTTGCTTGCTAGCTTTTCTAGCCAGCAAGCGGGTGAATATACGAACCGAGTGATATGGCAGGTCCATGGGAATCTTATGTGATTGGCATTAAGCGAGATGGACTTGACTTTGAGTTCCATTTTGGTGTTTTGCACGTGCGTTGGAGTTGGAGTTGCCCACCATCGCCCGACGACGACTGACTTGACTGAGACTTTTGAGAAGAATCATTATCTTCTTGCATTTGATTTGAGCTTTTTATCCTTTTTTTCGCTTCTCACACATCCTTATTCCCCATATTCCACCTTAACTTATTGTTTATTAATGTACAAAAGGACCAGACCATCAATGAACATAGCTATGATTATATATTGACTGCAGCTCTTTTTCTCGCATTCGGCTTTTCGGACGTCTCAATAAGCTTATTACGCCATGTTTCTATTTCTGCCTCACAGATAAAATGGGACAGGAGTGGGCCTGGCACGTATCGTAGGGTAGTATGGAATATACCACAGCACCTAGGTACACCCTTGGCTAAATCCATATTATGCTCTCCACGAGCGTAGACCAAGACAATGGCCTACTTCGCCAGCACAGAACCATTCGATAACGGCTGAGGGCCGCCAAGGTTCATGGCTTGTCCATACTCCTCGAATAGACGAAGCCCTGATGGGCTCTAAGTAATGTACCATAATCGCGGTGACGGTTTTCCGTACCTCCTGATCAGCAGCGATGATTGTACAAATTTGTCAAGATTGTGGGAATCTTCTTGATGATTCCCCCAGTAAGGTCTTTCAGTGAGCTGTGTGGCAAGACTGCAAAGAGTAATCTTCTCCACTTCTAGTTACTGCTCGCTTAGAGTATTAGCTAAAACAAGTGTTACAGATATAACATCTACCTCCATGAATGTTCCACGGCGGCTTCGGAATAGACTAAGATTATTTACCCAAGACATAACACATGACTCTAATTCTTGCCATCCGTACTATCGAGACTCGCGCTTTGCGGACCACGTATTTCTTCTCTTTCGCGCCAAATCCACCAGATGGGCCCGGTGTACCGCGATTTCGGTCCTCTATCAGCAACGAGGTACGCGGTCTTACGGGCCCTTTGGCCGCGAGTGGGCCTAAAAATGTTCTCAAGACCTAGTAAAGGAAGACCTTGCCCGAAATATTATTTTTTTTTACTATAGCTTGATGTAGCCCTATTAGCAACCAAGAATAGGAAGTAGAGTACTCCGTAAATCCCAGCGGAAGCTGCAATATTAAGCTTAGAGGAAATGATATACATAATCTCGGGTTTAGCCTAGTCGCGGGTTTAGGGGGACTGACTACTTTGTATAAGATCTCCGGCTAGAACTTCCACAGCGTGTTTCTAGAACCAACCTAGGCCCACCCGAAAAGGTCGGCGAGACGCGGGACAAGAACTTGAGCACGCCCCAGATGATGACCTGCAAGAGTAATTTGTGACGCTCGCCACGATGACGACAAAGCATGGCCCATTCTAACAGCAACATATGCCCATTGTTTCAGACAGAGAGACCTTCTGCTACCCGCTGAAGATGGCTGACCCAATCGGCGCCCTGATAGCCCACACAACACGGAAACAAAGCATGAAGAAATTGAAACCAAGAAAAAAAAATCAAGCTGGTTCACGTCGCCCGGCTTAAGGCTTGAAGTTGAGCCAAGGGTCATTGTACAGCTCTCTAGCCGTTGTCCGATCTTCTGGCTGCTAGCGCAGCGTCCTGCCCGTAAATTCAAGGGAAAGACTTTGGGTCTTCTCCGTGGACAAATGGTGTGAGGGTTGAAAGATTGAATTCTTCGGACGGGGTTAAACCCGGCAATTTAAACTCTCCTAAACAAACACTTAGTTATCGCCCGAGATATAGAATGTATGATATGGTACTTGAATTGGAGAAAATCAAGGCCCTAAAGCAATAGTTCTAGAAATGGCTCTAGGAGGGTGGGAGGCACACCGTTGCTTCCTACTGGGTGTTTCCCCAGAAGCCAGAGCGGCTCCCTTAATGGCTTAAATACCAAGTATAAGTGCTCCCCCAGCACGCCTTATATACTAAAGGAGTCGCGCACAAGCCGAACGTATGCCAGACCTTCGTGATTAGATGGCAGCTAAGAGATATATCGCGATACTGCCACGCCCAACTTTACAGAGTTCTTAAAGCGAGCAAGCGAGAATGAAGGGACAGGTAAACTGACTAAGTTGTGTCTTTTGTTAGCCAGGTGGTAAAATTTGCTCCCCAGCGTTTTGGAAGGATCCGGTATCGCCTACATATGGTCTCTCCCACACGAGCAGAATAATATTTCCTCGGATCATTTGTAATTCAGGGGTTGGTTCTCTTCTCCAAAGAAGGAAGAAGATATGGCCCGAGAACCAACGGAATGAAGGAAATGATGAAAAAAAGCTCGCGTTAATTTCGCAGGGGTCGACAGTAAGCAGACATTGAGAGATGGCAATAATATGAGATGGTTTTGTGTCTTCCCAAGTTTATGTTTGAGACATGTTGTGCCAATAAAGAATAAAATAAGACTGTGGCTGATTACTCTGAGCTCGAGGCAGGCAATAATTTTCATTTTTATCTTACGTGCCCGAACTATTGATATTTATATTCTAATTTCTGCATCGATGTCAGATTTATTTACCTAAAATTAGACGGAGGCAGCCACTCATAGTTGTGACCTAGCGCGCTTCCATTACTGTTCTGGTCGGAGAAAGCAAAACCAGACTAGCTAAATGATTGATGAGAACGTGCAGTCTCGCCGTAGAAGTTCTTTATCACTGGCCCAATATACAAGGCGCAAGAACTACTAGGTATCTAGTAGTTGATAGGAGTGTCCCAATCTGGGCGGAGAGGGGCGAGGTCATGCATCTGGCTGTAAAGAGGCAAGCACCCTCAGGGACAATGTCACCTAACTTTTACTTATTTCCTTTTCGTTCCTCCATCCACTCTCTGTTGATGGGTCTTGGCTCAACGGAGTAAATTGTCCTGACTGTCGAGACATGATGTGTTTGCTGCCGGATGCACCTTGTCTTTGTCTTGCGCCTGAGCAGGGCTGATGTCATGTATCCCTGGGGTCTCGTGGAGGATGGTTCTCTCAGTAATCTCATAAGCTGCCGAGTTCGTCCTGACTGCTCCCTCGCATAGGCTTAACGATAAACTATAGAGGAAGGATTCGGCGTAGCACGGAAAGTTCGCATTTATTATGTATTCGGAATCAAGGAGAACAGCGCTATGCGGGGAGCAAGACACTGGAAGGTTATCGGTAGGCTGGGATTTCTGCTGGAGCGGCCTAATTACTCAGACTTGAAAAGACTGGGAATGGCTGCGCCCGGTTCTTTATTGCACAGTCTCGCGCTGCCCGCTTGAGATGGGCCATATCCAGAGTTTTCTTTGAGTGCTGATTTCTTATAAACCCTCCGCCTCACCCTACCCCCGATGGCTGCTATACTATCGCCATACCAACCCTCCCCTCGTCTATGACTTATCACTACTCAATCCGTCATGTCAACCTTCAAGCTAGAACTGGACGTGAACGACCCCTCTGTAATGAACCTCGAGGGAAGGTACTCCCAATTCGAAGCGCTGAAGGTCTTCCGACGCCTCCTCGATATTGAAGACGATCTAAGCGTCGCCCAGGCAGGACGACTGCTCTATAACATGCTACAGCCCAAGCAAGAATTTGCACAGAATCGAGAATAGGTCCACAGTCTCTGCCTTCTTTTCTTCAAGATCGCACAGCAGGTCCACTACTCCCATATCGCTCGAAGGACCCTTGTCGACCTCTTCCGCTGGCTGGTGGAGTGTGATAAGTTCACCATTCTGGCATCCGCAACGCGGGAATATGGAGGACTTGAAAAGTTCACAATGGATCTTTATGGTTGCGCGATTTGAACCTGGCCCACTGTACCAGGGGTCATGTTATGGTATGAAGCGCTGGACCTTTTGGCAGAAGGCGTTGGTGGCGAGGGCTGATGGTCGACATGGACTCGTCGACGATGAAGCGTGCGAGTTGGGTCAGAAGGCGGCGGCGGATTATATGGCTTCTCTTGCGCGGAATCTTGCCTGGCTGTGATGGAGAATGTTCGACTAGAGTGTGTGTGCTCGCAGAGGTTGCATTTCCGAGGGCTTGAAGGTAATGTGACATCTTCTGTGGCGTAGCTGCCTATTATTGCTGTATAGTATACGTAATGGCATGTTAATAAGGCTAGTCATTTATGGTAAAGTTGAAGTCTGCTTCGAATATAGGCTGAGTGACTAGAAATGGACAGATTACAAAGTAGAGGTGCCCGGGTCGCGGACGGTGGCTATGTACGAGGACTGTCCAGAGCCCAAACCAAGTCTTTAGCCAAACTTGACTTGCTCATACTGGATACCGACTTTTTTTTACTCGCTTGCTGGGCAGGGATTAGCCCGACAAAGCCCTGTAGGGCTACTAGAAGGACTGCGGACGACATTGGGCCGTGCTGGCAATCTCAACCCTCTCCCTCGCGAACACCCCTTGCAGCATGAATGAACGATGTCATCTTCAAGTGTCCCTCCGCGAATGGATCTAGGTCTCTGTACGGTTCTAGAAAATACCTGGACGGCGAGAAAGGGTTCTCGTCCAGATACTATTCCAACTAGGTCTCATTGCATCTATGCCGTTATCAAATGATTCACTTACGCATTCCCATGGCGAAGCTTCTGATTCATAGTGTGATAACATATTCCTCTCGCTCAACCTTTGGAAGGTACGCAGGCATGGTTAGGTTCCCTACCACTTTAGTTGTCCCACTCGAGTAGTAATCAGGTCTGCGCAGGTCATTGCTGAGTAGAACAATTATCATCACCATCTCTTAGACTAGCCCTAGCCACATGCTGCTTACAATAGAAACCTGCGTTTCTCCCCCCTCAAATCGACCATTCAGCCCCGTAGTGCTACCTGTTCATCAAAGCTCTATTGGCCCCAGGGCTTGTTTGGACCTAGATATCCTGTGTACGTACTCCTTATAAGAGGTTTCATTACATCTTACAGGTGGGCGTCTTTTCTACTTACATGTAGGATCTACTCTTTTTACCTCTATTTCGGATCTGTGTTCTCCTGTAAATCTTTTGGTATTAATTCCGGCAGCTGTGTCTTGTGCTCTACCGATCTTTGCCCCCTTTATTTGATGTTGCTCTTTCTCCAAGCCGCTTCCAAACAAGGCTGGGTACTTGGGTACTCTTTGTTATAACAGCATAAGTTGTTTAAGCTTGAAATATCTTGCTCTGTATCTCTTTATCCGCCCCTGTTTCTTTCCCAAAAAAGTTGCAGAAAAGGTGGATATCGGTTCCCTCTTTGTTATAGCGTAGTAGTGTACGTTTTCTGACCTTAAAGTATCCTGTTGTGTATCTGTGTATTTACCTCTGTTTCTTTCTCTAAATAGATTAAACACAAGGTTAGGAGGTTAAGAGATCTTTGTTATATGTTAAAGGCAAAGGTCTGTCACCTTTGATGAACCTTGTTTCCTGTGGCAGTAGAAAAGTATATAAGCCCTCAAAAGTATCCTGAAGAGGCTCCTCCTTATCATCAACACAACCACAATTTAAGTTTCTTTTAACATCTGCCAAAGAAACCCCAAATCACTGATTCGTGATATTATCTGGCAAGTCTTGCCTTCTCGCACCAAAAGAAGCTACCTTTACAGTATGCCTGGTTCGTGATTCCGTGGCCCATTTTCACTTTCCAAGGTTTTTTTTTCTTTTTTTTTTTTTTTTTCGCTAACTGATTACTAGACGCAAAGACACTGGACGCTGTCTATGCTCGCCTGAACGAGCACGAGAAAGGGATGGTCGACCGCAGCTTGGAATACGCCAAACAGGGCGACTATCATGGTGCAATCGCCGGCTTTGTTTTAGATCGAGAGAAAGACGGGGTTGCCAACTGGATGGACAAGATGATCCTCGAGGCCTACAAGGGCAGCTATGAGCAGTTTCGTGAGGGTCTTTTGGGGTTCTGGCCTCACTATTTTAATTAGAGGTAGGTTTCTTCGCCCCTTCCTTCTTGCTCCCTATTCTTGACATACTCATTGTGTGCTTTAGGTGTCTTTGTCAACCTGGTTTTCCTTTTGTCGTCGGCATTTCTAAGCATTCAGTCTACATAGCGCTATATCTGTTACTTCCTTTTTTCAATCATGAAGCGTCATGCTTTGGCTGTCTTGTTTTTCGGATGTAATTTCTAGAAGAACTAGGCACTGCCGCTCCATAGCTTCTGGTTCTCAGGCATATTTTGATACCATCCATTCGTTAGGCGTATTTTCCGGTAATGACCGAGCCGAGTCCGTCCTCCGTTATCGACTCCTTACCATCCCCAATGGTAGACAGGGAGGATCTGCTTTCCTTCAGTGCACTGCTAAGCAATGCCATTAAACTCGAACACACAATGATACCCAAATTTAGATTTATTTTGGAAACTGTTATGAGATCTACAACAATAGGCTCCCGGATCAGCGGGCTTTTCTTGCCTTTGTAGGTTTATCCTTCTTGATTTTGGTATACATGGTGCAGTCCCGCCGGTTATCATTAACAGCGTCTTCACCCCACAATCCTCTCTATTCCCTTAACGTACCCTGGATTCTACGCCAGGACAAACCCACGCTGCCTCCTTTTTGTGATACCTTCGAGGTACTTCCTTGTCAATCTCCAGCGGGGCGTAAGGCGAGTCTAGCCGGAAGCTCTAGGCTAACAAGGGATTGGAAATTATAAAAGTTGGTAAACTATTTTCAACTGCGTAACCCTACTTTAGGGCTTTTTTTCCCCCATATCAGAAAGAGTAGATAAGCCTCGCGTAACACGGTATTTTGAAACCGTCAACATAGGGCAGAACGTAGTCTGAATCTCCCTGTGATTGGAGCCATCAACCTTTATATAAAGCTCTGTAGTACTAGAGCCTCTGATGGCTTGGTGAACTAAACAAACTATTGGCAGGTAAAGAAACGTATCTGATCAGCTATATACGTTCGATATTCGATTCTTCAATCTTGTCTCTGTATCGAGCTGACTAATCAAACTACTGCTCACTCGTCGTGTGAACCTATCTTCTAGCTAGCTAGACTAGAAAAGTATCACAGTACCAGCTCAAGGATCGGTTATGGAGGTATGGCATAAAAATGTACGCATGTGAGATCTGCACTGAGTTATCTATGCACCTCGGAGCCGACGCCTGGACTTGTACGGTCCCCCAACGCCAAGCGCGGAATTTAAAGCCCTAGGTTCATCTAACTTTTCTCTGACCATCTCCCTTCTCTCGTAGGCCCGCTTTCATTCACCCGACTACCTCTCCACCAAGCCACAGTGAAATCTCCACTTTCATTTGAAACACAATGTCCGAAATTTCCACCAGAGCGCCGAGCTCCGGCGCATGATCTGGATAGAACGCTTACCATTCCGAGTCATAGATCTGGACGTGGACCAATGGGCACGGAGTACGATATGCCAATATATAACAAAAAAATACCAGGAACAGGAAACTACCTGCCGTCCCACACACATCTGGACCGAGTCGCTCGCCGTGCAGCAGGGAAACGGGCAGTGGGACGCCACGTGTTCGAAATACAATTTTTTCCGAACAAAGGCTGGTTGAGCCCGGAGCGGGACGTCATCTTTTAGCACTGGGTACCTGGTGATGGTATGTACCGCTTTGACCACAAGGAAAGATCGATGGCCCGAGCTTCTGGCCTACGATGGGGATGGTCGGTGTCAGGGACTCGGCGTCCTTGCAGATAGGGCCCGGCAGTTCTACCCATCCCGGAACAGTCTTCCTAATATGCCTGGCCAGTGGGATGCCTGGTATTACCCTACGCTCTCCTGTTTCAGAGTGAGGAGAGACTGGTTAGTCAGCGTGGAGATAGTGACTCTTCATGTCACCGAAGAGGCAGGTCGACAGTCGGGGCTCTTTGGTTCACTGGATGATCCGCCAATCAAGCTCATTGAAATTACAGATACAGAGCAGATTACCGAATTTCTTTGCCGGCCTTACTCATCTGCCCTCAACCAGCTCGAAGCCTTCCAAAACCGAGTTCGCGTGTTTGGTGCGACGAGCTCGAGCTGATATGGGCATACAACGACCAGTACAAAACATTTACCGAGCACTTGGACGGTGTCCACAGGCCAGAGGATATCTGCCCCGGACTGAAGCGCACGCAACCAAAGCTCCATAAGCTGATACCGTGTTCTCTCGCTGTTGGCGTGCCCCGTGGCCAGCGTTATTGCCAACCCATAAACGTGGACCTATGCCGGTTCTGACCCAGTAGAGATCATACATTCGTGAGGGAGTGTTTGGCTAACTTTCCGAGCTTTCATTCGAAGATTATGTTTCATCATGTACGGAAGATTGCCATCTTCGAGATGTAAGTGTAAACCGCCTTGTTGTGAAATAATGATAGGGGAAGGACTGGGGGGTTTCGCCATAAGAGTTGGAAAGGGATATGCTTATTGAGGCCACATGTACAAGACGAAACGTTTCATTTCTGTATGCTCCTCTATGCGGTGTGTCAAGGGAGAAGGCTATATCAACACGTTTCATAAATAAAATCAGCCACGCCAAACCAGAAACTCACTTAAAGTATCCCCGGGAGAAGAAGATCATATGCACCGTTCAATACCCATGTAACATTCTAAAGCCGCCGAGATTGTTTTACCTGAAAGCTCTCGCCAATGAAAGACCATCTTGTTCATTTGTATCGCGAAAACGCTTGACGATCGATATCTCACGCCTGGTCCTTCCAGCAGTATTTATTCCCGTGCTAGGGCATTGGAGACAACTGTAGAGTTATGGGTGATTTCCCGACCACGCCCTACACATGGTCAGCGCCCAATTGATGACGGCCTCCCCAGATGATAAAAGCTGCACGAGCAACGACAGAAGCCCAGTGTAGTTGGGGCATTGAACGGGAACGGCACACAGCTACCTCGCGTGTGACGTCAGGTGTAATAATGCTGTGCTGTTCTCGTTTCCTACTCTCCTGCTGCGAGGGAGTTAATTGGCGATAGCCCTGTCTAGCGGTACTTCGGTGTTCCTCCAAGGTCCCCTGCAAGAGGACCAAGATCCAGCTTGAGGTACATATGCATGCTTCGCTGAATGAGTCTTTTCCGTTCGAAGGAAACCAAATCAATGGTTCCTTCGAATTGCTCCTCCTGACTGAAGGAAGAGAGCCTCTTTCCTCGATCAGCTCATCAACTTTCTCGGCCTCGCGTCCTGGAGCTCGAAAAGACAACGAATAAGAAAACAAAAGGAAACCGGGATCGTAAAAGCATACTCCGTACAGGTGATACGTTCCATTCAGCGAGGCGGTCGACACACCTACTAATCTACCTATCATGAAACGGTATACCCCCCATCGAAAGCGACAGCTTCGAAATCGAGGGCAGGAAGTAGACTATGTGAACAAGCAGCCCAAAAGCAAAGCACAAACCTAGCGAATGCATATTTCTAGGATCCCTACCATATGGAGACACACCGCGACGGGTCAAAAAGAAAAAGAAAAAGCCAGCTCATCACCGTCAATTTAATCGATATTTTATGCCGTGGCGAGAGGGCTTTGAAATCGGGCTTTCGAGTGCAACACGTATCTTCAACACATGCGGTTAGCAAACATTGCTTCGACAAGCCCTCAAATCATGCCCTACAAGCTGCTTTCTGGCGACTGAAGTTTCCACGACGTATCAACAGCGGCCACAGACAAGGGAGAAAGATATACTGGTTCTATCCAGTGTCCTTGTGGCAAGAAGCCGCAAATCGCGGTCAGCTTGACCAAACTAAGAACGATCCGCAAAAAAAATCCTTCGGTTTCTCATTCGCCGAGTATCATTCTTCGAGTTTCAAGAACCCGGGCGTCGGCGGTATTCGTCGCTTGATTGCTGGCCCCGGGGTTTATTTATTTGCTCGTAGCGTGGGACAAATCCCGGTCTGAGGCAGGTCTCTCCAAGTGACTGGCCTTCTCTCATGAAGACCTCCCTCTCGAGCCCGTGGATGGGGCAAATACCGAACGCAGTCGAAGCTCCAATGCTTCTACAGGGGACTCCTCATCTTATGTATGTACAGTTTCTGGTCTGGTGCGATTCCTCATACGACAAGGCGGGTTTTCTTCTTCGCAGGCCAGGGATTCAGGTTGATGGTTTTGTTATTTGCTTTTTTTCACACCCCCTTGTGTGCGCGCAGCTGTGGCCCAAAGAATCCTATCATTGAACGGAGTGCAACCCGTTCGATCCACTTCAGGCAGCGACTCCTTGTTGGAAGTCTTGAACCGAGGGCTCCTTCGTCTCCACAGAGGAGAAACTTCAGGACACTCATTTCCTGAATTTTAAGCACCAACATTGCGCCTTGGAATGAGAGGCAACTGAGGAGCCTCGAGCACTGACTACGATATCAAGTTAGTGCCCAAAGAATGAGCTTGATTGGCTCATTCCAAAAGTTGGATTACGTCTTACCCACCCCCTGCCACCAGTCCTACAATTGGATTGGCTGCATGCTCCTGTGCCTTCTGCTAGCCTTGTTCGGGCAGTTTTGGTGTTTGCGGCTGGGTGAACTCCGACCTGCCTTCGAGAACCCTTCTCTTTGATTTAATGTCGAGGCGTCCCCTTCTCTGCCGAACGTGCCTTACCTTCACTAGCATCCTCCTACCCCCGACACCACGCCTTTTGAGTATCAACATGACATCGGTTCACATTTCTCATTATGTACCATTGATTAACATGACATAAACGTGAACATGAGAAGAAAATCAGCAATCCCAATCCCTAAGACTGATCGCTTTTGTGTGTGCTGGCCTTGTACCCATCGACCCGATGTTGACCCGGTTCAACGCCTTGCTCGTGATATATACCATCCCTCCCTGAAAAGAATCACAGTATACTGGTCCGCGTACTAATGTTGGGTCCCTCTATGTAGTAACAGACCCGTGTCGAGTGATGAAGCGTTGAAATATATGGTTGTCCGGCCAAGCAAAGACGATATTCGCCCCAAGATTCCCCCTTCGATAACGGATTAGTGGTGAAGCATCATGAGCAGGTGCTGTCTGCGGGCATCGAGGGACATCGCCGAGGTACGGATTCCGATGTACGCAGCATCAAGCCTCTGACACCACGCACCAACCGAAGAATATAAAGTTAAAAATTGCGTGTGTGTTAGAAACGAAGATAGAGTCGAGATGTCATGTCGAGTTCCGAACGCCGAGTGATTAATCGCGCTTCCGGAATCGAGTCGCCAAGTCCGTAAACGCTCTCATCGGACCTCGTTTGATAACTAGTGCAACATGAGTATGCGGGCAAAACAACTCAGATGTCTCATACATACAGCTGCTCATGGTTCCACGGCGCAGAGGACCAGGAAATATGTCTGGGCCTTCCTGCGATGCCTGAGCCTCCTCGGCCCCCTTGGCAGTCTGGGTGGCTGCGTTGGTAAGACCATGGGGCCAAATCGTGCGGGCTAAGACACGAGATTAGAAATCCGAAATACAGACACAGACGAAACGTATCTCACATACTCAACGTTTTAACCGAGCCATCCTGGAGGAACGTGGATAGAGCTGTCGAGTCTTCAAACACGGCCGAGTGTTCCTTACGGCACCGCTGAAGAAACGTTGCAAGATGCTTCGGCAACTCAGGCAATTGCAGCTCCTTATCCTGATCGGGAAGACCCTTCATGAATGCGACTAAGAGAGAGGCCTTGTTTCTGCTCTGGGGGTCTGTTTCAGATAAGTTCCCGTCAAAAAAATGCTGTGCATCTCGATAAAAAGCCTGGAAAGACCCGTCTATCTCGAGAGCCGAGCTTGCCATTTTGTCTGAATTGGAGACAGATCTCCGTCGGTCGTCAGATAACGTCGTCTACCCGCGGTAAGAGGAAGCTAACCAGCCGTTATGATGTACGAGAGTAGCCACCGTAGACGCGCCTAGAACACGAGGGCCAAGGGAAAAAAAAGCACCAAACTGGCAAGTTCACTGTAGAGAGAGCTTTGAGAGATAGTGCCGCCTGCCAAAGTAACGACAAGGGTCTAGAAAGCTTCAGTGCACTGGGAATATGCACGCTACCTGTCGGGCCGGGGTCCTCAATATGCAGCCAGCCGTAGACAGACTGTAACAAAGGAGCTCAGAGCAAACAGGAAGAAAGATACAGGCCAAGCGTTCGGATTCTTCGAGGCGAGTCGGTAAGTCGGCAGATGAGGAACCTATGCCAACTCGGGGGCGAAAATGGGACACGACCGTGAGGGAAAAGCTTGATGAAGCAGAAGACAAGAACGCTTAGATAAGAAGTGCCAAAATGTCTGAGCTGAAAGAGCATGCTAATGTGAGAAGGAGCGTAGGAGAAGAAATGCACACGAAAGTAAGTGAGGGGGACACTGATCAAGATTCGAAGGCTCAACGTGAAGCTCCCCAGGAGAAAGGATGGTTGATGGGCCTTGGCTAGGACCGGGGGGCGGTGTAACTGGGGAATAATTGCAAGGCCTGTCCCATTATGATCGAGTCTTTCGAACATGGTTGTGGCTTATCGCGGCCGGGATATCGCAATGAACTGCCCTACGCTGGGAGCATAGCATCTTGATTGAAGATCTAAACCCGCTAAATTGCTATTATATTGCTTCCCATTGTGTGGAACATCTCTTCGAATGTTCTCTTTGTCGCCAGGTTTTGCCGACTGGGCTTCATTTAAGCAGCTCAGCCAGTAACAAACGCGAATTCGGGTCTTGCGCAATAATGAGACCGGTCTCCGCATCGGCATGGCCAATAGAAGGCTTCTTAACCCTGCACCCGATCATACGAAATGGGGTGAAGGTGAATCACCTCGTTGAGGGAACCCGAGAGAAGCCCATGGAGCGAAAATGGATGAAAATAACGTGTGGGTGCTTAACACGCATTGTGAGGTTTCGAGCGAGCTTCCAGATGTGTACCAACCCGTTGATATTAACCCTAGAACTCCCCTTTACTATTCTTCGTTTCCAGAGTGCGTTACCGCTCCAGGGGATCTGAGTTACAGCGAGAGGCCCGACTTGCCGCTGGGTTGGGAAACATGGAACCAGTCATCCCAAGATGAGCCGTTCCTAGACAGTTTCCCTTACCGGTGGGCTGAGTGTGATACGCACTCGAGTCCACTTGCGGAAGAGCCTGTCGAAGTCCTTGAGCCTTTACCGCTGTCTTTCTATCACGGACCGAGGGCAGTGACGCCTGTTCCAGCATGCGAACATATGTTGACTTGTACAGACAAACAACAGGAGCGAATCCTACTTACCTCGCCGTCCACATACCGATTTTGCCGCGAGCAAACATGGAGAAAAGGAGCCGCCGTCGATAGACCGGGAGCAGACTTACAATCCTCCTATGCCGGTTGCTGCACGGTATATACACCAAGTCAGGAGAGCCGGACAGACCTTCGATGGATTGACAGTCTCTGAAGGAACACCTTGGAAGAACCGACCAAAACCGAGAAAAAACATCGCTGTGAAGAATGCAAAGCCCGCTTCTCGCAGCGCAAGAATCTCGACCGACACGCGACTACGACCCATGCGACCGACACATCCAAATACAGGTGTCACTATGACACATGCAACAAGACTTTTCAGCGAAAGGATAATATGGTTGCACATCTAAGAAGATGCCACGGCGATTACCGCCCCGTCGCGAGGTCCGCCACCTTCCCAACCCCTAATCAGGTCCGCTCCTACCTCGGGACCCCCAGGCAAAGACGGGCTTCAGGGGATGGAATGCAGTTGTCTGCCACTGACAGCGGGTAAAGACGATGCCCCACCCACTTTTTTCGCGATATACACGTGTCTTGATAGACTAACTAAGTATCCATTGAATATGTAGTCCGATTAGCCTCTCCGAGCGGACCCCCGACACGTTTAGATGTGAAAGGAAACAGTGCGCGCGGCACGAGAAGGGCTTCCATACCGCATCCGATCTTCGAAGGCACGAGCGGGACGTTCACCACCAGGTTGCAGGCAGCAAGGGATATGTCTGTGCATCGAAATACTGCACGTTGCCGGGGAAAACGTGGTCGCGGCTCGACAATTTGCGTACCCACATATCCAAGATGCACAAGGGGGAAAACTCCGATGACCTGATTGCAACGTGGGTGGAAAACCCTGCAGCGACTCGTCCCTAAGCTAATCTCAACAACAGTGTACCCAGCTCAGAGTTATCATCCGTGCACGGTAAATCTCCTTCTTTTGTTCTCGACAAGGCCATGATAGCTAGATGATACGTTCTCTACAGCCTGGCTTGATTATTATACATGTCAGCAGCGCGATTATTTCTCTCTCGGTTCCAAAATTATACGTTCACAGACGCTGTTTGATATATCCTGCCGCGCGTAGAAACCCAGCGTAGAATGCAACCGGGCGGTCTCGCCAAAAAGTACACGACTATCGTGATGGGGATGGCAACAACGAAAAACACCCAAAAATGTGCGCCTCCGGGCCCGTTTACAGTGTCCATGCTGAAAAGCCCTGTGGTAAACGAGAGCGGGGCGAAGATGATCGCCAGCAAGGTCAGCCTGTTAACATTGGCAGATTCAGCAAGAGAGCGACGGCTATCAGAGACCTGGACCAAAGATGTCATAATTGGAAGCATATTTCGGAGCCGACGTGACAGGTCACCTAGAGTATCAGCCAAGTATGTATAATCCTCCTCAAGCCCCGCTATATCCTCAGACGACAAGTCAGCGGGACAATTTGGAGCCTGTGGCGTATGCTGTGCTAAGAAGTGCTTCACAGAGGCGATCTTGTGGTGGGAAGCGAGACTGCGTCGGCGCCACGCTTGAAGGCTCCGGAACTCCTCATCAAGCTTGTCTAGTCCAGTCACACGCTGATCAAATGCCTCTACCGCATACTCGTGCCTTTTCAGATGGTAACTCATTGCTGCCATATAACTATTCCACTCAGCGGCGATGATTCTGAGCGGATAGACTGATAATGCGAATAATGTGGGCCTAATCGGATCGAACCCTACCGGTAGTTGTCTTTTCCAGTAATATGGTAGATCATCGAGAAGGCTTGCGCGGGAGAGCGGTGATTTCTCAAAGGCACTGTTCGAGTCGACGAAGGAAGGCGTAATGAAGTCCTCGTAGCCGCCCTGAAACAGCATTGAATCGACTCGACTCGCCCGTTTCGTCCATTCGTGTTCCTCCCCAATCCTGGTCTCATATAACACGTGGAGAGAATCGTTAGAAATCGGGCCATCAACGAGGATAAGACCTAAGAACATAGTAGGTAAAGTTAGCAAGGTGCCTGATACCATGGGAAGCGAACAAGTAGGGGAAAATACATAGCCACCCCTGGCCTTCTTCCCTATCTTGACAGAGCATCACTGAGCACGCGTGCTGAACGAGGGCCAGACGAGTCCCCTCCGTCGACAGCAGGACAGAAATCTTGCGCTCTACGTTCATATCACGTATTAGCCTGTTTTCGTTTTCGATATGGCCCTTGAGGGTGATGGTGCGATGGTAGTGGAAGTTGATAAAATTTTGATTTCGCTGGCGAGAGGGGAATAACGCGAGATTAGGAGTTTGACTGTCCATCTGTCGAAAAGGCGCGTGGATGTGAGAGGCAAAAAAAACAGGATCGATGCCACATGACGCCCCGAGTAATTCGATCACATCGCGGCGGAGGTCTTCGATAATTAGGACGCGGCGCCTGCCTCTTTCGCTGGAAACAAACGTTTGCAGGTCTTCGAGGTTGACGTGTTGGAAGTCGGGTTGTGTTCCTTGCGAGAAGTCGAGCTTGAGGACGCGGCACGAACGCCTATCGGAATCCGCGTCGAAGAGAAAATTGCTGAGTCCAGCAAGGCAGGGGTTCCTGTGCCTCTGCGCCTGGACAAATTCGCGGTAACTCATCTTGCTTCCCCCCGGGCCGTTTGTGGTTCTCTCACCGTCGCTCTCGTCTCCGTTTCTTTTCTTTTGCAGAAGGAACGCCAAATGCAATAGCGGGCGTGCGCGATAAGAGGCAAAGTCCTGCCAGCCTTGTCGTGTTGGGCACCGAATAGGTATGGAGTGAGGTGATCTGCCTCGCGAGACTGCTGGCTGCGATTAGCCTCGAACCTTGGTGAAGTGAGCACGACCTGACATTTCATCGAGGCCGCAACCCAATCACCTGCTAGAAAACTGTCAGACCTTCACACCAAGATGTTTGTTGGCATGCAGCTGCTGTGACAAGGGTCTACATGGCCTCAAAGGCTGTTCCGCTGGCTTTTCTCAGCGCAGCCTCTTCATAACTACTCTAAGCCATGCTGTTCTCAGACTTATAAGCGTTGGAGAGCAGAATGGAAATTGCGGATCATGCTCCCTGCTTCCCTTCACCTGTTTGACGACCCTACCCAGATTATTGGACTACCGTGCTCTTTGACTGACCAAGTGCAATAATGGTGTACGACTTCAATGCCTTTCTTGAACGCTACCCAAAAATACACTACTGGGACTACCGACGAAATGCAAAGGAAGTGGAAAAAACCTGCAGAAAGGAACTGGACGAGGCCGAGATCCCATACCTTATCTCATACCGAATCAAGAAAATAGAGAGTCTGAAAACGAAGCTGAAGAACAGGCAAGCTAAAGATCCGACATTGGTCCTGACGGAAGACACCATAATGGCCAACGTTTTTGACATCGCCGGTGTCCGTATCGCCGTGTACCTTCCTCATCACAAAGAGGAAGTCCATAAGATCATAAGGTCCAAGTGTGGCTTTCACTCTGCTGAACGCGACAAGAGGGAATTTGGAAACGATAACACCATCGAGCCTAGATACAAGGCGACTCATTGGATTGTCAAGATGAACCAGATGAATCTGCACCATCCTGTTGAGATCCAGGTGATGTTAGTCCTGGAGAGTTCCTTCGCTCACATTGAACACGACTATAAATACAAGAAGGTTCACGCAGACATCTCGCCGGAGGAGCAAAATGCTCTCAAAGCATTTGGGAAGGCCGTTGATCTCAGCAACTATTTTCTCAATGAACTGAGTGGGCTTCGTAAGCGACGCCTGGACCAGCAGTTTCAAAATATCTACGACCTAGGAGGCTTCCTAAGCACATGGTGCGAGGAGATTTCCGGCCATTCTGTCAAAGACATAGGACCCCTTGACGCTCTTTGGGAGTTGCTACAGAAAACCGAATCGCCTTCTTTGAATAGCCGGGGGGAGTTGAGACGATTTCTTACGGAACACAATCCTCTAAATACATCACAGCAAAACGCGGGGCCAGCCTCCGACATAGGGTGGCGGCCTACAGTCTCGATTATGTATCAGGTCGTCCAGGCCTATCGTGCTATGTTCCAGCCAGCACCGCGGGCAGTCCGAACAGAGGAAAACTACGGCTCCATGCTTGAGGTCATCATGAGCACAATACTATGGCTTTCCGACTTCTTCCCACCAGAAGTCTGGGAGGACGCGCTCTTGAAGGGACTAAATAAAGCGCAGAGCAAACAACTCTTATGGCTTGGCACGTGGAAACCCCACCAGTTCAAGAAGATGCCCAATGACTTCAATACCAGTGCCGTGGACTGCGAGCATGTCGAGAATCTGTGGGAATTGCTCAAAACCCACCCCTCCCCGGCTGTCAAGCTCGCTTGGGACATTTCCGACTCGGTAGTCTTACAGAACATAGCGGAGAAGACTAGCCTGTTTAATAGAGCCTTTGAGACGCTGGGCCGGCGCTTGAAGGATCTTGATTTATAAGAATCTGTTTCTCTGCCGCTGTGATGGCTCAGTACTTGTCTACCAGCTAGCTTTCGGAACACTTCTCTTGTCACCATTGATTTTGTACCTCTTGTGGATTCTCTTTTCCTCGTTAGTTATTTGACTCAGCCCCATTGCAATTCTAGTTATCTGTTATTAGCATTTGTTGTATCCTTCCCAGAGTGACTAAGCCTCGTGTCTATCCTGTCCTACTGGGCACTGGCTTGTACTGGATGCCTTTATAGTTTGATGGGCCTGCCAGCTTGTACTTGAATTAAGCTGTTCCTAGCGGACATCCCATTGATTCATAGTATATTATATAGAGCTCATTTGCGAGCCATTTAGTTGCACTTTCTGGTTGCAGCAATCGCACAAAGTTTATACCGCCACATGTAGCCAAGGATTGTTAACAACCTTTTCGACCAAAACGGTGCCCCTGCTCATAGTCCGAGTCCCCCTTTCCCTCTCATGTACATATTAGACTCGTGTCACAAAGCACAACCTGCCATGAGGACAGGCCACCAACTACCAATTCAATCCTTCAAGCCCACAAACAACCTTGCGGCAATTCCAGTTTGAACCCTCGACAGCTCCTTCAGGCTGAGTCTCACTGTCCGGGCTCAACTTCGGATCTGACTTTTGCCCGCAGGACGCTCACCCACCCGTTCAACAAAGCAAATAACCTTCTATCACTCGCGCGTCGATGTTTGCCCTTTTTTCTTTTTTGCTAGTCCCAACAGTATTGGATTGCTATCTACTCAGTGCCATGTCAGCAATAGTCGGTGACACAAGATGCCCGGCTCAGCCTCATCATCTGTATTCCGCCTTGGTCGGGCATAGGCATCATGCAGGCCCCCCTGACCCAATTGAATAGTAGTTAGAAGTGTCGGTGAAAATGAGAGAAGACCTGCGATAGGGAGCTGAGATTTCCCCAATGCTAGGCTCGGCGTCTGTGAGCCCGGATGGGAGTTTGGCATGCAATTTCATCCATTTGAGGGGCGTGCTTGATCACACTAAGTTGATGTATGCCAAAGTAACATAGAGTAATATCTGACCTACCCCCTCTGAGAATGTAAACTCATAGCGGAAACATGTAACAAATAGCCCAAGAAAAAAAGCAATCAACCTGAATTAAAGCAGTTCATGGCCAGCTTTACACCCTTGTCGAGAAAACTCAGCCACATGGGAGGTGCTGACGTGGAGCCAATGAGGCCCGGTACTGCGCCCATCCCATGTTCTGGGCACGCAAGGCTGGAATTTCATCGTCGATGGAATAAGCGGGTCGTCATTCCCCCCTTCCCCCACCTGAAGGAACTCCATCGAGAACTACATACATCCCATCCGGTTGCAGTACTATGACCGATCCATTTTCTGTGAGCGCGGGCGTGATCGGCGTGGTGTCCCTTGGTCTTACCCTAAGCCAGGGCTTCCTACGTTACTACGCGCCGTGGCGGGATTATTATGATGAGATCCAAGGATTCACCTCAAAGGCTGATGGTCTGTTACAGATCTCGATACCTTCTTGTCGCCTGAAAATGAGCTGCAGGTCCCTGATCAGTATCGCCTCTTGGTGATTGATAATCTATCATCCTGTGAAAAAACACGCCATCGCCTAGAGAAGATGTTGAACGAATGTAAATCAAGCGATATTTCAACCTCGCCAGTGCGAAAACATGATTGGCTGCGATTGAAAAGGGTGGCTTATCCTTTCAAGAAGGAGTCGTTGACCACGCTTTCTGATTTGGTATCTGACTTGCGCGATAACCTGGGTCTCGCTCTGCAGCTTCTGACTGGGTGAGATTCAATTCTTCCTATAAACTTGCAACACTGGTACTGACCTAGTTTCGAGCGCTCTCATGAGTCAACAGCAGAGGCAGATACAGTCCGTCGATCTCAGAACAATGAAAATATTGACGGTCGTCGAGCAGCAAGCAAGTTCTCAAGCCCTTGCAGAACACCCACAGCCGTCTTCTATCGCGACTTCTTCTATGTCTCGCATAATGCCGGAACCGAGCACTCTACGGGAGCTGTGTGACCAACAGCAGCTCATGGATTCCTGGTTGCGAAGAAAGCAGAGGCTGCTTAGTTCCCAACTAGAGCAGTTGTCACAGCACTGCACCTGCCGCCAGAAGCCACGGTTCACCTCACGGCTGTCTTCATTCTCTAAGTTTTCGCTGCATGAGAAGTCCTGCCCTTTACATGTGGCGGGTCAGCAGGTGTTCGGCGTTGCTGGAAGCTATACATTCTGCAACAGGTTCCTAGGTCTCTCAATGCAAGTCCTGATGACATGGACAAGCGGAGCGGGAGCTTTTGCCATCAGTCCGTTGATTCGGGTCCAGGCTGTGGTATCACCAGACTCTCCAGCCTTCAGCTTTATAACGAATGGTGCGCACAATTTCAATTCTGTACTAGGGTTGGAACACGTAAAGATGACTCTTTTGCGGATGTTCTCCGACCGAAGTGCGACACCAAACGATCGTCTCGAAAATGGAAAAACGATATTACAGGTGAGTTCAACTGGTTATTTCTTAGTGCTCTGCTTGCCCATCAAGCTGCTTGGTAACATGTACTGAGTTTGGACCGTAGTGGATTCTGGGGGATATTTAAAATCCCCTATGACGGTGGGTATAGGACGATGGGAATATTTAGCAGCGAAAGCTGCGCGCCTCCTGCTGCCAAAAAACCACCAAGGTGAGTATGAGAATAAAGAAAAACATGATTCAAGTCACTGACTTTCTAGGTTTCGAAGTTTGCGAGGTCGAGATGGCCGTCTTATCTAGGTCCGCAGTGTCGCTCACACGTTGGTTGCTAGCACAGGATTACAAACAACGGAATGATCCACTGCTGACAGGACCCGGATATTTTCATCTCCTCAGTCTGTCTCTAGGCTGGCCGGAAGGGTTGGTCAATCTATTGGAATCGCCTTTCAGGTACCTAAATTTTTCTTACCAAGACCCAATCGGAGAATGCTTTGTAAAAGCGTGCGTTGAAGGGGAAATCGGATGCGCTTTGATTCTCCTGAAATACATCGCAACTGTTCAGCCAGAACATCTCCGTGCGGCAGCTCGGAGGAAGGACATGTCGATTCTAACAGAGGTTATCTCAGCACTTGCCGCTTCCCGAAAGCAACTCCATCAACTGGCTCTTCAATACCTGCCCCACAAAAAATTATGTGGACTTTCATTGCTGTCACCAACAAGGGCCCTTTTGGACACCAAGGCCTTCGATGTGTCTGAAAGCTCAAGAGCTACAATATTGAAGCGCAGCCACGCATTTAGTATATAGCTATACGGAATTCGACACAACCGTGTTTGCACTCCTTTACGAAGTGGGGTTTACTGATTTAAACTAGTGTGATGGAGATAGCTTTACAACCTTACTGAATCTTGACTACAATGGTGCTTATCCACGGAATAGCCCGTTTACTCTCATCAATAGCGCGGATTGGTTAGTATGTAGGGGCGCCAGACTCCATCAGGTCTCAGAAGAAGGCTACCCTGCGAGCTTCTTTCTGGCAATCTACTTTTTGGCGTTAGGCTTCGGCAATGGTTTAGGTGGGATGAGGATAAGGAACAAGGACTTACGTCGCTCATGGAGCAACAGTATCCGGATACGAACAAGTTCCTCTGCCTGCTTATGACAAATGACATGCGAGATGGCTGTTTATGCGCATGCTCAAAGGACAGTTGCAGTCCATTACAGCAAATATTACGGGGGCTATACTTCGTCGCGTATGACGGCGACGAGGACAGAGACGAAACCATCACTGAATTCGCCGCCATGATCGAAAGACTCCCCAATGTTGGAGCAGAACGGCTTTCGGAAGATGAATTGCGAGTCATTTTTTCAGAAGGCTGTACGCTACATTACCTTCGAGGCTTTTGAACTGACCCATACGTGCCATAGAATCAAGGGCTGGTGGTCAGGTCGTCAACCGCTCTTTGAACTAACAGACGTGGAAGATATCTGAAAGGTACGAGAGGAAGAAGCTACGCTGATTGACCAACTGGAGGAGTTGATGGTAGAGTTCACCTCAAAATACGACGAACGTGAGCTTGGACTGCATTCCTTCATTACAGAGTATTGGAAGCCACGTATGCTTAATGTTCATTTTCCAGAGGAGGAAGAGTTTGATCCGGAAGACAAGCAGCGAGTCCGGGAGCTTGGTGTGATATTGAGATAGTACAAATCTTGATGATTGATTAGCTTCTATTTGATGATAATATACGCTCTTTTCGTTTATGTCCATGGTTGCCTTTCTACCATCGCGCAAGAGAGCATATTTTAGAAGAATAGAGAGTAGTGAAACTAGAAACTCGTATACATCGCCAGGAGACACGCCTGTAAGCATTATTTCCACCTGCCCTATCGTATGATAGACTATTAAACAGCTAGTATCAGATGCCAGGCTGGAAGCATTGGCCATTTCGTGGTTTACGCTACAGGGCAGCCGCCTAGGCGTGAACTCATGTACCAGATACAATAATTCTCCCGGCTGGCCTGGGTCAGGGAGCTCGTTTTTACCATGGCAGAGCCAAGTGCTCCTTCGTGTCTCCGTCACTTAATCGCACGTGGCAGCTCTAAACATGGGAAGTGACCTATCGAAGGTTTAATACCTGATTAGGATTAGAGTGGAGTACGTACAGACAATGCTCCTCCCGTGTGGGGTAGACTACTACTACATAACCAAGATTGGGGATCGGCAAGGCAAGGCATGCCTAAGATAGTATACATCATCCTCGTGAACTTGTCGTTCTGTTCCGACTCAGCACATCCATTCCGCCGGAAGAGATTAGGTATGTGCGATGGCGTCGCGCACTCACAAAATATTGTCTCGGGCACGGCAGCGCTGTCTGCCGCACAAGATCAAGGTACGCACAAGGTTGTCTAGGAGGTCCCGTTATCCAAGATTATATATGCCACACAGCCGATGTTGCAAGTGTGACGCCCAACGGCCTTGTACCCTGTGCGCAAGAGCCGGCGTAGGATAATGTCACCGCTGTATCAGGCCCCCAGTGGAAGGCATACGGAGCTCGGTAGATTCTATCAGTGGCGCATTGGTGTATGCATATCTTATTCACAGTTAGTAGCTTCTCCCTGTTGTGTCCGTTCTCTGGATTTATACAACTGCATGGACAATATAGATTTAAGATGCCTCAAAGAATAGGAACCTGGATATGATCATCATAATTGTACATCGATATTGGCCTAGGCCTGTTTCTGTCTTCGCATGAAAAATATACTAGCTCTGATGCTCTTTAAAGTCATAAATACCAAGCACAAGCTGCAGCTGTAGCAACGCCTGCAGGATAGATCCAGCGAATAACAGCAGCGCAGACGACCGCACAGGAAGAACAGTATATAGAGAAATCGCAGCAAGCGTGAAGACCGCGCCGAGGGTCGCCATACCCCCCGATATCACCCGCGCAGTCCGGTTCCGCCGGAAGTTCATGATCGCGGGCCAGAGTGAGGTCGCTATACCGAGTAGCTGGAGGATAGACGAGGAAAGTAACTGGAAATAATCTGTGCTGGCAGTCGTTCCCTTTCCGTTCTCGGCGGCGTGCGTCCAGGCAAGCGCTGCGGGGATGCACGAGAGTAGGCAGATGGTAGGGACAAGGAACGCTAGGATGAAAGGCGTGCGGTGATTATTATTCGATCTGGAGGTGGTAGCGGTGATGTTATCTGATGCGACCTTGTCACGGCGCTCGGATCCTGAGCCTGACCCCTCCCTAGAGGCACATTGGATGTCAGTATTTCTTCGTCCACCTGACAGTAGCTGTTTAGCACTTACTGGTATTTAATACTGCCTAGATATGCAAGAGGGTTGGAGAGGATATTTAATGTATAGCACGCATCTTCGAAATATGTGTCCAACTGCTCTAGCCTCAACAGGAGCGATGACCTGGTTTCCCTTTCAAAATAATCCTTCTCAAACACCTCCACAACGGCCTTATAGAGAGCTTGCGATTTTCTGATCATCAGCAGCAGCGTTACTGTGGCACGGGTGAATGGAGGCAGGGATGTGCAATCTTCAATCTCCCGGAAAGTATTCATGTCGCTCAAATCGGGGCGCAGGTCAGGATCGTAGAACACAGGCTCGTCGTGCACATATGAATGGTATTCACCGAGGCAATCATCCTCTGTGTCCTGGATAAAGGTTTTCAACAGTAACATGGCCTTGGCGTGGAAGCCTCCATTCTGTAGCTGGGTGACCCTCGTAATGAGCTGCGCTTCGCTTAATGTCTCCAGCGATCTTCTGAATCTGGACGTTTCACAAGGCTCCTCGCAACTGCATGTTAGCGCGAGCTCGGAAAGCTTGGAGGTTATAGGATCGTCGTCGATAAGTGGCCGATATTGCAGCAGGTCTGAAGGTTCCCCGAGATCGCTTAACGTTCTGAGACTAACCAAGTCAAGAACGAGCAGTATATGCGCGATTTTCCGAAGAACGGATTTCTGGAGAGCTTGATCTGAATGAACTCTTTCTCGTTCCTTTGCTTGTTCTATCTCATGGTCAGCTTTTAGTAAAATATGAATAGCCGGTTGGGCGCTTACGAGTCTCATGATGGAGAGTAGCAGTAGGATACTGACGGCGTCTCCGAAGGATTCCTTGCGTTTCGATCATGGCTAAGAACTTAACACAGAGCATACAGAAAATTAGGGAACGTGGATGGGAAGGATGAGCAGCGAACGCGGACCTTTTTACGTTTGCTAGTTTGTATAGCAGGCTCAAGGGTGGCTGAGTCGGGACCTGGCGCTTCGAGTGTGGCTGAGAGAGGGTCATGGTGCCGACCAGGCGAGGCTCTCCGTACGGTTGGTTTATCGACCGCTCCTCAAGTTATCTCAGATGGTGGCGTGATGCTGACTGAAATACAACGAGGCAGAGCCGGGGGCAGATTCTGATATCGGTTCCTACAATGCTTTTCTTAAGAGTCTCGCAAGAACTATGTAGACAAACTCCCCTTACCACGAGATTAATCTAAATCCTGAAAGCTACAACCCTGCAGGTACCACTATATATCTGAAATACCTGTCGATTTATTTTTCTATGTACAACCTTTTTTTTTTTTTTGTGCTGAGGAGCAGTAGTGGCCTTTATCAAGGGCCTGATTTTCAGCTACAACCATTCCCTTGGCTCGCCATTGCCGAGGTCTGGAATATTTATATAGACCCTTCGATTAGGTGCCATACTATTCCTCTACCCTTGTCCTTCCTTACCATCAAACAATTAGGTGACAGCCTCGCCTCGAGCTGGTGGCAGACCGCACTATTTGTTACGCGGCCGATGATGCTTCTACCGTGGTATATGCACGTGGACGATATGACGCTTAGCTTTTGGGGGCGGGGGTTCGAGACTGTCAGTTTGCTTGCGTCAGTTCTTCTGCATAATTATATGCTTATGGAGGGGCATTCAACCTGGTGAGTCTCAAATTCTCTTTGCTGTTGTTTGGGCTAGATTGCTTATTACTGGGATGGAGTACCCTAGGATCCAAGGCGTCTGTCTGGTTGGCAACTGGACACTAATAGCCATTGCTACCTTTTTTTCATGATGATCAATTTATAGCGGCTGTGGCTGCAAAGTGATCTTTTGATGGATCTATTAGATATACTCGGCTTTTTTCAAGCTTCCTGGATTTATTCGGTTACCTATGCAAATCGTTTACTGTTCCTTCTTTTTCTGCATCTCGCCCGTTAACCTTGAGAAAAACAGGGATTTTGCAGAATATGCGGCCCCGTCAACGACCCCTTACGTATGCTTGGTGCCTAGGGCATATCGGATCATGCCTAGATAAGTGGCTGTTCCGGTTAGCCGGTTACGACTTGTAGATGGCTGTCGATCTTGGAGGAATTGGTATAGAATTCGAGTATCGGCATGTGGACTTACCATACGAGGTTAAACTCGGGTCTCCTGCACTGGAGCGGACTAGCTGCGCCACTTGTTCATTTGGCTTCTTCTCCATACGACGGGTATATATCCTCACTGGACGGCCTTGAATCTTTGGAATACACCAGGTTCAATAAGTAAAGAGAAACAGAGAAAATCATAGACCAGAATGTCTAGCACGCCTCCCCTGCCAACAATCGCCATCGTCGCCGGCGTCTGGTAGTGCTTAGAGCCCTACGTGCCGCACCAAGATGACTTGGCAAAGCTCGGCTACGAGTCTGTCTGTCAAATCCCTCCTTCCATCTGCCTGTCTCACGGCACATCGACCTTGAAGCGGACATTGCATTTGTTTGCGTGACAGCGTCCTCGCTCCACTGGTTGTTACCGGCAAGGAAGCCATTGTGGTCCTGCACTTGTTCGCGGGCGTCTACAGCGGCGGCGCCCTGAAGGGTCTCAGCAAGACCGAATACGCCCAGCAGGGCAAGCCAGGTGGTGTTGTCGCTGTCGTGTATGTCGCTGGACCCTGTGTCCCCAGCGGGATGATCACCCTGCCGCTTCTTGGGACTCGAGAAGACCTCGTACCCTGATGACGCTAGACGTTTGTTCCCTTTTATTTGGCCCTGTATTCCCTAGATGGATCTTTTCTGATAAATAGGAAAAACCGCAGGAGCCAACGTGTCTTCTCAGCTCTGTCGACCCAGTCTCGCTCCTCTTCCACAAGTTGCCCGACGAGGCGAGATCATGGGCGAATAAGATAAGACGTCAGGCAGTCAAACCGCTACAGGAGGCTGTCTCTTACGCACCGTTTGAAGACCACTTCCACAAGGGCCATCTGGCGTTCCTGAAGTGCGCAGAGGACGAGTGCGTCCATCCGCCTGGCCAGGCAAAGTTCATCGCAACTGCTGGTATCCGGGAGATTGATAAGCTGCCAACGAGCCACATGCGGTGGTTAGAGATGGCGGATGCCACGGCGGGGAAGATCTTGGATTTGGTGGAAAGGGTCCGGAGGTAGCTCCTAGCCAGCTAGTTGAGTACTGATAAACCAGCGTTTGATCTGGGACCCGGTCCGAGATACAGCAACTGTTATCCAAAGCTCTCTCAACCAGGCCAATTAGAGATCATAACACTGTGTACAAGTCGCTCGTCTTCCTCAACTTTAGCTTCACTATTTACAACCTCTAGCTTAAACCCCCAAGCGCGCGCAACCCGCTCATCAGGCCGATACCCGCACTTCCCCTTCCACATGAGCGTGGCAACATTCCCCTCCCCCGCCTCCTCTCTCTCAAAAACAAAGAACGTATCCGGCATAAAAGTAAAATAGAACTCGACAGACTCGAGCCGCGGCATACACCGCGCCGCATATCCCAACGAGATGTTGGCGAGGTGGCATAGTTCAGTCTTGAGAACTCCGCGGTAACAGAAGAAATCGTTGGCCATAAAATCTTCGAGCTGCGCGGTGTAATCCGAGGCCGAGTCGTCGAGGTCGTCGATGCCTGCGTCTTCGGAGTCGGAGGTCGGGTCGAGAAGCCATTTGCCTGGTAAGATGTATCGTTAACGTGGTGTGAGAGTTGAGGGAGCAGAAGTGGGAGAGGTCCTATAGCTAGGACGACATACCCTCCGGAAGGAAGTTTCCTCGCTGGATCCCGAGCTCCTTGAGATTTGGCCAGACGATACGCTCGCCACACGGCTCCCCATGGCTACCGAGGGGGCACAGGAAATCATTTGCCAGTGGCACATAGCACAGTTGCAGCTTCTCAAGACGAACGCTTATAATTCGCAGATTGGTGGAGAATAAATCAATCGCATTAGGCGCTAGAAGCGGTGCCGAGAAGCTCTGGTGGAAAACTGGTTCGGGGGGTTGGAGAAACTCGAATTTTCTTAGAGTAGAAGGTAACCGAAGAAGGCCGTTTGCGAAGGCTATCGTTGCCAGTCAGGTTAGCTAGTCGACGCATCTTACCATGAGAGATAAGGGGTGGATAATAGTCTTAATCTCTTACACTCGCGTCGCTGCTGCATATAATCTAAGTGATCCGGCCGGATATCATCTTCCGCTTCCCAGCGGAAGTGTGAAAGTGCAGGACAGGCCTGTGCGATACAGCAGGCCGCTTCAGGCCATACCGGCTTCTCGTAACGATGAATCCTATCGCCCTTGAAATACGGGCCTTCAAACTCAAGGCTGCTAACGCACAGTGCAGGAGGTAGTTGCGGGTGCTGCTGCAGCTGGCCCACGCCCATGCTCTTTGGAAACTGTGCCCTGTACGGCCGAACGACCCATTTCCCTCGAGCATAGTCACAGTAATCACTAGCACTCAAAAAGCGTTCTGTGCCGGGCTCGATAACGTCTTCGTCGCGCCCTATTGTTCGTAAGCAAAGGGTTAGGCGACACTCTGCGCCCCACGAGGTCAACATATTGAACAGATCGAGCACTCCAGACTTGAACACGTCGTCGTTTGCAATCCGGACAGCGTTGTCGGGTTTATATGTCGGTCCGCGAGCTCTGGTGATAATGCTTTTGTAGTCTGGTAGGTCGAAAGGCAGAATGACTTGGCAGATGATCTCTCGAAGCATCTTACGCCGAGCAATAGCATGGTGAGTAGTAGATGTCAGAGACTCGAAACGCGCAAGCGTGATGGTCCCCTTTCCTGTTAAGTAGTCCTCGCTGTGGACACAGAGCTGGTCGTAGATATAGGGCTCGAAAGCCGCTTGCCACTTGCGGCAGACCAACGCATACTGTGCCAAGAAGCTGCCAGAGTCCCGGCGCCGATACTGCGCAATCTGATCTATCAGCTCGAGGGGAAGATGTGGAGCCATTGTTGGATGTTTGAAGAAGAGAGAGAAAGAGGGGTAATGCACACACTTTGATCTAGTCTTCTTGGCAATCTGATATGTATTTACCTATCGGATTGTTGCAGCAGAAAAGGGTCTATACATACACAAATAGCTACAGATAATCACTAGCACGAATAAAAGAAATAGCAAAAAACATACAGCAGTGGAATCTGAAAATATAAGCTTTAGTTTTGCCAATGTTGTTTATATAAATCAATCCTAACCCGGAAAAATCACGAAGACTTGAAATCTTTGAGTGTATTTGTACTAACAACTAAAGACACGCTAAGTTGCACGCTACTACGAGGAAGTACCTACCTTCATTGAAAATATTCAAATGTACTGTCTATTTCGGGCATCCAGCCACCAAAATGCGCTACAGCGATGAGATCCGGGCTATATGTCTCCAAAACAGCCGCAAAGCCCTGGAGGCTTGGGTTAGTCAAAAGCGGGAACCAGACCCAGACTACGTCGCGCCTCTCCCTGAATTGTTACAGGGCGCTACAGACTATCACGCAGACCAGATCGCAGCCTACTGTCTGGAAAAGGGCCAGGTGGCTCATCAGGGAGTGATGACTTCGGTCGTGGTCAATGACTCCTTTGCCGTTTACCAATTGTTAGTCAAGCATAAGGCCATTGACATTAATTACTATGTGCCTTGGTATGGAGATATTCTTGGTACAATGGCCTATGATAATAAGCTTGACTAGGTAAAGTTCTGTCTGGAGAATGGTGCAGATCCGAATTATAACCTTGTCAAGGAGTTCCAGAGTGCACTGGCATGTGCTGCTTACACGGGTAATATCGAGATGGTGGACCTGTTGCTTCAGCATGGAGCACGGCTAAAGGACAGTAATGCGATTGTTCGGGCAGCGATCCAGGGCAATTTGGAGCTTGTCAAACATCTCCTCGCGAATGGGGCGGATATTAATGAAGTGGGGATCAAAGGGCCGGCGGGTGACGAACGCTACTATGATATGGGAAGCCCCCTTCATCAGGCTGCTACAAAGGGATATACAGAGATGGCGCTATTTTTGATCTATGCAGGAGCCAATATCCACCTAAAGGACCCCTTGGGACAAACCGCAGAAAACCTGGCTCTGAAAAACAACCATACAGAGATTCTCAACGCTCTCCGGGTGTCGTGAAGGAATAATTCATACACTAGCGGTCCACTGTACTTCAATACATCACCTCGACTAAACACCTACAGGCTCTCGGATTGACTACCGTCTAGAAAGTGGGGTTGCTCAAGCTGAAGTAGTGGAAGATTGGGCTGCATCTCGGGGTGGTCCGGAGAACTGCTCCAGTCTATCTCTTCTTCTGTAATTAAACGATTCATTTATGTATATACAGGACGCATCTTGTTCATCGACCGACCGCGCATATCTGGGACCCAATTTTCACACCGACTTGGGATGAGTTTGATCCGATGAAATTCTATCGAACACTAAATAAGGTCTGGAATATGTGTCATCCTGGGCTGAGACTTAACCTACGATTTTCTGGGGGAGGTTGGGGTATATAGCCCTGCTCCGAAGAACCTTAGTTTAAAGCAATGCGGAGAATCACCTCGGAAATCCCATGATACAGTCTTCTAGCCCAGGATTGCCGATCCGGGTACCCATGTTTTACGGCCCTTATTTCCGGAGGAGATGATTTCTCTACATGTCGCTGCTTCACCAAGCTGTAGCCCGAGTACTTCTGCTGAAACAGGAGGAGCCCTGTTCCAGTTTCCTCAGGAAACGCTGGGGCATATTGAAACACCAAGCGCAAATCTATCCTCTAGGACATTAAAGTTTCGACTTCCCATTATGGGATCTCAAGTCAGAGTGACTATGTCTTTATTATCACTAATGAAGGTGCTGGACATCGCTATTCAACCAACCTACCGTATATTGAGCCCTGGCCCAGCTTACATATCCGAGAGATCTTGGGAACGTATAGAATTGGCTGGAGGGCATCTATCGCATCATCACGATCTAGGCTCGCTCTGCCCCTTCCGGGACAAGACGGTCTCAACACTCGAAAGCTGGTTTGATGATCAGTCAGATGGTGATCCCAGCGTGCATACACACCCTGGTCGGTGGATCCAGCGAAGGACCAGAGTGCTCCTCCTATTCGTTCTAACCCCGCGGGAATGTGCAACTTCATCAACGGCGTATTGGTCCGCACATGCGGGCCATCCTGCATTTAAGTTGACGAGGGAGCCGATTCTTGCGGGCGCATCGTCAGTTCATCGCAGCCTTGCCCTCGGGTGAAAGATACGCGGTGGGTTTATAAAGATTTTGTTTGTTTCCTTAAATGTTTTATTTCGCTTGATGATAGGCTCGAGAAACATACTCTTTGACTCGGTATCTTTCCAGGGCAAGGAGAATTAGACTCTTAGGTTCGTGAGTCTAGGATTTGAAGCAAGGCAGATTCCAAGTTTAGTTACACAGTGAGGCTGAATCTGCCCATCCACGCCCTTGAATCAGCTCTTCAATGAACCTGTATGTGAGAGCCTAACTTTTTTTCCCCTCTCAACTCGATTCGGGCTCCGTCTCTCTGGTTTTGCTCACCACGATGGACGCTCCTTCCCGGGAAGAAGACATCGACCACATTCAACAGGCCTTGCAGACTTTGTCTTGCTCAGATTTTGATTACTGTGCGCAGTACAGCGAACTTGGAAACCATTTTCGGGCCGTGTATGAGAAGACTGGGAACACACAGGAGTTGGACCAGGCTGTTGAATCGCGAAAATTGGCGTCTGAAGCTTCAACTATTGATGATCCGTCATACCCGAGTCATCTGAGGAATTACGGATGGTGGCTGGGAGTCCGCTATGAAGCATCTAACGAGACTGAAGATCTTCTGCAGGCCATCAGTACCACCAGGGCTGCCTTGGAGGCCATGCCTGAGGACTACTATGATCGCACCGCCACCTTGAACGACCTTGCCCTCTGGTCTCGGACTGCGTCCGAGGTTACCGGAGAGACAGACCATATTAACCAGGCAGTCCAGTTCGCGCGCCTTGCTGTAGCAGCAACGGCAGATGACGACCCGGATCTGATCCCATTCCTGGAGGCTTTAGCCACGTGTCTCGAAGGCCGTTACTACCAAACACTTGAGTTGCCTGAAGACCTGGATCAGATTATTGTGGCTAGAGAGCGCATACTGCAAGTGATGCCACTTGACTCTCCGGACCGTGCCGACTATGCCGTTCAGCTCGGAGAATGGCTCTGCACCCGTTTCATGCGTGCAGGCGTAGTCGAGAACATTCGCCGCGCGATCGAGCTTGGAGAATCACTTGCTTATATACACGATCGACCTCCCGATGGTGATAGGTACCCGAATTGGAGGTTACACCTCGAGGACTACGTGCACTGGCTTCGGCATTTGTATTCTAAAACTCAAACACTCGAGGACATGGACCAGGAGATCGAAGCCGCAAAGCGGTTTGTCGAATTCAGCCCCGCGAATGATTTACCACGGATATCCATTCTAAATTTCCTTGTTGACTGGCTTGAGGAGCGCTTCATAATCACCAAGGACTATGGCATTCTCGACCAGGCGATAGAATATGGACGACTTGTTGCTGGTAAAGACAATGCTGACCCCGAAGCTAAGCCCGTATTCGAGTTTTCTTCTCCAAATTTGGAGTCGGACCACGATAAAACTCTCCTGCAGTGTATTGATTACCTGATAAGAGTCTTGTGGAGGCGCTTCCTAGTCGTGCAGTCCAGCGACGACCTCGACTGGGGGATCACCCTCGCGAAGGTGGTGCTGGATGCTCTCCCGCCAGAGCACGAGGACAGACACAAGTTCCTAGGCACCCTTGCCGATCTACTGCAAAAACGGTTCACAATCAAGGAGGATATGCAGGATCTGGATGACCATATAGAGCTGTTTAGTTTAGTTCTAAGCGGGATGCGCTTGGCCCCCGACCATCCGGATATGATTGCGACTTCAAACACATTCGCGGTCAGTCTCCATGTGCGATTTGGGCGGACGAAAGATCCAGTCTACATGGACCGCGCTATTGCAGTCTTCACCAAACTGACAGACGCTCTGCCACGGACGCACCCGAGTTCTTCACAGTCGTTTTGTAACATTGCAATAGCGTATGAGAGGAAGTATGATCATCGGGGCTAGAGCGAGGATCTGGATGAAGCTGTCAGCGCATCAACCTTGGCCGCTAGCATAGCAACCGAGCTTGACCAGCGGCTTGACCGTCTCTACGAGTCAGCGCGGCACTTGTATAAACGGTTCCAGCGAACCGGAAACAACGCCGACCTTGATGAAGCAATCCGTTCAGCAAAGGAAGCCTCAGATGGTGCCTCTCCAACCTCCTCCACTCTCTGGCCTGAATATCAAAATAGCCTTGCAACATACCTCGGGGCACGGTTCGAGCTAATGGACGATAGGGACGATCTGGAAAATGCGATTGCGGCTGCGTCTCGCGCGTTGGCAGCTTACCCAGAGAATGACGTGCGTCTGAGTGTCCCGCGATTCAATCTTGGGAATATGCTCCGTCTCCGATATCAACGGACGGAGAATATCGAGGACCTCGAGAAAGGTATCGAATTGCTGGATGCGGCCGCGGAATCACACCCAGCGACACTCGGGGGGCGAGCGCACGTCCTCAGCGGCCTTGGGACCATGCTTCGTGCTCGGTTTCGAAGACTTGGGAAGATCAAAGATCTGCACCGATCCATTGCAGTCTCCAAGGAGGCTCTGGGACTACATATGCGGAGCCAGGTGGAAAGATCCGTTATTCTGGACAGCCTGGCGATTAATATCCGTGAGCTATTTGAGCAAACTGGACGGATCGAGGATCTGCAGGAAGCAATAGAATTCCACTAGTTGAGTCTAAAAAAAACTCCTGATGGTGATATCACCAAGCCTCTCATGCTCAACAACTGGGCTATCGCCTTGATAACTCGCTATTGACAGATTGGGGATCTGCGCGACCTCAATGAGGCTGTGACATTGGTCGAGCAGGCCCGGGAGCTCACCCCAGAAAACCATTCGAATCACATATTACTGTATACAACTCTAAGCGAGGCCCTTTCAAAGCTCTTTGAGCGTACGCGAGAGTACAAGGATCTCGACCAAGCCATCAACTACGCCAAGATCGTGGTTGAAGAATGAGGCAAACGAAACCCGCTGTTGCAGGATGGAACGCAAAACCTTGCTCACAGGCTGGGGCTACGATTCGAGTACAGCGGTAGCATGAGCGATCTCCATGAAGCGATCGATGCAGCGCGCAGGGCAGTTGAGATGTTGCCCTTGGACCACAAGGACCGATCAAAAGCTCTCTACCAGCTTTCCATCCGGCTGGGAAACCGGGTTGAACGTTTGGGGGATATAGACAACCTAGACAAAGCCATCGGACTCGCTCAGCAGGCTGTAGACTTCGTGGGTGCAGACCACATTGAGCGAGCCCAGTACCTTATCAGCCTCGCGGATTTGCTCCGGGTCCGGTACGAGCGTACAGGGGAACGTGAGAATATTAACCGTGCGACCCAGGTCGCACGCACGGTTGTCGACGCTACGCCTGCCAGTCATCCTGACTATGCACATCGACTCAATGCGCTTGGTGCGACACTGGGTGCCCTATTCGAACGGACAAAGGACGTCGAAGCCCTTGATGACTGTATACGTGCTCTCGCAACTGCTGTAGACGTTCTTGACATCCCCATCATATCACGCTCTGGGTATCAAATGAGCCTTGGGAATCGCCTAACGCAACGGTATGACTTTCACAGACAAGAATCTGATCTGAACGAGGCTATCCGGCTCTACGAGTCCGCCACTGAAAACACAGCAGTAGGCCAGGAAACTCGGCGCGGGGCCCTCAATAACCTTGCAGCCAACCTGATCCGCGGGTCCGAGAAGAGCGAGAAGAAACATGAGCAGCTGAGCCGGGCGTCCGAAGCTGCGCACAAGGCCGCGGAGGAAACGCCGCGCGATCACCCCGATCGGGGAACGTACATGTTCAACTTGGGCTTGATCCTGGCGACGCAGTATGAAATTACGGAGGCCTCCACTGAGTTTGATCAATGCGTCCAAGCCTTCAAAAATGTGTTGGATTGCAATAATGCTCGACCGATGATTCGTCTCCGTAGCGCTGAGTGGCTCGGCACGATGTTTGCATATACCGGCGTATGGGTGCAGTCCGCGCAATTCTTCCGAGAAAGCCTCGATCTTATCCCGATGATCAGTCCTTTGTATCTGCCTAACTCAGATAAGCAGCACCTGCTGGCCGGGTTTAGTGGGATGTCATCAATGGCGGCGGCGGCGGCCCTTAATACTGCAAGTCCAGCTGTGGAAGCCCTGGGTCTTCTTGAATTGGGCCGAGGAGTTATCGCAAGTCTCGTCATGGATATGCGTGCAGATATCTCGGATCTTCAGGCCCAGTTTCCCGACGTAGCTAGCCAATTCATTGCCCTTCGAGATGCTCTCGACGTGCCGGAAACTCAATCAGGGCTCGAAACGTCCCTGTGGGAAAGGCGATCCAGAAAACGCCGCGAAAAGGAGCAACAGTTTCACGAAACATGCAGTTCGATCCGGTTGAAAGCTGGATTCGAAAGCTTCTTGTGTCCGCCAACTCCTGACCAGATACTGGCTGCTACGGCTCTGGGGAGTATCGTTGTCGTCAACATCAGCAAGGTTCGCTCGGACGCTTTCATTATCACCCCAGCTGGGGTACAGCTGGTACAGCTTCCCGAGGTGGATTTCACACAGGCAGAAGAAATAGGTCAGAAATTACTTTCCCCTCATCTGTATGGGAACCATGTGGTGACATGGATCCTTGAACGGGCATGGGATGTGATTGCACAACCGTGTCTCGAGGCACTCGGGGTGCATGGACCTCCAGCCGATGGCACCGACATACCTCGAGTCTGGTGGATCCTCACCGGGCCACTCAGCCATCTTCCCATCCACGCCGCAGGACGGCATACCGCGGCGGGGCTGGGCGAGACTGTGATGGATCGCGTGATGTCGTCCTACAGCTCCTCCATCAAAGCTCTGATCCGTGGTCGTCAGCAGCAACAGAAAGTCGATGTCAGTGAGGAGCGGAAGAGTGGTTCCCCCCCTTCTGCTTTGCTTGTGGCTATGGAAACGACCCCCGAACAGAAGGCGCTCCCCTTTGCCCCGGACGAAGTCGCCATGGTCGAGAAACTCTGCGAAGAGATGGACCTACAGCCCATCCACGCGAAACAAAACCGCAAAGCGGACGTGTTAAGCACACTCAAAAAGTGTACCGTGTTCCATTTCGCGGGCCATGGAAAGTCGCACGGGTCCGACCCCTCGCGTAGCTGCCTGCTCCTTGAAGACTGGCAGACGAGCCCGTTATCCGTGGCCGACCTCCGCGACAACTGGCTGGGCGGCCGCGCGCCATTTCTGGCATATCTTTCAGCGTGCTCCACTGGATCTAACAAGTACAACAGGCTCGCAGACGAAGCCGTCCACCTGGTCAGTGCGTGCCAACTGGCCGGATTCCGCCATGTGATTGGGACCTTCTGGGCAGTTTCCGACCGACACTGTGTCGATGTGGCGAAAGCGATCTACGATGTGCTACGAAGAGAGGGTATGACGGACTTGGCTGTGTGTCGGGGGCTTCATCATGCCATCCACCAACTTCGCCGCCTCGATATCCAGTCACGCGAAGCAAGGATCGCAAAGGAGGACGTGCGACAGCGCCATGGCCGGCAGGAGTGTAAGAACCCGTTTCTCTCTGGCGGCTCCAGCTCTCGCACACAGACCAGCAGCAATGGCAATGGCCACCGTAATAACAAGAAAGGGCTTGGCAGGGAACAGCCGACCCTCGGACTGTTTGTCAGGTTGGCAGATCGTTGGTATACGCGGGAGGCCCTCGCCCCGCCGCTTTCTGGATTTGTTGATGATGAAGGGTGTTCTCTGACTGAGGCACTTGGTCATGAGAGAGAAGAGAGAGATGCGGCATTTTCTGATAATGATGACGAGGATGAGCCGTCGTTGACTCCTCTGCTTTGGGCCCCGTACTTTCACCTTGGGGTGTAATGGAATATATCCCCTGGACACAAGTACATATATAAATGGATATGCCATGATAATTACTGTTCTAATTGTTCTGAATGCAGATCTCAGTAATTAGACTGAGAACTAGGAAAGCGGTTAGAAAAAGGGTGTGTGGCGGAGAGACCCACCATGGTTGATGGCATTTTACGGTTGAATGTTGAGTTAATTTAAGAATACTCAATATAATGTTTTCTTTTTCCTATTTTCAAGCAATTAAGTAGATCATGGAATGAAGCCGTCCTTCAACGGAATTGCCCAGCACCTGTAGTATGTAGCAGTAGTAGTAGTACCTGGGGACCAATGTTGTATATGTAGCCGAAAAGAAAAACGAAGAAAAAGGGTATCCTCCTTACACCATAAGCAAACAGAGTTTATCTGACAGTCAGACCAACCTAGCAGCTGGATACTGTATCCCTCCGTGCAACCGCCGCCGCATAATGCTCCCGTTCTCGCTTCGCCCGATCTTCAAGATACCGGTAATGTCTTCGAGTTTCCGCCTCGAGACGCATCGACCTCTCAGGCTCAGGAAGCTGGGAAATGGCAATCTTAGCGTACTTGTAGGTGTGCTGTTCACGGGCGTCGTCGTCGTCAAGCTTTGCTCGGAAGGCTGCCTCACTTTGGTCGGCTTCACTTTCCGTGTCGAGGTATTTGTTCGAAGTCTTCCAAGATTGGGAGAAGAATCCGAGCAGTCGTTTCTCTCGCTTCGAGAGCCAGGCGACAAAGTTGACATCCGAGAACGATGACGCGGTTGGAGAGCTGAGGACGACAAACGATTTCCGCTGCTTTTGGAAGGCGCGGACGTCAAAGAGTAAATCCTGGCACAGCAGGACATCCGATGTCAAGCCATCAAGGATGAAGAACTGTCTCGTCGATGTCCTAGACCGGCCTTTCCTCCTCGCTTTGGGGTCACCATACACTTGGAAACAGGCATTGAACTGCCCGAGGATCCGCGCACGACTGCCGTCCGCCAGCATGACTTCCTCATAGCCAGGCCGAGGCTTTTGAATATCTGCCCCACCATGCCGTTTCGCCCACTGCGGCGAAGCAAGGTTCATCTCGGCGCCTGTGTCAGCGTTGGCGTGCACGGGGATGCCGTTGACATAACAGAGCATGCGTTCTTTGGCGATGTTCATATGCAAGATGCGCGGGATCGCTGATGATCCAAACGGGGTCGTCGTCTCCTTCTTTAGGCGATTAGTATACCGCGTCAGCGTTTCTGTATCTTTGAGAAACTTCCGACCTAGGATCATTGGTACGGCAAGGGTGTTGAAGACTCTAAAAACGACGGGGACCTTGAGGTTTTTCTGCTTGTTGTTCCCTTTTGCAAAAGAAAGTGGAACGCTCACAACACCGCAGCTCTTAACCACACGGCCGTTAGCTAGTCGGAATGTAGTGTCGCTGCTGCCATAGCCCCTGGCATCGTGTTCGACTTTGAGTCCCAGGCGGCGGGCACACGCGGATGATATGGCATTCTCGTCCGCTCCTGTGTCCGGTAGGGCATCGACTTCGGCGCCAGCGATTCGCAGGGGTAGGACGAATCTCGACCTCCTATGCCTGGCTGGTACTGTGACTAGTGGCCCATTGCAGTCTTTCTGCTGACTCTGAAACAAGCTGAATAGATCTCCCCAGCTTCTAACATGATCCTCATTGAGTGTACATTTCCCCGACAAGCCCATCCTGTCGAAAATGGAAGCTTTGCTCATGTAGGCGCCCCAGATGGGTACAATTCGAGACGTAAAGTCAAAGACATGCGTAGAATCCGACGGCAACGTCCAAAGCCCATAAAATATCAATAGGCCGCCCATGAAAGTATGACAACAGTCCCGACCGATATCCTTCGTAATGTCTATGGCGCCGTCGCACCAGGCGAGGAAGGCAGCCCCTATCATGGCGAAACACACGAGGCCAGCAGAAATACCGAGTCCCAGTATCCTCGTACACAGGGCAGCGTCGTTCCATCGATTCCGGACAGGAACGTCGTGATCCTCTTGCAGACTCATCAGGGTCCTGCCGTACGATGAATAGGGCCCGACAGACGTCACCAGGAAGGTTCCGACGCCTTCCACGACTGTGGCACCGGAAATAATGAACGGGTCCATTTTGCCACGGATATGTCGCTCCTCGATGGCTCGATAGACTTCGTGTGCAGGTATTTTCCTGAGTAGGTCCGACTCTCCTGTCGCCGAGGACTCATCGCACTTGACGCCGTGGCCGTTGATGAAGATTCCATCGACTGGAACCACGTCTCCAGGCTCGAGGTGTAGGACATCGCCAACTAGAATGTCGTGAATGGAGATCATGGTCGTTTTCCCAGAGCGAATGACCTTGATGAGACGATCTTCTTTTCTCTTCTGGAGTCTCTTCCATCTTCGTTCCTCGTGCGTATCCAAGGTGGCGCTCACCAGCACCACCATCGAAACAGCCAGGAGTATCGCGAATCCTCCAATCCACTCCCATCCCTCGCTGTCGTGAAATCCAAATGCAATTAGTATTATTGCGGCTATTGTTGAGAGCCACAGTATCTTGTTTTCACAGGCCACCGTGGCATAATGAAGAAAACTCTTCCCTCGGCGTTCAGGGAGCATGTTGTGTCCGAACACTCGTTTCCGATCAGAATAAGGGGTATCCCCGCCGTTCTGCGTCGTCGTGCGCGCCCATTTCGAAAGTGCTCCTCCTCCTATTGAACTCGGTGGTGACTGGGTATAGGAAAACGATGCTGGCTCTGTCCCCGTTGCCTGCTCGAACCTGACCCTTCCCTCCAACTGCCCGGTAACCATGCGAACCGTCACCCCGGCATGGTGGCATTTTGCCACGGCCTCGGGGACCTCAGGACGAATGGGATCCTGGATACCAACAACACCAAGGAATGTCATATCGCTTAGCAGTAGAGCAAGATCCGCCATGGAAGGATCTTCTATATTATCCACAAATTCGGGAGGCCATTCTGCAAAGTCCCGGGAAACCAAGGAGATAGTCCGGAGTGATTGCTCGGCGTAATTTAGAATAACCCTGTTAAGGCGCTCGCGCTCCTCCAAGCCTAGTGTTACCTGTCCCGATGCTGTCCAGAGTAAAGAACTGTATCCAAGAAGGATTTCAGACGCACCCTTGACAAGGAAGCGATATGTACCATTAGATAATTGGGTAACAGCTCCCATCCACTTGCGGCTGGAATCAAAGGGAATTAGCTGTATAATAGTGGCATTGGCACGTTCCTCAGCCAAGGAGGCCATTCCAAGGATATCACGAGCGAACCCGAGAAGTGCAGTTTCTGTTTTCGAGCCGATAAATCCAGGGATACCATTTTCCTCGCCCTCAAATACTGTGGAGTTGATAGCTACTGATTCGATTATCATTTGTTTGCGTTCGGAGGCCATGTTGTTAGCGAAAACTGCAGAGTTGTTACTCGTCTGGTTCTTATTATCGAAATGGTCGAGGCCAAAAGTGCCGGCAACGACAGTCATGCGGTTCGTAGTGCCCTCATCCACACTCAGACCATTCCGTATGTCCGTCCGCAGGCCCTTTTCAATCCCCGAAATCCCACCGAGAGCGTAGAACGCAGCAAGACTCTTCGGATTCAACAGTTTGTTTAACTGGCCCGGCGAAAACGCGAATGGGTTGTCAACAACCTCGAAGTCTGCGGCTGCTTCGGCCCCAGGATCTGGGCGGAGGGCGTCGCGAGGATGCACGGTATCCCACTGACTGAAGTCCATCGGCTCATCTTCGTTTGGCGGTTTACGTGCCAGAGAGGGCTCGAGGTGCAACATTTTGCCCAGCTGGGCAATGAGGGTAGGAAGCCCCACTCCCTAGATGGCTAGCTGCTTGGTAGCGATGATCACGGCGAGATAGACTGGGGTTAGGCGACGTTCCGCTTGCAGTGAATGCCTCTAGTCGTGTTTCACAATATCAGTACGCATTTCATATAGTGCAGATGGCTGGTGTGCCGATGGAATATCTTTACCTTGGTAGGGGCTGCAGTGCTGAAGATGTGATGTTGGACGAGTATGTAACGATGCAATGGATGATTACAAGATGAATCGCAAGATTGAAGGGAAGAGAAGAATCAAAGATGGATGAGTGGGATCAAGATCTGATGCGCTGCGCTCCGCCTCACTCAGTCGTGCTCAGCCCCTCATCGCCAGCCCAGACCCCGCCAAGCAATGCACGATGACGCCCGACGAACGTCGCCTTGTGGGATTCATTCTATCCGTTTTCACCATCTCCCCGCACGGAAACTTGCTATCTCATCGAGATCCATCGATACATTTCACCTCCCAATCCTCGGGTATGAGCGTCGACCCCGAAAACGACGGATTCGAGCTCCAGTACGTCAAGGGCTTCCCCTCTCTCGCCCAGTTCATCGCCAGGGATTACGACCATAGCACATTTATCTTCAAGCGCTTCGATGAGCTGTCGGCGCGAAATCTGCTCTATCTCCAAAGCGAGCTCGCGGGCCTCCAAGCGCTCCAAGACCAATATGACCGCGAGGATGTCAAGGCGTCGTTGGAGGCCAAGGAAGGTCGACGAGATTGGGATGAATTTAAGAGTAAGGCTGGCTCCGCCGAAAATGGGAAATTCCCAGAAGACAAGAAACGAATGGAGCTTGCGCTGAAGATTCGAGCGGCGTTGAGGGAGTACAAAGAAACGATCTTGTTGGATTCGGCGCTTCTCTCCATGCCCAGACCGTCGAGGCGGACATACGAGGCTTTCCGGAATCATTATTACCATGAGGACTGTTCTCCTTCTTCTTCGGGTGTACCTTCGAACAGGTTCTCGGTGTTGCAGGGGAGCAGCGAAACAATCTACAGCGACCGCGATGACCTGGTAGCCCTCGTTCGCCCGCCCGTGGAAGATCGGATCTCATCCTTCCTCCGAGATCACTGCTCGCTTCTCTTCATGGACCGGAAACGAACAGGAAAAGCGAATGGTAACCCACTCGTCTATCTCTCTTCAACCCGAATCGCAGTCATCGCAGCCATGCTGAACATCATCCTCGCCGCTGCAATGTTGTTCGGATCCATCTTCAATCTCTACTACGTTGAGGGCCCCAAGAAGAGGCTTGCCATCGTCGCCGCATACACGGTCGCGTTTGCACTCTGTGTAGGACTGTTGACGAATGCGGGTCGTGCCGAAGTCTTTGCTGCTTCTGCTGCTTATGCAGCTGTTCTAGTAGTGTTTGTTAGTGGGAACCTGCAGAGCTAACCGTCGTCAACCAAGAAACGAATTGCTCTCTTTCACTGCAAGCGCGTATCACTGCATTCTTGGTGTACATTCTGAAGCATTAGATTGATTAACATCGGGTATATCGTTACATGTCCTGTGTTTTCCTGGCTATGGGCTATTTTATATATGACTGCTGTTGATATAAATGTCCTTTAGTTATCCTTTCCCGTCGCTCGGAGGTTCTGGCATATCTCTGACAAGTATTGTTTTTCTTTTTTGTTCTCCTATCTGTCCCTCCAGTTGTATCAATCACATGCGATGTTGTTCACAAGTTTGACCCATGAGGCCAAGTATGCCAAACGGGGCAAGAAGCCAATGACAGGAAGAGAACGCAGAGTCGAACCACGTAGCTCTTTCAACACAGAGCATACTTATAATAAAAAATACGATCGGATGGTTCTAAATTGTAATCTTCGTGCCATATTGCGGCTCTCGGCTATCTGACCATTTGCATATAAATATCCGCGATGATGGCTTTCCGACTACGTTTACCACTGCCTATCGTGGCATTGCTATCTCTTATCATCCTCACACACGGCTACAGTCGCACTGACAACTTCATCATCTGTGGCGGCGTCGGCTGCGATGAATGCAGTCCACCCGGTCTACGGGATTCTCCTGGTAAGCGCGAGGACACTGAGCTGGCTGAATAGTCTCTCCTCTTGACAAGATGTCTCTCACTAAGCACCCTCAAGGAATCGGGATCGACCTGACTAGGGAGTATGGGTAAGCTTATTTTCTTAATAGTGTCTGCGAGGAAGCCAGTAGTTTTGGGGTCATCGCTGATAAGCACTAGAACCGCCGCGATCCGGTACCCGAATGGCACGACAAGGGATCTTATCAAGGTTGATGGGACACCCGAGTATCGGGAGGCTATGAGGGTTCTCGCTGAGGACGCGCTGCGTGTAAGGCAAGGCCTTCCTTCGTCGCTGTGAGTGTGATTTGCCCAAATAAATAGACACCGGGGAAACTAAACATCTACTGAATTACGCCTGGGCACAGAGAGAAAATCGACTTCCACGATCCGACAGAGAGGAATCTCTACCCGCTTAGTGTGTACAGCCATCTACCTCGAGCCTGGATCTACAATCTCAAAGCCTGGTGCCGCCACTTCACCTCACTCCGCCCACGACCCGCGCCCCTACCATCCGACCCTGTTTCAAGCGCAATAGCGAGCCTTCTTTTCGAGATCAAATCGTCGGTTCTGGACAGACTCGACCCACCCCTCCTCTATAACGACGTCCTCTTCACCGTACCAGATCTCCTCCGGATCCTTTCCCACGAGACCACTGAAAGCTACTACAAAACCAGATTCGACCTCGCAGCCCATCTCGCGGGGCTTCGGTTGATGAAAATCTCGCCCGTGTCGTATAACGCGCTTGAACACGACGGCGTGGACTTTTGGGACTACGATCTCGTCGCAGGACGGGATGAATTGGGCGCGCTATTGGTCGTCCATTACAGCGAGGCGAGTCTGGAAGTTACGGTCCACATGCGGGACGAGCTGGATATACCTGTGCGGCTCTTTGAGTGGCCGGAGTATGGGGCCGACGCTTTGTCCTCGCTTTCTAGTACGAGCGATGAAAGCAACAGGAGCACAGAACAACAGGCCTACGACTATTGGAATAAAGTAACCGAGTCCATCGCGGCGGCCATCTCCAATTGCACTGATCCGATCGGCTACGTCCTCCTCCTGGGTTCCAAAGCCCGCGAACCGGGCCTCTTCAACGCGCTCAAAGACGTATTTGAGCGGCGTGACGATATCGATCCGTCGATTCTTAATCGGTATATACCGCTAGCGCGGTACCCCGGGTATGACGAGAACGAGCCCCTGTTTCTCGCTGCACGGGCCGCCGCTGGTTATGCGAGAGGTTTCATAAAGGATGGGGGGCAAGACGGTTGCTACGAACCGCATTGGTGTGTTGATGCGGAGTATGGACCTGGGTATTGGTTGAACACTTGAAAATCGATTGATCTTTTCTTTGAAGGATGTGAGGGAGGATTTTCATACTCAATCCATCTAAGGACTCTTGCCTGTTGAATGAAGGATTATCCCCACAGGGACAACCGAAAGATAGTGATATTTTACATGTGAACTTCTCTTTCACGTGGGCCCTTCCATTCTCCCCTATCCCCCTTAATCTTAGTATACAAAATTTTCTATTATACATTTAAACAACATACGCCACCTCTATCCATATAACCATCTAGGAGATTACAATAATAATACAAGTAATTAAACCCTCGTTAGGTCCCGGGGTTCCAAAGCTCAGCACTGCTTAGTAGGAAGTTCTGCTTGACAATCCCGAGTACCAGCGTGGACTTCCCAACGAGCGCAATGTCCTCAGCCCGCAGACTCCCCAGCGAGGAGATCGACCGGTGATCTATCACCATTAGGCTTGTCTTTCTAATCAGGGACAATCACTTACTCCTCCATTAGCGCCCGTTTAGTTCTTACATTCCCAGTGCTTGATAACATCGTGCTTCGGTGCTCCACAGCTGTATTTCACGTCCTTTACCCGTGTGCACGCACCAACCCGTGAGCCGTCGGCCTTGTATAGCCCAAAGTTATCAGTACCACAGTATCCAAGGTGGTCTATTATTTGTGCCATGTAAGTTTAATGAACGTGTTGGGGTAGAGCAAGAGCAAAGACTAAGACTTACAATCTACGTTGTCAATCCAAAAGCTCCTGTCGCAGGGGCTCTCGGAGACGGGGGCAAGCAGACGATCGCTTCGACAGGGATCTTGCTTCCAGGCAACGGTGTAGTTCACCCCGTCGTTGATCTACTCACCGGTGAAGATTTTGACGGCCGCTGTGCTGTTGATAGCGATGGGCGAGAGAGGTGAGGATAAGCTGGGAGAGCTTCATGATGGGAATGTCCGAGTTTGTGTGTGCTTTTAAGATGTTTCGGTTCATAGGGAGTGAGAGATGCACAAAGTAGCAGCCGCCAGCAGGGTTTTATACTCACCCAGAGACATGAAAATGATTTAGACATATAGATTACTGAGCCATGTGATAGAATAAACGGAGATTATCCACAACATAAGAAGATTACTCAACAAAAAAAATGGGAAAGATTATCCAAGACCATGGCAGGATTACTCGGGTAAACTGACATAACCAGCCTCTGGGCAGCCGCTACCTTTGCGGAAAATGCCCGACTACTTGGACGTAGCCTCAAGTAATTTGTAATAGTTTTGCGGTGAAAACCGCATAAAAATAGGTCGATCATATGTATCTGGTATCCCTGAGACTCCACGAGGCCATGCGCAAATTGGACCGCCGCGTTTTGCGCGGCGCATCGGATGAGCATCTGAAATTCAATCGAGCCATCCCACCACTCCATAAGCACCTTGGCTGTCATGATATGCTCCGTTGAGGAATGGGCCTGCAGCTTGCGGAAGTTGTCTTCATCTTGCAATCAAAAACCAGCTCAATATAGCTCTCGTAAACCTACCGCGGTTCGTATCCCCTATGTCTCACTGCTATCTTCCAGCACGAAAACCCTTGACCGGTTTACCGAGAGCAATGGAGCTGCAATAAGCTTTACAGTAGTTTAAGCCTTCTCTCATTGTCGGCCCTTATGTACCCTATAGTGTTAGGTCCTCATCCGCAGATGAAGGGAGTACTGGTAGGGGTTCAGGAAGACTTAAGAGCCGCGACACCACAAATCAAGTGTAGCTGCGCAACAGCACAACAGTTCCATTAGAAAGAAGAGGAACTTATCGAAAAAGAAGCGCAAAAAACATATAACAGTAGGGATTCGCATGTGGTCACCCACCTACCGGCGTAGTGGCTTAAGTACGGCTGAGCGGACGGGAAGCCCTGTTCTCCACATCCTGCGGTCATATGTGCCAAATGTAACAAAGAAATTATTTATATAGACCAGTGCTGGCATGATAAGCATGGCGCGATGATGGATACTAAATAATCCACTCTGGTAAATCATTGTACCATAGTAGCAAGCACTGCTTGCGGCGGCAGAAACTCATCCCACCGAGTCGCCTCTAACCCATCGCCATGCCAATTTGGGGTTCTCCGCGATTCAGACTGAAAGGCGTGATCGACGCACTCCCGCACGGGTTGTGGCCACCCATTAACTTAATCTTCGGGCCGGAAGGGGTTTGTCCTATCATCGGGCGGTTCACGCTCCAATCGTGAAGTAACCGAGCCCTGCGGAAGCCTGAGGAGTTGCGCTAAGTAGTTTAGCTTTTTATCTGCGTTCGCAATAACGGTATAGGGTAAATAAACTACCTGTTTGACGTTGAGATAATCTGTTTTCCCACTTGACTGAATCGTCTTTGAGCGCTTGAAAATGTTCCTATTGGCCAATGATTAGTTGCTCCCACGCGAAGAGTTGCAAGGTTCATCTGTACCGAAGTCAAATTCCTGTAGGCCCGCAAGAAGTATCCGTCTCGTCCCTACTGAAGACTTAGTAGCCGCTCGGTCAGTGTTTACCAGGAAAGAATAACGAACATTATGATTTCCAGTCCTAACAAGTGCGTCATTTCCGAGATAAATGCATATGTCGGCCTGGATAACTTCACGGTTGATCTCGTCTCCGGGAATAAAGTACTCGTTTTGTCTTTCGTGCTTTGGTTCTTTCGACAATGCTCCTAAACTGTAATCAAATCGAATGGGCGCCATCCTCGACCGCTCTGGAAGATCTGTATTGAGTCCTTCTAGCCATCCGCTGGTATCCTCATGTTTCGTTTCTTGCTGTGGGACGCTGCGAAGAGCATCTTCCGTGAGAAAGCCGTCATTATCCATATCTGAACCCCTATATTTCTCCGTGGTTGTTCCCGTACTCGAGGAGGCAAGAGAATTGGAAGACAATTCCGACAGAGAGCTGTTGCTATCAAAGTACGGATTTCCGTTGAAATAGCCAGGGTCATGGTTGTCGCTATCCCCATCGTCTCCATATAGGCACTCATTAGGTGGCCACGGCAGTGACCTGAGCGCGAATGTATGAATGTGTTCGGCGGCATGGTCAAGCACCACAGACGGCTGGTCAGCCTGGAAGTCACAAAGGGGACAGCCCAGAACCTGGACCGGAATTCTTCGTTCCCAGGCTGATAGCAACGTCGGTATCTGTGTGGGCTTGATGCCCTGGCTATGAATCTGAGCTAAATGGGCCGCCAGGTCATTGGACCGTTCAAAGATAAGATGTATGCTTTTCTGTGAGCACAGCTGGCAGACCCACTGAGACGAGCTCTCATGATCATCCGCCATGTGGCTCGTCCATTCATCTTTTGTCAGGTAAAGCCGTAGAGGATGTGGACATCCTGTTAGAATGCAAACATAGGGAATGACGTCTCCCATCAGGTGCTTCCTTGAAGGACAAATTGTAGCGTCAGATGTGGCTGGCATAGCAATGAGGGAGTCCAACTTACTTCCACTGCCTACCCTGGGCAACAGCTGCAGGGAGGGACTGACAACAACAAGGACACCGAAAGACGCCCTGATAGTTGCGGATGGGTGGCGCAGCGGGATACAATATGCGAGAAGTAGTTACCGACAGAACTGTGGTAGCCGCAGGCGTCACTACTTCCTTCGTCGGAAGTATCACCGGGCCCTCCAAAATAGTAGCTGTAGTTGCACTCTGGTCGGGGAGATTGCTCGGAGCGCTCTCCGTAATCCAGGTCGTCTGGACGATAGTACTTGGTGGGCGATGCTGCTCTAAATGGAGGGCCTGTGGCCCTCCCCTCCTGGGCGGTACATCGTTGCGAGGCCTGGGTCGTCGGGCCAGCTTCTGTGCATGCTGTTGCGCATACAAGAAGCGGTTTCTCCTCCGTATATTGGCATCAATTAGACGTAGTTGAATAGTTGTCAGGCGCTCCTGGTCGAGCTCTTGAAAGGCTGAGTCGGAAGTTTGGTCTTCGCCCGGGCGCACCAAGAGGAGAATCTCGAGATGGCGACGGAAGGAGCGAAGTGGTGGAGAGGAAGCTTCGAAGGAAGCATCGGCTTTCTCCAATCGGGATCTCGTCCCTGCCTTTCGAACTGCAAACATCACCCTGGTGAGTTGACTGAGATTGTCATCGACTTCCTTCATCCTCTTCAACTCTTCACTTGGCAGGTCAAACTCCCGCTCTGAGCGCGCATGATCGGCATTAATGGCTGTAGCTATACAGTCTTCAACCAGCATTGACAGCATGACGAGAAGGTTCAGGATGATGTTATGAGTGTCCGGACTGGAAGCGAGCCGTTGATCGAGTGACGCTCTCCCAGGAGCGAGCGCTCCAGCTCCTTTTGCCCAGAGCTTGAAGTCCGCAAGCCGATTCTCCGCCCATTCAAGTTTCATCAAACCGGAATACTTGGTAGCCGCCTTAAAGGTCCGCCGACATAACATCGTAGCGTCCAGGATCGTCGATGGCGACGCCATCGCGCCGACTGTTTCCGTGCACACATGTGTTGCTCGTTGACAGCATCACGGGTCCTAATACGCGGGGCAACGGCGACTAAGCGCCCGCTAGATCCTTTTGGGCAAGCTGTCATTGGTCGCAGAGTCGCGGCGGCTGGCAGCAGCTGGAAGCGCATGTCGCAGGAAAGAGACAGCATGAGGCTCGGGCGGCTGAGCTCATTTCCCCCTCTTCATACGTCTTCAACACAATCACCTGCGCCCTTGCAATGCCAGCAAGATGCCAATATGCCCGCAGAATATCCTAGAGATATGCTGGGATACCTTCCCCTGGATCTGCAATCAGGCGATATCCGTGGGTCGCAGAAGGAGGGACAATCGACTTTGCAAGCTTGGTGGTGAGCTGTTTATTTTGACACAAGAGATCCTTTTCATCAGCGACACCAAGTCCTATCCAAAGCTCGTAGACATTTTGGGCCTCGTGAGTAAGGCCTGCTCTGTGAGTGACTTATCACTGACCTTTTGTTCGATGAACATCTACCGCTGACACTTGGTTTCCGAGCAGCGTGGAAGAGACGACCACACCGATGTTCTCCGGCAAATGGTTGATTTTCAGCAGATGTCCACCGTCAATGATCACAAGTCCCTCGTCATCGAGATCCAAGAGTCTCTTGCACAGTTTGTCGCTAAAGACGCCGCATACCCTATTCTCCTTCAGCTCATTCGCGATAGTCTACGTGGGGCGGAGATTGAGGAAACGTTGCAGCAAGAGACTCGGCTTCCCCTAGACAACAATTCGGAGTACCCTGCACATGTCAATAACACCCTCTACAACCAGTTGGAGAGATACTCAATATGCTCGTGCAGTAGCGATCACTTGAGATCTGTGAGACTGCGATTAGAACCGGAGGCGGAACGGGAGAAGGGCGACGTCTCTTTCGACTTTCTTTTTGTTGCGAACCCCTCAAGCACACATCAGCCTTCGAGGCCAGCGATACGGTGGAAGGAGGCACAGATATCAGTCGACAGGTATGGCCCTGAGCTTGGCTACTTTCATGAACTTGACAAAATGCTGATTACGCTCCCACAGGCACCGGCAACTGAAGAGAAAGGGACGGGTTGGTTTTCAGACTGATTTAAACGGCTCAGGAAACCCAGATGACCAGCTTGCCCCTGGGGCGCTCAAGACAATGGGACTCGGGGATTTCTGCAAGCTCATCAAGGGTCAACCGAACATCCGAGTTTATTTCCACATTCATAACAACACGATGAACGTCTCTGAGCCCGTCAAGAGGACAAAGCCGCGTAATATGCTCCCCTCCGATGGGACCCCTCTTGCACAATGGCTTGGACACGCGACACACATCCCTAAAAGAGTCAAGGTCATTCTAGCTTATACAGTCGCAAGATCAGTGTGGCAGTACTATAATTCGAACTGGATGCGCACACCATGGACCCACGACAATATTCAATTTTTGCAGGAACAAAATCAGACAACCGACGATGTCAAGCCCCACCTGTTCTTTGTCACCAGGCTCATTTCTCAGCAGCGAGCGATCCAGGACTTTCATACTGGCGATGATCTGGTGCATATCTACCCCAACATCCTCGCGTTGGGCGTCATTCTTATTGAAATCGCTACGGGCAAGCCATTCAAACCAGACAACGAAACCTATCAATGGGATCATGAAACAACATTGAATGATTACTACGACTGGGCCTTTACAACTGCTCAGAGTGGCGATCTGAGGAAGGCGGTTGGCGCAAAATATGAAAGCGTGGTGAAAAGCTGCCTTGACGATGCGGCATTCAGAGATGGGCCGGTCGATTTTGCGACTCACGCTGAAACCTGTGACCTCCGACGGTTGCGTCTGTTTGAACAGATTGTCTCGCCTCTTGAGGAGTTGTACCAAGCATATCGGGATGACTGGGGCCTGCAAGACCTGCCTGCCGCAAATACGAACTCATTGGGTTCGGATCTTATTAGGACGGAGCGGGACTCGGTCCTACGGTCTGTTGGTCGTGATAAATTCACAGTTGCCGTGTTTTGTGCACTATCAGCAGAGGCAGATTCAGTGGTTGAACTTTTCGATTACATCTGGGCCGAACGAACGTATGGCAAGGCGCCTGGAGACGACAACTACTACACCCTCGGCAGAATCGGCCCACATAATGTAGTACTTGTCCACATGGCGGGAATGGGCAAGGGAGTTGCATGCCAGGCAGCGTCATCTGCACGGTTTAGCTACCCGAGTATCAAGCTTGCTCTCGTAGTAGGCATCTGTGGCGGAGTTCCACTTCCTGACAGGTTCTCAGAAATATTGCTCGGGGATGTTGTTATCAGCAGTAGTATTGTGCAGTATGACCTCGGGCGTCAGTACCCAGACTCGTTCGCCTCTCGGCCAAGCCACGAGGTTCATCGTTATCCACCGAGAGAGCTGCAGAGCTTGCTCTCGAAGCTAAGATCAACTCGGGAGCGGCGGGCCCTTCAGAACAGAATTTGTGACTATCTTTTAACACGTCGCAAGGAGCCCGGCCAGCGCAAAACTAGCTATCCCGGCCCTGAACAGGATGTGCTTTTCCCACCTGACTACCATCACAAGCATCGATACCCTGACCACTGTCGGGGCTGCAGCATTGACGACCGTGGGCCTCATTCAGTCTGCGAGGAAGCTCGGATACGACCCTGCATGGATCTTGGATGCGACAGGGGATTTCAAATCCACCGAACCAGGCTCAGAGAGGCTATCCGGGCCAAACAAGCTCCACAACTCAAAGTCCATATAGGACGCGTCGGCTCCGGAGATACAGTTATGAAGTCCGGCCTCCATCGCGATGCGACCGCTAAGTATCACGGTCTGATTGCTTTCGAGATGGAGGCCTCGGGTATCTGTGATGTTTTTCCAGCCATCATTATCAAAGGTATCTGTGATTACTCGGATAGCCACAAGGATAAGGACTGGCAGGACTACGCTTCTGTGACCGCCGCTGCCTGCATGAAAGCATTCTTGGAGGAATGGGCTGGTTGAGCAGGGTGATGGTGAACCTCGCCAAAGGGATACTACCGTCCAGCAGGAGCCTGGGAGCATTCTGCAGGTTGACACTTTGGTCGATACCATACGAGTGCCAGCATCCCCCCAAACTCCGCCAACGGATCCTCCAATATGGGCGCCGCATTAATAGTGGATGAACCAGAGGATGATAGGTGTAAAATAGACGGCGCAAATAGGTGTTATTTGGCATTCCTGGTGTACGAAACGTTCCTCCACGTTATATATACAATTCCATTATACTAGGTACCCTGCCTCCCCTGCTCGGTCGAGGAACTTGGAAGTGCTCAGGGCCTAGTAAATGAAGCACGACCAATTGACGTATTCCCACAGCATCTACAAAGGATGAGGAAGCTTGGGCACGCCATTCCACCGAAGGTAGATGGGACCTAATCCACGCAGAAAATATTGCGGAGGAGAGAATCTCTGATTTCCCATACCTAAACCAGAGCTGTGCTCTGTTCTAAATATTTCCCTTTCTATCACCCGCGTGCTGACTTTTGAAATGGACTGGTGCCTGGTGGTGGCTGAGGGATTCCCCAGCCAGACGAGCAGTTGCTAAAAATCCTTTTTTGGTGGTTGAAACCAGAGATTCAAAGCACCTCAGGGCTGAGCCACAGTGGCTATCGCCCAACACTCATGTAAGCCTTAATATACTGGATAGACTCAGGTACTCCATCAAGGGTGACACATTCAGTGGGACGGCAGTTTGCTCTTTGCGGCACTTAATCAACAGGAGATGGATGCATGACTATCTCCCTATTCTAAATGACGTTACGTGGAAGTGTCATTTGCAGCAATTCCAATCCTCGAAATCTGCGTATTTGAGCCAACCTCCCACCTGACACAACCATAGTCTGCATTATCCACGAACCCACCTCCATACCACTTCTCGAAGCCAAGATCACAGACATACGTGAAATCCATAAAAGTCTCCTGGCAATACCCACCCATCGGCTGCGCTGCTTTAGGTTGGCATCCGGACTGGTCCTCTGCCCAGCGCACTGAAGCCCGCAAAGAACCGGGATCGCCCCAGACGAATCCGGATGTATTCTTTGGGGAGAGATCATCAACGCTAGGCTGATAACAAATTATGTCGATAATTTCGCTGAAGTCTTCGAATTGGAAGGAACGGTAGCGGTTGATCGCGTTGTGATCGCGGAATCAATGAGGTACAAGAGCTGGTGGTGTGGTTGGGAAGGAGGGATCGCCGTCTGGGTTGGTTGGCTCTGGCTCCGGAGGCTCCTCATCACCGGGGTTGGACGTTGGGATTGGAGGCATCGTGTAGGTGTTTCCTCCAGTCGTCACGATGATCACATCGCCCTCGATATCTTGATATTGGGCATGTGGAGCAGGGCATGACACGGTTGTGGTAGTGGATATAGTGCTCTCTGTTGCGGAGTAGGCTGAGAAGGTACGCGTGCATTTCTCTGAGCAGGTCTCGACGCACCACGATGCGGTCTCTCGCGTTGAGCAAGTTGTCTGGTTGTCATCAGGGCCTCCGCCGCCACCACCACCACCACCCCCTCCACATAGTCGACGAATGCAGCCACCAGTACCCGGATGGCAAATCCCTCCACAGCCACATACTCCAGAGCACCCACTAGAGTCTGTCGGATCGCACCCTCTCGTGCATTGGACCCCTTTACATCGCTCGCTTACCGTACACGTTGGATCTGGCGGACCCTCGCTAAATGTCACAGTGATAGGAAGTCTCCAAGGGTTAGAGGTTGTTTCACCTTCCGGCGGCTCATATGTCTTAATAAATGTGCTGGGCTCCAAAAATTGGGTGGTTTTCAGCCATTTTTTTTTTTCTTTTTCCCCCCCCCCCCCCCCCCTCCTGGACGTAGTTCTAGACATCGATGCTTGATAGCGTAATAGGAGATGGGGTAATGACAGTTGTCATGATAGAGCCAGCTGTCATCGTGATTATATCCTCGCCGTTCTCTGCGTACTCGGTTGTGTACCAGTATTCCTCAAATGTCAATGCTGTTGGCGAGGGGCTAATCGTGGTTGGACTCTCCAATTCCCAAGGGGGAAAGATAAAGGTACATGGGAACTGGTCGCATTGCACAACAGGTTCGTCTTCTTCATAGAGCCTCGGGCTGATGTATATAACACCTGTTCCAGGACCGCCAGCGCTACCAAGACCATCTCCAACAGCGTAGGCAGCATATAGGTCAATAGCCCAATCCGATGTGCCACCCATATTCAGGCCAGTGATCCAGTCTACTCGACTGTCATATGAGGATCGGGTCAGCCATGAGACCCATTCAGTGCGATCGTATACAAGGATATCGCCATCTTCATCGGAGTATTGTTGAATATTGTTGCCATTGGCGATGAATTCACGAATCTCGTAGTTTGATATGTATCCCTGCGTTCCGGTGCACCGGCAGGGTGCTGCACCTGAATCTGGGCCAGTAAACTTACACTCAGGGCCCCAGCAGCCTTCTTCAGCCATTTTAAAGCTTCTTCCATGTAAAGCCATACCAATGATGAGTTTGTTTGAAGGGACTCCCACCTTGGTCACCATCGAAAGCGAGTTCCTCGTCTCGGTTTTGTTGACATGGGAGCGGAGACAGCCACCATTGCCACAGTGTTCTCTGAAGAGTCATCAGAACACTCCAGTACGGATATAGATGCTTCGAAGATTGAGGGAAACCTACATTGCCCACTCATTACCATAATCCCACTGTCCGTGGAGGTCATAGGTCATGTAAATGATGTAGTCAACCACCTCACTCATTTCTGCAATGGGGAAGCCTTGCAGGTACCAGTACGAAGCAAGTGCAGCAATACCAATCGTAAGGTGTGCAGGCAGTGCTTCACGAACGAGCTTCAAAAACTCTAGATAGTTGGGCCCGTCCTCTGGTGAGCCCGGCGGAATGCCTGGAATATCGGGTGCACCTGGAATTGTATTAATGCTGTTCCAATAAACAACAGAAATGGGGACAGAGACAAACCAGGATACTCCCAGTCAAATTCGACGCCATCCAGCTCGTTGTCGAGAACTAACTGATTTCACCACCTTAGTGTAGGACAAAAGAAGGGCAGGGAAAAAACAAACCTGAACAACGTTGGTGGCAAAGCGCTGCCTCTGTTCGGGTGTCACTCCTTCACGGAAAATTGGGAATGTGTCGTACTCCGTCGAGAATGACCAGCCGCCAAAGGACACAATACGCTTACTCGTTCTAATCTGTTTGAATTCGTGGAACATATCCTGAAGCTCGCCCATTTCAACTTCAAACGATTCAGAGATGCCGGCAAGGGCAAAATGCTACAGGCAGTCAGTGAACTATGCTTTAAAACACATGGAGACAAAACTTACGATGTGTGTCCAGTAGCTTGAAATATGGCGGGCTTAGAAGAGCCATTGTTAGAGCACCACAACGTTTACAGGTCAGGAAGAACACTTATGAGCATGTGGAGGCACGGTCTATCCATATTAAAAGCCTCAAAATATCCGACTCTCATGAAGCTCGCAGGGGGCTCATCATTGTTGACAATATCCATACCACAGTTTGCAATACACCCGTTACTGCCTGGCTCTGCGGTCCCTGGAGCTCCAGTATCGGAAGGTGCCTCAAAGCGAAACTGTTCTCTAATTCCACATTGTGCCCACATATTGCAGCAGACATTCAACGGACAAGGGTTTAAATCAATGTGAGTTTGACATGTCGTCTAGCATTTCGGTTCCTGGGACTTGCGGTCCGCATACGGCATTTTCCACTGGTGCTGGCATAGGCGGATCACCAGTGCTAAGGCAGATCAGGCTTCCTGGCTGCAGATACCCACAGCCCATCCAGCCCCATGTGTTGCTATTGCGGTCTTCAATGTCATCCACTGTCATACTGTTGGCGTTTGCGATGGCAGAGCAGACATCACCACTCGCAATCGTATAGGTTTGGCAAGACCCATCTGGATTCGGCTGTGGAGAGAAATCCGGGAGGTCACCCGCAGAACAATAGACATAGTCGCCAACCTGCAAGCCCCCATCACAGATACCCTGGCCGTTGTACTCCCTCAGGTCGTCCTGGGTGATTCCACACCTGTCGGCTAGTGCCCAGCACCCGTCACCAGCCTCAGCCTGGGTATATTCGCAGGTAGCTCTTTTTGCAAGGGTGGAGTTCGCCTGTGGACCAATAGAGATTCTGATCCCAGGAATTATCGTGACTGTTTCTGTCCAGCCCGGTCCATTTGCGGGAGACAGAAGGCACTCTGCGTCATTCCATTGCCGCAGCGCATCCTGAACGAACTCAAGATTTCCTGTGGAGTCGGCAATGATTCCAAACACTCAAGAAGTACTTGAGTCCTCTCCGCAGATTTGAGCTGCCGTGCGGCTTGCGCTGGGAGCCTTAGCAGCTTCATTCTTTAGAAAGCTGCGGACGAGACGGGCGGCAGTTTCCGCATCGATCTGGGACCCGACGTGCATGCCAACAATACTACCTTTTGATTGGGCAAGAAGATGTAAGAAGGAGCTAGAAGAGGCCTTTTCTTTGAGAGAGTTGGCTATTGCCTCTTCTGCAAGTGTGACGGCGGACACGCCTAGTGGAGGGCCATCAACATCCAAACGTAGGGCCTGCACATCCGCCTTGGCCTTATTCGAATCTGAGGTAGAGGCTAGGTTTGGAAAGGATTTTCCGAGTTCGGCCGCTGTTTCGGTCACAAAGGAGAGCCATTGCCGCTTTGCACGGGTGGATTGCTGGCTTGCGTTCAAGGTGCATGCCCTCAATGATGAATGTGCTTTGGCCCGGTCAACACTATTGTAGACATTGAGGTCGAATAGAACCGTCTCGTTGCAAGAATACAGCTGTGATATACTCTCATAGTGCGACCAGCTTTGAAGTGCGGTATCAGTACAGGCCACTGGGCAACGAGAAGAGACGGAGAATGGATCAAAAGAAGCAGCAGATATCAATGGACTGACAAGGAAAAAAAGAAGGATAAGACAATTCCTGAGCGAGGAGCCAGGAGACCACATTATAAACTCAACAACGTTCTAAAAAAGCACTTTGAAAAACATTATCTCATGCAGAAGCGCAGTTCGAACTATTTATCTCATGTCTTTTGGGTCGTGACCACGACGAACGGAATCAGGATTGCCGTTGAAATCCAACAAATCCCGACAAATACCGTCCAGGTCAAGGATGTGTCTGAAGCGAACACCTAAGTTCTAACCTGACTGGAGGATGGAGAACGACTTCATCAAGCCCTAGTCATGGTGCAGGGGGTCATTCAAGGCTACAGGCCGGGATACTCACCAGTTGCCAAGAACGGAATACCAAGTTTCCAGTCCCTGTGACCTTCATGGCTAACACGCATCGGTACAGCGCCAACAGCGCTAGCCATGCAGCAGAGCTGTGCCGCAATCATATTGACCATGGCGTTCCCCGCTCGGTGACGGATGTTCTGGGACCCTCGCAGGTATGGAAAATTGAGACGGGGCTGTTTTCATCGCCCCATCGCAAGCGCCTATTAGCTATCCCTACACACTCCTCAGCAAGTTGACATGCTACGATGCGAGATTTCAAGTCTTCCACGGGGTCTTGGCTCTTGACCAATGGGCAGAATCATCCCACTACCCCTGCCATGCCGGAAATTAATTCTTGGGAGAGCAGCGCATGTGGACAATGGGTTGTTTGTGTGCCTTGCTGCTGGCATTGAGCGCCAGTACGGCGGGTTGAAATATGAGATCTGGACAGGATCTCGCTGGTGCAGGTTGCCCAAGTGTTGGTGGTTTTATTTTATGATTCTTGATTGTATTATTGATCGCTCTCTACCATTCTCGGGCCATGGGTGTGAACTTTCTCTCCTTGAGGTCTTGGATCTGGACCAAGAATGCATCCACGAAGTAAGAGCGGGCCTCTGCACCATGTCCTCCCATTTTTACTACCTTTTCTAGTCTTCGCACTCGCTCAACAGGACTATGTTGCAGAGTGGGTTGCTGCTCGAATTCGGGAAGCTGCGGTTTCGGCCCTGACTGGTGCAGCGAGGATAACTGTATCAGCAACTGCAACGCTGTGGCCGAGTGTGGCGAGTATGGTGGTGGCAAGGCGTGTCCCCTAAATGTCTGTTGCAGCCGCTGGGGGTTCCGCGGCAACACCGAGGAGTTTTGTCTTAAGACTCCGGACGAGGATACTAGTTGCCAGAGTAACTGTGGCCAGCCAGAACGCGAGCAGTGCTCTAACAGTGGCATCTGGACACAGCGACGAGTTGCTTACTATGAGACCTGGGCGGATACCCGGTCCTGTGACGCTTTCAGGCCCGAGGATATCCCAGTAAAGGCCTTGACGCACCTAAACATCGCTTTTGCTGGTATCAAGAACTCGATTGTGACAATAGAGAGCTCGGATATGATACGCAGGATATCTACGTTGAAGCGCTGCAATCGGTCGCTTCAGGTTTTTCTTGCGGTTGGTGGATGGGCATTTAGTGACACTGGTATGTATCAAGGGCGCTGATTCTATCTGGTTATCGTGGCTGACGGGTACTGGGACAGGACCAACACGGACAGAGTGTCGGATATGGCCGCGTCGGAAGAGAACCGTTCTGTCTTCATTGGAAGCCTGGTAGTTCTCCTATTGCAATATAACCTGGACGGCGTGGATTTGGACTGGGAGTATCCTGTCGCCGGTGGGTGATATCTCGTCCCTCGTTCTTTGAAAGTGAAAGCCTGACGGACTACCGCAGACGATCGTGGCGGAAGACCAGAAGACTACGAGAACTATGTGAGACACTTGACGACCGGAACCCTGGATGGGGTATCTCAATGGCAAACCCAGCTAGTTATTGGTACCTGCAGCATTTCGACGTCACTGGCCTCCAGAGGCATGTCAGTTGGTTTAACCTGATGAGGTAGCTAGGACCAGGCCCTTATTACTGAAGCTAATGCATTTCTAACAATGGTATCTCTAAGTTATGACATGCGCGGAAGATGGGACATGGACAACGAGTGGACTGGGCCTTATGTCTTTGGTCATACTAACATAACGAGATTGAGCGCGTCGTGGACCTTCTGCGGCGCAATCTTATCAGCCTGCGGAATGTCAACCCTGGTATGGACTTCTATGGAAGAACGTTCTCTCTCGCAGACCCAGCATGCATCAGCCCAGGGTGCGTTTTCAAAGAAGCGGGATTACAAGGCGAGTGTTCAGGCGAGGACGGCATCTTGACATTCAAAGGTATGGGGTTATTATCATATACTAGGCCCGCCGCTGATATACTAGGTTGTAATAGAAATCATGGCCAGGCACCATCGACTTAATGACAAAATTGTCCGGTATGATGAAGAGAGCGGCGTAAAATATATGGTCTATGACAATATCCAGTGGATAACGTATGATTATGCGGAGAGCTTTGCGGCAAAGCGGCAGATGCTGGACACTGGATGCTGCGGTGGTGTGATGATATGGGCCATTGACCAGGATACCCCGGACTTCCAAGCTCTTAGCGGCCTCCTCGGGGATGACTTTGTTTCTGACTTCCTCATCGAGGGCGGTGACCTTAGTGACGAGGAACGGGAAGCCATCGTGGACGAAATGGGCGGGTTGACAAGCGACGCGTGTTACGTTACCATGGGCTGTGTCGGCAGCGAGTCAACGATCGAGGCCAGCCCTGACTGCCGGCGTGGAGATATTGCGGTCTCCGCGGTCCATTCTCCGGGCAAGTCGGCATATGAGCTTTATGGGCCTCTCGCACACAACTCGCAGACCTGTGGGCCTTTTCAATTCAAGAAGGTGCGCTGCGCCGCCAAGTCGCCTGCGCTAAACTGCAAGTGGGTAGAGATGCCAGAGGACGGCTCGGCCAGGTGTCCTGGAGGGCAGGCAGAGGCTACGTGTGGCCCCAGGCGATACGAGCTTGTCACTGATCGCTTTACAAATGCCTTTGGGCTGGAGAAGTGCTCGAGCGGCGCCATATCTTTGTGCTGTGATGCACCAGACGAGCTAGATCCATGTGAATGGACCGACCGCATGGAGCCTAAGCAGTGCGAGGAAGACCGCAACTACATTGCCACCATGAGGGACTCGCGTCCAAAGGGACAGGCACAAAACTACTGCTGCAGGAGAGACAGTAAGTGCCTGATATCTGTAAAGCCCGATTCCTAACGACCCCACTTTAGAGAACTTGGAGAACTGCGAGTGGTCTCCATCGGCAGGCAAATTCCAAGAAGTGCCGCCCGCAGAGCTCATAGTCGAAATACCTACGCCTGCAGAGTGTGCAGCCAACCGCTATCCATCTACCAAATTCACCGTGACAAAGGCAGAGCTACCTGGAAGACCAGGGGGGGTATCGCGGTCCCTGTGATTACACGCGGCCAGGGGCGACGCACCGGCTCTGCTGCGACCCCCTGTAGATTTCGACTTGACCTTTGACTTGGATAAGATCTTTCCTAATGCTATTGGAGGGAGATGTTCTGTATAGGTACAGTGATAACTATGGCAACAATGATCGCGATCCCCATCCGCCAGATGAGACAGATGTAGGCGATGATCCATATGGCTTCATTGTCTTGGGTGGTGACGAGGATGCTCTTCAAGGTGATTTCCAACAGAATTTTGTATTCACTCACGTGCATGACGGGCTTGATATTCCAATTAAAAGACGCGATACCTTGACTCGGGAAGATGCAAACCTTACAGACTGGGTTTTTGAGCACGAAGAGTCCTTCCACCTTGTCTACTGCCGCAAAGGACGGGACAAGGAGGGCAATAAAGTCTTCATCGGAGGGGCCTTGATACTATTACCACGCTTCCACGTCATTTCATCTGGCCCATGCGCCCGGATTGTTTCCATGGAGCCAGTGGATGTCTTGCACCTCTCAGCATTCCACAAGAACAAACGGGCAGTTGAAGGACATACATCCACCGTCTATAACCTGACAATCGACTACCGGTTTGAGGCCATTCGCCGCGATGATTCGCGAGTGAACATTAGAATCGACTACATAAATCTCGTGCCCTATTGGGACGAAATGACTGGTGAAGAATCAGACCCTGGGACATCGTCGAAGCGCGCCGTCCGGCACGAGAAGCGTTGGTGGGGAGGGTACCCTGATTGGCTTCGCAAGCTCACCACCGTGCGGACATCTGATGAAGGGAAACTACCCCTATCCTTCCACAAGCGAATACTTTTGTATAGCAAAAAGAATCTTGTTCAAGAGGCAACTTGGTGGTCCAGGCCGGGCTTGACATTGCCCTCGACGCAGATTTTGATATGAATGTAAGATGGGCCTACTATGCGCAGAGCACCATTGTTCCCATGAACATTGACACTATTTACACATACTTTGAGCTGGAGCCTGAGGTCACGGCTGTGATTCAATTGCAGGGAAGCGCCTCCCTGCAATATCAAGGGCCCCAAATCAAGATTATTGATACACTCTTGTATCCGGGACTGGCGATTAAAGGAATCGCAGCTGTTGGGCCCACGTTGGATCTTTACGGATGGATGGAAGGCTTTGCCACCATCGCAGGCAAGCTCCGAGCCGGGGCGAAAGTGACCTTCCCTCGGTATGAGGTATACTTCCCACAGACTGAGGAGGCTGAAGAGTACTAGAGGTGGCAGCTCCCAGACCGCGAGGACGAGAAGCGAGTTGAAGGCACGGAAATGCAGCCTATCATGGATGCCAGCGTTGAGGCCTATGTCCGCCTTGATCTGAAAGTCACACCAGTGGTTATCCTTGCCATCAAAGTTACCAACCCTCTCGGTGACGGGGGCCCATTAATGGATTCCCAGATCTCCGGGTTCGTAAATAATACACTGCGATTTGAAGTCCAGGGGAAAGCCAGTGGTGGGGTTAACAATCCCGCGACAGCGTCTTACAGTGTCATCATTAAATATATATATAACTTTGGTAGGTGCATTCGGGTCATGCCTGTCGTTGAACATTTGGCTAACCGTAAGCAGGAATCGGTGGACGAGCAGTGTCAGTAGACATAATCGAATACCCATGTATAATGAACTAACATATTTCTTATATAGATTCAAGTAGCTGGGGTCTCATCTACTGACTAGTATGAACCGTCCTCCTCGTCCTCATCACTACCCGAGCTACCACTGACCATTTTTATAAACAAATATCTCTTCGATGGTGAGGGACGGGACAAGATCCTCTGGGAGCATCACGGATCCGTGTCGGCTGTGAAGCGTGAGCTCACGTCATCAGGACAAGGCCTGGAAGAAGCCTTTACTCCGCTGTACAACGTCCCGGTCTCTTTCGACGATGACTGATATGGCCCACTCAACACGCTTAACCACGGGGATTTGGAAAAGCGATCAACAATTGAAGATGTCGCGGCGCTCAGCCAGCGCAAGAACTTCTTCCAATGCAACGATGGGGGTCAGTGCGCTAACGGCGGCTGCGCTGGCGACGCATGCGAATGGAACCCCGCGACCCTTCAATCCAACAGGCGACTACAGGATGACAGTAATAGTGATGATGACGGAGCATCGGATGTTAACCTACAGCAGAGCTGCGCGAGTGAAGTCCCCGCGATGATGTACAACTGCAGGTATTTCCCCAATGAACGGAAGGCGGGCAGAGACGTTACGGGCACTTGTGCCAATATCCTGACGTACTTTGCCTCCGCGGCGATGGGGAGCGGACCATTCCCTGCCACGTACAGTATGAAATGGGCCAGTGATGATGGGACGAATCGAGAGTTGGTTTGTGGATGGCTTTCCGGCAATCCCTACTCATACTTTGATGCCTAGGGCAACAGCTAGACCAGATTCGACACCTGGGCGCAACAATGCGGAGACGAATCCGACGTGATCGCGGTATTGACTGGTAACCAACCGGGCCGAAGCGGGAACATGAACTGGCTGAGCTGCGATGAATTTCCCTGGAATTCCATGGAAGAGGGCGGCGTTCCCACGTCGAACAGCAGGAAGTGTGTTCCTGGGTACCAGCAGACTTTACACGCAAGTGTCAACAAGTTGACCCGCAACCTGGAACAAGAGATCACTTACGTTGACCTGATGGGCCCCGCGCGCACCGAATGGAAACGCTGGGGAGGGGGCGATTGGAACGATGATACATGGAATTGGGGACGCCCGCATAGGAAGAAGTTCACATTCCATCTCTTCAACTCCAACTCCAACTCCGCAACGACGCCGATCGGTTCGTTATATCAGGTGTTTAACCATAGTCTAGCCGCTGGAGCAGGGGACCAAGACGATATGTACTATGTTTTGGGGGCCATCAACACCTTGGACAATGCTAAGTACAGGATCGATAAGAATGCACTATGTTGGAACGGCCAACAGCACTTGAGGCACCCTCGGTGGGGGATAGCCAACGGCATCTATGTTCGAACGATGCAGTAGGTTTCGCCACTTTCACTAATGCTTTTGTCTAGAGATATGGGCTAACCAAAATCCAGATGCCGAGTCGTATTTGACAACACTGTAGCAACCACAAAGCTGAAGAGAGGCGAGCAGCCGACAAAAGAGGAAATGTTTATGGTCAAAAGTGGGGTTCACCCCGTATCTATGATCCAGCGCGTGGTATGTATTAATTCCGTGATCCCAATTAGGTATCGAGACTGACGAGGATGCGCAGAGCTTGTATATTGATTTGGACATTGTCGATGCGGGAGATGATGAGGGTGTAGTGTACACCCGGCACCTTGCACACGCGAAAAGACACATGGCGGGTATCCACAAGCATGGCTAATGAGTACATCCATTGCTGTATATTTATCCATCACCCAAAAGAAGGCATGGGCGAGTACATAAAGCTAAATACATAACTCGAGATAAAATTTGTGCAATGCAGGTCTCTCGGCTTTAGACACGCATGAGGATCGAAGCAACTTCAATATTCCCAGCCATCCATCCCCTTCTTCGACGTACACCTCCTCATCCGCGTCTGGATTTTCAGACATCTCCTCCAGAGCCTCCCCATTCCCCAACAATCCCGTCAGTGTCATATCAACGTAGTACGCCCTGTTCCTGACCCGGAACGGCAAAATCTCACCCTTGTGGTTCAGCGCAAACATAAGTACCCACCCATCCTCACACGCCTTGCGATCAACCACAGCAACCAAAATGCGCTGGCTGACCGCTAGATCCGCCTCAGGCCTCAACTTTCCGGATCGATTGACCAGCTGATCCGGGCAATGCATCATGGCCGTCACCACATACCACGGCAAGGACCCGGCCTCTGCAAGGGCGACGCCATCGACGATATCCGAATCGAGACTATCCCCGTGCAAGGCACCGGCACCGAACCCGGCCTTGTCGGTGAACATGAACGCCTCTGGAATCGACTCGTTGGGCTCTGTGTCATCGTCTTGCTGGATCGCGTGCAGATAAACCCTGGCGTAGCCGGCGTCCGCTTGTTCTTGACTTGCGTCGCTGTCGCCGTACCATGTGCGGATCCAGAGCGCGCTCTCGAGGCTGTTGTTAATTATACGGTCGGCGTCACTGAGGAGGTCTTGTGGTACGTAGGCTGGGATTTCCAGGTTGCTGGGACTCCAGGCTCCAGGCGATATATTCCTGGAGGAGATTGTATCAGCTATGCCTGCAATAGAAATCACAGATAATATTTCCCGTAAGCAAATTGGGGATATGGGGGTGTAATGTGCCAGGAGGGAGGGCAGCCAGGAAAGAAACAATTTCTCGAGTCGACCAGAGTAATCGGAATTGCCAATGCAGTGGCGGTGGCAGGCGTACTTACCCTGCGGCCATGGTGCCCCAGCTTTATCTATTGCTCGACGAGCACTCTTTTCTGCGCTTCCTTGGACAAGGTAGAAGTGTGGTCCCATTTCGCCTAAGGAATCAGTGCAAGCGTCCAAGAGAGGATCGTCTGAAATAACTCACTATCACATAGCGGTCAAAAGGGTGCGACCCAAAGACTGGGACATTGGACATTTTCAAGACAGGCTGTGTGTTGGATAGAGACAATATTAGGGATGGCTGGTGATTGCTGGAAGATACAGGAGGGAGTGGAAATTAAAAGGCTGCCGCGAAGGCAAAGGGGGGCAGCCCTGCGCATAATAAACTGGTGTAGGGGGGACTGGCTGGCTGGGGGGGGGGGGGGGGCCCCCCCACAACCCCGTGGTCCAGGCCATGTGATAGGAAGATAAAACCTTAGAGACGGCTAATTATGTGCTAGGGGTTAATTAGGGAATAAGGATGCCAGGCAGCCTGGGCTTGGCTGGTGTGTTTCTTTTGGTGTATTTTCAGGTTCTGTTGAGACCAGTACATACAAAGGCGCTAAATGCCTTGATCCAGCTACGTGGCGGCCTTAAAACACCAGAATCACCAGACATGGTTCCAAATCTACTAGTACACCCAGTATCTCTTCCACTTTTGATTTCAGATACTGCAGTGCTAATCCATGGTTGCCAGCTCTGATATCATGTACGCTCTCCAACTGAAGCAAACCCTCACTCTTGACGACAGTCGATCCGAGGGCTTTTAGGTGTCTAATACAGTTGCTACACAACTGATTAGACTGTTCAGGAAGCGTCCCTTCTGAGGCTTCATAGAATCAAATCATGCCCCCCTTTGGGTTACGGTTAAATTATCCGTAGTTTCATGACTTTGAGCCATCCTTAAGCTCCCCATGAATAAAGTACATTTCCTAGCGTATCAAATCCGGGTTGATTATGCGAATTCTCTAAGTGCTATGAAGGCTAGTGACAATCAAGCTAAGAGTTATCTAATGGATGATGTTTATGTTATTTAAATACTTAAGTTGAATTTATTTTAAAAATTAAAAATTTAAGGGTAGGGTTGCTAGCGCTTAGAGGGGAACCCCCAGAAGCAGGGGCACCAGCCATTTCCACTTAAGCAGAGTTGATAGTACCCTCTATACGCTCTATCCTTGTGTCAATGGGGCAACAAGTGACCACAATAAAGCATGAAAGAAAGCAAAATGCAGTCTGTAGTCCCTTGTCATACACACTTGCTGCTCCCGGCAACTTGTAATGCCTGACAGTCAGAACTGTTGATGGCTACCACACTCTCCAGGAACTCTTCCTCCGAATCTGATAGCTCTGGACACGCGATTGGCATCCCTTCCTTCCCTTTCTCTGTAACTGCCCCATCTGGGCTAAGACATTGAACAACTCTTGCAAGGGTTTTGTCGGTGTCGTCTAGGCATTGTCTGTCGCCATTGAGCATGGCGTTCTTCGCATTCCGTTCCCACATATCTAAAGCCGCACGTTTGGCCTGTATTTCCTTGAGTTCCCCAATATACCTTCCCTCAAGGAAATCTTTGTTGCGCTTGAGTTCATCGATCGCCATACTCAGTTCTCTGCGAAGCCTGGAAACACTCTCCAACCGATCAGAGTCACGCAAGTCTTCAAGAAAAAGTTGTGCGTTTTCAGCCAGACGCTCTACACCAGCAGCGGTCATTCGAAGTCGGTGGACGGCAGAGTGTCTCAATTCACAGAGAAGGCGGAGTAATTCGCTTCTTTTATTAGTGGTAGCCATCTCACTCAAATACTGGGGTAGACGCTTGGTCCATTCGGTAAGTTCCACAGCCTCTGGGCAGTCCCAGCCCTTTCTTACCAAAAGCTGTGGGAAATGACTTTGAGCGTAGGCAAAACAAGCTTCTTCCACCAATTTTTGTATGCTTGTCATGATGAGGTGTTGACTGCGGTAATTTATGTAGACTGGATAGAGAGATGGGGTTGGATTATTGATACCAGGTTCTGACTCGGGGGCTGATGATGCTGGCTGTCAATAAATATCGCAAAGGGATTCCTTCATAGAGACTACCAACCATTAACTTCATCACTTTTTTCGTTCTGTGGTTGCGGTTGGGATTGAATCGCGATTTCTCTTGAAGGCTCCCTCTCGGAGATCTCCCTTACTGCCTTGGCCTCGTCTCTCGCTGCCTCCGCCTCTGAAGCCTCTCGCTCAGCGCTCTGAGCAGGGGACACATCAAATAACTCGGGGAATCGGATCTTAGCTCTCAGCGTCGAGTAAAAAACTTCGTCCTCAAGAAGTCTCTTGGCAACAGTACACGTGCGGTCGATGTTATGTTCCCGGAGAATGTCTGTCAGGGCAGGTCTGTTCTGTTGGAGCAAGCTCATCACAGTCTTTCGCTTTCGGACGTGGGAGTTGGAGCCATGAAAAATAGGCTGGCAAGTCAGATAAACAAGTCTCTCATCGGGATCTCTCTGAGGCATTTTGTCGGTTTGAGACTTGCTCCTGAAAGTGTGAGAATGACTCGGGATGGAGCTTTTGTAAACTGGAGTCCGGGAGGGTGGTCGGTTTCCGCAAACGGCCAGCATGCTTTTGTAGCAACCATTTTCAATTTTTCTTTTTTTTTTTGGCATTATGCCATCATTGATATTGTTTTTCTCAACCTCTTGCTCGGTACCGGACCCTCCCTTCAACTCTGGATGCCAATGCCTCTATCGGCCTGGGAATCAGACACATGCGAAAAACCAGACGTGCAGGCTTCCATATCCAGGACGATCGGTCTTTTTCACCACCACCAACCTAACGGCTGGTTCCTTGATGTAACATCCGCACCACCTTGTGCCTTCAAGCATTTTGCACCACATTGTTCAGTTGGCCCCGGTGACAGTATATCTCCCGAGGGTACACATACAACTTCTTGGCGTCCCACTTAGGGTAGTACTCCATTTCTGTATCTAAGGGGAGTGTTGTAGAAAGATCTCCAGGCTCTCGAGTGAGCACTCCATAGCAAGCGCCTGGAAACCAAGGTCCACAAATTAGACTTGCTGCGGATGTCCATCCAGCGCGTCCCGTTCTCTAGGTATATCGTTCATTGTTCCGTCTTTGTTACGAGCATCCTGCTCTGAGATGTAGGTGATTTTCTCTATTTTCCTCTTTCCGACATGTGGCTGGAGAAGAGTTGCAGTAGTCTATCTCATTGCGAATATCCTTCAGTGCAAATTCCTGACCCCGGTATAGGAGATGTGTGCGAAGGGGATATGTAGAATTTAGTCAATTGTACTAGGCTGACATACTATTTATAAAAGGCTCGGAGAACAGGAGTGGAATAAGCAGAAGAACAACAAGAGTAATGTGTAAGGCCGTGGCAGAATGTGAGGGAAGAGGTCTATGGCAGAGCGATACTGTATGTATAGTGAGAAGCAGGTAGGACCCATTACACCCATACTAGGGGCGCATTTCTGAACCTTAGGCCTGAAAACCAAGGCACGTCGCGTGTAGTCATGGTAAGCTTTTCTTCCTCAAACTTGGCCCAGCTAAGCCCCTTTTAGAACCAGCTCTACGGCTTCTTATTAGCCGCAGAGCCTGCTGAGAGCCCCTTCCATATGTAACGTAAGCCCCAGCAATCCAGGTGGGATAGAGATATAAACTCCCTGATTTCCGTACGTGTGTCGAAAATCGTAGAATATATGATCCTCGGCCAGCTGATTTCCCACATTACCGTCTCCTCGACAAAAAGCACGTCGATGGTTCAAGCACCGAACCATGTTCATTTTCTCGCCGACCCCCGTCTCCAATTTCTACCTACCTACTTACCTAGATTGTCCCTGCGATATGAACAAGAGCTCTTGTTGGCGGATGAATGTTGCTCCTCGGTACGCTTCACTCCCCCGTCCTTTATTATTGGCGTCTGGCTCATGGAAGTTCAGCTGCTTCGCGATGCCACATTATTACAAGCTTTGCTCTTATCGCAGCCTGGATGGGCACGAATTAGTTCCTGCCAAAACCTGGCGCGAAGTGGGTATGGCTCTACCGATTCCCCATCGAATCATCGTGCAAGGCTTTGGGCCAGAATCACCATGGCACTCCTAAGCGGGGGAAGGAGGTTCAGCTGAGAAACTATCTTCTTGACATATATCGGAAGGAGAAGCAGTAAAGCGGCTTAAACACGACGGCAAGCATTTCGCAGCGGGGAAAACACCTCCGATGAGCGATCACGACACTCAGCCAGACTTCTTGTTCGTCTTCTACGAGGACGGTAAACCGCATAACCGCGCAGTTAGCCGGCAGAAGGCTCACCAGCGGAAGAAACGGATTGCAGCGGTCGAGAGGTTGAAGACTTCAACGCTTCCCTTCCTTCAACGGTTGCCGTTCGCGTACAATGCCGTACCCGATTCCTCCACGACAAGTCCAGACGCAGAGAGCGAGTACGATGATAGGCCAACGACACCAGAACCTGCTGAAACGCAGCACCTGCAATTCATGACAATCGCGCAGCTGAATGATCTCTGGTCACCACAATCCCAGCTCGGCCAGGGGTTTATAGACCAGTTCTCCATGACCGCAGTTTCAATGAGCAAGTCTATAAACTTATACTGGCATCACTGTACGTGGGCCTCGATAATATGAGAAACTGTCTATTAACTGGATAGACCGGCATTTTATTCTTCCCCTCGCCTATCTTAATAGCTCGCCGATGGGTGCATGGTGGTGGCAGAAGGGGCTTTCTGAACCCGTTGTTCCCTTAACGCTCCTTGTTTCAGCCTCCAGCCACAAGGTCGCGATGGACACGGTCAACAATGCCCACTCATAGGATTTGTAGCGGTCAATTGGGGAGTTCCTTGGCATACAAGGGGACACATTTAAAAGGCTAAATTATCTCCTTCGGGATCCAGGTGTCATAGCCGAGTCGACGACCCTTGTTTTTGCGGCGCTTCGAGCGATAGAGTGTGTATTATCGCGCCTTCCTAAATGAGTATCAATGTTCTGTCCTAACCATCAATTTCAAGGCGATAAGCTGCAATTTTGACAGCGTTTCTGTACACACAGAGGGCTTGAATGCGTTGATCCAGTTACACGGCGGTCTCGAGCACCTGGATCACCAGACACTGTTCCAAATCTACCAGTACTCTCAGCCTTCCTTCATATTTCAATATCAGATAGTACAGCACTAATCCATCCATATTCTAGGAAAGCCACTAAGCTTAGCTGGGAAATAAAGTGTGGCCGCGATGGTGTATCACGTGTGCCAAGCTTTCGGCAGAATAGTCGAGGCTAAGGCGGTGGAGGGTCTGGACTGTGAGATCTGCTCCACCTCCGGATCTGCAGATCTGGAACCGTACCACGTGTGACGCACTCTTCCTCAACCCTTGCCACACGTGCAGATTGAAAAGGCGACCTCATGGACCGTTGAACTGGTCTGAGGATTTTGCTTCGAAATCATCACCGAGAGATAGCGCGCTTCGGGGATACTCTCCTAGTGTTCCACCGCAATGGAGGCATTGGGCTCCGTAGGCTTGCAACATGAGGAACACGAAGCGGACCGTCGTGCCAGAGAGCTGTTCCACTACTTTCAGCCTGATAATCTGGCCTTGCTACCAGACAACGCAACGCGTGATCCGCACGGCGCGACCACTAACCAGGTTAAAAGCAGCCCCAACCTAGTGCTTACGGCTCTGGCACAATTGGTCTCCGTCAAGGTAGGAGTGCAGCGTGCGATTATCAGGTACGTATAGGCTTTCTACGTTTTCTGCTGGCAAGAATATTGCGGCTGTGAGGATGTGCTAAAGCTTGTCAGCTTGATTGATCGTGAAACGCTGTATGTGGTTGCCGAGGCATCGCGCTCCTTGAACCTTGGCGACAATAGCGTATACGACAATGATGGCGATGGGCTCTGGATGGGTTGCTCTCGAGGCCCCGTGGCCGGAACATTATGCGAGGTACTTATCCATCGTCCCAATAAAAGACCATCGATTGATTATTCTAGAAAACAATCACATTGCACCCGTCCCCGCAGGACAAGTATCCTTTGTTCGTTGTGGATGATATGCGGCAGCACCCCAGCTACTGCCGTATACCATGCGTGGCAGAAGCCCCATTTTTCCGCTTCTACGCCGGCACACCCCTTATGACCAGCAGTGGCATCAACATTGGAAGTTTATATGTCATCGATCCGCGCCCAAATATCGTTTTGACAGAGTCTCACAAGGAAACCATTGGCGTTACCGCGACAGCTATCATGGAGTATTTGGAGACAGCTCGCCAGTCCCTCGAGAGCGGTCGCTTGATGAAGGTCCTTTCGGGCTTCAATTCCTTTGTGCAAGACCAACGCCAGGTCAATTCAATGAGTGAATCCTCTTCGATGAGCTCCGACCTCTCTGGTAGTGACCGATCGCCAACCCCTAGTACCAGCACACCTCCTGGTACACCACAGTCTGATGACAGTTCTTACCCGGAAGAAACGGGCTCAACCGTGCAATCATCTAGCCCAGTACAGGAAAAGAACATGTCTGCGTGGGCCTCGAAGTCGCCGAGTCCACCCAAACGGAACCGTGAAACCCCTGGGGCTGTTACTACGTCCACTACTTCGCCACTCGATAGGAGACATGAAGCCTTTCAACGCGCTGCAGACATCATGCGTCGGAGCCTCAGTTTGGGTGAGGAAGGGGGCGTTGCAATATTCGCTCTCAAAGATCAGTTTAATGTCGACGTTGAGCAGGAGGAGGACTTACGAAACGATATCAATATCGTACCACGGGATGCCGCCACCGCCTGGACAATCTCAACCAAAGACAGTCACAGTTGGCCTGGCGGACACGCGCCAGACTCGATACCCGCAAAGCAGATGACTCGACGCTTCCTGCAGCGGACAGTCCGCCGTTTCTGCCAAGGTGCCCTGTGGTACTTTCATCGTGACGGAACTGCCTTTTCATCTGACGAGGAGACGAATCAACCCAGTAGTGACCACCACATGACGGCTCAACCACCAGCTTTGCTGCATCCCGGTACCAAGAGTGCCTTGAGCGGCAAGGACACCGATCTTTTACGGACGTATTTCCCAAGAGCTACGCGGATTATCTTTGCTCCTTTATGGGATCCTCTGAACTCGCGCTGGTTCGGTGGATGTTTCTGCTGGAGCTCCGAGGAGACTCGCATCTTCAGCCCTAACGTTGAACTTGGCGGCGTGCTGGGGTTCTGCTCTTCGCTGATGACAGAGGACAGTCGTATTCGGAGTCAAGAAGCAGACAATAAGAAGGCAGCTTTCATCGGGAGCATCTCGTAAGTGTCGCTTTTCTCTACCCTTTAGGGTCGTGGGAACCCAACTGACTAATCTGTGTGTCTAGTCATGAACTCCGAAGCCCGCTACACGGCATCTTAGGCGCGGTCGAGTTTCTCTCCGAGCAGGCAATGTCCAACTCGGCGATGTTGCTGCTGGACACTATCCGTGCGTGCAGTCAGACTCTCCTAGACGTGTTCGAGCAAATACTCGATTTTAGCAAGATCAACTCCTTCAGGAGGAGAAGCCGAGCGCTCCTAAGTGCAGACCTAAATCTAGTCACCGCGCAGCGAGGGCCCCGGTCTCTCTATATCCTGAAAGACGTGGATATTGTCACGATTGTAGAAGAGGCTATTGAGAGTATCTGCTCTGGAGCGAGCTACCTTAACATCGCCCAAGGGGGTGATATATCAGCACCAAAGCAGGCAGCAAATGGCCTTGTTGGCAGCGTGGCCAACGTTGATATGTCCTTAGATATCGACAAACACGACTGGATTTTTTCCTTGGACCCCGGGGCCTTGCGACGCATCGTCATGAATGTTTTCGGGAACGCCCTCAAATATACCAGTCAAGGATCCATCTGTGTGAAGATGGAGATCCAGAAGAGGAACAAAATAACGCCTCGTGATGGCTCTGAGATGGTGCTTCTGACCATCTCCGACACCGGACGCGGCATCTCCAATGACTATGTTCGCTATCACCTATTCACTCCGTTTATGCAGGAGAACCCTCTATCGCCCGGCACGGGCCTGGGTCTGTCACTGGTCAACAGTATTATCCGTTCATTGAAGGGCACTATCAAGATAAAGAGCCAGGTTGGAACAGGCACTGTGGTCAAAATTGCGATCCCGCTCATGCGTCCTGAAGGATCCGAGAACATACTGGATACAGCTGTGCGCGATGGACCCGGCTGCTCGGGGAATATCATCAACAGCGTGAAGCGAGCACTAAAGGGGAAATCGGTGGCCTTTGTCGAGCCTGAAGACGTGCCAGCCCACACCCCTGATTCGTCACTTACGATCACAAAATATCTCACACGGTGGTTTGACATACCCTTGCGGAAGTGGTCGACTGGATTATCCCCAGATCTGGTGATAGCGGATGAGACCCAGCTGGACCGCTTGCACGGTCTCACAGAGCAGACCGTTTTGCTCATTCTGCATCGCGAAAGGCGTCCTTCCCCGCAGAAGTCTTCGCAGCTTCATCATCATCTCCGCGCACGCGTTGAATGGCTGAGTCTCCCTTGCGGTCCATACCGGTTGGCCCGAACCATCCAGGCTTGTCTCCAGACCCAGCTGCAGCCTTTCTCTCTCGAGGAGCGTTTGCCACCACCGATAAATGGACATGCCGGTGGGATCTCGAATGGTGTGTACGCTGGCCAGAGCCGCGATATGGCCCTCCCTTTCCGTCCCACAGCGCCGCCACCTTCGTCCGAATCCGCTATACAGCCCATAGTCCCAGCCATAACCCGCGATGCAGAACCCGACGATAGCACCAGTTTAAAGACGGACAAGCTTCCAGCGCAACAAATTGGGACTACCAGTTTCAATGCGTCCACCCCCGCCCTTGAAGGAACAGAAACCCGCCGCGTCCTCCTTGTCGAAGACAACCCCATCAACATGTTACTCCTGCAGCGGATAATCGAACGCCAAGAACCCATCATCGTCCACCAGGCAGTAAACGGTAAAGAGGCGGTTGACGCAGCTAGAGCTTCACACCAGGGTTATCATTTCATCTTCATGGGTGAGCCGCTCTCCCATCCATCTCACCTCAACGAACCGTGTGGAACGCCCACCATCTAACTCTCGATTTTTTCTAGATCTCTCAATGCCCGTGATGGACGGATTCGAGGCCACGAAAGCAATCCGGGCACTCGAAGCAGAACGGCACGTTGCAGCACCAGTGAAGATCATTGCGCTGACGGGGCTGGGTTCGAACGACGATATCGCCAGGGCCTACGAGGCGGGCGTGGATGTCTTCCTGACGAAGCCGGTCTCGTTGAAGAAGGTCATACGGCTGATTGATCGGCCCAAGCCCACGGGGTGAAGTTTCTAGTTGTGGGCTAGTTGGGGTTTTTCATCTGCCCGTGCAATGTAGAGGGCGTTTCTGTTCTTGGCTGCCTTAATGCGCTGCGTCCGCGGCTGCGATTCACTCAGCTCACCTTCCCATCACCGAGCTTTGACAGACATCCGCTATAACGCGGGTGACCGGCGGAAGCCATAACACGCGGAAAGGCCTTTCTAGACGAACCGTCAAAATGCGACGATTTTACGGAGTGAGGGGTCTTCCTTACACCTCCAAACACCTAGCCAGCCGGGTAGAAGCGAGAAAGTCTTCGCCAACCGGACGCTACGTGATGCCAGAGAGATCCGCGGCTACTCTACCTAGGAGCTCTACGCCAAGGACTTGCCTGGCAATAAGGAGAAGGAGATCCATGATCTCCGGGATAACCCTTGTCTCAGGGTACAGCTTCCTACTGCAAGCGATCTGGCTAGATAACATCCACTCCCATCAGTACATCCAGCAGGATTTTGTGCTGTGTTGTGGTGTCACTATGCCCTATCGCATTGCGTTGCGAGCTTCTTGTCCCGTCTCTCTTTACCCCGGCCAACACTTCGCGGCAACAGCTAGCCACGTCTTCCTAATAGACTGGATTTCTGGGATACAGGTGACTGGGCAATTCCTTGCCTGCTTTTGTACCTAATACATATAACTCTAGAATAGTAAAGATTAACACATACCACAATAGAGTGGAGAGAATAGGGCGTCCCGCCCGTTCAGCGGTACTTGGGCCCTGTAGTGAATGCATTTAGCTAACAGTTAGTATCTACTCAGTTGGCCTTGTATACCTTGACTTGTCGTACTAGATTGCTGGCGGTGCCACTGCTCATTGTGGCCCCTCAGAACTCTCCGGGCCTGGAGGCGAGCTAACCAAACCGGGTGGTCTATCCGACTGGACCAATCACAGAACACTACTAAATACCACACGCACGCCCTGCAAAGCCCCCCTGCCTAGGTGGACCTCCAGTTGCGAAGTATAAAAACTCAACTCCACCCTGCCTACCTACCTACCACCTCCCCAGCTACAAAGCCAACCTGTCTCCAGACCCAACTATCCATTCCACCACCGTCTCAGTCTCTTGCAAAATGGTGAACATCAAGAAATTCGAAGTCGAACAGGCAAGTCCCCATAGCAAGAAGGTAAGGTACGCACCGACTAACCCTCCTCTAGTGGATGGACGACCACGAGACATGGGCAACGCACAATCTCGCAGAAACCTGCTGCGCGTCCGTCTCGCTGCAGGACCTGCTCGCCCTTGCTGGCCCGGACGCAGACTCAGCGACTACCACCACGGACCCCGACCAAAGGGTGGCAGGGCTAATCAACTACACGACGAAACAAACCTACGGCAGCATCCGGGGCTCGTCGACGCTGCGATCACGCATCGCCGATCTCTACGACACAACAGCTGCCGTGGACGAGAACAGTGCACTGATTACGAACGGCGCCATCCAGGCGAACTTCCTCGCGCTCTACTCACTGCTCAGCCCCGGCGACCATGTCATCGTCCAGTACCCTACGTACCAGCAGCTGTATTCTGTTCCCGAGTCGCTGGGCGCGGAGGTGAGTCTGTGGAAGTGGAGGCCAGAGACAGAAAGTGGTAGTGGTAGTGGATTGGATGTGCAGGAACTGCGCGGGTTGATTCGCGAGAATACGAGGATGATTATTCTCAAGTAAGTTTGTTTGACTATGTACTTCTACTTCTACTTGTACTACTTGGTAGTAGTAGTAGTTGGATGTCCCGTCCTATACTAATATGTGTAGCAACCCCCAAAACCCAACCGGCGCCGTCCTCAGCCGGCGCACCCTCGAAGAAATCGTCTCCCTCGCGCGCACCCACAACATCACAATCCACAGCGACGAGGTCTACAGACCGCTCTTTCATTCCCTCCCCGATAACTCAGAGAATGGTGGCAACCCACCATCGATTCTCGAACTCGGCTACGACAACGTCGTCGCAACAGGCTCGCTCTCGAAAGCATTCAGCCTGGCGGGGATCCGTGTCGGCTGGCTCGCGTCCCCGCGCGCGGAAATCATCGACGCCTGCGCGTCCTCGCGGCATTACACGACCATCTCGGTGAGCCAGGTCGACGACGGCATCGCGGCGTTTGCGCTGGCGAAGCCGACGGTGGCGAATCTGCTACGCAGGAACGTCGAGCTTGCGCGGCGGAATCTTGCACTGCTGGCGGACTTTGTGGATGAGTTTAGGCACGTTGTGAGCTGGGTGAAGCCTGCGGCTGGCACGACGGCGTTCATTCGGTTCCGTACCAAGGGCGGGTCTGGCGAGCCTGTGGATGATGTGGAGTTCTGTAAGCGCCTGCAGGAGAGGAAGGGGGTTATGTTCGTGCCTGGGAGGAGGTGTTTTGGGGATCGAGTTGATTTCGCGGGGTATGTGCGCGTTGGGTTTGTTCCGGAGCATCAGGTGATGGTCGATGGGTTGAGGGCACTGCGGGGGTTTATGGCGGAAGAGTATGACAGTGTGCCCGCTGCTGCTCCTGCTCCTGCTGCGCCTTGATTAATGTATGAGTTCTAAAATGTGATTATCAAAAGAGAACCATCTCACACCCAAGCGCCGAAAAATAGACATCCCAGGGCAGAGCAGTCTTCGACCCCCAATAGTCCCCGAGGAGCTGCGCGGCACGCGTAAAGTTACCCAAACCCAGCCTCTGCATGTGGCGCATGCGCTCGTGGATAAAGTCCCGCTCGGCGGGGCAGCTCGTTTCGCACCCGGCGCTGAAAATCGGCCACAGGATGAGGATGTTTGCCGGCGAGGATGGGCTGATGGCAGTCAGGCTGCGGAGGATATTCGCAATGTCGCTTCGGACACGGGGGTCGTCTTGTGGGATCTTCTGGATTCGTCTATGGAGGTGGAGAAGTGAGGAGTGGACGAATGCGGAGTGGGTGCTTTGTAGTTCGGCCGGGGAAAGGCCGGAGGGGAGGGGAGAAGAAGAAGAAGATTCTGGCGCTGTGCAGGTGGGCGAAGCGAGTAAGGAGTAGAGGCCACTCTCGATGAGGGAGACCTCGAGTGTCTCTACCCCAGAGTCCAAATCCAGACCGCCGCCATGGACCAAACGAGAGATGCGGACTAGCAGAGGCACGAGGTCCAATGAATACCCGCAGATATTATCAATGACAGTCTCCTCGCTGCTACTGGCGACAGGTCTATACCACGGCACACGCTCGCTATAGAACACGTCCGTTTGCGCGCCTGACATACCGGCAAGGACGTCCAGAGTGGTGAACCACTTGACTAGACAGTCGATGTAGGGATCCTCCTCCGCCTGCGCGGTGTAGCGATTATGCTTACTTTTCTTATTACTCAATAGTGTAGCAAGCAGGTGCCCCGCGCCAGAAAGATGTGTGCGCCAAACATGCATATTCCCATTGCACACGTCGTTAGTGCACAACGCCATGGCTGTAGCAACCGTCTCGGTCGTTACGGTCATCGTGTCTTCCGAGCTGGCCTGCAGCGCGGAGTTCAGGCTGGAGAGCGCAAGGGTCGTATATCGCAGACACAGCTTCCTCGAGTGCGGACTAGTGTCGTCCACGAGGCGGCCGTGGTGGCTGCAAGCGGCAGCCAGGAGCGCATAGAAGAGATGCGGCGTCTCCACGGACGCGGCAATCAGCCTCTGCAGGAAGATCGGGGGAGCTGCGGGGAATAGGCGGAGCGCTGTCTCGGTGCTAAAGACGTGCATATAGAATCTGGCCTCGTCTGATTGGAATAATGGCGATGCATTCAGTGTCGGTTGGCGCGGGGTGATAAGAGCGGATGCCAGATGACCAGAGGCCTTGTCCGGTACAATGCTGAGAGTATACGTGCACCCCTGTGGATACCGCAGACATCGTGTGCACGTTGGCTTTTGTAGATCACACTAGCACGAACTTTAGTACGGTAACTAGTAGAGGCAGGCTGAAGCATATCTACCTACCCTGACTTTCTTTCGCTTACACTCTGTGCAGCCATCGCGTCTCCGCCGAATCCCGCTCGCCGGGCGGGGACTAGTATCGTTGTTTGCTACTCTGACGACATCAAAGCCCATTGTGAATTTCACTGGTGATGTGCAAGTTCAGATGCAGGGACTTCTAGTTACTCTGCCTTCGCGATGGCCTTCTTTGATCAAAGAGTGATTGAAGCTGGGGTTGAAGAATCGACTAGTGGCGTGTCGGCCAGTGGAGCAGTCCATCTCCACCACAGCCTTTCGAATCGGGGAAAAAAGGCGACTCAGCCAATCGGATCGAATTGATCTTATCAGAGGTTCCACTAGCGCAGAATTGGGCTTTTAAGTCAAAAGTCATTCAATGGAACTATAGCATGACGACAGAAGGAGAGCTGGCCATCCTATTCCCGCTAGATAAAGATGAGGGACAACGTTATCTAATATATTCTGTTGGTGTAGGGTTTCTCATATATTACCACAAACCTCGCAGGTCAAGTCGATTAGAGTGAAAGATACAGTCGTGTATGGCCGATATTACTCTACGCCCCCCGGGCCATTAGGTTTTATAGTAACGATATCCCCCAGGCGACTAGTAACCTCATGGCTCGACATACACAGACAGAGAGAGAGAGAGTGTGTGTGTGTGTGTGTGTGTGTGTGTGTGTGTGTGTGAAAGGCCTTCATGCGCGTTTTTAAAGATACAAGGGCAATTATTGCCATTTTTATAAAAAATAAAACGACACTAAACATGCTGCAGGTTCAGAAAGTATCCCTCGCACGCTAACACGCTTAGTTGGCCTAGGCACAAGCCATTTCGGTAAGCCTAGTCCGTCCAAGCTACTTTGTGGAAGTGCTGCCCGGCGTTCAGCGGAATGCCGGAAGCGAGCGCTGCCTAGCAGCGACCTTAGTATTGTCCTGAATAAACACGCTTAAGATACTATCAGCGTAGAACAGTGAGAGTCGGTAGACAGCTTACTTTACTTTTGGTATCTTGAAAGTCTCCGGTACGCCGATCAATGTCCGCCCAATCCTGCAGCGCCTTGATATTGGCGGGGGTTCGGCGAACTGCGCTGCGCGTCTGCGTAGGACTGGCGCACTCCCCTTGTTGAAGTAGTATTACCACGGACTGTACGTGTAGTCGAACCAGTGCGTGGTGTTGGGGTTCCATAGATTTCCATGCCCGCGTGATGCCCGCTCGCGGAGTGCTTGTACTACACCACCCGGCCAACATAGAGTTAGGGAATAGGAATAGCACTACAGGAAAAGTAGGACCCGGGCAGGAGATACCACAGTACCATCGACCATATTATGACAATGCAAACACCCGCACCTTCTACATAAACTCGGGCGACGTGCAGACGGAGTCTTTTCTGGCGATTCAGCTTCCGGGCGGCCCCTACCTTCTCCATTTGGGCTCCAGCACCCCCAAGGTCAGTTATATAAATAATAGAAGAGAGGAATATAAAAAGAATTTAAACACGCTGTGTTAATTTATTATAGTTGAATTTATAAATTGAGGCAGTAGTCAGCCAATGAGTCTGCCGCAACTTGGCTCCTGCTGGTCGCATCTGTTTAGTAAATAGTAGAGCAACCTCTGACTGCCTACCAACATCGCGCCAATTTCCTGGGAAATTTTGTATCCACTGTAGTGACTGCCTGTAGAGTGGTAGGCAAGTTTGGGGGCGATACCTTATCAAGAAGACAAAACACAATCCTAATTGCACTGACATCTTTCAAGAGCCGCATTCCAAATAATGCCTTCAAAGCCCTACCTTAGTAACAATAATATGGGTTTGACAACCCCGCACCTGGAGTCCAAGCTGATGTCCAATGGGCTGGGGGCCGGGGAATCCTATATACATGACATGCAACTGTCACACAGGGATATCGCTTTGTTCTGTTGCCATGTTAAAGTATATTACCATGGATTATACTCTATCAAGGGATATTTCGCCGCTTGTGAAACGATCAATCCTTATATATAGAGGGGACAAACAGTCAACAGTCAGCCTACGCCAGCCCCATCCTACAGAACAAGATTTCTGCAGAATTGCTGACACCTTCAAATGCGGGGATGGCGAGCTGGTTGATCAGGGGGATCTACACTGCTATTACCTACTACTATCTACTTCTACTACTACTTTTGCTTTATTTAGTCAGTCTCAGCCCTCTAATTGCCAGGGGCGATATTGAGTACTATTAACTTCATTCTTGTATTATATCTCACTCGACCATAACCAATATTTCCCTTACCTAAGTATGGCAAAATAATATCCTGCAGGGTTAGACTGACTCTGGTGACAATATGCCGCACGAAATAGCGAGATGTGCCTGGTGGTACAATCCCCACCGCAGCTGACAGGCGGCTTGGGAAATTAACCTCTCAAAGCACTATATAGGTTACACCATCTTCCATACTCACCGTAAGCCAAGCTAGCTTAGCTTCTGCGAGCCTCTCCCATGCTGCTGAGAGCCCAGACTGTTTGGAAACAGTACTTACTGCCCGATCAGATGGTTACATAACGAGTTCTATTCCATTTTTTTCCACTCCTCAAAACCACATAAATAGGGCCGCGAAATCCGCAGTGCCTCTTGATTTCTCACCAGCTCAGTTCCATACCAACTTTCAACATCTCATCTATACGTCTACCCTCAGTCCATCCCTCAAAATGCGTCTTAACCTTGTCCTCGTCACAGCTCTCGCCTCTCCAGCCGCTGCCGCCCCTTCCACCGACGCACAGAACAACAACTGCGGCTATCCCAATAGCAACTGCTACGATAATAACTGCCATGGGGAATTGAGCGTGGACGGGATTACCTGCACCTCTGTATGTGACCCTACCTCCGTCCTTTTATCTCTTGTGCCCATGTTGGGGGTGGGATGATGGCGTACTGACTCGAGAGCGTAGGGCAACTATCTCGGATGCCCGTGTGGCTATGGCTGTGACCGTAATACCGGCAAGTGCAATGAAAACGGATGCAATGGACATAACGGACGGTGCACCACCAATTACAAGGGCTGAAACTGCATCTAGATAGATCCTAGCATGCTATGTGACGAGGAGAAGGTAGGATGTGGTTTCTGTGCTTGGATTGTGACTTTAGTGAGGTAGTAAGCGGAGGCATAAAAATATAAATATATAAATATCTTCCGCTCGAGGTCCTGCTTATATTATTCCTTTTCCTCCTCTTATTCTTCCTGCTTGATGATATGATCGTTCATAAGCAGGCCCTAATCCAGAGATATGGCGAACAAAGGAATTGAAGCAGTGGCCAGCCGACCCATCGCAGCTGGGAGACGAGGCTGGGGACAATCCGCAATAGTCAAACAGCGACGATATCTGCATGCCACTCATAAATTCGCGCCCTTGTTTTGATAGCTCGGCAAGCCTGCACTGCTGGGTCGGTATCTGAAAATTTCCCTCAGAACTCCAGTACGGGCGAGGTGGCCCATGTGCGCCTTCCCTAGCAATCTATCGGATCAGCCATGGGAAGGCAAGGCCGGAGAGAAAAGGTAATCTACTCAGCTCCAATCCCCATTTTATCTATCCCAGCGACAAATTAAAACTCCCAATACATAGCGGAGTTGTTCCAAATGAAGGAGCGCCTCGCAGCTTTCCAGGCGCACACAATGGCTATTATTATAATTCACTGGCGCCTGATCTCCATCATCCAAGTACGGGGTACGAAGCGCAACAGCGTCTCAAATCTACTCAAATCTATTGCACATATATGAGGGTTCTTATCCTGAGACAGGAGATTGATCAATCTCGCTGGCCGAGTTCATTGCTCCCAGGACATGTACATGCCCGTAAGGCTAACCTGGAGTTAGGGCTAAACAGAACTCCACCGAGAGCGGACTTGGCTTTCAATCTCAGCAGCATAATTGGCCGGGACACCCGGAGTACTCAATCCTCGACCTTTCTCATCCCGAGCAGTCATACCCTGGGAGGCGCCATGAAGCGTTTCATATCTCGAAATTTCACATGCGTCTGCATACTCCGCTTCGAGTGGAACCATCAGCCGGCCGCGGGCCGAATCCTGATCCCCTGCATTCCCCACCGCATGACCTGCAGGAGCTCGATCCTTTGAGGAAATATGTATAGCTCGAGATGGGACCGAAGCTCAAGGGCTGAAAGTATCACACAGAGACCTTGAGCAACTGTGCAGCATGGCAGTCCCACCAGAAATAACCATCGCGACTCTTGCAGGCCAATTCATCCCAGTGCATATGCCTACCCATTTCCAGCCCGTTCATTACCTCGAGTATCTACTGACCTCGGTGCGTAGGACAAAGCACTTTCGGACGACGCAGAAGGCTTCCTTAGTCTGGTACGTACCTTTCCTTCATGCCCCCTTAACTGCAAAAAAGAAAGAAAATAGTATTAGAAAGCCACTAACGATCACAAAGCAAGGCATCTCCTGGCTCCTACGCAAAGCCATCGGCCTCGCGAACCCCAAGCTCACAATTGCGCAGTCGACCAACGACAAGGGCGTCGCGGTCGTGGATCTCAGCGTCGTTGGAATCGGTGGCCGCACTGTGACTGAGCAGCGCGTTCTGGATTGGGAGCCCGTCCCGAGTAATAATCCCTTGTACGGGAGTACCATCAGTATGTACCTCCCTGCATGTGCCTATATCTACCTACTTTCTGTCCTGCCAATAACAGACAGCAACAATGAAGAGGTGTAAGTAACTAATGAGATCCCCAGTCCGATCACGCTTGTACACCTCGACCTTCGAGAAATCACCGGACCAAAGCGACGAGGACTACGCGTACCTGAATGCGCAGATTGCGAAAGATGGGTCTCCGAGTAGTTGGGTTGAAGACGAAGATGGGCAGCACCTGCACTGTGTGATTACAAATGAGGAGGCCAGGTGGACGATCGACCAGGTCTGGGGGTTTGAGGAGATCAACGGGAAGCGCTATCATACGCGCCGCTCCGTGTTGATTAAGGGCGATGCGGCCGAGAGGGGGAGGATTGTTTATAATTATATCTCGTAAGGGGTATGTATCATGGAGGCTCAAGTACGGCAACTGGTATCCCTTGTCGATGTGGGAAGATGATGCTATTTATTATTGACAGTCCGTCCCCTGCTAGCCTGTGATATCAATGTTATCTTTGACACTAATTCGAGCTCCGTGGGAGGGGTTGTAGTAGCAACGAGATGGAACTATGACTCACTCGCTACCGCCGGCCTTTCGGGCGCCAAATGTACCAAGAATAATGTAGGCGTCGACGTGGGCACGCCTTCGCCAAGGAGTTTCCGTTGGTAAATAGTGAAATATACTGGAATAACTACCACTTCCCTTGGTAGGTAGTAGACAAGCTTCCTTATGGTTGTTGTTCCATTTATTGAATGAGAGCCAGCCAACTTGGTTACTTCTCTATGTTGAACTTATACTAGTAATTAAGCGTAGCAGACTAGAATCATAGAGTACATCAGCCGGTGTATGTTGGCATCCCACAAGCCAGTATCACCATGTCTACATCTGTACGTTCTAGTTTTGCTTCGCGGGCCTTTAGGATACTACATGTTCAATCTATACATATTCCAGATAACGTCTTCTGGACAATGAAACCGAATAGACAGGCAGGAAAGTTGGAACAGCAAGATTAGTCAATTGCAATGGTGGGCTGACCCGTTGGAAAGTCAAAGTCAGGCGCAGCCTCGTCCACGCAGGTATGTCTACCTCGAGTCCTGACCCTAGCTTATCTCCAGAACGTCAGCTCAATTCTTGTCTGATTGGTGAACAATATATGAGTGCAGGTCCGTGTTACAGAATAGACCAAAGCAGCGGCCCTGCTTGTGGCTTGCCCTGATATATGTATTCTGAAGCTGAACCCTCTACTCTCGCAATGCTTTCAGGCCGTTTGATGACATATTAAGTTCTGCCTCTTCTTATTAAGCTCTCGCTTGGTGGAATTAGAGCTCCCAGTGGCTATAAATATAAGTTCCCTTAAGTTCTCTCTCCGAAAACTCTTCGCCTTCTTCCCACATCTCCTCGTTCATACTAATCCTCCAACAAGCTTCTCTATTTTCTCTATCGTCTCCGTCAACTCCAAGGAAGCTCTTAAAGCTCTATTTCTCAACTACGGTCAAGTACACCTTTACTTCGACACACCCACACACCCAAAATCTCCACCAGACACAATGGAAGAAGCCACAGCTCAGGTCAACTGGGAGGAGGACGAACACACTACCACGACGACGACGACGACGGACAGACACAGCCCAGAACCCGGGTCCAACTTCTACCACCCCCGAGGCTACCTATCCAGTTCCTCTCGGCCCTCTCAACGCCATAAATCGCATAGCCAAGTCCCTCAAGTCCTTCAGGGGCAAACGCTATAGCATGCGCACGCTGATCACGAAGGAAAAGGTCCAGCGGGCGATCGAAGTGCAGGGCGACTGGGTGTCCGGCGCGAAACGCGCGATGCAAGAAATGACGAGGGTCAGCATCATAGCCAACGAAGCCGTGGATAAGCTTCTCAGCGTAATTACGGATGAAGAGGGCAGGCACATTCTCCGCGAAGTCATCTCGAGCTTGGCGGAGGTTGGGCATGGATCGTGGCCAGGCGAGGAGTGTAGACGTTTGTGTGAGGAACATGCAAATGACTCACGTGGAATTGTGCTCAGTTGATTGCTGGGTTGGGGTAGTGTTTAACGGAGGTAAGGGGCCCTAAGGCTGACTGATCCGGAGCCCATTCGCCTCAAACTTTTTTTTTTTTTTTCAATCATCATCATTATCATTCGAGACTCTTTCGGTGTCTATCCAATCTCGAATTCTATCCTCGAACTGGAAAAGACGAAAGAATGGTTCTACGCTTGGGAGGCACATCATTATCTAGGGCACAAAGCGTTCACAAACGGTGTTGGTGCAATCTTGGGAAAGTCTGCCCTTAGAGCTCCCCATTATGTTCTTGCTAGCTCTTTCACTATTATTATACAAGTTTGAATAACAATAATCCTAGATGTGGATCTGGCATATCATTGCTTTCTATGCAACTTGATCCCTCGAATCTATATTTCCATGTAAGGAAGTAGAACCATAGGCAGTGCAGCAAGTCAGACCAGTCTGCCTCAATAGTAGCCTTGTAGATTCCGGTATTTCTGTTCTTATACCACACTCCACCACCAAGACGTAGCTAGGACTCTCTCTCTTGCAAATGGATGAATATACCACAAACGAATAAAAAACAGGGGAGGTACATCAAATAGGTATGTCCTTCGGAATCGATTTCCTATCCACATATTCGAAGATGCAGCATCCCTCATTGGCAAGCCAGATTCCTTCACAGTACAAAACATGTTTAGTGGTGGTTCATTCGGGCTCGAAGCCAACTACAGCAACCCCAATTTCAGACCGTCACAAAACAAACCCAGCCCTCACCCTCGACGCATCCCGTATACCCACGTCTCTCACAAGCGGATGCTCCGTACCAACTTCAACTATCTGTACGCGCTGCCGCCGCCGGCGCATCATGTTGTCCAGGTAGCCCAGTCCCAAACGGAAGCCTTCAGCAAGGAGGAGTGCTGTGAAGAAGACGAAGAAGAGGAGGGGGGTGTCCATTTTGGGGTGGTTGAGGCTGAGATTTTTTTTTTTTTTTCTTTCTACTTAAAACTCTGGTCTCGGTGCTTTAATCTGTATATCCTTATAAGTTCTTCGGAATAGATGGGTCGGTGATGGCGTGTTGAGAGTCTGCGAGAGGTTGTGTTAGCAGACTGCCCTTGTCCAGATTGGAAACCGGGGATACTGGATAGTTCTCTTACTCAGGTGATAAATGTTTCAGCAGGAATTTAGCTGAGTCTTATGAGAGAAAAGGTATCAACGGTTCGGATACAGAAACTGGTGAGCAGATAGAGTAACACTGGCCACCAAGGCCCCGTGAAAACACTTATGCTGGTGATAGTATGATTGAAAAGAGTCATTGCATGACTTGTTTGTTCGAGTTCAGCAGTCAATATGCCAAGTATAGATGAAGAAACTCAGTACTCATTTTGTACCAGTAGCCTTTTCTCTGGTCTCATCGTCCCCTCATCGACGGGAAAGGTAATGGGTAGGAAAAGAGATTTATGTCTAGACTTCGTTATGGGATGATGAGGGTGGAGGCGTGGGAGAAATCAAGGCTCTCGGGATGCTGTAAAGCTGGTTTGGGTAATTAATTTCATCTTTCTTTTAGGCTACAATTACTACAGAAGTGTACTCGGCAAGATCAGAACAAGACCATTTTCAAGAGATGAATAGTTTATTTGGTACCAAGCCAAGTAGTCAAACATATACCGAAGAGATTATCTCTAATAAAACACAATAGAATCAACTCCTATGATACAATGCCCAAGAATAATGCAAAGAGGTACTCCGTACTGTAGAGACGTAATCTTGATCACCTCTGCTTCTCCTTGGCAGCGTTGGCGCGATTCCACGCCGTGCGAGCCTGCTCTCGTTGCCTTTCCATAGCCTGCAAGTGCGCCTCCCTGCGCGCATGGTTCTGTTCCTCCCGCCTCCACTCCTCCTCCTCCTTCCGGCGCTTCTCGTAGTCCTCCGCCAGCTTGCGGTCCTTCTCGCTGAGGCGGTCCGCCTGCGCGGTTGAGCCGTCTGCGTTCAGCTTGGGTCCCTTGCCGCTCAGCTCGTTGACCTTTTGCGTCGTCTCGCGGACAATCCTATCTTTACCCTCCTTGGCGGACTTGAGAGCGCGGTCAATAAAGCTCATCTGCGTCTCGTGGGCTTCGTTGGCGGGCGCTCTGGCTTCAGCCTGTGCATGTGCTGCGGCTTCCGCGAGGGTGCGGAGTTGCCGGCTCTGCTCGGATGCTTCAGCGGGTACAGGAGTTGGGAGGTACTTGTTGGGGATGGTCATGCCGGTAAGCTTCCGGAAGGCGACGTTGTTGAAAAAGAGAGACTGCAAGAGACCGAAAACGGCTGTGCTACAGAAGTATAGTTGCAGAGCCGCGGGCCACCACACAGTAAAAGCAAAACCGACACAGGGCATCCCGAATTGCATCATTTTTTGTAGTCCTTGCATGTTCGGGTCGGTTTGCCCGAACTCACCTCCTCTCTGCACACCCGCTGAGTTAGCAAACCGCAAGTCCTGCGGGCCAGGAAAAAACATACTTTGATTGTGAAATATTGCAATATAGCCGTCGCTATAGGTAAAATGAAGTAGGGATCAGACACCGTAAGATCGGTAATCCACCCAAATTGCTCCACTGCCAATGAAGGGACAGGCAAGTGTGTCATGCCTTGAATGACACGGTAACATCCATAACCTAGGGGGATCTGAGCGAGCATTGGCGCAAACATAGCCCAGCCGCTGATCCCATGTTCCTTGTTGACTTTTTGCAACGCCGCTTTACACCTTAAGATTTCGGTCTGGTTGCGCTCTTGGCTAGCGCGCATCAGCTCCATGCGGATAGGTTGAGTAAGGTGTCTCGTGTTGGCAGTTTTTGTTCCGTTGTCTGCAGCGCGGAAGAAAAGAGGCAGCAGCGCAAAGCGGACGATGGCACCGGTTGCTACAATACTGGCTATCCAAGGTAGCCCACCCCAAATGTGAAAATGTTCCATTGTCCACTGCATAATCGACGACGGACCCAAGCCATAGTCCAATCCTAACTCCTTCAGATAGCCAATCCTCTCAGGGATGGCGTTGATGTCAACGTTCGAAAGGTCCAAGTCGGGAACGGTGTATCCGGAGTCGGAGGGGACTGCGTCCGATAAGGCGCTACCCGTCGCGGGGACGGTCGAATTGAATCGAATACCAGCGGCTTCAGAGATAGAGGGCAATGATGTCCTCCATGTCGATGTGCCGGTGAGAGTCTTGCCGGGTCGCACGGGGAGTCTTGAAATCTGCGGGCGAAACGAGGACATCTGCAGAAAGTCAGCGCCAGCTGTTAGGCTTCTTGGAGAAACAAACGGACCGATCGACTTGACATTGCAAAAGCAGCAGATTTCTGCTGGGCAATGCGCCCTGTTAAGCCATGTCTCCCGAGCATTGTGACGAACGGCGGCGGAGCAACGGAGATGGGCAGATTCAAACCAGCGGCCCCCGAGCCCGACTGGATGGATACACTTTTTTGTGCCAAGACTTGGCTTTTTGCCGGGCGGTCGGCGGCCATCGGCAGTCGGAATCAACATCCAGACTCCCGGAGAGCGAGAACAAGCAACCTCAGCTACGGTGGGCTGCGTCTAGATGTGGCATTTCGCTGGGGGAGGGGGGGTTTCAAAGTAGTCATTCATCCAAATTGTGATTTAGGATTTTGCTCGCCAGACGCCATAAAGCTACCGCAATTACTGAGTGCTTCCTGCTCGGTCTATGTATGTACATGTAAACATCACTCCAGGTGCAGCGTTTGAGAAGCAGGAATAAGAAACGGAAGGATTTTGGTAATATGGAAGTAATGCAGATGCCCAGTCTTGGATGTCTATTACTGCTCCAACGCGCAACCGCCGAGAGAGCTCACAACAGCCATCCCTCCATCCCCTGTGTCACAACCAACTCCGCAGATCCACCTTTATAATCCCAGGCCTGCAGCCACCGGACGAGATCGCCGATACGTGGGGAAGATCTAGACATATAGTCAGCCACCTGCGCATTTGAATAACACAACAGGGCTCATACCTTTGTCCCGGACCACCCAAGCCGGAACGCGGCCTCGTGTGCAAATAGCTCACCGAATCCCAACATCAGACCGTTCACGAAGGGGAGGACTAGGTTGATGGCCGCGCCGCGGAGGATGCTCCAGAGTGTTATGGAGGGCTTGTATAGGATTAGCGGTGAATCTGACGAGGTCGAGGAGGAGATGTCAGGGTTTGCGGAGTAGATTTCTGAGTCGGAGGGAATCGTCAAGCCGGATGCGTATAGCTCCGCCGTTGAGTGGGAGACTGAAGGCTCTTCTGAAGCCATGATATGATATTGTGGGGAAAGGAGGTGGTAGGAGAGCGGTCGAGGAGGGACGCGTCTTGGAGATGGGTTGTCAAGGGCCTTATCCGCTCAAGGAATAATTTGCTGCAGTTCCTTGCGAAAGTGTTGGTACGTGGTGGGAAGGTGATTTATGCTGGACGGTTCTTCGAGGCTCACAAAGCTCATGACCAGACGGATCGCTGATGATCTCCGCGCGAATATGAGTTATGTAAGCAGGTTATCGTGGACAACACTGAGCAGCATGGTAGCAAAGAGCAAAGGTTGGCAAAGATAATAGAGAGCAGGCGTATAATTTGATAGAGAATACGCTTAGTACATGACCTGCAAGAGGAAGAGATTACCTATGCAGACTCGTTAATGGGTGTGATGAGGTTGCACTGTAGTTCTGTTGGTTCCTGAGGCAGCGCGGAACAGGGTTGGTCCGTATGACCAATCAGGCAGCAGTGACGTACTGTTGCTTTTACTCAGTCAAGGCCAGAACTCCGAAGCAATCAGCTCCCCTCACTCTCCCCTCACCTGTTCAGCCTCCTCTTCCCTCATTGTCATATCTTGAGTCGCAATCTAGACACTCGTTGTCAAAGTTAACACTCAGAACAAACGACACCATGAATCCCGCCGACCGCGATGAGGTCGTCTCGCAGTTCTGCGCCATGACCAGGGCGCGTCCAGATGATGTTTGTGTTTTTACCCCGGTGAGAGGCCCAGCTAACCCAACCTAGGCCCAAGAGTATCTGGCAACGAACGGATGGGATCTTGAGGCCGCAGTGACAGAGTTCTACGCAGAGCAGGACGAGAATGCGCATGAAGGCGGGGCAGAGCCCGCAGGAGAGTCCTCTTCATCCACGCCGCGAGAGTCCTCCGCGTCACGCAGACAGGCTCCAAAGAAGTTTGCCACGCTGGGTGACCTCGCTTCTGGTGCGGGTGACAGCTCCGACGATGACGACGACGAGAACCAGGACTTTTTCGCGGGTGGTGAGAAATCCGGGCTGGCAGTGCAGAACCCGGACGACCTGAAAAAGAAGATCATCGAAAAGGCTAAGAAGTGAGCTCTTCAATTTCCGGTTGTATATATAGGCTAACGTACTTTAGGTCTCAACACCAACTGTCCGATGACCCTGAACCCCGACGAAACTTCTTCACCGGTACCGCCCGCACATTAGGTGGTGATGATACTCCCAGCCGAGTGATCGCCGCCCCAAGCGCCCCGGCCCAGGCACAAATTCCCCAACGCGTACGGAGAACACTACACTTCTGGGCCGATGGATTTTCAGTGGATGATGGCGACCTGTACCGCTCCGACGACCCTCAAAACGCCGATATTCTCAACAGCATCCGCCAGGGCCGTGCTCCGCTCTCCATCATGAACGCACAACACGGTCAAGATGTGGACGTGGAGATCAAGCAGCACGACGAAAAGTACGTTAGGCCGAAGCCCAAGTACAAGCCATTCGCAGGACAGGGGCAGCGACTTGGAAGCCCTACGCCCGGCATCAGGGACCCCGCCCCGGCTGCAGCGACTCCCGCCGCCCCAACCAGCAACGAAATCCCGAAACCTGATGTGGATGAATCACAGCCTCTGGTTACTCTACAGATCCGACTTGGAGATGGAGCCCGTCTCACATCCCGCTTCAACACCACGCATACCATTGGCGATGTCTACAGCTTTGTGTCTGCTGCTAGCCCTCAGAGCCAGGGTCGCCCTTGGGTCTTGCTGACGACATTCCCCAGTAAGGAGCTCACCGAGAAGGAGGCAGTCCTCGGCGATCTAGCCGAATTCAAGCGTGGGGGAGTTGTAGTACAAAAATGGCAATAAACTAGGGTATCCGATCCGACGTCGCTCGCGAGTAGCCTTGTCGGACACGACGCTAAACGATTGATGAATAGCTACCAGACAGTGGCACAAATAGAATGAAATAATATTCATCACTACGCTTCCCTAAAGTAAAAACATGTTAGATACTGTCTCAAATTGTAGACAAATTTCTAACCTCCGCGCAAAAATGCAGCGATTGATAAGCAGCTCCGCGGAATGACGCAGAAACAACCCACTGCGAGATCGGCTTCCCCAACTTTTCCTTCTTTTACACTCTCCTCACCAACTTCAATCCCACACCCTCAAGATGCCTCTAGAGGGAGTCAAGAACATTGTCCTCGTACGTGCACCTCGCCCCCGCTAGTCTCCCTCCACGACACAGGCAACGCTGGACAAGAAAAATCCCACAACCCCTCCTCCTCCCTCTTATCGATAACATCGCCCCCAGCACCCCTCACCTCTAAGCACCAACGAAGCCCATTAATCAACTAACAATAATGGTAAATACCAGGTCCTCTCCGGTAAAGGCGGCGTCGGCAAATCCTCCGTAACCCTGCAGCTCGCGCTCGCCCTCACACTGCAGGGGAAATCCGTCGGCATCCTCGACATCGACCTCACCGGCCCCTCCATCCCTCGCCTCGTCGGCCTCGAGGGCGCGAAGATCACGCAGTCGGCGAACGGATGGGTGCCCGTTCCTGTTCACCCTGCCGGGCCGTTACCGGCACCGCCGCAAAGAACTATAACGGGGCGGGGAGATGGACATGCACACGGGGGAGATAAGAACGCGGGTGGCGAACCCACAACTACAACTACATCTACATCTACACCAGCAATTAGCACACCAGCGCCCGCAGACCCAGAGCCAAGTGGAAATGGTACAGGCACGCTCGGCAGCCTCCGCTGCATGTCGCTAGGCTTCCTACTCCGCGACCGCGGCGACGCCGTGATCTGGCGCGGCCCGAAGAAAACCGCCATGATCCGCCAATTCCTGACGGACGTGTACTGGGGCGAGACGGACGTGCTCCTCATCGACACGCCGCCGGGGACGAGCGACGAGCACATTGCGCTCGCGGAAGAGCTGTTGAAGATTTCGACTACAGATGCTACTGCGGCTGCAGGAGCAGGAGGGGTGGGAGGTGCGTTGCTGCCCCGTCTCGCCGGCGCCGTCCTCGTAACGACACCGCAGGCGATCGCAACGTCGGACGTGCGCAAGGAGGTCAATTTCTGCGTCAAGACGAATATCCCCACGCTCGGCGTGATCGAGAATATGTCGGGGTATACGTGTCCGTGCTGTGGGGAGGTGAGTAATCTGTTTTCGAGCGGGGGTGGGGAGGTCATGGCGCGCGAGATGGGGGTTAAATTTCTTGGGCGCGTGCCGGTTGATGTGCAGTTTGGGGCGCTTGTTGAGGGGAATATTGAGGGGTTGGATTCAGATGGCAGTGATGGTGAGAAGGAAGATGGGGATAAGATGGAAACAGGTGAGGTCGATGAGCGGCCATTAGTGGAGAGGTATCGGGAATGCTGGTCGTATGAGCGGTTCGAGGGTTTTGCAAAGACTCTCATTGCGGAGATTGGTCGGTGATAATATATTTTTTCCAGCATGATGACATTTAAGGTGTATACGGGGTTTGAGCTACTAAAAGCTGCGCTTGTTTATGTATAGCATGGCATCTACGAAGATACCTTGATTAGACAATATATATAGATTCATTATGTTCACCGAGTCGAGCAATTTGTAGTTGACAAAGAGTAATGAGGCCACAGGGCGGAGAGTATATCGTTCAGGTCGTATCATATATACGTATATCATATATGCCATGTGCGGGATGATAGTGTTGAGACAATCATTCAGGAAGCCTGCTCTGTCTGTCGTTCGAGCATAGCTCGTAACCGCATCTCGGCCGTCTGATGTTCAACATCGCTGCAATCGTTCCATGCAGCTTGTTTCAGCCAGCGGAACAGCGATTGCATATCGGATGGTTTAGTTGGATCCGACCAGCGTTTGGATGCGCCGGGACTTTGAGGCGGCTCAGGTAGGTCGGAGTTTAGTAGGTGGCCGTTGGCTTGGGCGTCGAGCAGTATTTCCGAGACGACGGCTGGAGTTAGGATGGTTTGCACCCGGTCGTCAACGTCTATCTCTGTAGAGGTTGCCAGCAATGCTCGACCGCCGGCTTTGGGTTTCGAGGCAAACTCGCGGGTTGTAGGGAGGGAGTCTATGGCATCCTCCTCATTTTCTAACTGGTCCGATGGACCTATAGTATGAGATGGACCCGACATGGGAGGAAGGAGACTATCGAAGAAAGTGTAGTTCGAGAAAGGGCTGAGCTCCTGTCCATCCGCAACGTTGTCATCGTCGTAGATGACTACATTCTCGCCAGAGTACCCTTCATGGTCCGAGTCAGCTTCTTCAACGGGTAAAAGCCCACCAGGTGGCGCACGAATCTCGCCGAGAGGAGCAATATGACTGCCATACTCATTGGCGAGGCTGAGCTTGCTTCGGCCGCAGATTTCCCCGATCGAGTCGAGCGTGCTGCAGATATCAGGCTCAATGGCGCGAAGGATGCCGTCTATGCTAAACTCCTCGTCGGACGGGAGCTGTGGCTCCCGCCGTTGCTGTGAGCGTGAGGTCGAAGTCGAGGTCCCAGGGAAGATAAAGGACCGCCGTGTAGGCATCTTGGATGAACCGGAATTCTCATCAGGACCTCCAGAATACGACCTGACTAGAACAGGCTGCGATGCTAAGCTCGAAGACCTGCTGCCGCCGCCGCCAGAATTATTGGCTGCTTGGCGCGACTTCCAAGACAAGGGTTTGGGATTGTCGTTTAGGTGGCGTAGCGCGGTGGTGTGATAAGCCCGGGTAGAGCCATCTAGACAGGGGTTCAGCCGCTGGGAGGAGGAGCTAGCAGCAGCCTCGGGGATGGGAGAGAAAGACGAGAAGGAGGAGGCGGAGGTGTGAGGAGGGAACCGCGACCACCTTGAAGAGAAAGGGGGTGGTCGCAATGCATCGAGGTGGGAGGACAGCCTGTCGGACGGCGTCTGATCCATTTCAGGTAGGCGAGCGACAGTCGACAAGACAGCCAGTCAATATCAAGATGCGGCAGAGGTTGCGTCTGTAGCTCCAGACAAGAGCGTCGTCCAGCACCTCAGTGACGCAGGGAAAGACACGGATGGGACACGACGACGACCACCACCAGGGCAGAAACCCCGCTTCTCGCCTAGCAGGATGGCAGACCAACTGTCAGGCCGCAGACACGTAGGTAGCGGTGCTCCAGCGCATTGCAGCAGGAGCACAGGCACTGCATGGGTTCAGGCGACGTGGGACAGGCTGGCATGCAGCCGATAAGCGTAATCGGCTTTGTTGATGGCAGCTGATTGACGGCCGGCGGATGAATGCAGACGAGACAACTCATCGGCATCAGGCCAAAGCCCCGGTTGTTGCTGTATGATTACTGCGTCGACAGGCCTAGTCCAGTGCTGGTGTTAGCGCCGAGACAACCAGACCCGCCGGTCGACCAGCGGTCTTCAACAGAGTAACCCAAAGTTCTCCATCCAAACTCCGCATTTGCCAACCTGCTATCAATATCAAAGAATTTGAGAGACAAAATTAGCCTTCACATGCAGAATCCTCTCTCATTTCGCCACCTGTTCGACACTCTGGCACAATGACCGCCAAAACAAACCGATTCCGCGTATGCAAGCCCCTCCCTTCTCCTCTGCTCTCCACCCCGATTGGACTGCGACAATCATCAGACTGACCTCGATCTGAATCCTCCTGTCAACATTACAGTTTGGCGATTCCGATGAGTCCTTTTCCGACTTCGACGACGATACGTCCGGCCTCCCGTTCCCTGAGCCTCTCTCGCGCGCCTCCTTCCTCTCTCCGGACTTCGACCCCGCGACCTACCTCTCCTCCCTGACCAATCGGCACCAGAGTCTCGAGGACTTGCGACAAGAACTGCGAGAACTCGATCAATTGCTTAGCCGGCAATTGCTGGATCTGGTTAATGAGAACTACCAGGATTTCCTCTCCCTAGGGAGTGCGCTGCAAGGCGGAGAAGAGAAGGTTGAGCAGGTCCGCGTCGGGCTGCTTGCATTCCAACGGGACGTCCAGTCGATCCGGGATAAGGTTGAAGCGAGACAACAGGAGGTGGCACAATTGCTGAATGAAAAGAAACGGCTCAGAGTCAATGCGAATATCGGGCGCGCGTTGCTGGATTATGCGGATCGGGTTGAGGAATTGGAGAAGCGATTGATGATTGGTGAACATACTGCGGAAAAGGGCGCAGAACAGTCGGACTCGGACTCGGATATATTAGAGAGTAGCGAGGAGGATGACACGGACGATGATGGTCAACCGGGTGAAAACACAACTGCTCTCGTCTCGCTCAAGCGATTGGAGCATCATCTACAGAAATACGTCTACCTGACGAGATTATCATCCCGAATTGGCAGCGAGCATCCGTTCCTCCAAGCACAACAGCAACGCATGTCGAAAATACGCGCGGCCCTGCTATTGGATCTGAAGAAAGCGCTTGAACAAGCGAAGCAGGCAGGGGAGAAACGGGACACCAAGACGCTGGCCGTTTTGAGTCTCTACAAGCTCATGGGAGAGGACACGAGTGCCGTGTCCGCTTTGAAAAACCTAGCCATATAGATAGACTTTGTTACCTGTTATTGCATAGCGCTGGCGTTAAGAGTATATTTCTAAACAAATACCATTAATGTACAATCCTTGCTTATGAAACATGCTTTATACATCGAAACAATGACATCTACGCGCCAGTCAAGACGGCAGGGTCTGGCGACGAATCAGACGTGAAGTCTCCGGTTAAGCTGAGTCCAGGGCCATGGGTTGAGCTCAGTACCTACAGCGGGTCAGTCAAAGCTCAATCACATACAGTTGTTGAACTTACCACTTCATAAACTTCCTTTGTGAACTTATCCGTGATAGCGGAAGCGTCCTTCTTCACCTGGTCAACAACGGTGCGGAGGTTATCACGCAGTTGCTCCGGGGAGAAAGCCAGCTGCCCAATAGCAAGTCGGACAACCGCATCACGCTCCCTGTATACAGTACCTCCGCGAAGGTCCTCCACACGAGAAGCCACATCTTCGACGATCGTGCCCATCTTCGCATTGGGCATCAGACCCCTAGGACCAAGAATCCTACCCATCCCAGCCTTGTTCATCGCGTCCACACTGTCCGGGTGGCATAGGCATCGATCGAATTCGATCCGGCCGTTCTTAACAGCTTCAAAGACTTCCTCTTCTCCAACCAATACAGCGCCTGCTGCAAGGGCCTCCTTTGCAATTCGCGAGTTGGGCGGGCAAATCACGCAGATGCGGGATTCAGTCTGAACGGAATGGGGGAATCGGATCATGTTTCGAATGACTGGACCGTCTCGCTTGGACTTTAGTCGGATGTGGACTTCGTATTTTGTTACCTCGGGGGACCGGCCGGCCTCAAATGCGCGGATATATCTGCCATGGGGCGATCGATTAGAGAAATCATAGGCAATGGCTCGACTAGTTTGTTACCTCATAGCGTCGCAGAGCGAGAATTGCATCATCTGTGACAGGTCGATCTGGTCGTAGTTTTTAGGACCCTTCTTTTTTTTCTCCACTTTCCCCTTCTCCTTGAATTTCTTCGTCTTTTGTTGTGAAACTGACGCCTTTCCTCGAACCTGCTGATAACCGAAGAGAGGAGCCGCCATTGACCGTTGTGAAAGCGGAGAGCGGCATATTGACAGCATTGTCCTTGCCCCTGAGGGAATTAGCGACTTGATTGAGGACATGATCGATGTCGGACCTGCGAATGTGGTTGTCCTGGCACTGGGGACCTCCGTAAATATTGTCGGCGAAGCTTTGCGCTGGCCGGAGATGAGCCCGGGCGGAGACACGTTCTTCCGCCCGAGTCTTTTTTTGAGTCACCGCCTTAAAAGTGCCCCTCCCCAAACAGGATCATCCCACTTGAATAATTCTTGCTGGACTTTGTCTGGAGATTGTATTCAAAATGTCTCAATTCCAGCTGACCTTGGCTGCCAAGGCCAACCAGGCTGCTCTGCTACCTGTTCTTCTTGTTGCAACGTCCGTCAACGAAGCCCGCCCCACGCCCATCATCGCCGTCAAGTACGAGGATGCCGCAACCCTCCAGCAGGGCGACAAGGCTATTGTCGAGTTTATCGGTGCCAGTGGCTCGCCTGTGTACGGCGCCCAGAATGCTCTCCAGGAGCTGCGCACCACTTTTCCCTTCCTGAACAGCAAGGAGGAGAAGCTCGTAAGGACATCAGCTCACTTTTTGACAAGAGGTATACTAACTTGGCAAGGAAAACGACTGGATCTCCCAACTCGATGCCTTTGCCTCCCTCGACTTCAAGGCCATTGACCCGAAGCTCCAGCAGCTCAACAACCACCTCATCCTCCGATCGTTCGTCGTTGGCTATGCCCTCTCCACGGCCGACATTGCCCTCTGGGGTGCCCTCCGAGGAAACCGAGTTGCTATCGGTGCCATCCGCAAGGGTGCACTAGTCAACTTGACTCGTTGGTTCACCTTCTTGGAAGAGCTTTGCCCCTGGGCCATTGCCGCGCTCGAGTCTCTCAACGCTTCCGCCAAGGAGAAGAAGACCGCCAAGGCCAAGGAAGGCGCCAGCTACGACATTGCCCTTCTCAACACCGACAAGGGTGTCGTTACTCGATTCCCCCCTGAGCCTTCTGGCTACCTCCACATCGGTCACGCCAAGGCTGCTCTGCTCAACGATTACTTCGCCCACGAGAAGTACAAGGGTACCCTGCTGGTCCGCTTCGATGACACCAACCCCTCGAAGGAGAAGCAAGAGTTCCAGGATGCTATTGTGGAGGATCTCGCCCTCATGGGTATTAAGCCCGACAAGACTAGCTTTACCAGTGACTACTTTGACGAGCTCTACGAATACGGCCTTCGCATCATCAAGGAAGGAAATGCCTACGCGGATGATACCCCTCAGGAGACTATGGCTACCCAGCGCATGAACGGAGAGCCCAGCAAGCGCCGCGACGCTTCGATCGAGGAGAATTTGGCTCGCTTCGAGGAGATGAAGAAGGGTACTGAGGAGGGCCAACGCTGGTGTATCCGTGCCAAGATGTCTGTCGACAACCCGAACAAGGCTATGCGCGACCCTGTCATCTACCGCTGCAACCCGACTCCTCACCACCGTACCGGCGAGAAGTGGAAGATGTACCCTACCTATGACTTCTGCTGCCCGATTGTCGATTCTATGGAAGGTGTCACGCACGCTCTCAGAACCATTGAATACCGTGACCGCAACCCTCAGTACCAGTGGTTCTTGGACACTCTTAAGCTCCGCCATGTTCAAGTTTGGGACTTTGCCCGCATGAACTTTATCCGCACTCTCCTATCTAAGAGAAAGCTCACCAAGCTAGTTGATTCGGGCGTTGTCTGGGGCTGGGACGACCCTCGTTTCCCCACCATCCGTGGTATCCGTCGTCGCGGAATGACCATTCCTGCTCTGCGTGAGTTTATCCTCAAGCAGGGCCCCAGCAAGAACATTGTCAACCTTGACTGGACCCTTATCTGGGCCACCAACAAGAAGTACATTGACCCCGTTGCTCCTCGCCACACCGCTGTTCTGAAGAACGGCCTCGTCCAGGCTACTATCAAGGGCGGACCCGCCGAGCCGTACACCCTTGACAAGCCCAAGCACAACAAGAACGCGGAGGTCGGTACCAAGAAGGTCACCTTCAGCAGCTCGATCCTGTTCGACCAGGAAGACGCCAAGAGCTTCAAGCAGGACGAGGAAATCACCCTGATGGCCTGGGGCAACGCCTTCGTCCGCAAGATCGTGACCGACGCCTCCGGCGCCGTTACCGAGCTTGAGCTCGACCTCAACGAGCAGGGCGACTTCAAGAAGACCGAGAAGAAGGTCACCTGGCTGTCTGCCGACCAGGACCTTGTTGACGTCGAGCTCGTCGACTTTGATCACCTCATCACCAAGGACTCCCTGCAGGAGGAAGACGTCCTCGAGGACATCCTCAACCCCAAGACCGAGTTCCGCGAGGCTGCCGTGGCTGACAGCAATGTCGCTTTCCTCAAGCAGGGCGACATCATCCAGTTCGAGCGCAAGGGATTCTACCGCCTCGACTCGCCTGCTGCGCCGGGCAAGCCTGCTGTTCTGTTCAACATTCCTTCTGGAAAGACCGGCAAATAGATTAGAATTGTTATGAGATATGCCGAGCATGAGATGATTAACTAGTGAATACATATGATGCATATATGATACCACCATGTCTGTCAAGACTGTAATTCCTGGTTCCAAAAAAAAAAGCCTGACCCCGCGAGTCAGTTAAGTGAAGAAGTCTCGATAAATAAACCGGCAACGATTTACTTGCGACTTCCGACGCTTCCTCAACCGGGGCCACAAGCAGAACCTTCGAACACTACGTAAGCAAAGTCAATAATGAAACTGGAAATACGAGCAGTATGCAAGCCTCTTCGAGTATGTAACGCGGCACAGCCCCTCTCTGCTCTGCACGCCGCGGCTGAAGCGGCCAGGCAAGTGTAATGCGATCATAGGCGACACCTCCATACATACAACTCCAGTCGATCGAACCAGGAACATGTCGTTCTAGGTATCTGGCTTGGGCGGGACTGACTGGACGCTCGATATCGAGATGGGGGTCGAGCCGCCAAACCAAAACTCGACCCGATTTGCAACAAGCTCTTTTTTCACACTGGGGATGAACAAAGAGATGGCGGGGGCGGCTTCGTTTCGTGGGGGCACGTTTGCACATCTATTACCTATTCAGACTCGATTCGTGTTGTGAACAAGCAATCGTCAATAACCTTAATTGGCTGCGATCTCCAATCATAGTTCAAGACACGAGGAGATAATATGGAGCAATGACTTGAATGAATCAATGAATCAATGAATGTCATGGGCCCTTTCCAGGCACCCCGTCAACTTCAACAAGCCCTCACACTTGTTTCAACCGATAACGAAGAAACGCCAGACAAGGCTTGGCACAGGTGCAAAAGCCGCTTGTCTGCACGCGCTATTATCTCATTATTCCATCTCATCACGCCTTTACGCTTCTTTATTCCGCATTTATATTAGTCGAATCTCGAAAGGTAACCCAGCTCCAGCAAATCTACTCGGGCGGGAGGATATATATATATATATATATATATACACATATACACATCACAGTACAGTACAGACCAACAGCAGCAGCAGCCACGGATTGCGATTCTCGTCACCCCATCTCAGTTAGGTACCAACTCGAGTCGTGGAGGAAGGTCTAGCCTCGCGGGATCCCCGGGGGTCCAAGCGAAATCATCCATCGGGCCCCGTGGCCTCCGGAAGGATTGGAGGACCGGGTGTTCGTTCGTTGGCCCCGAGTATCCACCCAGGGCCTTCATTTATGAAGCGCTAAAAAAAGCGACTATCGATTTTTAATTCCTATGACTGGGGTTGAGACATGATGATTGGTTGACAGGTACGGGACCCTGCTGTCAGTCAAGGTAATCTGTCGTCAAGTTGTTACTCCCACGTTGTACGGCACATGCGTGAGATAACACAACCAACAAAACCCTCTGTAAAATAATAAGAATGTGTAAGAGTAAGATGCGAGAATAAGGGGCCACGCGATATCATGCAAATAACAATGTTCCTTTACGTAGGTTGTCATCAGCTGTCGCCGGGGCCGAGATCATCAAGGCACGGCCAGAGTTGGGGAGAATAATGTAGGTATCCGTACCTATGTAGGAGAGACTGGGCTTATCCTGTAGAGCTACTCTAACAGCCAATGGCTCAAGTGGAATCTTCAGGGACGTTTGACGAGAGCAGTACAAGCTATCTATCCGATTCCCCACGACCAGTAGCTAGCACACACCCGCCCCGCGGCCCGCGCCCCTCCCCGGGCTTCGCACAACAACTCTTCGGACTCGCTTTCCCCAGTTCACCCTCTGATTCCGCCTCCAGCCGCGCGACTGCCCGGAACATGATTTGTCACGGCGAGACCGAGATGCGTCTACACTACGCTACTCTACATTACACGGCTGCCCAGTTGAATCGAATCGAATAGGCCTTCCTACGAAAAAATTGCTTGTTGTGCCCCGGAAGGGGAGGGAAGGAGATGAGCTAACATGTATGTGTTACTGGATGGGAAAGGTGGTTTTCAATCTCTCGGCATTGGTAGTATCAAGTCTCTGGACAAATTAAAGTAGCTATTATTGCCTTCAGATACATACTTAGATACGGAATCCTGGTCGAAATCCTTAAACGTACATCGTGCAAGTTTGATGCGGAGCGTGGGCTGCCGGGGGATCCTTGAAGAAGGAAAGCTATACAGAAATCGCATCGCTAAGAAAGAGAGAGAGAGAGAGAGAGAGAGATGTATTAACCGTGAAGTTCATGGGCGTGTTTGACCACGCGGTTGGGGTTCCCAGCGCCATCCAGTTCAAAAGGATGCTGTGTAGGCGTGCTGTATGGTTTGGCCATTGCCATTTCCGTTGCCGTTGCTTGGACTTGCAGTTCGCCCGGGGGCGGCGACAAGCCTTGATATGGGTCGTGGTGCACAGAAGAGCTGGAGGCTTTGCTGGTTCTGCGACGCCGGAAGAGCCAGAGACCAACGGCGCCTAGGACCGCCAGCCGTCCTACCCCGACTCCCACGCCAATTCCGACCCCGGCGCCTGTTGATAATCCGTGGGAGGAGGAAGAGGTCGTAGAATCGATAGGCGTTGTGGGTTGTGTCGAGGTTGTCGGGAGAGGTGTGATACTATTAGCTATTGTTGTTGCTGTTGTTATTGTTGTTATATCTTCAGTGACGAAAAGGCTCAGATCAGAACTCTGGAGCTCGACTGTAATCGGTTGAGCCCACATGGTGATCGGCCCAGTGACCTGCGTACTGTGACCTTCAGTCTCACGGACAGTAACGATTGTTGAGCTGGTAGATGGGAGCATCCGCGTGCACCCAGCGAACACTGCCAGGCCAGCATCGTCCGTGATCAGTGTAAAGTACGTGTAGTGTCTAATTCGCGTCCAAAGTCAGTAAGTAGGAGGACAGCCCATAAAAAAAAACAACCGATGCTAATATGTAAATGTAAATTGTCCCATGTACGACAAACAACAGATTGCAGTGGTTGTGGGTTGGTCAACAGCCAGATCCGCCGAGGTGTATCCAACAGGGCAAAAGCCAGGACTGAACACGACAGTTGCTGCCCTTCTCTCATACTGATCGAAGTTGGGAGGGAAACACGAAGGGTCCGAGTGATCATCAGCCGCAGCATTTTGTAACAGCAAGCCCCCAGGCACGTTGTTCGCAGCCACTGGTTCGTAGGTCCATGAATTCGAACATGAGGCTGGCGGTGTGGAAGATAGAGGTCATGGCGAATGTAGTTATTGGGGTGTAGACTATGCTACCTGTTGATGGAGAGGCCATTTTTGCGATGGGAGCGCAGTTGTAGTGCGTGCGGAACTCGCGATACAAAGCTTGACTCGTCTGCGATTCTCCACGTGCGACCTGCAAGGACGAACAGGTGCTTGTGTGGAAGGAAGACGGGGGGTATCGGCCCTTTTAGCGCTTGGCTTTGATTTACTCTTGCTTGTTGGCATTCGCGGCGAGGCTGATTGGGCCCAAGCGGCTCGCGCATCCATCCCGGAGAGGATAGGCCGCCGTGATCTCGATGCTAGCGGCTACACTAAACTGCCCCTAAATCAACTTTAACCACTCTCGGGAAGACCCTGGTCTGAGTGGCTGCTCCTTTGTGAATTGGCTGGCGTCTTGAGGCCAAATCCGAATAATGGGGCACCTGCACGTTCCCACCCACGGCCCTTTTTCCTTTGTTTTTTTTTGGTCGATAACGCTAGTGCGCTACTTTCTTTGTGATTCCTGCTTCCATTTAAGATGGGCCAGTCCCCTGATTTTCTCTTTGATCCCCACAAAAATCAGGATGTAGTAACACCAAGCTTCACCAACGCTACGATGAACAGCTATAATCGCCTTGGCCAGCGCCCTAAGCTGAAATCTGCGTTGAATGTGGCGCTATTTCTCTTGGGTATCATCGGGCTTTTCAGGCTTTTCCATAATTACCGTAAGTCTGAGGCTTTGCCCCTCTAACACCGTGGGGGAAGGTGTTTGTCTTGCTCACTAGAATTGTAGCAGGATTCGGCGCTCAGCAGCCCCAACGCAAAGTCGGCAAGGTGATGGCAGTTTATGGCAACCATCCAGTATACGAGAGGACGCTTGCGACGCATGAAGAACAAAGTCGCCGGTTGGGCTATCCGCTTTTCGTCTTCAGAAACCCCGTTCTCGACGGGTACTGGAACAAACTGGCCGTCCTTCTCTCAGTGATGCTACAAGAGCTCGAAAAACCAGCTGATCAACGACTAGAGTGGCTATTGTACGTGATGAAGTCTATTCTATTTTAATTTCTGGCCCTGCTAATTCGGATCCAGTTGGTCGGACGCGGATACCATAGTCATGAACCCTAACATCCCGCTGGAAATCTTCCTCCCGCCGCCCGAACTACCGGACGTACACCTGCTCCTCTCCAAGGACTGGAACGGGATGAACAACGGTGTCTTCCCGATCCGCGTGCACCCCTGGTCCATCCACTTCCTGGCCGCCGCGCTCTCCTACCCAATCGTCCACCCAGACGTACACCTGTACTGGCCCGACCAATCCGCAATGAGCAACCTGATCAAGGAGAACGAATACTTCGCCCGGTCCATCGTCTACTGCCCGCTCCGCTGGTTCAACGCCTACATGCGCTCTCCCGACGGCGAATCACCCAACCCGGACTCCCCGGAAATGTATCAGGTGCATCCGGGCGATCTGCTCGTGCATTTCCCGGGCACGCCCGCCGATCATCTCGAATCTACCCTCGGGCCGTATCTTGGGATCGCGGAGGCGCATCGCGAGGAGTGGCGGGCGCCGCTGGAGCGTACCGAGTATGTGAAAGAGACGGAGGCTTTTTGGAGGAAACGGCTACCACCTGCTGCTGTCCAGGACGTGTAATATAACGCCATGTCTGCTTTTTGATGTCCTTGGTTGTCTTTGGAGCGGATTTTCTAGGCGTTTTATGGATGTCAGTGATACTGCATGCACCCTTATAGATTTATCTGCCCTCAAAATTCTATGAAATGGTTGGATGTTGCAGGGCTAATATTTAGTCAGACATCGTAGGCCATACGCACGGCCAGTCAGGTTCTATAATGCGCACTGCAGATACGATTCGCGGTCTTCGTCGCTGAAGAACTAGAGCAAAAGGCTGCGGTAAGATGCTGGTACACTGATGACCTGGGGTGAAGACGATCAAATGCATGGATGGACCCTGGGGGCCATGGGACCAGTTAGATAGTACCACAGACCAGGTGTCCCCGCTCGTGTCGTGTCTGGTCTGGAAAATGGCTGCTGTAAAAGGTACGTGACTACCTGCTCGAGCGCAGATAACCAGCGGCCGAGTCAAACTGCCAGGGCTCTCTCAAAACCCCCATTTGAATACATAAAGCTGGTGGAAACTTCTGTCGCCGATCGCCGCGCGGACAGACTTGCCCGTTATAAGCAATCAGAGAATCCTTTTCTAATCGCGGTGTCGCGCATATGTATGTACCGGGGTAATTCAGGGTCCGTGTTCGTTGCCCTCCCTATATTTTCACCATGCAAACCCTCCTACACAGCCTCTTTCGGTTCCGTCCACGACCAGGAAGGACCGGATCTTGAACTTCGCCCTGTGTGCACTAGTTTCTCGTGAAACCTGAACTTACGGACTTTTAGTTGAGTAAATAAGATTAGACCAATCCTTTCCATCTTAGTCAGACCGGGCAATGCGACCCCCCCCCCCCCCCCGGGGGGGCCCTTCCCCCAAAAGGAGAGCTTTCTCTTCAATCTTTTCCCCCCGGGCGGGGTCAATTTCATGACCATAGTGTGGTAATAGTATCCATGGCTATTCCATAGCTCAGTAGCGATGGTGGCCCTCTCGCGGATATGTCCGTGTACTCTCTTTCTCTCTCTTTTGAGTGTGCATCGCTGAAGCGCGAGTAGTGGTGGAATAAGGCCTGTTTTGTTTTGTTCTGTTTTGTTTTGTGACGGAGAAGGGCTAGGATTCCCACAGTGTAACTGCGAGATATGTTGAAAAATGTAGAGATGAAGAGGCTTATCGCAGTGAGATCGAGGTTACTGCGTGTGGAGACGCAGGATGGGACTGATGATGGACGAATCCACAGTGATTTTCGCAGGAGCTAGGAAAGGGCCCTCGGGGAGAGAGAGAGAGAGAGAGGGTTGGTTCTTTCAATATACATGTTATTTACTGTCTGTGCAGGGAACTGGGAAAATCTGCATCTTCTGTAGACATCCCATCCCACCACCCGCACCCATGCCTGCCTTCTCGGGACACATTCCTGGTGCACTGTGTTTAGGTTTCTAGATCCGTTGGGTGGAAAAACTGCATTCTGTTGGGCCCCATCGTCGTGTCACAGAGACATTCGACCGCGCGTCAACCGTGGTCTATTTTTGATGAGCATCAAGTCGAGTTGATTGATGACTGCGTCGTAAAATTCAAGTTTGATATCATTCCCCCCTGCACGGCGTAGCCCCACATGGAGGTAGAGACATTCTTCTACCGGTTTCAGATCGTGATCCCCCGCTCCCTCACGTTCAAGACCCGCCACAAAATTACATAGTTTGGCCCAGACCTTGATGTTACGTCGCGAGAAGTTGGGGTCGACTTCGGCAAATATCCTTTTCCCGATGTCCATTTCAAGCAGGAGCTTGGCGAAAGAAAGAAGAAGAGGATCCCCGGGTTCGATCGTACGGGGGTCGGCAGAAGCTGGAAGGGAGGGTAGACACGGCAGTTCTTTCGCGATATGGCTCTCAGAAGGAATCCTCTTGCCGTCCAAGTAAGGGCCAATGACTTCTGCAAGGCAATGAGCTAGTCGAGACATCAGAGCTCTCTTTTCTCTCAGTTTGTAGACGCGAGCAGCAGAACCGTCCAAGTACATGCTCATATCCAAAGGTCTGAAAGCCCCTGCCCCTATCAGGTCGCCAAGCAATGCGTCTGGCCATGTATCAGAGCAAGGCGCAGCGCCGTTGTCGAGAAGGACTCTGACTACCCCCTCCACCCCGCTGTCTTTGGCACAAAGTAGTGGTGACCGACCATGAAAATCTCTGGACTCCAGGTCAGCGTTCTTTTCGATTAGCAGCCTGACTATTGCCTCTTTCCCGCAAGATGCTGCCCGGGAAAGCGGCGTTTGGCCGTATTTGTCTCGAGATTCAATGTCGGCACCGTGTTCGAGGAGTACCTTGACAACCCTCTCATTTCCGTTCTCTGCTGCCCAAGACAGCGGTGTGCGGCGGCAGACACGGTCTGCACACTCCAGCTCTGCTCCCGTTTTAAGCAGCAGGTTGACAACTCCTTCCCGACCCCGAGATGCAGCGCGTGAGAGAGGTGTTTGGCCGTACTTGTCTTTAATCTCCAGGCAAGCGCCCTTTTCAACCAGCAAAGTAAAGACCGTCTCATGGCCACCAGTCTTAGCGTGTGAAAGTGGTGTCTGGCCACGTCCATCTTTGATATCCAGGTCTGAACCTTTTTCGAGGAGGAAGTGCACAGCTTTTTGCACCCCGAACGCAGCCGCCAGATGAAGCCCTGCCACGCATTTCACGGCCAACAAGACTTGGCCTGAGGCCTCGACCTTAGGGTCGGATTCGAAAAAGGCAATGACTTCCTGGCACAGGGTTGGTGACTCGCGAGCATGAGTGCCCCAGTGGTGTGCCGCGTAGTCGTAGAATGGGTTCATGCTCAGCCGGCTCGTCAGTTCTGCGTTGGTTTGACAGTACCCACTCCCAAAGACATCAAAGGACATGTACGTAACGCAGGTCGTTGTGATGTCTGATTCCACGTCTGGGAACAATTCATTCCGCCTGTTACTGAAGTATTCCTGTGTCGTGCAGTGGGCGAGCCGAACAACGTCACTTTCCTCATCGACCGTGACGAGTCCTGCGCAGACCGAGACCATATCCTCAATGGGAACAATATCTCCAATGTCAAGCGCCCGTTTGCCATTCTTTGTCGCAAGGGCGTGCTGAAGCTCTTTTGTCGTCAGCTGACGCTTGACACAGGTAATCCACGAAAGGATGCGTATCGCGAGCATCCTCAACCCAACCTCTTCTCTGTTGATTCTCTCCGTAGCCTGATCATACGCTGCCGAAAGCAGTTTGCCTTTGTCACCTCCAGATACATGCTTTTGCTTCTGAATTCTTTCCAGGGCACTCTGAACCTCGTTCTCCGCACTTTGTCCTGTAGGTATTGAATATAGATTTGCGCCAGGAGGAACCTGCAAGGTGGTGTCAGCGACAGTCCGCAATTCTCCAGGGAGTTGGTAGCACTCACATCCCGTCCACAGCATCTGCTATACCCATTATAATATCTGTCTGCAACTGGGCGTTGATTTGCACAACAGACCGGAGCGTTCCCATGTGGCTTTCGACATATTGAGCCACGTCGTCCTTCCTCGCGCGGATCTCCAGCGTCAATGCCTTGTTGAGACTAACGGTGATGTCGGCAAGCGGTCTCGACGTGATACAAATGTTCACGGGGAACCGCGCCGGGATATGGAATAGTTCCACGAGAAGTTTCCCCCGACAGCCGTCGGCCGCCTGGCATTCGTCAAGCGCATCAACCACAATGAATACCCTGCTGTACAGCTTCATCACAGATTGCAGTGTTTCCAAGATCTCCTGAAGGCATGGGCGGGTCCCATCCTTTGCGTGATCATCATGAAGCGATCTGACGCATTTTGGCATGCAGTCCTGGCTCTGCCCCCGAGTCAGCTGTTTGAGTAGAGTGGCCAATAAATTTGTAATCCGCTGCTCCTGCTCGCGCCGGAAGTTGCAGTAGATATAGCCTACCCCGACACTTTTGGACCTATCGAAGATCCGCCTGCCAAGATCATTTATTATGATTGAGGAGAGAATCGTCTTACCAGCACCAGAAATGCCCGGACAAAACAGGGTCGTGCCTACTTCCGAAATAGTCACTCTGTTGCGTACCGTAATCCACCAGGGATATCCAGTCGAGGATCGCTTGGTGCTCTTGGTTGAGCTGTTGACTGCGGAGATTTTGAATACCGTTTGAAAGGTCCTCGACTTTTCGATCTAGTGCTGAGAGAACTATAGGTCGTTAGTTATACAACGGCACATAAACTGTTCCAGAAAGTCTAATTAGATCACCTACGCATCTCAATAGCAGGCATCTGCTCGATTTGCTGCCGCGGCACGATGGAAAGCAGCTCTTTGGCATACGCCGCAGCCACGACCGCCGCATACTCCTGCCAGTCCTTGGCCTTGTGCACGTCGGCATAGTCGCAGATACCCCGAATCACAAGGCATGGGAAATTGTCCATGAGCCCCGCAGCCTCCATCTCGATGCAGCGCACATGCCCACCATATAGGCCATTGATACTATCGCGGACCTTGGCATCCTTGATCACCCGGTTGCCCGAGGCGATTAGACCGTGGTGGACGCGTACCTCATCTTCGGCTCGCTCCTAGGCACTGCTATTGTCATCAGCGTAAGTACGCGGCGTGTCTGTTTGCGCCGCTCTGCTGCCGTCACAGGGTGTCTCCCTCGGACGCAGATACCTCGTCGCTAGCCTTGGGTACTTGCTCTTCACATCGGCTAGATACTCAGCGATCCGAGAGCTCTCCATATCATGTATCGTCCGTAGCTTCGACACCGCTGACAGCAGTGTCATGGGCGGATTGTTGAGCGCGCCGGTTTGCCTGAGCTTTTCTCCTCCTCCTCCTCCTCCTCCTCCTCCTCCTCCTCCTTCTTTTCCCCCTTCAACTTCCGCCTTTCCAAAGTCCCACTGCACAATCCCCGGATACCCATCGCCAGGCGAACTAACCATGACATCACCAAGCCTCACATCCGGCGGGATGCCGCCGCCAACGCCAACGAGAAGCCCGACTCGAATCCCCGGAAAGGTGCCCACCATATCGGCCGCGACCGTAGCCGCCGCGTTGGTCCCGTACTTGCCCTGCGGCAGACATGCAATAACGACGTTGTGCGCGCCAATGGAGCCGAGCGTGTATGCGTTGAGGTCATTATAAATTGAGTTAACGGCATGATTATCATGCCTCTCGTCCAGCATCGCTATCGCCGCGGTCTATTCTTTTAGCAGCGTGCAGATCCAGCCTACTGTGTAGGCGTTGCGAGTACGTGTCTGAGGAAGCTGCCCCGGCTGAGTGGCCATATGTACCTCACCCACTCAGGCTGCAGTGGGATTGGATATGAACCCCGTTTGATCGTTGCGGACTCCTCTTGCCTAGCCCAGATTGTCCGCACAGGATCCGTCCAGTGGCTGTACAAGTTTGTTCACGGAGTTGCGATAAACACTAAAAGAAAGGGAAAAAAAGCCTGCGAATGAAACGCAATAAATACTTAATTTGGGTATCAGTGGACAGACTCTAGCCCCGACTTCAGATCTCATAACTTGTCCACCCCGTTGTTGGAAGTGCGGGGCCGAAGAAGAGGTGGTTGGGCGCATGTGCATGCCTACATATGTACATATGGACGTAAAGAAAAAGCAAAGAGATTGTGTATGCAATCGGGACGCGGAGTAAGCATTTGACAACAAACCGTACAGTCTCTTCCCTACCGTATCTTCTGGAGCCGCCGAAGGCGAACTTATGCTGCGTAGCTGGGGGAAAAAAGAGAGCAACACGAGAAGAAATATCAACAACCAGTTGCTATGCTAGGCAGATACATGCTGGACCGTAACGGGGCATTCCACTGCCCTTCCTGCGTATGTATGTATGGACACGAAGTACGCCCGGCCGCCACAAATATTTTAATATACGTACAACAGCCTTGCACAATGCACACGCGCAGACACTCAATAAGGCGTTAAGTTGCCCGTCTGCATGGCTTAGCTAGGTGGCTGTTTTAAGGGTTATCCCCAGGTACTCGTCAAGGTTTGTATTTAGTTGAGGTGGGTTGAGGTGAGGTGCAATTCATTCAAGATGCTCATTAAGGTGCCTACTAGGAAACATGATATACAAACAGGAAACTAAAACCTCCTTAATAGTAATCCCTAGGAAGGAGCCTGGTACAGATAATAATAAGCCGGACTGGTAGAAAAAGACATGTCCACTTCGTATAACTTCATGATTTCATACACAGCCCCTCTTCCCCAACCTCTACAAAAGCCGATTCAAGTCCTCATGGCTCCGTCTCAATAACCCCCAACGACGCATTATACGAGGGCAGCGCACTGGGATCCCGCTCCGCCGCGATCTGCATCGGCGCCTTAAGCCGGAAGCTCGATGATGCACCCTTCACCTCCAGCTGGAAGCTTAGACTGTAGATCCGCGAGATCAAGCACGAGTGGAAGGTCGGTACGAAGGATTTCTCCTTTGTAAGCGTCACAGGGACGAGGAGGGTTGCGATGTAAGATATCTCTGTTTCGCTGCTTCCAGGAGGCCCAGGACCAGGCCCAGTCTCGGGATTAGGGCTTTGACTCGGGCCTGCCGCTTGTGCGTCCATCCTCTCCCAGCGCAGCTGCGGGAGCGAGGGAAACTCCAGCGTAATATCGGCGTCGCGAAAGTTGATCGGCCTCCCGAAGAAATCGCGCTGTTTCTGCGGCGGGTGCGGGCCGTCGAATTTGGTCGTGTACAGCGTCGTCGCTGTAATCTGTGCGCGCAAGGATTTGAGCTCTGGCAGGGTGATAATATTACTCTGCGAACCCCCTAATGCTAATGATGATGGTGTATACACGAAGAATAGGCGCACCGCCTTGCTGATCAGCCGGACTGTATCCCCGAGCGGATGCCAGAAGCACTCGGGCTGCTCGAGCGTGACCGCCAGCTTCCCCTTCCCCGCGCCCTTATTATGAGGTCCAATATCCCCGCGGCTGGCCAGCCTATACTCGTCCGCAATCGCACCGAGATCCAAATCCGGCAGCGGGATCTCGCCGACATGCGGCTTGATGCGCACCTTCAGCCTCTTGTCCATAATCGTCTCCTGCGCGCGCGTCGTGATACTCGGCCGCTCAAGCTTGAAGATGATCGTGTACACGACCTTGCAGGCTGTCTCCGGCGCGAGGTCATCGCGCAGACGGCCGCCGAAGCCGGCGATTGTAGCATCGCCGATCGAAGGCGGCGGGTGCAGGTGCGCGGCCTTGACGAGTGGGTACGAGCTGTGTGGGCATGCGCGGGCGGGGAGGTAGTCTGGGACGAGAAACGAGAAGGGGATTTCGTATTTCGTGCGGCCGCGGAAGACTCTCGGGGAGGGGAGGGTCGCGTCGGGCAGGTGTTGGATGAGGTGGAGGAATTCGTGGGTGGCTTTGTTGGGCTTTGCGCTGGCGATGCAGGTACTTTGTTCGCCTAGATAAGCGATGTTAGGCTATGTTGCAGGATTGGTGTATGTAGTCTAGTGGAGATTTTCGGTCTACGTACCGATGAATGAAATGTGTAGATTCTCGAAAATCAGATCGTCCTGCGAGAGGATTGAGACTACGCCGTCGATTGTCTCGCCCGTCGCAAACGACTGAACGTAAGTCTGCGTCGAGCCCTGCAGCGGCGAGTTCTTCAGGCGGATGTCCACCTTGAGCATGTGGGTGCAGTCAATCGTTCTCTTCATGGTGATGTCTCAACCCTATATATATATATATATTTTCTGAAGAAGCTAATTCAAGCGAGGCGCCCGACAGAAAACACAGCTCTTTTTATCTTCGTATCCCTCCCCATTGCGAAATTACTAATGCGATTGCGACTGAGTCACTGGCCGCGCAGAAGAAAACGCCAAGCCAATCAGGTCCCGCTTGTAGGTATATTGTTCTCGAATGCTTAATTCGTGAGGACTATAGACGAATGCTGGTTGGCCAATGGAGCTTGGAGAGGGTCCATTTTGTTGCATGAGTCAGAGAGAGCGCGGGAGAGCTCCATCTTCCGTCCAGACCCCAAGACTCCAATGGAGGAGCCGGAGGCGCCGTCTCACGTGGAGTTGAAGGAACCAATGTACAAAATACGAATGCCAAGCTTGATATGCAAGACACCCGGTGACTGGCTGTGCGGGTACAATGATTGGATCAGCGGTGCATGGCCCCCAATATCTTACATCTGACGCAACAGCCCCAATGAGATCGACGAGGTTGGATATTTAAGATAAGCTGACATTCCTATCCGCGTGCTCCGATCAGGACTACATACATCAATATTCAACACCAAGCTAGATCTACAATACATAGAGCTCAAGCCGTACTGCTATATCCTTCCCTTTCCTCACTATGGTATGGTACATCTATACCCTTCTCCACTAGCCTCCACCGAAAGACCCCCGGACTCACCAACATTTCACTAAATCGAAAAAAAAAAAAACATCAAACAGACCTGCCCAACCAACCCCGCCGCAAAAGAAATCATGTCCTCCCTCCGCCGCGACCCCGAAGGCCGCGGCTTCACGCACCTGGCCACCGACGGCGTCCTGCGCACCTTCGACGGCGACCGCAACGTCGTCGACTACCGGCAGCTCAGCCCCGAGGAGATCCAGACCGTCATGCAGGTGTTCCCGCAGCAGTGGCGCGACCAGGTCAGGGACAAGTTTGTCGGCGTCGATGGGCGCGATGTCACCGATGAGGAGCAGTTGCGGAATCCGTCTGAGGAGCTTGTGCCCCGCAGGGAGAAGAGGAGTGGGACTGAGGCGCCGAGTCCGACACCGGCGTCTTATTGATACTGAGTCTCGGTTTTGTTTCTTAGAGGTGGGGGTTACTAGAGAGGGAGGGTGTAGGGAAGGGGAGGCCGCGAGAGACGTGAGACAAAGCTTTGAGTACCAAAAACAGCTCTTTCGACGTATATCTAGATAGACTTCTGTCTTAAACTCAGAATAGACTACTACCTTAGTAGAGAACGGTGTCTCAGAGTACATCATGTCCACAAGCATTGGCGTAGCTAGTACTATAATAGATATCAGGGGGTGGTGGGAGGGGCTGACAAGAGCTTGACTAGCTTAGGTAGCCAGTATTCTAGAGTTGCGACAGTCCGGATTAAGAAGAGCGCCTGAAGTAAACATTTATCTATGTAACCTCATATACTGTGCACCTGCCCTGCTCTACCTGCTTTTTCCCTTTTTCTCTTTTTCTACCTACGGATTGATGCTCCCCTAAGCCCTACTTTCCTTTCGACATACTGTGACAGACTCACTTATCCTCTCTCGGAAACTAGGCCTGCAGGTGATTTTATTCTATAGGTAGTTATCACCCCACAGCGCCGCTCAATTCAATTACTTCATTCCAAACTAGACACAATTTTTGCAAGGGCCAATCAATCGCTATTCATTCATCCCCAGGGTTGCGCTTCGGCTAGGTCGGCTTACCCTGTATGGGGGCTCAGTATTGCGCATTGTTTGCCGTTATATGTATCTCTGCACCTATCCTTGCGAGTATGAGCGAGGTGGTTATAGCTGATTTCTTTTTCTGCTCTTGCTTGATACTTGAGAAAACTCGATCTGATGGTCTGTTATGCGTGCTCCCTAGGGAAATTGAAACGCCCTCTCTCTATTAAGTGGTTGATGTGACTGTATTCTCCTCTCGTTAGTTATTCATAAGCCCGATGACAAGATCTGATAGTCACTTTGGCCTGGATAAAGCGGAGGAAAACAGTGCGCTATGCGAACAATAGTCCCCGTAAGCATGACGGGCTCGAGTAACCCGGGTAGCATGCAAAGATATGATGGTGGGATCGAACTCGCTCTGCCAAAGACAGAGTCCGTGTGGCATCGAGTGCGAGGGATCTCCGCCAAGTCGGGGTTGCATGGCATCCACATGCAGCTTCACATGCACATGGGCAGCCCTAACCACGAGTCTACCGGGCGGGGTCTCACTCTCCACCCGTCTTGGAGGGGCTGCCCCGCAAATCATCATCGCCGATGACCTCAGCTTCGCACGTCGAGAAATCCTGCCAAGTTCAATCAAAGGATTCAGGCCCGACATCTCAGCTCTGGACCTTCGTGATCGTGCGTATATAAGGCGTTGCCCCGCTCTTGCGCTGGCCTAATCTCACAAAATCTAACTGCAAGCTCGCCGTGCCCACAGTCATTCTTACAATCTAACGAACAAGCCGTGCAACATGTCAACCCCCGTCACCGAAGTCGTCATCCTCACCGTCAACCCCGACGCAGACGTCGAGGGCCCAGCCGAGGGCCTCTTCGGGATCATCGCCAGACAGGAGGGCTTCCGCCGTCTGAAATGGGGTCGCTGGGAGGAGGACCCGAACAAGGTCCAGCTGATGATTAGTGCGGCACTCCCTTTCCTTCCTTTAACATGGAAATATAGTATAGTAGCTGTTTTTTTGTTAACCAACCTGATCCAGACTGGGACGACATAAGCTACCACATCGCGTTCACACAATCCGGCGCCGACTACCAGGAGCTCTTCGCGGGGCTGACTCCACTCATCGCCGCACCGCCCGAGATCTTCCATCTCCAAATCGACACCGACGCCGTCAACAAGATCCTCGATGATCCCGTCGTCGAACTCGCGACGTTCTATCTCGTCGGTGAGGGTTTCGAAGAAGCCGTCACGAACGCACTGGCTGCGGGAGCCAAGTCCGAGGCGTGTCTTGGTTCGGTGCGCGGGGCTGTAGTTGAGGAACTTGCGTTTGGGGAGAATGGAAAAGGGAAGGCGCAGTATGCGGCCATCTCATGGACCTCGCTCGAGGCGCGCGCAGAGGCAGCGCAGAGCAAGAATGTCAAGGAGAGTGGGAAAGCAGTGGTTGGAACGATTGGCGGGTTTGAGGTGCACCATGTTAAGTTTCAGTAGGTGGCCGGAGGAGTTGGTCCGGTCCTATCGTTTAGATATCAGAGTTTATAGGGCCACGAAACCTACACTGAGGCAATTTCTGCATGTCGGCAATGTTGTTTTCTGAATCGAAGTTCGCTGCTGCCTTACCATCCTGACAGACGTAGGGCACCTTCTTCTTTATCAGTCCAGCATCGCAAACATGGCGGAATCCACTCCGGCACCCCACAGAGCCCTCCGCCTTCCAAAAATACTCACCAGTACCCTCCTTGAAACCGATCACCGCACCTTGCTCAAAGTGCAAACGGTCTGCCGCTCCTGGAGAGACCTCATTCAATCATCCCCGGTACTGCAAGTGAAGCTCTGCTGCAAACCAGCCATCACATGCCCGCTCATCAGCAAGATGCGCTCCCTAAACCCCTTCCTGATTCGTTCGCTCACCCTATCCCCGGATCGACGATTCGACCTACCAGAATAGGACCGAAGCAACGCCTCATGGCAGAAGATGCTCGTCTGCCAGCCATACGTACGCTCCATACTCGTCCTAGAGGGCAGGTACGACCATCCCGCAGACCCAAAAGGGCCTGCAGATAGATCCTCCATCAGAGCCACAGCGATCCGATTCGATCCCGCGGTTGTGCACCACGCAGATCAGCTGCGTTTTCGGCAACTACGCGATACGCTCCTAGACCATTATATACTGCCTGTAGCCACAACGACTCGGGTCAAAGTCAGGGATACAGACACGGACGCGGACGCGGGTGGCAAGAGCCGGGCCATCTCACGTGTTCTCCAGCACGAAGTCTTGGTGGTTAGCCGGTTACTCAAATTCTCCCTGACCTTTAAGGCTCTCCAGGGCTTATTCGAATCCCGGTTTGCTCGGTCGCCGGCTGATTCCTTCGACCTTGTCCTCGTTCCCGAGCATTTTGACTTGGTAGACCATCTAATGGCGAGGAAGGGCGCAAGGGTGTCTGCAGGAAATGTGAAGGCGCGGTGGCACGAATATAGAGCCATCGAGTACTGGCTTGAATTGGTGGAGCCGTGGATGCGGTTTGAGGAGCAATGGTATGTGCCAAAGACGGAGTTGTAGGGCATAGGTAGTAAGAGACGGAGGAACTTGACGGCGCGCGCACTTTTGTAATCAGTACTTTTGAACGACAAGTGTTGTCTACTTTATTTTAATCTAACCTAGACTGGGTAGTAGCTTTCAATCCACCTCAACAAACTGCAATGGGACATTTTCATATTCGTTTCAGGGTATCCGTAGGGCAATCCTGTCAGAGCACTCTGGGTTGAATGTAGATAAGCAACCACAACCACGAGCTCGTGTGTCGAGATTGCCCGCGTTCTATGAGTTCAGTGCAAAGACAAAAAAGAAATAAACGAAGAAATAAACTCCTAAATACGGAGTATATATATCCCACATTTCTGTCCCTACCTCTAATCCACCTTCCACTAGCCAACACGCCAAACATATTCCCTGTTAACTCCCCCGTCCACAGCTAGGGCACAACTCCATTTAGCACAGTGAGCAGGTGAATGGCCAGCTATTATCAAACAGATATGCACGTATCTTCACGTAGGAATCCCCTTGGCATAGAATCTTCACCCAAGCTTGTGGATGGCGTTATTCTCAAGGACGTAAATTAGGCTTCGACGACTCTATATAAAGCCTCCTTATCCTTGTCCTCCCCCCGTCGACTCCCTCACTCTTGCCCTCTTTCGACTTTCCCAAGCTCCTACATAGACGTTGATTTGGAACTGTCCAGTTACTCTCGCCTCCCCCCGGGCCCAGCCGACTGCTGTTGGGCTTCCCGCTCGGCGTGGCTTTCATCTGCAGGCATTAGCGCCTTAGGGCTGTTTATCTATCAAGAGTAGCATCCGGGCATATGCTATACAGGGCGCCTGGTAGTCCGTGTTCTGGTCTTTCCATCTGTCCACTTTATGGAAACCTCCCTCGAGGCACCAAACATTGATCTCTACAATTCTCCAATGGCCTAGGTACCTGTCAACGACCTGCTATGTGCCTGAACGCAGCGGCGTTCTGGAAGTTGGGTTCTCAGAATCCTACGCAAAAAACTGCACTGGGAGAATGTTCATCATAGCAACAAACGGTAAATACTAGGCTTTGCTGGGACTCGCCCACCGATGTTATTCTACCCGAGGATAGTCTCCAGGGATAAACGTTGCTATTTGTCGCAAGATAAGCAGACGCTGTCTAGGCCGCAGAAGGAGCAGATGTATGCACTGCTGCAGGGCCGCGCAGCCCAAGGATAGGGCATAAGGGCCGGGGCGTTCATGGAACCACCCTCGTGGAGAACAATTCCACCAAACTTGACAGCAAAGCAAACACCGTTTGTAATTCGAGAAACAAACCTGCAAATCGATCTTTCTGGAACAACCACTACAGGTTTGGGTGCGTGTGCGGTTGCTGTGCTTGCCAGTCATACTATTAGTCCACTTGCCCTACTATATTATCTGGATAGTGGAAACGGTCCCCGCGCTAAAGATTTCCTGATCGCTATAAAAGCTGGTTTTGGATTTCTCGCTGCTCTTCAAACAGGAGAAACAAACTGGAAGCGTGAATCTTTTAATCAGACAAATGATATGGAGACGCTAGTGATGATAATACGGCTCATTTTCGTGACTTTAACATAGGGACGACTACAGAAACGTATGCAGTGACAGCCACGGTCTATCTTATGTTAATGTCCTACGGCTGCTATTGAGGATTTTGCCGTTGTCAGTATGCCCTAGGCATTACGAGTGGGTAGATCTTCCAAGGTTGACTCAGAATGTACTCAATGCTCGCGGAAACATGACTGAGTACTTTCTCGTCACTGGTGTCATCCAACTCTTTTTATCTGACACAGCATTGCTCGATGCCGTAGATGGCTCAATTTCATGCTGGACAGCATACGACCCCAAACTTCCCGTCGCCCTCAACAAAATGAGCACTTTCGTTTCTCACGTCTTACGGGAGGGTCCAGTCCTTGCCGAATAAAAGAAAAAAGACCTGCTCAGATATATTTTGCTCTAGTTGGTCGGTGACTCTGGTTTTGCTTGGTGGTCCCGTCCTCGTTATTCCTGATCCTACGACCTCGGTATTCGGACTTGGCTATGCTATATGCAGTTGATGTCACATATCATACTAGTGAAGGACACGGGTCATTAACCCTCACCGGTCAAGATAGCTTCGAAGGTCTACCGAGTGTGACGGGCCAAGTTCCTCATTGTGGTCAGGTGGTCTCATGCTATTGATGAAAAGACTGCTCAATGGCGAGAAATCTACAAATGGTAATCATGGAGGAGTTTGAAAGATAGAAGAAACTGAACACGAACAACTCGGCAATTTAGAGCCACGGAAGAGTAGCTTAGGTGAGGATAATTCCTGGTCAACCTTATAAGAAGTATGCCAGGTGGGAGAAGAAATCACCGCGCCTGGAGGATGACCCTCGGATGGTGATACCAGTAGATGGCACTACCCGCTTCATGCGTGTTGACACCCAGGACCCTGGCATCAAAATCGTTGACTACGTCGGTCGTGCGATTTTGGATAAGGACTTCACCTACTACCCCCAATACCGCAATCAGATAACCCTTCTAGTAGAAGCCAAAGTCTGACTATCCGAGGGGAATATTGAGAGATATGAGAGACTCGAGACATTGCTTGAGACGTGTGGCTTCTGAGGATTATATATTTCCATAGCTGCGAACTGCTGGGTTAGACAAAAGGAGACGTCAAGCGAAGTGGCGGCTCTATCTTTCATATAAACTGTTAGTATATATTGTGTTATCGGTGGTGACGGCATCCAAAGTCAAATCCAACCCTTTTCTCCTTCTCCCACTTTCTCTCTCCCATCTCCCCAACACTTTCGCTTCGCTTCTCCGTCGGTAAAACACGTGGATCCGATTTTAACAAGAAACAATTGATGTAATACTGATAAACGGCGATGAAACGCCACGTTTTGTGTTGCTTATGATGGATCTGTTACGTCCGTCCGCTCAACGTCGCATCTGATCTCGCTGCCGGAACCACCGGGAAAGTTTCACAGGCCGCACTGGGTCCTGCTTCTGCAAATAACATCTCACAAGCTTCTCGCAAGATGTCTCTTTATTTGACTAGATTGTTCCTCCCGAAAGTCAATCTGTTCCATGGGGCTCGACGACTCCTGCAAGCGGAATGTGCTGATGAGCATTACCAGAGGTAATTAGCTTTTACGACCGACACACAGCCAAATGAGGAATATTGACGTCTCATACGTCAAGACATTTGGGAATATCAGTCATTGTGTCAGCGAATGGCTCGGATTGACCATGCGCTTCCCCATCCCAGTCGTAGCTACGGCGGCCTCCGCGAGGCGAACGCGGCTGCGAACTCAATAATAGCAACTATCATACGCTTCCTCCGGAAGCTTACTCGACTCTACTACGTCACAGCCCGGCTTGAGATGCCGAGATGAGAGTTCTCGTCTCATCGGTCTGCCTTTTTCCTCCATGAAGGCAGCCCTCTGCCAGCGACTACTTGGCGTTGATACCGAAAATACAAGGGACATTACGATTCTCCCTACAGAATATCTGCATTCGCCAACATGGCTGAGCCCGCGGGTGCCTCTGGCAATGCCAATCTAACCGTAGGCGGAGCAGGTGCCGCACCGGGAGCACCAGGTCGGATTTCGTTCTCTGGCGAGAGGGGCGACACAGAGCGCGGCGAGCGAAGCGAGCAAGCCGGCGACCGACGGGCCTCTAGACGCGTATCCCGCTCGTCAACAAAGGAAGACTGGTCCAGCTTAGACGAATACGGCAAGCTCGTCAAGTACATCTCGACCTTCCGCGAGAGAGGCGAGGAAGAAGGCGAGGAAGGTTTTGAAGAACGGAGGATTTGGTACGCGCCATGGAAGAAGCGCAGGGTCCGTGTGCAGGTTCAGGAGCAGGAGCCCGGCAAGTTCCCTGATGAATGGCTTATTACGGACATCAGGCAGGGCCTGCCTAGCACTGAGGTTCCGAACAGACGTCGACGGTCGGGGTGGAATGAGCTTGTTTCTGAGAAGGAGAATCCCATCGCCAAGGTCCTCTCATACTTCCGGGGGCCGATTCTCTACGGTAAGCAAGCATCATGCCGATTCTATACAAGCACATATTAATGAGTCTAGTTATGGAACTTGCTGTCCTTCTCGCTGCGGGTTTGGAAGATTGGATTGATTTTGGTGTCATCATTGGAATCCTGTGTTTGAACGCCGCCGTTGGTTGGTATCAAGAGAAACAAGCCGCCGATGTTGTCGCCAGTCTCAAAGGAGACATTGCAATGAGAGCACATGTTATTCGTGACGGCCAAGAGCATGAGATTCTTGCTCGAGAGCTAGTGCCTGGAGACGTGGTATGTGCACTGCCCCAGATTTTCAAGCCAGATACTAAGACAAGCAGGTCATTGTCGCAGACGGCCAGGTCGTTCCTGCCGATTCCAAAGTCGTTTGCGACTTCAAAGACCCCAATGGCTTTGAGGAATATAAGACGATGCTGGAGCACGGCGATCTCAGCAGTACCTCTGAATCCGATATTGAGGATGAGCCGGAGGGAGCAGATGGCAAGGAGAAAGAAGCTGAACAGAAGAAGCCAGCTAGAAAGCGAGGCTACCCGATCCTGGCCTGTGATCACTCTGCGATTACAGGAGAGTCGCTCGCGGTGGATCGCTACATGGGCGGGATGATCTACTACACGACCGGCTGCAAGCGCGGCAAGGCATATGCTATCGTCCAGACTACTGCGAAGACCTCGTTCGTGGGCCGCACGGCAAGCATGGTGCAAGCTGCAAAGGGAGCAGGACATTTCGAAATCGTCATGGACAATATCGGTACATCCTTGCTGATCCTTGTCATGGCTTGGATCTTGGCCGCATGGATCGGTGGCTTCTTCCGACATCTTCCCATTGCCTCGCCGCGCCAGCAGACACTCTTGCATTACACATTGTCTCTGCTGATTATCGGTGTTCCTGTCGGTCTTCCCGTCGTTACGACGACTACGATGGCCGTGGGAGCAGCATACCTGGCAAAGAAGAAGGCCATCGTACAGAAGCTGACGGCCATTGAATCTCTTGCTGTACGTTCCACTTATAAAGGGGTCGACCAAGTGCTGACTTTTTTAGGGCGTTGATATTTTATGTTCCGATAAAACCGGTACACTGACTGCGAATAAACTGAGCATTCGCGACCCGTATGTGGCCGAAGGGGTCGATATTGACTGGCTCTTCGCGGTAGCGGCTCTTGCCTCTTCGCATAACATTGACTCGCTTGATCCTATTGACAAGGTGACCGTCCTTACGCTTCGGGCATATCCCCGAGCACGCGAAATCCTCCGGAGGGGGTGGGTCACAGAGAAGTTCACACCATTTGATCCGGTATCCAAACGGATTGTGTCAGTAGTCACTTGCGATGGCGTCCGGTACACCTGCACAAAGGGAGCGCCAAAGGCAGTTCTTCAGCTCAGCGAGTGTTCCAAGGAGACCTCCGACCTCTACAAGGCCAAAGCACAGGAATTCGCCCACAGAGGCTTCCGCTCCTTGGGTGTTGCTGTTCAACGGGAAGGAGAACCCTGGACGCTCTTGGGAATGCTACCTATGTTTGATCCTCCACGCGAAGATACAGCGCATACAATTCGCGAGGCACAGAATCTGGGAATCAGCGTGAAGATGCTTACAGGTGATGCATTGGCGATTGCGAAAGAGACCTGCAAGATGCTAGCGCTTGGGACGAAAGTTTATAACTCTGACAAGTTGATTCATGGCGGGTTGAGCGGAGCCATGGCCGGTGACTTGGTTGAAAAGGCAGACGGATTTGCAGAGGTGTTTCCAGAGCACAAATATCAGGTTGTGCAGATGCTACAAGAACGAGGCCATCTCACTGCAATGACTGGAGATGGCGTGAACGATGCGCCGTCATTGAAGAGAGCAGATTGCGGTATTGCAGTTGAAGGAGCCTCGGAGGCAGCGCAATCAGCATCAGACATTGTCTTCCTGGAGCCCGGCTTGTCAACAATCATTGACTCGATCAAAATGGCGCGCCAGATTTTCCACCGAATGAAGGCATACATCCAATATCGAATTGCCCTTTGTCTGCACCTGGAAATCTACCTCGTGACCTCGATGATCATTATAAACGAGAGCATCCGCGTCGAACTGGTTGTCTTCCTCGCGCTCTTCGCCGATCTTGCAACCGTTGCAGTCGCCTACGACAATGCCTCGTTCGAGCTTCGTCCAGTCGAATGGCAACTCCCAAAGATCTGGTTCATTTCCGTCCTCCTCGGCGTTCTGCTCGCCCTCGGCACATGGGTCGTTCGCGGCTCCATGTTCCTCCCCTCTGGAGGAATCATCCAAAATTGGGGCTCGATCCAAGAAGTGCTATTCCTCGAAGTGGCCCTAACAGAAAACTGGCTCATCTTCGTGACCCGGGGGATGGACACCTGGCCGTCGGTCCATCTCGTCGCCGCCATCCTGGGTGTCGACATCCTCGCCACAATCTTCTGCCTGTTCGGCTGGTTCAGCAACCAGACCATGCCGACGAACCCGGCGACCTCGTTCGTCGAGACCACCAACGGCTGGACGGACATCGTCACCGTCGTCCGCGTGTGGGGCTACTCGCTCGGCGTGGAGATCGTGATCGCCCTCGTGTACTTCATGCTCAACAAGTTCAAGTGGCTGGAGAACCTGGGCCGCGCGAAGCGCGACAAGGGCGATCTCAAGATCGAGAACTTGCTCGGCCATCTCTCGCGGCTGACGGTTGAATATGAGCAGCCTGGACAGCCAAAGGGCAAGTTCTTCCTTGCTACGAGTAAGGAGGAGGAGGATGTTGAGTAAGCCACGGCTACTGGGTTGGGAGTGCCCAGGAGAGAGAAAAAGGAGAGGACGGAGCGAGGAGAGTGTCGGTGGTTGCGTGATGGAAATATGTCCGTTTTTGTTCGGTTCATTGGGACATGTGTATAGCGATACACTGCTACGTTTTGATATCTGAGATCGCTAGCTATAGCTAATGGAATGGGTGGATACTTTTTTTTTTCTTGCGAGTGCACCGCCTCTACTGTCTACATACATAACTCATCACTCGATGTGATGGTCTCAGATCAATATCCAAGCTACGGAATGCGACACATTCCATCCGCACCAAGGCCAGGCAGGCCTCGACCCTCCCATCCGATCTTAACTAATCCAGGCTCGCCGAGCGGGGGACAGGGGAAGAGCCCTAACAACCGCTCAGGTACGAAGAATGCTGGAATGCCGACTCCGCGAAATCCTCACCATACCTAACTCAACAGCGTAATCAATCACACTTTTGATTGACATTCCAGACCTTCGGTCTACGTACGCTCGGGTGAACCTAGTTATTGATCTTGTCGATCTAATCTGACAGTCCCCGCCCCGGTATCTGGAATGCGTGAGCAATCAAAACATGGCGCGCCTTGTTCAAAAGGCTCCCCCCTTCTCTTCTCTTCTCTTCCCTTCCCTTTCCTTCTCGTTGAGCTAGTTCTATTCTTGTCAGGTTCTTTACCGATTTGTGGTGTCGTGTCGCTATTTCGCCACTTTCGCGCTCGCTTTGAAGATCTCGGTTCGGATCTCTGGTTGGATATAGGGTTGTATAGAAACAACAAAAAAGGAAAAAAGATGTCCCTCCTCCGCCGAGCTCTCAGCCTGTTCAGCGCATTCGCTGTGCTGCAGGGCGTCTACGCTAGTCTCGACTTGACGTCGAACTCGACGGTGGCTGTTTATTGGGGTCAGCTCCACAACCTATACAAATGATAACTATGAAAGCATGCTAATCTGGATCTGGATCTGGATCTGTCTGTACAGGCCAGAACTCCTTCCGCGGAACAGGGGACCTTGCGCAGCAGCGACTGGGGTATTATTGTGATGGTATGTCTCCATAGTCTCCCTCTTGGGAGTGTATACCCGCTACGAATACAAGGGTATATATGCTAACATGTTACCTCCTAGACCCGAATATCGATGTGCGTTCTAGCTTATCCCTTTGACCACAAGCGTGAGTTGCTGATGGGAGAATAATCTTTCAACAGGTCATAATACTCGCCTTCCTAATAAAAGTCAACGGTCCCGGCGGCGCCCCGGAGATGGACTTTGCCTCGGCGAGCGGGGGGTGCGAGACGTTCCCGGGGACGAATCTGAAGAATTGTCCGGAGATCGGGTGCATTCTTCCTCCATCCATGAATGAAAGGATATGTGCTAACCGTGCAAACAGAACGGACATCACGCAGTGCCAATCGAAGAACAAAACAATCCTGCTATCCCTCGGCGGCGCCACCTACAGCGAAGGCGGGTTCACCTCAGCAGCAGCAGCCGAAGCAGGCGCAGATCTAATCTGGGCGACATTCGGCCCTCCACCTGCAGCAGGCGCATCCAGTCAAGCGCATCGCCCCTTCGGCAACGCGACCCTCGACGGTTACGACCTTGACTTCGAAGCCGCAGTCAGCAACATGGGAACCTTCGCGACGAAAATGCGCGCCCTCGCGGACGCCGAGACCGCCAAAACGGGGGGCACTCGCAAATTCTATCTCTCGGCCGCGCCGCAGTGCCCGTTCCCCGACGTGGCGGATCGCGATATCCTGAACACGGATGCGAGCGCCGCGATCGATGCGGTCTGGGTGCAGTTCTACAACAACTACTGCGGCGTCAACGCGTACTCGCAGGGCAACGTGGGCAACTTCAACTTCGAGACGTGGGACAAGTGGGCGCTCTCGGAGAGCAAGAACCCGCATGTCAAGGTGTATCTGGGGGTGCCTGCGAACACCGGCGCTGCGGGGACTGGGTATTTGCCTATTTCTTCGCTCGCGCCGGTTATTCAGTACTCGAAGCAGTTTGTGAGCTTCGGCGGGGTCATGATGTGGGATGTTTCGCAGGCGTATGGGAATCAGGGGTTTTTGCCGGGTGTCAAGGCCGCTTTGAAGGGGTCGAATACTCTGCAGGGGCCGAAGCAGGAGGTGAGCGATATTCCAGTGTTGGAGGTGGAGGGAGAGTCTCCTGCCGTGTTTGAAGGGACAGCGGCACCCCCACAGACATCGGCGCCGTCATCGGTCACACAGGATGCAAGCCCAGCTGCAAGTACGACGGGAGGGCTCCAGCAGAACCAAGATCAGGAGGGCGATCCGAGGGTCGATCCACTGAAGAAGCTCTTGCATCTGCTTCCTTCGCTGCTGGATCCCGACGCCGATCTGCCCTGGATTGAGTTCTGATCTTCCATGCGCTGAGACATGCAGATTTTACCAATTTTCGCTTCTCCATCTAGTATCTACCTTGTATACGCTTTATATCTACTTGTTATATAATTCTGTTCTTCTTCGTCTTCTTCTTCTTTTTCTTGTTCATGATCCGGGACTGGTGATAGAGTTATGGTTACACTTCAGGCAGAGTCTACGCAGACCGTGGGACTCCGAAAGAAAGAATCGATCACTTCCCCGTCCTCCCGCATGAACTATTACGTTGATCATGCCGCTTCATGCATCGCGCTGTTCATCATCTCCCGATTCTGCAGCTGCCCAGCTGCTAGCCAAGCTCGTACTTCCCACAACTGCAGGTATAAATTTGCCCCTCGCTCATTGACCAGCTCGACTTTAGCAGCCAGCCAGCCAGCCCTACTGCCCTGGTATCCAGCTTACTTGTCGAGTCGATATGATCCTCCCCAAGCTCTTCTCCCTCGCCCTGGCCCTAACCAGTGGCGCCCTGGCAGCTACCATCCCTGAGACGGACTTTGATGTCATTGTCGTCGGTGGTGGGCCTGCAGGGCTGAGTGCCCTCAGTGCGCTCTCTCGTGTGCGCCGTACTGCTGCTCTCTTCGACTCGCACCAGTACCGCAACGATCCCACTCGTGAGATGCACGATGTCATTGGCAATGACGGTACCGCCCCAGATACTTTGCCCTTATCCACATATAAAGCCTAGTTTTAACATAACATGTATAGGAACACCCCCCGCAGTCTTCCGCGCCGCAGCCCGCGCCCAGATCTCCAACTACAGCACCGCCTCCTTCATCGACACAACCATCACCTCGATAACCCCCGTCTCGAACAACAACTTCACAACTTTCTTCCGAACAACCGACAACATGGGCGCCGAGTACACCGCACGCAAAATCGTCCTCGCCACGGGGCTAATCGACCTCCTCCCCCCCAACGTCCCCGGACTCATCGAGGGCTTCGGCAAGGGCATCTTCTGGTGCCCCTGGTGCGACGGCTACGAGCACCGCGACCAGCCGTTCGGAATCCTCGGCGGGATCGGACACATCGTGTCCAGCCTGCTCGAGGTAACAACGCTGAACAGCGACATTATCGCCTTTGTCAACGGCACGTACACCGACGAGAACGTCGCCGCCCTCGAAGCCAGCTACCAGGACTGGCGCGCGCAGATCGCCGCCTACGGTGTGCGCATCGAGAACCGGACCATCGCCTCCTTCACGCGGCTGCAGGATGGCGGCGAGGTCCAGAACGAGTCGCACGATCAGCAGCTCGATGTCTTCCGTGTCGACTTCACCGAGGGCGAGCCCATCGTCCGTAATGCGTTCTTGACGAATTTTGGGACCGCGCAGCGCTCGGGCCTCCCGTATGATCTGGGCCTGGCGATGACGGAGGACGGAAAGATCGATACGAGCAGTTATTCGGGGATGCGGACCAGTTTGAGTGGTGTGTTTGCCATTGGCGATGCGAACAGTGATGGGAGCACGAACGTGCCTCATGCCATGTTCAGCGGGAAGAGGGCGGGCGTTTATGGGCATGGTATGTGTTTTCCTTTTTCCTTTTCCTTCTCCCTTGAGTTCTTCGCTTGCACCCGGTCTCAGTATTGGTATGGAATGTGATGTGCTAACTTGTGGTGTACTATGTAGTCGAGCTTGCACGCGAAGACATGGCCGCCAAGATCGCGAAGCGCTCCGTCTCGACACGGGCACTGCACAAGGAGGCTGAGCGGCTGGTTGGTGATGAGATGGAGAAGATCTGGGAGAGGGTCAAGGCTTAGTTTTGGGTTCGAAAATGATCATGATTGTGAAGCTTGATTATAATATGATGGATAAAATCAGACAGGAGCTATGGGATATGTACGGCCGCATACTGGCGGATAATATTAACAGACCGGGAGGAGAAGCACATGACAAATGTGGGTGCTGTATCACGAGATTGATGAAATATATATCTATCTTACCAATAATACTCAAAGGAAGAAGGTTGGCGTTCTCAATTCTTGTTTATTTGTAAGCTCATCAAGCACGGAGGTCGGCTGCCTCTATATTTGCTATATATTTGCCAGGGCAATAGGCGTGTACGGAAGGATGGAGTCATGTCCCGCGCCATTTACCTGGTAGCAGTTAGGTGACAACCCTATAGATCGAGAACTAGTATTTGCTCCACTCATATAGGTTGTCTTTCTACCTATTATGCTTCTTGATGTTTTATACATTGCCACATTCTTACGGATCACGGGTGGTCCAAATCCTGGACGTCACATCAACAGATCACAGAACCAATCACTCTCTCGAGATCCCCGTCACCCTCTTGACAGCCCCCTCCCTATCCACCCCCCCATCAATAACCCCCGCCCCCTTGAGCACATCCACCACACGCCCCAGCACCTCCGCACTAACGCCTCTCGTCCCCCCACTCGCAAACCTCACATCGCGAATCCACTCGCTGCCATCCTCAGCCGAATAATGGCATCCGAACTCGCCCGTGCCCAGCATGCGGACGACACCCTCATGATCACCCTGGAACGCCTCGATCCCGCGATCAAGCAAGCCGAAGAGCTTCGCAAGACGCTCATCGGATTCCGGGTTTGGGAACACCGCCGTAGATGCAACGATCAGCCACGACGGCCACGGCGTAAAGATCTCGCCGATTTTCTTGAGCGGGGAGTCCGGCGCGTGGAAGGAGGGTTTCGTCGTGAAGTGCTCCCACATGAAGAAATCGGCTTTGGCCTCGTCCGAGGTTTGGCCTGTGGATGTACCCGTAACGCCCTCCTTCAGCGACCCGAAGGGGCCCCGGATTACCGGCTCCAGTCCGCCCTTATCCCACTTCTGCTCATCCGCAAGCACAAACGACATAACATGCGACCCGCTGCCCAGCCTACTCACACCCACCTTCCCGCCCTCAAGGTCCTTGACACCATTGAGCGCTGTGCGATCGCGGCCCGTGACAATCGCCCACCGCAGCGGCGTGTCGACCCAGTGGCCGATGATCCTATATCCGCCATCGTCCGGAGGTGGTGGTGCGGATTTGCCCGCAAGCCCCGCGACCCAGCCCTCGGTCAGGCCGATTGCAAGGTCGATTTCGCCGGCGCGCAGCGACGTGATCATGTGGCCGGTTCCCGAGGGGAACGGGGTTGGGATCAGGGTGTAGGGGAGGGTGATGTAGGAGGGGTCGCGGAGGGAGAGGTGTAGCGGGGCGAGGTAGTGTTCTACATTCTTTTGTTAGTGGTGATTCTGGTGAGAGGTATGGGTATGGACGTTGTGGGCTGGTAGGTGGTGTTGGATGAGGTGCTGCTGGTTGAGATGATGTGAGGAGGGGTACTGACCTGGCACGTAGCCGATGCGGAGGGTGGGCTTCTCGGACATGATGAGAGTACAATTAGCAGTCTCAATTCAATTGACGGATGAAGAGGAGGAAGAGAGATTCAAGTTCATCAGTTGTATTAGTGAGTCAGCGTTTATTATACAGCTCCGTTCGTCATCCATGATTTTCAGGTGGGGTCAAAAAGCGGCCGCGCGGGGCAGTCTTCCACCACCGGTCCACGCCGGCTCGGCACAAGACGGATTCGGAGAAACGCATATATAGTACTATACGGGGAAAAGAAAGAAGAAAAAAAAGAAATCTATCACCAGCCGTCTACATGCTTCATTCATACCAATACCATGCCAATTAGTTGTAGGTTAGTTCATCAAGTCATGCGGATATCCTTCTCCTCAAGCGGGATCTCCTTCTCCAAGCGCTCCTGCGCGCTGCTAGGATGGAAGCTCGCCTGGTTGTACATCCAGAACTGCACACCGAGATAGACGTCGCAGACACATTGGAACATCGCGCACAGGCGGAAGGCCCAGGGGATGCTGTCCTGGCTGGAGAAAAAATAGCTCAGCTTCATCACATCGCCGAGGATCCACGCCGCCGCGACAGAGAGGCGGAACCCCTTGCAGGAACGGGAGCGGTGATTAGCGATTACCTGCGGCAGAGGGAGAATCGCTTCGACGGCTAGGCCGACATATCCGAGGAATTCAATGTAGAATGTTGTGTTGGAGATCGGTGGGAGGCAAATGTGGACGAAGGTGAGGGCTCCGGTGAAGTAGGCAAGGAACATCCAGTAACTGCAGCTGTCAGTACTAGTACGCTGTATGGGAGGGCCAATCGTACGGCTTCGCATTCTTCCACTGCCAGAAATCATAAGGCCTCGCGAATCCCCTGTCTCCATTCGCATCGCTGAACGGGATATGCTCCACCCCGCTCCTCTGCCCCGGAGCCGGCCGGTTATCCAAGGCAACTTTCAGCAGCACGAGTTGAACACCGATCATAATAACGGCTTGCGCCAGGAGCGTGAGGGAGTAATGGTCGCCGAACCAGTAGAAGACCCTGGGCTGTCAGTGTTGGCGACGTATTCTTCGAACCGCGCAGCTTACTTCAGAATCGACGCAACCAGCATAATCAGAGGAATATCGAGCGAAAATCCAGCCGAGCTCCTGCTTCGGTGTATGCTGAGGATCTGGTCCGTGTATGAGGTTAAGGGGGACGTGACGAGGCTATTCCGGGCCCATGTCAGCACAATCGTTACGATCGGGGTTTCATCGCGGGGAACACCCACAAGAGTGGCGCTCCATATTCGAGGAGCTGTGACACGATATACATCATTGTGTTTGATCCCGAAAGTCGTAAATTGAAGGGTGCGCGTGAGTCGACTACGATCGTGAGGCTCAGGGGCGGAAGATGGGGACGGCGGAGGTCGGAATCAAAGCTGAAGAACGGCAAACCAATGGTAAATGCACTGATTTGACGACGCGAAACAAGATCAGACGAAACCAGCGATCGTGACCTTGACTCGAGCTCGACTCCTGAGAAGTAAGAAAGTAATCGTCCGCAAACGTGCTGGCAAGCGTGAGCTGCTTTCTTTTTTTGCGCGCCGCTGAGTCAGCGGCTGACGAGTGCTGATCTCCCCAACAAAAACAAGCCTTCCATTGGCTTCACTTAACCCGATTCGTGGTCCCATCGGCCGCTAATTTGCGCCAATTTCGCTAGTCCTGATTTCTGCTAGGAAAGGGTCAAGGGTCGTGTGATGAATTCAACCTTAATACTTCGGGTTTCTGTCTGGAAAGCATCATGCATCTATCTATAATCTACCCAAGTGTTCAAGATGCTAAACTAAAACTCAATCCGCCAGGTCTTGGAAATGCCAATATTGGGGTTCTTCACCACCGCGTACGGAGCTTTGCCGGCGTCATGAAGGTGGTACTCCAAGGGCGCGGACGACGATGCCTTGGCCCCGTCCTCAATCACGGTCACCGCGGTCCTGTCCTGCCACTCCTTTGGAGCATCGATCACGATGACTCTTTCGACCCGAACACTGGCGATGGTCTTGAGGTACGCCGCCGTCTGAGGGCCCTGGGTCGCAATATCCTCTGACACAAGCGAACCACCGTCGAAGCGGAAGCGGCGGTGGAGATATCCTCCACGCTGGTAGTCGAACGTCTCGCCGTCATCGACGTACAACGTGCCCTCAGCATGTCCGTTCCTGTCGAGAACCACGACCAGCGTGTAGGGGTCGTACTTCATCAGACTGCTGCTACGGCGTGGGCGGTCCTTTCGAGGGATGACATGTCCACCCTGCATTAACACCGGAACCTTCTCCATGGGAGCCGGGACGGAGTGTCTCTTCCCTGCTCCTTGGTAGACAGTGTAGTCGTAGTAGTCAAAGTACTTCTCATCGTCGGCAATGTAAATGTCGGCAGTTGTCGCCTCCTCAGACACAACCGGCTTCGCAAGAATACCGGTGGATCCAAGGTAGAGCTGGTCATCAATGTCGAAGCCTGCAGCATCAGTCGGGTGGACGTAGAACTGAGGCCGTACAATTGGAGTTCCGTTGACCGACGCTTCGTGGAAGGCCGTGTACCACGCAGGGAGTAGCTGGTATCGCATGCGGATAGCCTCTGTAATGATCGACCGGAATGGCTCCTGGGCCAGGTACGGCTCACGGCGGCGAGTGTCAATGTGCGCGTGGGCACGGAAGAACGGATACCAAATGCCAGTTTGGTACCACCGGGTCAGAAGCTCCTTGCTCGGGTTATGGAAGAATCCACCAACATCGGCGCCGGCGAATGGGTAACCAGAGATACCGTTGTTGAGCACCATAGGGAGGGACGCTGCCAGGTGCTCCCAGGTAGCCTGATTGTCTCCGGTCCACATAGCAGACGTGCGCTGGGCACCGGCATAGAATGACCGTGTCAGGATGAAAGGCCTGCGAATCTCACCCTTCTTGCGCTCCAGCATCGCCTGGTACGTAGCATTAACAAAGGTGATGCCGTTGACGTTGTGAATATCACGATGCTCCCAGTTGCCGTGGTGCAGATTGTCCTTGGGCATGGTGGTCTCCGGCCCGTTGAAGACCGAGGGCTCGTTCATATCGTTCCAGATAAAGACGTTGGGAAGTGTTCCCTTGAACCTGTCATACTTGAACAGACTAATCCACCATTTAATGGCCGCGGGGTTGAAGCAGTCGACCCAGTTGGAAGATCCAGGCCAGCACCAACCCTCGTAGATATTCCCATCCTTGTTCTTCGCAGCTAGGTCTTTGCCCTTTAGCTCTTTTGAAATCTCGAACTTGTCCTGGTTCTTGATGTGGGGGTCAATGATAACTACAAGCTTTCGCTCAGACTCGTCCAGCTGCTCTTCCATGCCAATCGGGTTGGGGAAAGTCAGGGGATCCCAAGTGAAGTACTTGCGGTCGTCGAGGTACTCAATGTCGAGCCAAATGACATCGTATGGAATCTGGTACTTGTCAAAGTTCCGGTCGACCTCCTTGACGTCCTCGTCAGTGACATAGTTCCAGCGGCACTGGTGGTAGGCGATGGCAAACTGCTGAGGGAGAGCAGTGTATCCCGTCAGCTCGCCATACTTCTTGCTGATTTCGCTGGGCGACGGGCCCAAGAACACAAAGACATCCAGCTGACCAGCCTCGGAGAACCAATGGGTCTGGGTCTCAGTCTTTGACTTGACAATGTCGATCCAGGTTTCTGCAGCGTTAAGCCAGAAGACGCCAACGGTCGAGTCCGCGCGGTGCGCCTGCATCAACGGGATAGAACCGTACAGAGTCATAGGGCTGTTCAATTCGTATTCAAAGACGTCCGCGTTGTACAGGCGGTAAGGTTCCTCGTGGTTGCCTTCACCTCCTCTGACCATTGTCAGTGCGAATTTTTAATGATAAAAAGGAAAGCGGCTTACCGTGTTCCACGGAGTGACATGGAATCCGCATGCTCTGGAATACCGAATACATGGTTGTAGCCAGTAAAGGTAATATCCAATCCCACACTCTCAGGCCCTCTAGGCTTTGTGTCTGTGTTTCCGCCAAAGGTCTCCTCCCACCACGTACTCTCATCTTCCTGTGAACCAAGAACTTCCTGTTCGCTTTCCACTGCTTCCACCTTGCGCCTCCAGTGCTCCATATTCAGGTATCCCTTGTTGTTCAGTTGCACATGGGTCTGCCCATCCCTCTGGAATTCCACCGAGAAGGGCGCGTGGCGAATAACAGCGTGATAGGCGTTGTCAGGTCCGTATAGAACCGTGGTGAATCCATCCTGGATCTCCGAGCTCAGCGTAGCCGACTTGCTGAGGTCCATTCCACCAACAATGACCCACGATTCCGCATCGTTATACCGTTCCTTGCGTGCTTGGCTCCCGTGTCGGATTTCAATTTCACCGGTCATGCGCTTCGCCTCATCGACCGTGACTCGCGCGACTCCGGATTCGAGGAAGGAGATAATGATAGGTAGCTTCACTTTTTGGTCATGAGAGACAGTCTTCAAGATATTTCCGGTCAATTGGCCGTTTTCAAAGTGAATGTCGCTGGCATCGAGTTCGTATGGGGAATTGAACGATGAGCCCTTCGCGGAGACATCGTCGGCAAGCGCTCTGTTTCGCTTACAGAAACCTGACTGAGCGCAGTTCTTGAAGTTCTCGTGCTTCACAGTAACTATGACAGGTATGTCAGATCCAATTCAAGATTCGTTCATTTCGAGGTGGCTCAAGCAAGCGTACCTCCAGGTATGATGAAACATCCAAACAGTACTGCTAAAGTAAATAGCAGGGTCCAGCTGGACAGCCGGCTCCGGGCCATGATGACTGGGTCGTTATGTACAATCAGATATACTCAGCCTCCGACAGTATTGATGCTGATAAGGTGTCCTGACCGCATCTACCAGAGCTGAGGTCAACACCGTTACTTAAGCAATCAGTTGTTGGAGTGCTTCCAGGCTGGCCTCATCAAGTGCGGGCGGAGAGCTCCCATTCAGGCTAGACTGTTTTCGGCGGCTGGCCTGGGGTTTGACACCTCACCACTCAGGCCACACGTACTTGAGTCCTGACCACTCAGGCGGCGAGGCCCTCAGGCATGCACCAAAGCCCCTCGACTTTGGGCCCCACTCAGGCGTTTAGCAGTGGAATAAGAGGAAGATTTCGCCAACTCGACGCCAGCTTCCGCTTCTTCCCTTCTTTTTTTATCGCATCCCATTGACTTCCTGTCTTCGATCACTCCAATTCCTTCAAAATGTCTAACGAGCAGACGTAAGTCGACTCCAATCACTTTCCATTAAGATTCAATTCCCCTCTACGGCTCCCCTTTGCTCCATATTTTTAAGCATTGTTTTACCCCTCATCTCTGGCCAAACTAACTGTTCACCGTAGTTTCATCGCCATCAAGCCCGACGGTGTCCAGGTATGCATTGAGCGGTCATTTGATCGGAATGCATCCTGAAGACGACAATGGACTGACAATCTATACAGCGTGGACTCGTTGGCCCCATCATCTCTCGCTTTGAGAACCGTGGGTGCGTATCATGCAATTCCGAACTGGGCGAGCTCCAAGACTAACGCATACCAGCTTCAAGCTCGCTGCCATGAAGCTCACCTCCCCTCCCCGCTCTCAGCTCGAGCAGCACTACGCCGACCTCAAGGATAAGCCCTTCTTCCCCGGTCTCGTTACCTGTACGTTCACCGCGCCAAAGTTTTCGGTATAGTGCTTACACTAGTTAGATATGCTCAGCGGCCCCATCGTCGCCATGGTCTGGGAGGGCCGTGATGCCGTCAAGACTGGCCGCAGTAAGTTCCCCGTGGATTCAATCTCGTTGCCGAGTACTTAACACGTGTAACAGCCATCCTCGGTGCCACCAACCCTCTTGCCTCCGCTCCCGGCACCATCCGTGGTGACTTCGCCATTGATGTCGGCCGCAACGTCTGCCACGGCTCCGACAGCGTCGAGAACGCCAAGAAGGAGATTGCCCTCTGGTTCACCCCCGAGGAGGTCCAGAACTACAAGCTCAACGCTTTCGGCTGGATCTACGAGAAGGAATAGATTCGCTCTGAGCTTTGCTCCTAGGGATCTGCGTCCTTTCCTGTGCAGGTAGAGGATCTGAGCCCGGACATGCGATGAGAAATAGAATTTATACCCTCGAATAAAAACATTCAGGAACAGCTCTATGACCTATGTACGGTTCCAAGTCTATTATGACCACTTCAGCTTTGAAGTAAATTCTGTTCAGTCTATTCACCTCCGGAACAACCGCCTCACCCCTCTGCCAACCGGCGCCAAGACAACCCTCGCAAACCACGGCGTTGCCCACACACTCCCCATAATCCTCACCGGCAACAGCGCCTTTGTAACTGCATACGCAGTCGCAAACTCCAACACCAACCGCACACCCTTCTTTTCCTCTGTATTTAGCATAGCCCCTTCCGTAGCAGTTATCCCGCCTGCGACATCATCCGCCTGAACATCTTCCCCAACCCACCCCTTCTTCCTCAACCACCTTGTAAACCGCCTCGTCCCCTCCTCAAACCCTTTATACTCCGCCAGGTCCGGTAGCCAGTTGCCGTAATGGAACGCCACAACGAGCGCGAAGAGCGGGACAACCGCTGTGAGTTCATGCAGGATCAGAAACGATGTGATGTGTGTTGCCGGCGCGCCGAGGAGAGGTGTTGTGTATGCGCGGAGGAAGGACGGCAGGCGGTCATTGAAGCGGCGGAGGCGGGATTTGGTTGTGGTATCTTTGGGTGGAAGACTCGGAGGAGGGTTTGGTGGTGTTGTGAGGTTTCGGCGGGAGGGATTAGTAGAGCGTGGAATGCGCATGTGCATGCGCAATGGACGCGGTAATATTGAGGCAGCTCGTGAGGACATTTCGGCTCGATTGATTCCTGCGAACTTGCGAGCTGAGAAAGTGCTTTTGCAGAAGCCGTTAAGAACCAAAGGCAACTTTGATATTTCTCCAGAAAAGATCGGCCTTTGTTCAGCTCCACTAGCTTGCTTGAGCTTGGTTATGGGGCTGTTGGCATATTCCGCCCTGTTTGGCGAGTTTGCAACGGCTCCTCCTCCAGTTTAATCATACGATGGAAACCGACTGTACAAGTTGGCATCAAGGAGGCAGGACCGCGAGCATGAAATGTCGCCCCAACACTCGGCAGCGTTCGTCAGCAATGGATGATGGCATGTCGGCTGTGCGGAGGATGATCGGAGGGGGTGGGACAGGGAGCAATCCGAAGACGGACACTTCGGTCAGGAGAAGATGCGGCAATGAGAAAGCCTAATTGATAGGCCAGGAAAGCCGGAGAGCCTTGCAGCGCCAGGTGACAATTCCTCGCAGTTCCTGTCCAACTAAATTTCCTCGAAGATACGGAACTCGAAAAAAGCCCGATTCGATCAACAGCAGTGTGGTTCGAACACGCCTCCCAAGAGAGGAGCAGAAACCCACCTGCACCCAAGTCCGGCCGCTCCAAAGTTCTCCCCGAGTGCGGCGTCATTTTTCTCTCTCCCATTCATTCTCTCCCCCGCAATACCCTGCTGTGCGAGAAACACACCTTCAGCCATGGAGAAGATCACAGACAAAATCGCGGCTTTGCCGCCCGATGCTAATTACTTCTCCCTCGAGTTCTTCCCACCGAAGACTCAAATGGTGGGGCTCTATCCTCCCCGCATTCAGCGAGTTCGCCTGTTGAGACAGAGAAAACTAATAATGGTCGCGTGTTGCAGGGATTTGCCAATTTACAAGCCCGTTTGGAGCGTATGGCACAGGCGCTGCGTCCGCTCTTCGTTACAGTTACTTGGGGCGCTGGCGGAAGCACAGCGGCGAGGTCGCTGGAGCTGGCTGAGATATGCCAACGCCAATTACAGCTGACGACATGCTTACATTTAACATGTACGAATATGAGCCGCGCCTTAGTGGATCAGGCGCTAGAGGAGGCAAAGGTGCTCGGAATCAGGAATATTCTGGCGCTGCGTGGTGACCCTCCACGAAGTGAAGAGTACAATATGCATGGGGAGGATGACAGTAACAAGGACTTTACGTTTGCTGTTGATCTGGTTCGCTATATCCGGAAAAAGTACGGCGATTATTTCTGTCTAGGTGTTGCGGCGTATCCTGAGGGCCATCCGGCAGATTCTTTCCAAGATGTTCAGGATCCGAAAGTCGACCTCCCCTGGTTGGTGGAGAAGACGCAGGCCGGCGCCGATTTTATCATGACCCAGCTGACGTACGATATCGACGCCTACACGAAATTTGAGGATATGCTGCGCAACCATGAATCTGGCGCTTTCAAGACTATCCCCATTATCCCGGGTCTGATGCCCATTCACAGCTACAAGATCCTGACGAGAGTAACAAAGCTCAGCCACGTCAAGATACCGCCAAGGATTCTTGCTAAACTAGAAGAAGTCAAGCATGATGACGACTCGGTGAAGCGCCTCGGTGTGGACATCCTCGCCGAGCTTGTCGAGGGCATCAGAAAGCTTCCGAACTCTGGCTTCAGAGGATTCCATTTCTATACTCTTAACTTGGAAAAAACTGTATCTTTTATTCTTGAACGATGCAAGCTTATCCCCGATTACCCCGACGAAGATGCAGTTGACATAACCGAGGACGTCTCATTCCTCACCGTTGAGGCGGCCAAGAAGGCTTCATCCAGACGGCGCGCTTCATCCATCAGCTCAATCCCCCACAACCGTGTCATCGTCGACAAGATCTCGGAGCCCGGCTCAAAGGACTCGATAACACACGAAGCCACCGCTGCCAGTGCAGGAATGCCCGCACAGCCGCCAGACCGCAATACCACTCTCCAGATCTCTGAAGGCCTCGGTGCCCTAGGCCGAGAAGCCACTTGGGACGACTTCCCCAACGGCCGCTGGGGAGATGCCCGCTCGCCTGCCTTTGGTGAAATTGACGGCTACGGACCTTCACTTCACGTCTCCTCCTCCGTCGCTCACCGCATCTGGGGCTACCCCGTCACTCCCTCCGACATCAGCACGCTCTTCCGGCGCCACGTCTCCGGCGACCTGTACATGGTCCCGTGGTCCGAAGGCGGCGCCGAAGAAAATACCAGCGGTCTTAACGCTGAAACTGAAACTATCCGCCCGGAGCTCCTAGCCCTTATCGACGGCAAAAGCTGGTGGACACTCGCCTCACAGCCAGCCGTCAACGGCGTGCGCAGCGACGACCCCATCTTCGGCTGGGGCCCACCCGGCGAGGGATTTGTCTTCCAGAAGCCCTTCGTCGAGTTCTTCTGCCCAACCTCCGACTTCACGAACATCCTCAAACCAACCCTCCAAAAGCACGGACACGAAAAACTCGCCTGGTTCGCCGTCAACGCCCGCGGTGACTTCGAGTCCTCGCTCCCCGCCCAAACCGCCGACGCGGATCCCATCGAGATGAACCCCAACAACGTCAATGCCGTGACGTGGGGAGTCTTCCGGGGCAAGGAAATCATCACACCGACTATCATCGAGGAAGTCAGTTTCCGCGCGTGGGGCGACGAGGCGTACAGAATCTGGGACGAGTGGCGACGCATCTACCCACGCAATTCGGCCACAGAGCGCTTCCTCGAGAAGACCAAGAACGACGTCTGGCTCGTTTGCGTTGTGGCGCAGGATTTCGGCGCGGGCACGGAGAACGGCTCCAAGGAGGAGGAGGAGGAGAAGAAGTGGATGTGGCGCGTTTTGGCGAACTGCTAGACGTTATCTACCCATTACCACCCCATCCTTCTTCAACTCCAGTTGATACATACTCTCTAGTTGGTTTGGTGATGGGCCAGGTGCTTAGTTGCCACCCTATACTTTCGGTTCATATTGCGCTACCTATCATTTTTTTTTTCAACTTAATGTACATAAATTCAACATGGCATGTCGGATGGAGCTTGGTAGAAGTTGAGGTTCGGTTTCCAATTTTTTGCTTACGAATGAATGTTTGCTTAACTATTTGCTTTAGGGGGACTTGATATATCTATACATTGGATGTCTCGGCCATCGGCCATCGGCAGAAGTAATTCACCTCCGCTAATCTAGGAATGGATTGTAGAAGTATGCTTAATGTGATATATACTAGACCCCCCAGCGGACCTCCAAAAACACCCAACGCCCCCCCTGTTTATTCCCATACGTTCACGTGACAGTTATCGCTTTCGTCCCTTCGCTATGCCTCTATCGAATGTTGCTTTACTTTTCACTTATGCGGACCTTCTCAGCAAACCCATGTTCCTCAAGCCCCTCAGCACTCGTATCAGGCGTGGCAACTGACGAGTCAGCCTGAGTCGTCTCGGCGTATTTCTCTGCAGCAAGCTCCAGTTTTCCATAAGCGGGTGGATAGCGTCGCGGCTGCGAGGGGCCAGAAGTGGGGAGTTTGTAGCCGCGGAGTCTGCAATGGGATTTGCTAGTAAGTATGTGCGAATATGCAGGTTAGAAGATAGTAGAGGGATCGGTACCTAGGTCCCTCGCCCGTAGCCTGGGGAAATTCTGAGGCGTATGTCTTGTAGAAGCGCTGGGTATCTGATTCGAATGTGCCGCATTCAATGCTCTCACGGATCGCCGCGAAGAATTTGTCCATGACGTGGTGGTTGTGGATTTGGAGAAGAGTCCAGGCGAGCATTTCTTTGGCAGAGAGGAGGTGGTGGATATAGGCGCGATGGTGGTTTTGGCAGGTGTAACAGCTGCATGATTTATCTAGAGGTGCTGTATCTGTTGTATAGGATGTTGACCAGAGGTCGTCGGCGAGCGGAAGAGGCTCGGAGGAGTGTTGGGTTCCCTCGTGGGTTGGTGCTGGGAACACGAATTTGAAGGCTACACCTGTGTCTGAGGCGAGGCTTATAAAGGGGAGGGTGAGAAGATCTGCGCCCAGAGACACCTCTCGGAGGATGTCATGAGGTGTAGTCGGCCCGCTGAAAAGGAGACGAGGGAGATCACCTAGTTCTTCAGGGACGATTGACAGCGATGCGGGCTCATAAAGTGCAAGGCCGGAGATAAACGGTCGGAGGTCCGTTTCCAGGTCTTCCAAATATATTTGTTGCTCGGTGTTTTCGAGTGGAAGTATCGGCGCGAAATACGCAGCATTTGAACGACTATGCTCAGAGAGATCAGGTCCGAGTAGTGCCTCCGTGCCATGAGTGGTGAACGCGTGTGTCCGGTCGACCATCTTCGCCCGCCGCTTGATGCCCGGCGTTTGCCCTATCGTCAGGTCTGACAGTCCGACCACGATATCCGGGCTGAGCTTCTGGACCGCTCCGACATATTGGGTCGCTGATAGCTGTGCAAAGCCGACTGATGTGAGAATGGCGATTGAGCTCGGGGTATTTGACGGAGCACAAGGGATTGGAGGCTCACGACGTGCGCCAAGAATTAACAAAATGTCATCTGGGAGGCAGGTAAACTTGCGCAGCGCCGACTCGTGTGGTTTTGTTGGTACAGCATATAGCGGGATAGGTATCGAGGAATTTTTAGCACTCTGCTCTTTCTCTATGACTGATATCTGCCCCGGTGGGCGTTGGGTTGTCAGCGCCACGCGACCTTCGAATTCCGTGCCCTGAGCTCAGTACGTACAATCTTCCAGACCCATAAACAAGCTTCCGATAGCGGTACTGTCTCTCATCACATCATGCGCCAAATGAGGGACCATCCCTCGCGATGTCAGCGGGACATAGTGCGGCGTTGAGATCGGCTTCCGGCCAGCAATCGCCAGTCTTCCGAGGCGCGGGGCAAGGACTGCGGCTGCAGAACCTAGGAGGCTGAAATTGAACATCTCATTCGGCCAGTCTTCAATATTATCCGACCCCATGACGATGTGTATGTTGAATTTGAATTCGAGGAGTTGTGTCGGGAAACGTGGCAGATGTATTCCCAGAAAAAGAACTTTGTTATCGATTGAGCTCCGCTTCGATCGATTTCTTCGCGTCTGCCCAACAGCATGTTCTAGACTCTCTCTCATATCACAATCATATCCACCGCAAATGACCCGATACTCGTCAATCTTCGACTGATTTTCCAGTATCAATTGGCTTGGTTCGACAGATTCATTACCTGAAATCCATTTGTCTCTAATATGGCCACGGACGCGACGCGCGGGGGACGCGGGGCACTCATCGTCGTCGAAGGCCTGGATCGAGCAGGCAAATCCAGCCAGTGCGAATTCCTTCGCAATTACCTACAACAGGCCGGCCATTCGGTCAGATACATCAGGTTTCCAGGTAGCACTCAGATTCACAACTGGCCCGCAAGTGCGAAAATTGACAATTTCGGTTTCTCCAGACCGAACCACATCGATAGGAAAGATGATTGATGGCTATTTACGTGGTCAGTCCCATTTAGACGACCACTCTATCCACCTTTTGTTTTCTGCAAACCGGTGGGAGCTTGCCCAAAGCATTGAAGCAGACATCGCGAATGGAATCACTGTGATTATCGACCGTTACTCGTACTCCGGCGCGGTATATTCGGCCGCCAAGGCTAATCAGGCACTCTCACTCGAGTGGGCATGGTCACCAGAACTCGGGTTGCCGCAACCAGATCTGTGTCTCTTTCTTAGCATTTCTCCCGAAGAAGCCGCAAAGCGTGGCGGGTTTGGTGGGGAGCGCTACGAGAACGAGACCATGCAATCGCGCGTCCGCGAGTTGTTCAAGACCGTCTTTGACCTCCAGCAAGGGGCAGATGTCCAGGTAATTGACGCTGGACGGTCATTAGATGAAGTTTCGAACGATATCTTGAAAACCGTAACTGAGTGCGTTGCGCGTGTAGGCCAAGCAGGCCCTCTAGGGAAATTGACAGCTTTTCCCTAGCTGATATTACACGAGTCAGCGGTTGGCGCTGGTGTGTCAGACACAAGTTCCAGCCACCGTTTGGATCGAAGGTAGACGCATCCAACTCAACCTTCGCTCTTCCGTTAGATATAATCCAATCGACTCCACGGTACTGCGCAAATGCTATCGTGTGTGTATGCCAGGAATAGGTACACACGCATTCTCGACGGACCTCACTCAGCCAGATACCCCATATCATAGAATCAATAGACGAAAACCAAGAGACTCCAGCCGATACAAAGCACACTCAAACATCATAGATGTCAATGATAGATTCCCGTATCTCAACCCACGTGTAAGAGCAAAACATGGAACATTATTGAATATCACGTGATCCCACTGTGCCTGCCTTTTGAGCCTTAACCATGTCTACTCGCAATGTTCATGTCAGGTTTGAACAAAAAGACAACACATCTGCGAAAAAATCTTTCCTATCAATCTTCCCATAAGCTCACTTTGTTGCCTGTATCGAGCCACGAGGGCGGCACGTGATTGCCCCGGTTACGGAATATATATATCAAGGTTCCTCAGGCCTTGACCACAAGGATATCAACGTCTCTGAAGCAACATCCAACACACTTATCGATACCTCTGCAATCCTCTCAAGTCATTCCACCATGACCACCTAATTGTTCTATTAGCTCGATACATTGACTAGCCCCAGATCACCCGCCTCTGATGCCTAGAAAGTCTAAGAGGGCTGTTGCCACTAAGGGAGGATCCGACGAACTGGACCCCAAAGTGCTGGACGACCGGCCCAAGATCATACCGGCCTTTTACTGCTGCTACCTGCTTCGTTCAACCGGTACTGGGTGTAAGACGCAGGCTTGGTACGTCGGCTCCACCCCAGACCCTGCTCGTCGCCTCTCTCAGCACAATGGACTTTCCGCTGGAGGAGCCCGCAAGACAGCGAATGATAACAGACGGCCATGGGAGATGGTGATGTTTGTAGAGGGATTTACGAGTCGCATTGCTGCTTTACAATTTGAGTGGGTTCGTCAATATCTTGGGTTAACCTCCAGAGCTAAGCATTATTAGATGGGCATGGCAACACCCTGCAGCTACTCGCCATATTGCCCCCGATGTGGAAGACGATGAAGAGAAGGAGGAGGCTCAAGAAGGCTCTAAGGATACGAAGAAGGTGACGAAAAAGGCGAAACTCAAGACCTCGAAGAAATCCAAGACGGAGGAGAACGAATCCGAAGGCGCCGAGAGACCCAAAAAGAAAAGGAAGCCGCCGGCCCGCCGTACTCGAATGTCTCTGAAAGCTCATTTAGAGGATCTGCATCTTCTCTTACGCTCGAACTACTTTGGGAAATGGCCTCTTACTCTGAGATTCTTCGCGGCAGATGTTGCGCAGGCCTGGAGACTCTGGTGTGACCGTGTCGATGGAACCATTCCTACCTATATCAAGACAATCTTGGATGGAAATTGTGTTGATCTTACAGCTCATTCGGACGGAACAGTAAGGTTTGGAAGCGTCACGAACATCAAGCCTAACTACACGCATATGCAAGGTTACCTAGAAAAGGTAGCGTCGCTATTGGACGATATTGAAGCATCACAGTGCAAGATATGCGCATCCGCGTTCCAAACGGAAGATCTGGTTGTTGTCTGCCCTCAAACGGACTGCAACTGCACTACTCATCTTATGTGCTTCTCAAGGCTTTCAAGCGCAACCGGTGATTCTGACAGCTTAGTACCCATTACTGTCAAGTGTCCTGCGTGTTCACAGACCGTCCAATGGCAACTCATTATGCGCGAATTGAGCATCAGGACCCGGGAGAAAGAGATGTTACATACTATGCAGAAGAGAAGCGAAAGAAAGGGTCGGGGTTCTCCGAAAAAGAAGACGGGCACGGCACCTGCACCTGACGAACCCAAGACCGCTATATTAGCCGCCTCTGAGGCGCACAATTCAGACACTGATTCCTTGGATGACTATTGGGATAAAGTCCTTGATTCTGGATCGCAAATTGATCCGAATGACACCCCGCAACTGGACCCCAAGGCGTCGAGGATGGAGATAATTATAGAGGATAGCGATTTTGACGACGCAATGTTCGTTGATTGAGCCGTGAGCAATCTATCTACATACTCTGTCGGCAATCTGTGATGCAAGTATCGGTGTGGTCAAAAGAAATATCCACGGAAGAGCATGTCACACTTGGGCAACCCCGGAGCTCCCAACGGGCCGACTTCGGCAACCTAGTCAAGGCCTAGCGGATGGTGGACTAGGGACATTGTTCCATTTGGTCTAACCAGCTCGGTGAAAGCTCCTTTGCTGCCAACTCGGGCCCAGACGTAACCACCGTGTTTTGGTTGTGCCCTTTTACACACACATCATGTGTGCGCGCAAGAAACAACCATGGGTTTCAGTGGAAGCCGGAAGTAAAATCCGGGACTTACAACTGTGAAAACCTAAAACGCCTTTATGCACAACCGGGGTATTCGTGCAAGAGAAATCCAGGCGGAGTCCGAGTAAGAAAGCTTTCGCGGCGAAGGATTGGGGTGGTTGGGATGCAAGCAAACAAGCCATGAGCCTGTACGGAGTATTGCGATTACGTATCTTGCGCGATTATCTAGCATGCGACGGAAATCATGTGGCTTCTTGAGATGCCGCTAAAACAAGACCTCGGTCATCGCATTCGGCTTAGGCCGATAGCACTTGGAATTTTATCGCCAGTAGCAGCTCCTTCTTTTATATTGTCTGGAGAAATGATCAGGGAAGTTGACTTGACTGAGCTTGAGGCGACGCATTGTTCGACTGCCGTTTGCAGACTACTAGTAGTATTAATATCTTTCCGTACCGTATCGAGGATACAGGGCAATGGTGCCTGAGGCAGAATTTCGAGTCGTGACTAAATCTTGTCCATATCCAAGCTTGAGTCGAAACTTTGTTATTGAAGGTAGGGCTCAACCGTGACACAATTTTTCCCATTTTGTCTCATCTGTAGTGCCTTTTCTTCCCCGTGATTTTGCTGGGGATTAGAACCAGTCGTCGAGACAAGGTAGGTCAGACCACCCTAGGCCGGGCGTGAGCAGCGCTAGTTTTCCCTTTTCTGGCCCGACTCGCTGGCCGTCCACGAACCAGTCACTTTCTCTGTCTTCTATCAATCCTCCAATCGTCGCTTCTGCTTCCTGGCAATCGCCAGTACAGCTGGTACTTGGATATTGACTTGGCTGTAATAGTCGTCGGCTCACGACCACTAATTAATCCTCGCCTCGTACCCAATCTCATCAGACCCCGAGTGAGCAGCAGCTGTGCTTGTTCTCGTTGCTCTTCCGAGACTCCACACTAGCCCTCCCGGGTCCATCTCGGTCTTCCCTTCGACATCCGTGCCCGTACTCTCTCGTCGCTCTTGCAATCATCATCCACTCACTTCTCCAGCATCTCTCCTCCTCCCCTCCTCACCCCCTCGACATTTCCTCATCCCTCCTGACCTCCCCACTCAACGCTTACCTGTCTCTTCTCCACTCTGACCTCGTGTGACTCGTCTCATTGCTTGCTCTTAGTCAACTTTCTCATGGGTTTTTCGCATCGGACCCTGGATTCCTTCCGTCCGCGATAGACATACGCGCACACCTCTACCCGACCTCAATTCGAATATCGCTCAAAAGACATGGTGGCTCCGGCCGCAGCGGGAGGAAACTCGACAGGCACGCAGCCGTCAGTGAACCGCCAGCCTGCTCGCTCCTCGAGCACTCATCCGTCCCATTCCCACAATGTACCCTTCAGCGCTCGACGATCCGCGCCACTCGACTTATCTACAGTCGAAAGACGAGGCCAACCGAACGCGCCCCGTGAACCGACGAAACGAACCCGCCCTCATAACATCGAAGAGGCACCTACTTTCCGTCCAACCGAGGAAGAATTCAAGGACCCCGAAGCCTACATTCGCAAAATCGCGCCGGAGGGAAGAAAATATGGAATCTGCAGGATCGTTCCACCAGAGAACTGGCAGCCACCATTTGCCATTGATACAGAGGTAGGAGTGACACAGTTCTCTCATTGGGATGGTTGTTCCGGGGATCACCCCTTGCGACGGCAGCTCTACCTCGATTATTGAAGCTAACCGGTGTGCGTCTCTTAGCGATTCCATTTCAAAACCCGGCGACAGGAACTTAATTCGGTTGAAGGAGGTATGCCCCCGCGCTCAGCGTTGCTTGCTGCCGGTGGTACTCCGCAGCCCAGTTCTGACCCTGACCCAGGAACTCGTGCAAACTTGAACTACCTTGACCAGCTAGCCAAGTTTCACAAGCAGCATGGTACCAATTTAAACCGTTTTCCAAGCGTTGATAAGCGCCCCTTGGATCTATACAGACTGAAAAAGGCCGTCGAGGTCCGTGGTGGTTTCGACCAGGTGTGTAAGATGAAAAAGTGGGCGGAAATCGGTCGCGATCTCGGGTACAGCGGGAAGATCATGTCATCTCTCTCGACCTCGCTCAAGAACTCGTATCAGAGATGGCTGCAGCCTTATGAAGAATATCTACGTTTGGCGAAGCCTGGAGTGCAACAGCAGCTTGAGCTGGAGCATGGCGGTCCTTATACGCCTTCGCCCAATCATTCGCCGATGCCCAAAAACCCTACGCCCCTGGAAGCAGACATGCGGTCGGCAACACCTCAAGGCTCAATGATCCCACCCCCCACAGCCGCACCGAGTGTTCCAAAAGAGCTTTCCGCAACACCCAATAAGAACCCCACTCCGCCAGTCGACCCAACACCCCCCCCGCGACCAATTGCGTCTGGTTTCACGCCTGTAAATGCAGGTGGATTTACTGCCGTTAATCGATCGCCCTCATTTATTGCAGTAAACAGTGCGCCTCCAGTGAAGCGGGAAACCGAGAATGAGTCCCTTACACCGAAAAGCGTCGCTGAACACCCAAAGGACGCGACACCCGTTCCAAATGGTCATAGCGCACAATCGATGAAGCGTGGAATTAGTACCGAGAGCGGATCACAGGCAGAGGCGGGAGAATTAGATGCCAATGGGAGACGGAGCAAAAGGTTACGAAAGGGTAAGTCTTCAAATTTACTAATTCGCCGAGATCAACACTCTAGGGACAGATTCTAAAACAAACACTGCTACTAGATGCGCCTCTACCCACTGTTGCCGGCTCACAAATGACATCGCTACGACCAGCTCCTCCGCGATCGAGGAAGAGCGACGCTCGAAAATTTGGTGATGTGTGTTACTTTTCATCTTGTCTTGAGGACACTGATTGCTGACAGCATAATTCTAGAAATGCGAGACTTGTGGCAAATCCGAAGATCGAAATTCAATCCTTGTATGCGATAGCTGTGACAACGGCTATCACCGGTATTGCTTAGATCCTCCTCTGCATCACATCCCAGAATTTGACTGGCACTGTCCCAAGTGTCTGGTTGGAACGGGAGAATTCGGGTTCGAGGAGGGCGGTGTCTACTCACTGAAGCAATTCCAAGAAAAAGCGAATAACTTCAAGAAGAACTATTTCTCTTCCAAGTTGCCTTTCGATCCAGTTCTCAATACTCACCGCCGAGAATCCGAAGATGATGTGGAGAAAGAGTTCTGGAAGCTGGTTGAAAATCTGACAGAAACGGTCGAAGTTGAATATGGCGCTGATATCCATTCAACAACTCACGGCAGCGGTTTCCCCACGATTGAACGAAATCGCCTCGACCCATATTCGCAAGATCCGTGGAATCTGAATAATCTTCCCTTCCATGGGGAATCCCTGTTTCGTCATATCAAATCGGATATTTCAGGCATGACAGTACCCTGGGTTTATGTTGGCATGTGCTTCTCGACGTTTTGCTGGCACAATGAAGACCATTACGCATATTCGGCCAACTACCAGCACTTTGGAGCCACCAAGACCTGGTACGGCATACCAGGAGAGGATGCAGAGAAGTTCGAGCAAGCAATGCGAGAAGCTGTCCCGGAACTTTTTGAAGGCCAGCCTGATCTGCTTTTCCAGCTCGTCACCTTGATGCCACCGGATAAACTGAAGGCGGCTGGCGTCCGTGTTTATGCTCTAGACCAACGTGCTGGACAGTTCGTCGTCACCTTCCCGCAGGCGTATCATGCTGGTTTCAACCACGGGTTCAACTTCAACGAGGCAGTGAATTTCGCCCCTGTGGACTGGGAACCTTTCGGAGCAGTGGGTGTTGATCGCCTGCAAGCCTTCCGAAGACACCCATGCTTTTCTCATGATGAGCTCCTCTTTACGGCGGCTGCCAGAGATTCTTCGATTTCCACTGCCAAATGGCTCGCTCCAGCTCTCCAAAGGACCTACAATCGAGAATTAGGGCAACGCGAAGCATTCGCCAACCGCCATCGTGATGCACTACCTCATAACTGTACTTTGTTCTCTGCGGACCCCGCCGCCAAAGGTGATTGTCAGCTGAACTTCCTGGTCGAGAACAAGGATATCCCCGAGGATGAGTACCAATGCCATTACTGCAAGTCCTATATTTTCTTAACGCAATTCCATTGCAACAAATCTGGCAAGACCCTATGCTTGATACATTTGGATGCCCTTGATTGCTGCGGAGATCCCATGACACAAAAGCTACTTGGCCCTGACCATACATTGCGTTACCGCGTAAGCGGCGAGGATTTAAAAGACATGCTCTCAAAGGTCCAAGAACGGTCCAGGATCCCGGAAGCATGGAATCAGAAACTCGAAACTGTCCTGGGAGACGAGCCGAAGCCCCAATTGAAGGTCCTTCATAACCTACTTAGTGAAGGTGAGAAAATCCCATACCATTTACCTGGTCTTCAAGATCTCGCGGCCTTCGTTCAACGCTGCGATAAATGGGTTGAGGAAGCAACCAACTACATTACGCGAAAGCAGCAGAACCGAAGGAAGAACGAGAAGGCTTGGCGCAAGGCTACTTCCAAGGCCTCGCAGCTGGAAGAACGTGACCGTGAAGTTCGCAGGGTAGAAAACATCTACGCCCTTCTAGCAGAGGCTGATAAACTGTCATTCGACTGTCCACAGATGGCGGCTCTGGAAGAGAAAACCCGCGAGATCGAGAAATTCCGCCAGGACGTTAAAGTTGCGCTTATGAACCCCCATGTCCGGTCCGTGCCGGAAGTCGAGGAGCTTGTGGAGAACTCCCGGAATTTTAACGTGGAAATACCCGAGGTTGAGGGGCTGGAACACATATTACGACAGATGAAGTGGAATGAGGACGCGGGCCGGAAGCGTGATCAATATTTGAGCCTGAAGGACTGTCAGGAGCTCATCCAGGCTGGCGAACAACTGGGACTCTCGGAGACCAACGAACATCTCTCGCATTTCAAGGACATGTGTCGCCATGGTGAGGCCTGGGAAGCGAAAGCAAAGGAGTTGATGTCCGTAGAGGCGGTTCACTATCAACAGCTGGAGGCTCTATCTGCACAGGCGTCTCGCTTTCCTGTCTCTCCAGAGACGCTCGCAGCCGTAGATGCCATATTGACAAAACAACGCGAAGCACAGAAACGGATACAGAACCTTCTGGAGAGGAGCAAGGACGAGAATTTCAGGAACCGACCCAAGTACAAGGAAGTGCGGGAACTGATGGACTCTCTGGAGGAGCTGAACAGCCGGCCGACGGGCGCTATAGACCTGGAGCGTGAGCAGAAACGTCATGAAGACTGGATGCGGAAAGGGAAGAAACTGTTTGGGAAGGCCAATGCTCCTCTCCATATCCTGAAGTCTCACATGGAGTACGTTGAGAAGCGGAATTTCTATTGCTTTGACCTGGAAGATCGTTTCCGGCCGCCAGTGGAGCCAGCATCAAGGGACAATAGCCCCGACGGTCACCCTGCGGCCCCAGTTTATGATCGCATCTGGGGAGGAAGCGGGCAGTCGATGGCCAAGCGTGATGTTTTCTGTATCTGCAGACATTCGGAGGCTGGGATGATGATTGAATGCGAGATTTGTCGGGAATGGTGAGTCAGCGCCTTTTTGCATGGCTCCATGATTGATCACTAATCGCTTATTGTAATAGGTACCACGGAAAATGCTTGAAAATCGCGCGAGGCAAGGTCAAGGAGGGCGACAAGTATATTTGCCCTATCTGCGACTGGCGGCAAAAGATTCCCCGTGATGCTGCTCGCCCGAAGCTTGAGGACCTCCAAGACTGGCAGACCGAAATGGCTGGTCTTCCTTTCCAGCCCGATGAGGAGCAAATTCTGGAGAACATTATCAATCAAGCGACGTCGTTCCGAGAATTTCTTCAAAGTTTCACCAATGCTGCGTGTACCACCACGGAAGAGGTCCCTACGTTGATTTTCTATCTCCGCAAGATCGAAGGAGCCGAGGTTCTACTTGCCTATGAGACGAATCTGTTTCGACAAGAGATTCACAAGTGGCAGCCTGTCGCGCCAGAGCCTCCGCCAATTCTAGAACAATCACTCTCGACCAGGAAGCCGCGGCCAACCAAGCAGCAGAAAATCATGGCTCAGCTGGGCGTGGAGCGACCTGAAGATCTCCCTGTCCATCTCCGTCCGAAGCAGCAGAACCCGGCGAAACGCAAATCCATTGACAATACTCAGCCTGGCCGCCCGGCGATTCTTCAGCCTGCACCCCACACCCCTGGCGCAGCAGGCTCGAGTGTAGGACCAACGTTGACTCCAAGCGGCTCACAAAGTGCCCCATACCCATTCTCTGCAAACTACTCTCTTCCAGCGAATGACTCAACTCCTGCTTTTGCTTCCGAGCCCTCGGCTTTCCTGCCACATATTCGTGCCGGTTCACCAACATTCCCTACACGCACCCCAACGCCTCCTGTTCACCATTCTCTGAACGCGACCCTATTCAGTCCTCCCCGCTTCTCGCGAAACCCTGCTGGTGGACCGTCAGGTGTTGATGTCGATCATTCAAATCCATTCGGCAGCAGTCCTCGAGCGAGCCTCGATGACGTCTTCGCCGATTTGACGAACCAAGACGACGGAGAGCCGGACCAAGACCCAGAGCCAATGGAAAATACGCACGCGAATGAGGCCTTAGAGGCGCTCGTCGTCGGCAATGACAGGGAAAGTTCTGTCACGATGCCTGGCGACGATGACAAATCACACGAAGTCAATGGTCATCCCGAGGGGCCCGAAGCTGGCGTCAGTAACTGATGCGGCCTGGTGGATTCCCTCCACCCCATTTCTTTTCTAGATATTATGTTCCAACCCTTACTACTTAACTGGTGTTTTCCCACGATGATTGCACTGGGCGCGCTTCATTAGTGTTTTTGACTTTCCCCAAAGAACCACAATGTATGATTCGTTATGTCTGATGTTCCTGAGATGTCTACACTCTTCTTTCTGCTTCGACCTATTATTTGCGTTCTTACCACGGAGTCTGGTCTGCCTGCTCGCTTTTCTGGCAAAACCAATACTTGCTGATTTCATTCAAAGGTGTTATTGTCACTTTACCTTACGTCATTGCGTCTCTTTCCTCTTCTTGCTGGTGTATCGAACGAACGGAGAATTCGGCGAGATGGAGAAGAATGGGCTGTTGTGTTTCGAGTGCTTTTCGTTTATTTCTTTCTAGGGATGGACGGATGGATGGATGTGCTGCTTTTCGAGGCTCGAAATTATTTCCCTCTCCCATTATTCAATACAGTGTACAACTAGTTTGAGATTTCGTCTCCTGTTGTTTTCCCTTCTTTCTTCCTGTTCAACTTTATCACTCAGATGTACCTTTAATTGATAGATTCTATTCTATTCAGTTCATTTCGATTCTAATACTTGGTTTCGTTCAATGTAGCCCAGGGTAGAGTGTAGGCCCATTAAATGTCAGCGTATGCCCCAAGAGCTGATTGTCCGCCGGTGTGGATGAATAGAGCATTAACATGGCCCTGTCCCTCATAATAGCCTTCCTCATACGCAGCAGCAACATCCCTCTCAACTTGCCCCCCAGAGACCCAGTCGATCAACCCTCTCATCACCTTCGCCGTATAAACCGGATCCAAAATAACCTCTTCCCTCTCCGCGACAACCTCAAGGGTCTTCTTGGTCTCGGCATCAAGAAACCCGTACCCAGTCCCCACAAACCGATCATCCAGCCTGACATCGGCCATTGTGATGTCGTTCTCCGGATCGAGTCCAATCATCGAACCCGCTTGCTGTGCGAATCGTAGGATTCGCTCTTCATGGTACGGTTTGGGTTGTGTTGGGGAGGTTAAAATGCCGATTATCTGGCGGGGGCGTCGTTGGGGTTTCTGAACTGGCGTCTGCTGTTGTGCTTGTTGCTGTGTCTTTTCTAGGAGCTTGAATCCCGCGATTAACCCGCCGAGTGTGCTCCCGCTCCCGCATGCAACGAAGATGTAATCGAACCCGCCAGAGCTCGCTTTCTGGCTATGTCCAGAGGAAGTAGAAGTAGTAGTACTAGAAGAAGAAGAAGAAGAAGAAGACTGAAGAATCTCCATCTCCCTCTCCTGCTCCGCAATCTCAAACGCACACCGCGCATACCCCAGCCCGCCAAGCGGATGCAGACTCGCCCCCGACGGAATCCAATACGGGTTCTTGCCCTCTGCTCGCAAGGCCTCCAGTACCTCGTCAACGAGATCATCCTGCGTCTTCTTCCCCAATGACGGATCAGGGGGGTCAAGGATCCGCACATCGCTCCCAAGCAACTTGACAACCTGGACGTTCCCCGTTCTCTGGAACGCCTGCGGATCAGACGAGCTCCGTAGCCCGCCGCCTGTACCCTTGTGCAAGAGGACAACGGACTGGAGACCGAGTTTCCCCGCGACGGAGGCAACCTGCACCGTGTGGTTACTCTGTAGCGCACCTTCTGTTACGAGGGTTGTTATCTTTCTCCTCTCCGTATTTGCTTCTTCCGCTTCTGCTTCCGCTTCGCCGGCGGCTGCTGCTCCTGCATCATGACTTCTGGAATCCGCGGAGCCAGGTACCGCTGGGATTTCACCACCAACGCCAGCGCCGAATCTTGGTTGCGGGGAGAGGATATCCGGGACGATGTACTCTAGTTTGCGGTATTTGTTCCCTGCGCAGGCGAGCGGAGACGAGTGGTCTTCTCTTTTGACGTAGAGCGACACTTGGACTGGGGCTGGGAGCTTGCTGTTGCCACTGTGGCGGCTCTTTCTAGTGACGTCTCTGGCTTTATCGAGAGATGATGAGAGAGATGGGAGCGGGTGGATTGGTGAGAAGAGGAATGGGTAGAGGAGAGGGTGTCGCGGGATTGACGCGAAGGGGTCTGGGAGGGGGAGTTTGGGGGACATTGTTCTGCTCTGATTGGCTAGACTTGGACCTTTGACAAGCACTTGGAAATGTAGAGGGTATAAGTTGGTATGATGAAGGTATATGAGCTGTATATCATATATTTCGGGGAGGATCTATACATGCAAGTAAGTAGGTGTTTGTGTATCAGGGGTACGTCATTGCAGAAATCTGTATGCCCCTTACCTAAGTTTCATGCTATTTACTCTATACGTAAACTGGGCCGAGGGGAAGGGATCAAGAGAGAGCTCACTTTGGTAGCAGCTCCTACTGGGATTATTGCAGCAAAAGCGGGGAGCGGTTGCGCCTTCCTATTTCGGACGATGCAGGCGATGGTATCATAGGCGGTGAACAGGGCGGCCGTATATATGAAATATTCTGACGGGTTTATTTTCTGTTGAAAACCGGGTCTTAAATGGCTGAATCGTGGTACTCAAACGGAGCAGAGGCGAAGAGGGAAAAGAAAAGAGGAAACAAAAACTGGAATCTATAGCACAGCCAGAGATCTAGTTTAACGTACACGCGAATACCCAAGCACCAAAGACGAGGGTGAGGATGCTGTCCAGGGCAAAAACAAAAAAAAGAACACAAGTGAACACCGACATAAGAGTCCAAACTCCGGTCATGTAGTATGGTAGTAACGTAGAAAAGGGAAATGCAAGATGCACGTAGATTGATTCCCACCTGCTGATGAAATGCAATGCAATTAACCATGTATAGACGCAAAATAGATCAAAGTAAAAGACCGATCGGCTGTAAGATGCAATGCAGGAAAATATTAGAAACATTCCCACTCCGCGAAAACGCACCAGCGCGCGACTCGGTCGGCAAGGACAAGGCCTCGCCAGACCCCACGTTCACCGATCTTGATCACAGTTTCCCAGACGCTGCCGTCCGCAGTGCACTCACTCGGCGACTCGGAAAGGTTGGGGCTGCTGATCATATGGTCGGCTTTGCGGGTGAGACGCAGGATCTTTCCCGATGGTGACTGGATGGCAAGCTTGGCAGGCTTTTCCTTACCCGAGGCTGAGCGTGTGGATGAAATGGCCGAGGTCGAGGCAGAAAACTCGTTTGACACTGTTGATACAGTACTCGAAACCATACTGAGTGCACTTGCAGGTCGAGAAAAGACAGATGGAGAAACACGCCCACTGAAGCTATTCTCGGTGCTGGCTGGCTGGGGAGTAGGTGAAGAGGGATGCTGGCGCACAGCAAAGACAAATGTGTTGTTGACAGCTAATTTAGCACATTGGGGTTGGATGATGTACAGATCGTGGCGTTGGGCATGAGGAGTTGGATGCCGTAGAACAAACTCATAAGGAGGATTCTCTCCAGAGTGTAAGATCGGGAGCGCAAAAGCAAGCGGGTGAGGGATGTCTCGACTAGAGTGCATCAAACCCTTCTTGCCAGCATAAATCTTGACCATGCCTTGTCCTTCATCGCCTGGAAGAACAGCTTTGATGGTGATGCGCTTGTTATTATTGACCCAATCGGGCTGGACGAGTGCGCGCTTGCGGACAATTTCGCCGCTCTCAAAAAAGTCTCCATCAGCATCCGTGGCGAAACCAGGTGCCTCGACCTCAGCCGCGCATTCTACGTCAGCTGGGACTAGAATGCGAATCTGGAGAACTTCTAAGCCTTCCAGATGGATGACACTGGTGTCATAGTCGGGGAACTGTATCCCCTCTTTGAAGTATGCGGGACAGGCAGTTGGAAGCGCGAGCAGGACGTCGGGTGAGATAGGAGGACAGATATGCTGACCATCGGGCTCAAGTGGTACGTGGGTATAACACATCTCGAGGGGCCGGACAAGGAAATACCATGGCTCAGCTGTGGTGACATTTGTAGTAACGAACTGGTTCCTTCGCGGGTTTGTTGGACTTGCGAGCGAACAATCCATGAAGCGCCATTCACCATCAACAAGCACTGAATTCCACCAGTGATTCGGCCGCGATAGGCTATCTAATTCGAACATTTCGCCAGGAGTTTTGAGGAATCCTTCAATTGCCTCAGCGTGCAGACCGACCGCAGCGCACATATCCTTAACCAAATACGCCACTTCTTGGGCGCAGCCTCTCTTAGTCTGCACAACCCGTTTGAGATCGATATCGGGGTCGAGATCCTCAATGGGCTCATCCCAAGCGATTTTCTCGCTTACCCAAGTGAATATTGCGCGTAGCCTCTGGACATCGCTCTTGTAGGGGCGGCACACATATCCTTGAGCAAGGCTCATCGGGTTGGTCATTGGAGGAAGGCTGTTCACGAACCGTGCGCTTTTGTCCACGAGAGTCAGATTTCCGGCAGCGAAGTTGGTAGGCTCACTGATCGGTAAGCCGTCGATGCTCTCCTCTCCCTCCGCGGTCTCGTAAAGTTCTTCCACAGCGTAGATCACCGGATGGTCCATCATCTGACACCTCTCTGCTCTTTCCACCCTCTCGTTCCGGCTCGGAGAGCTTGCCCTGTTCACATCGCGCCGAACCTGGACCCAATCTATAGGGCTATTGCCAGCTCCCATCTCGCGAGCAACAGATTCCCGGTGTGAATGGGAAGAGTGGATGGGTGAAATCGCCCTCCCTTTCGTGGGAGAATAGGGCCCCCCGCTTTGGCCGATGGCAATGCTACTTCTCGCGTTGGCGGCCCCGGTCTTGGCCGATTCAAGTATCTTCTTGAAGAATCCCTGCTTCTTGGCCTTGGGTGTTGAGAGCCCGCCAAAGACGCTGGTCGGTTCTTCAGGGGTAGTGACCGAAGATGACCAAGGAATGGCCGAAGAAGCGCCTTGCCGCGAGGTATTGTGACTGGAATGATATGAAATTCCACTAACGGGGGTTTCAGGCCGAGTCGTCCGAGTTAGATCGCTAAACCCCCTTGCACGGAAAGAATCCATTGCTGTATTCGGCCTCTCGCTCGCTCCAAGGCCTCGTCTAGCGTAGCTTCCCGCGCTGGTTGCGCTGAAGCCCCCAGCAGACATGCCACTCAATAGGCTTTGGCTTGTCCGGTCTGTGCTAGATGTCTGGTGGGTGGCGTTGCTTTGAACGCCACTGGAAGAGTTTGTTGCACTCGACGATTTAGTGAAGCTTCGATTTAACATGTCACCCCTGAGATCATGGCCTGATCGCCGGCTTTTCAGTGACGGATAATGTGCGGGAGTAGAGTTGTGCCGTCCGTGATAGGAAATATGCCTCGGCGGCGGCGGGGGTGGCTCATCATCGTCGTCAGGCTGTATGTCCTGGGAGCCTCGGCGGCCCTGTTCTTGCATCTGGCGGAGCCGGCTCTCCATCCGTTGCACGTAGTTGTTGATCTGCGGCGGGCCTTCGATGAAGGGATCGTGCGTATATACACTGTTACGATGGGATAGGTTCCCGTTGTAGTAGTCCTTCTCCCCATTATCCTCGAATCCTAGTGATGTCAAAGGTCTATGCGGTCTGTTCTGATGATCATGATGATGGCTATCCTGATATGAGCTGTACGTATCCGGTGACCAGGGAATATTGGACTCCGGCTGTGGGGACGGCGAGTGCGAGCCTCGCGACATTCCCATATCTTCAAGCGATGTCATCACATCTTCCATTGCATCTCGAAGGGGTGAAGGCGTCTGGCCGTTCATGTCCGAGTGCGCACCTGGCGACGGCGTTCTCGCGAAGACGACATACCGATCGTTCATATCCAAGTGTTGCGGCACCACTGGATTTGGGGAAGGTTCACGACGAACTGCAACTCGATGAGGAGGTGGCGGTGGTGGGGGAGGAGACTCTTCCCGTTCCGTGAGCTGTAGAGGGGATATTTCACGGGATGAGTGATGCGAAAGCTGCAGATGTTTTTGCGGGGCATGGACTGATGGGGACACAGAAGCATGACGCGATATTTGGACATGACTTTGAGGAGCCGTAATCGAGGGAGACACAGAAGGATGACGTGATATTTGGCGATGATCCTGCACAATAGGTATTGCGGAAGTCAAAGGGGAATGATGCGAGATCTCAGGGAGCTGAGGTCGGGGGGAAACTGCACGAGGAGGCCGGGAACGTGAGCGGATAGAAGCCTCGCGTTGCTGGGGAGCGGCTTCCTGCACTGGGCGAGGCGGGCGCGGTGAGACACCTCGAGACGGAGGCCTGGAAATTGACAAAGGGCGGGATAAAGAACTCTGCTGCTTGACCGCGCTAGTCGGCGTGCGCAATGGCTTTGTCTTTCTTGTGAGACTACCATCTCTTGGCGGCGTCTGGGGAATCGTACTCCCGACCGGTGACGTCGAAGATGAGCTCCCTCCGGAGGGCGCAAGAGCTTCCTTATGAGCTTGAAAGGGCTTTCTAAAGACGGTCTTCTGCTTTTTCGGAGCTGAGGTGGGGTTTGTGATCGGAGACACAGCCGTTGGAACCATGGGACTTATTGACCGGCTAACGGGTACAAAGTTCTCCTCCAAAACCTGGACAAAATTCGAAGGAAACAACCCAACCATGCGGCGGTCTCTCCGCAGCCGACCCATCCACCATTGACCGTCCCCCGCATTTAAACATTCGATCAAATCACCTTCCACAAACCCCAGATCGCGCTTACTTTCTCCTCCCCATGAGTATACGGCCCGACACCAGCATGGAAACCGGGTTGGAAGCTGTGGAGCGGGGGGTGGCATCACAGTAAGCTGGGGAACATTAAGCGCCCGCGAAAATGTAACTGCAACTGGGACACTGGCCAGACGGGATGTAGGTGAAGGCAAGGAAGCGTGAGTAGCCCAATTGAAAGTGCACGCGGTCGGTAGGTTATGCCTATTGAACGGGGGAAGCACGACGGCAGATGGAGGAGTGACGGTTTAGATTTGGGGACACCGGCTGAGCGATCCAAACATGGTACACAACAGAAGCGGAGATAAACACGGAACACGGACTGGCGAAGAGGAGAGAGGGCGGGAGAGTGGGAAATTGAAGCAGTGCCCGCCCTGTTGCGAGAAACGGATGGAGAGAAGGGGAGGAAGCGAACGAGAAGAGAGTGTGAGAAGGAAGAGTGAGGCGGACGAGGAGGAGCTGAAAGGCGACACAGGAATAGTGGAGGACGGTGAGGCCCGAACGACAGCCAGCCTTGTTTTGCTGGTTGTGACTGGACCAGGGCCCGTGTTTACATAGTCGCCTGTTTGGGACTAGCGCATCCGGGCTTATCGATAAGCTTATTGCCCCCAGTGACTCGATTTTCCCCTGCCTGTCTGTCTGTCTGTCTCCTCATGTTCTCGACATCGATTTCCTTTACACCTCAGCTCATTCATCTATTATGTGACTAGTTTTTCTTTTCCTTTCTCAATATCGATACCAGAGGCTCACTACAATTTTTCTGGGCAAAACCCCTGCCAATCGCCGATGAGGTCATAAAACACCCATCCAAGACTCTGACTGCACAATCCCATGGTTCTCGCTCAGATCCCGCAGGGCCATCCATGGTCAGGGGCCCGGCGCTTCGATTTGGCCTTCATTCGCGGGCGCTACTCACAAGATTTCATCACACTAACCTCGGCGGCTCGAGAGCTTAGCTCGACAGCATTCCACAGACCTTGAACGATGGCATTCCGAAGCCACAGCCGGTTCTAAAATAACAGAGTCCCAGCCAAAAAAATTCTGTCAATCGCGATGGAAATGCTTCGAGAACTCTGGTGGAGCCTTTTTTTGTTTTGCTGTCACTTAGATTTGTAGCCAATGCCTGGGCCCTACTTTATTATTACTCCTTAAGAGGCTGGTCAGCGCTTGGCTTCAAAAGTCGCATGTCCATGCGCAAATTGCCATCGGCACAGTTCTCGATCGACATTCTTTCTTACGCGGCACACTATTAATGGATCCGAGCGATTATGGATGCCTGGAGAATCTTAGGTTCCGCATGGCTACAGTTACCACGGACACCCTATCCTGTAACTACGACTCGTACTCAATCTCCCAGGCGACGTGCGATTGGTCTAGGCGCTAGGCAAGCTCGGACGGAAATCGTCTCCTTATGAAGAAAATCCGGCCCCAAAAGATACGACTCTTGGACAAGAGCACCCGACGCGGTCTTGCCTGTCTGCATGCCTGCCTGCCTTGCTTGCTTGACGAGCTAAGTGGTGGGCTCTTCGATCGAAAACGTCATGACACGGACTGTCATGACTATTGCGGTCTAGACGGCCGCAAGCCAGATCATCTAGAAGCCTGTCAAGCGATTGATTATCCTTAAAGAGGACAATAACAGAAATGTAGGTCTATGACAATAACGCATTATAGTTTGGGAGGCGCTATGAGAGCCATGTGCGATCTAAACTCTCAAGCAGCCTCACTGTCGTACACTGCGTCCTTTCCGCCCTACCTGCTTCGCGAATAGTATATGATCATCAAGCCACCGATGACAGGAGTTCCATTTGCCACAAGGGGCTAGAATCCAGAAGAAATCACGACTAGTCAAGAGTGATGACGTTCTACAGACATTTTCTAGCCTCAAATAGCCAGATGTAACCCTAGTATACACGACCCGCGCCTGCGGGTTCCCGGCCAGTTTACGAACCCCAACAGCCCCGATTCTGTTGGATTTAGAAGAAGCACATCTGGAACTGTGCTTTGATGCAGAGCACTCTGGTCCATCGACTTAGAATACAAATATGATTTGTCGATCTGGAAGAATACTATATCTCACGATCGACACGTGACGGGGCTTCCATCGACGGAAGCGGCAGCCACATTCTCAGCGCCAGCAGAGTGGGCTTGGAAGTGCCAAGTTTCTGCACATAACATCCGACGCATCCATAGATCCTCTTACTTTCTACTTTTATGTACTATATGCGATTGTCAATTATTGACCAAGCTGCGCCGAGGGACTTGCCCTCTAATGCCTCTTTAAAATCGAATCTTTTGTGCGCGTCAATGCTTGATGAATCTAGGCCCGGAGACAGACGGCAATCGTTCACCATGACAAGCTCAACTAAGCCTGAGATCTGTGCCAAGGCAGTGGAGACAGTGGAGGTTCCAGGCTGTCTGATCCGGGGAACGCTCCCATCTAGAATTATCGACTTGAAACTTGACCAAAGAGAAGCGACAACTCTACTCATTGGCCCACATCATAGCGACTGTTGTATGACCTACGTCTGACTGCGGTAGTTTGGAAATGCTACCTCGTTCTGAGTCCCGAACTATAATCGGCGATGTGTAAAATCGGTTAGGGTATGTTGCACTCTGGGCAGTCGGCCTAGGCCCACCGCCGGGAGGAAACGACGGCAACCCGATCAGTATAAAGGATCCTTCTAGCCGAGGGCCGCGCGATCTTAAGGGTTTGTTGAACTGTGAGTTGACCATCCTAGGAAAGATACAGAGCCAATTCTTCCTAATATGGAGGACTTGTATCAAGTCTATCTCTTCGGAGATCAGACAGGTGATTTCGAGGTCGGCCTTCGTCGCCTGCTACAAGCAAAGAACCGTACGCTTGTGTCAGCTTTCTTCCAGAGGAGTTATCATGCGTTGCGTCAGGAAATCGCCAGCCTTCCCCCAGCTGAGCGCAGTATGTTTCCACGATTCACTAGCATTGTGGACCTACTGGCACGGCACTGTGAATCCCGCGGAAACTCGGCTATGGAAAGCGCATTGACTTGCATATATCAATTGGGATGTTTTATCAAGTATGTTACAGCTGAACCTGGACCTTGTCGATGGTGTTTCTAGTGATATGCTGACCATGTTTAGCTATCATGGAGACCTTGGTCATGCCTATCCCGAACCTTCGAAGAGTCACCTTATTGGATTATGCACAGGACTGCTTAGCTGTGCCGCCGTCAGTTCTGCCACCAACATCGGGGAGCTTCTTACGCCGGCCGTTGAGGCAGTAGTTGTGGCATTCCGACTCGGACTCTGTGTTCTTCGGGTCCGCGGGCTGGTTGACGGAGATCAAGCTGTGTCACTCAGCTGGTCAGCTTTAGTGTCTGGAATCAACGAGGCTGAGGGCACAGACATTATTACTAAATTCAGCAACCAGAATGTAAGTTTACCACTCCTTGAAAGATAAGTGCTCGATGTTAATTCTCCAAAGGCAATTCCTCCTTCCTCTCGGCCCTACATAAGTGCAGTGTGTGCCAATACATTAACCATCAGTGGGCCGCCACATATTCTTGATAAATTTATTGATGTTTCTTTATCAAAACAACAAAAGGCCGTCAGGGCTCCGATCCATGGCCCATACCATGCTGCTCATATGTACGACAACCGGGACGTTGAAAGAATCCTCCAATCGTGCGATGCCGACATTGTATGCAAGCACAACCCTCGTATTCCTGTCTTGTCAAGCCACACAGGAAAGCCAATCACCGCCGACACAATGAAAGACTTTCTCGGCCTTGCGCTGGAAGAAATTCTTCTCCGACAAATGTGTTGGGATAAAGTGACGGACTCGTGCGTATCCATCCTGAAATCAGTCGGCAACCGTGCATCCAAGAAAGTATTCCCGGTCTCTACTACGGCCACGCAGAGCTTGATGAACTCTCTGAAAAAGGGGGGCCATTCCGACATAGAAATCGATGGAAGTCTTGGTGACATTTCAGCCGAGCCCCAAGGGCACAATCACACCGGACGTGCAGAGCTGTCAAAGATTGCAATTATCGGAATGTCAGGACGGTTTCCCGAGGCGGATAGCCCTCAGGACTTCTGGAACCTCCTGTATAAGGGCCTTGATGTGCACCGGAAGGTTCCGAAAGAGAGATGGGACGCTGATGCGCATGTCGATCTTACTGGCGCTGCAAAGAACACCAGTAAAGTGCCCTATGGCTGCTGGATCCGAGAGCCTGGCATGTTTGACCCTCGATTCTTCAACATGTCACCCCGTGAAGCACTTCAAGCAGATCCTGCTCAGCGTCTTGCGTTGCTCACGGCATATGAGGCTCTGGAGGGGGCCGGCTTTGTTCCGGATAGCACTCCTTCAACCCAAAGAGACAGAGTCGGCATATTCTATGGAATGACCAGTGACGATTACCGTGAGATAAACAGTGGTCAAGATATCGATACCTACTTTATTCCAGGTGGCAACCGTGCCTTTACGCCCGGCCGAATCAACTACTACTTCAAATTCAGCGGACCGAGTGTGAGCGTTGATACAGCTTGTTCTTCTAGTTTTGCTGCTATCCACCTCGCTTGCAATTCAATCTGGAGGAATGACTGCGATGCTGCCATTACTGGAGGAGTGAACATTCTGACCAACCCAGACAACCATGCCGGGCTTGACCGTGGTCATTTCTTATCGCGGACTGGTAATTGCAACACTTTCGATGACGGGGCTGACGGTTACTGCCGGGCAGATGGAGTTGGCACCATTGTCCTCAAGCGCCTTGAAGACGCAGAAGCAGACAATGACCCAATCCTTGGAATCATCAACGGTGCCTACACGAATCACTCAGCTGAGGCAGTTTCAATTACCCGTCCCCATGTGGGAGCGCAGGCATTCATCTTCAAAAAGTTGCTTAATGAGGCGAACGTTGATCCTAAAAGCATTAGCTATGTGGAGATGCACGGTACAGGTACCCAGGCTGGTGATGCTGTGGAAATGCAGTCAGTCTTGGATGTCTTTGCTCCTGACCACAGACGGGGACCTGGTCAATCGCTCCATCTGGGATCAGCTAAGTCAAACATTGGCCACGGTGAATCAGCTTCCGGTGTGACTTCTCTTGTCAAGGTGCTGTTAATGATGAAAGAGAACATGATACCCCCACATTGTGGGATCAAGACTAAGATCAACCACAACTTCCCTACCGACCTGGCCCAAAGAAACGTCCACATTGCACTCCAGCCGACACCCTGGAATCGTCCGTCATCCGGAAAGCGTCGCATTTTCTTGAACAACTTCTCTGCTGCAGGTGGAAACACAGCCCTCTTGTTGGAGGATGCTCCTCTTCCGGAGTGTGATGAACGGGACAATCGACCTGTACACGTTGTTGCAGTATCTGCACGATCCCAGACTGCTCTCCGAAATAATACAGAGTCACTGATCCAATATCTGAACGATCAAGTGAGCGCCTTTGGAGTCAAGGAGAGCAGCATTCTACCTAGCTTATCGTACACTACCACGGCGCGACGCATTCACCACCCTTTCCGAATTACAGCGACTGGCTCCAGCTTGCAAGAGCTGCTGGATTCTCTGAATGCGACCATCAAAAAGGAAGTTGCCGCTGTTCCTAACAAATCTCCTGGTATTGGATTCCTATTCACGGGTCAAGGTGCTCAATACGCCGGAATGGGCAAGCAGCTGTACCAGGGTTGCGCTCAGTTCCGAGACACAATCCAGCATTTTGATTGCATCTGCCAGAGCCAGAAGCTTCCCTCCATCGTGCCCCTAGTTGACGGGAGCGTGCCTTTAAGCGAACTGAGCCCTGTGGTCGTGCAACTTGGGACTGCGTGCGTGCAAATGGCCTTGACCAGCCTCTGGTCCTCTTTGGGCGTGAAGCCCTCCTTCGTTTTGGGCCACAGCCTTGGGGATTATGCTGCATTGAATGCTGCTGGTGTATTGTCGCCTAGCGATGTCATCTACGCCTGCGGCCGCCGAGCCCAACTTCTTACTAGCCAGTGCCAGGCGGGAACACACGCCATGTTAGCTATAAAAGCTCCACTTCTTGCAATTAAGCAGATGCTCCGTGAGGATGTGCATGACATCGCTTGCATTAATTCACCCTCCGATACTGTCATTAGTGGTCCCAAGGCTGCCATTGATGAGCTCAATCAAGAATGCTCTCGACAAGGGCTAAAGTCCACGATGCTAATGGTTCCTTATGCCTTCCACTCAGCTCAGGTCGATCCAATTCTTGGAAACCTGGAAGATATTATGCAAGGTGTCTCCTTCAACAAACCATCAGTACCTTTTATTTCAGCTCTTCTTGGTGAAGTCATAACCGAAGCCAATTCTGATGTCCTGAATGCGAAGTATCTGGTCCGGCACTGTCGGGAGACTGTCAACTTCCTTAGCGCATTTGAGGCGATTAGAAACGCGAAGTTGAGCAACGACCAAACCATATGGTTGGAAGTTGGCCCTCACACGATCTGTTCAGGAATGGTCAAAGCTACGCTTGGCCCACAGGCGACCACCGTCGCGTCTCTCCGTCGCGACGAAGATGCATGGAAGATCCTATCAGCCAGCCTTTCCTCTCTTCACCTTGCAGGTATTGACATCAACTGGAAACAATACCATCAAGACTTCAACTCGAGTCATCGTGTGCTTCCACTGCCGGCTTACAAGTGGGACCTGAAGAGTTACTGGATTCCTTACAGAAACAACTTCTGTTTGACCAAGGGTGATCCTGTGAATGCCGTGGAAACTCCTGCCCCAGCCAGGTACCTGACAACATCCGCTCAAACGGTTGTTGAAAGCAGCAGTGATGGAGCAACAGCAACAGTTGTGGTGCAGAATGATATCGCCGATCCGGACCTCAACCGGGTTATCCAGGGCCACAAGGTCAATGGAGCTGCTCTCTGTCCCTCGGTAAGCATACCTAAGAACTATCAGGTTCAATATATATATGCTAACCTACTTCAAGTCTCTGTATGCAGATATTGCGCAGACCCTTGCAGACCATCTCATAGAGAAATACAAGCCCGAATTCAAGGGCCTAGGACTGGACGTCTGTAACGTCTCAGTACCTAAACCTCTGATTGCGAAGACTGGCAAAGAGCTTTTCAGAGTATCCGCAACCGCCAACTGGGCTAACAAGTCCGCAACAGTGCAAGTATGGTCGGTGACACCGGAAGGCAAGAAGATCCTAGACCATGCATCCTGTGAAGTGAAGTTCTTTGACTGCGCCACCGCTGAGACAGAGTGGAAGCGTAGCTCTTACTTGATCAAACGGAGCATCGAACACCTTGAAGAGAACGTCCTAAAAGGCGATGCCCATCGGCTAAAGAAGGGAATGGTCTACAAGCTCTTCAGCGCTCTAGTTGACTACGACGAGAATTACCAATCGATCAGAGAAGTGATCCTTGACAGCGAGCATCATGAGGCTACTGCGTGCGTCAAGTTCCAGGAGCAGCAGGCCAACTTCCATCGCAACCCTTTCTGGATTGACAGCTTCGGGCACTTGTCTGGATTCATCATGAATGCGAGCGATGGGACTGATTCAAAGAATCAGGTCTTTGTCAATCATGGATGGGATTCCATGCGATGTTTGAAGAAGTTCTCACCCAATGTCACATATCGCACCTATGTGAGGATGCAGCCGTGGCGAGACTCAATCTGGGCGGGCGATGTCTACATTTTCGAGGGCGACGATATTATTGCCGTTTATGGCGGTGTCAAGGTAAGTTACATCCTTTTAATATGTGGACTACTGCTGATGTCTTGTAACAGTTCCAAGCCTTGTCGCGCAAGATCCTTGATACAGCCCTTCCGCCAGCCGGGGCTTCCAAAACGAAGAGCGCACCACTACAGGCTTCTAGCCCTCAGAAGCTGGCATTGCCCAAGAATACTATGACTAGACCAAACCCACCCGCGGCTACTAAGTCATTCACGAAGAAGTCTGCAGGCCCAAGTGTGGTCGTGCGGGCACTTAGTATACTTGCTTCAGAAGTGGGCTTGTCAGAAGCTGACATGTCGGATGACTTGAATTTTGCAGACTATGGCGTCGATTCTTTGCTTTCTCTGACTGTCACCGGCAGATACCGCGAAGAACTCAACCTTGACTTCGAGTCATCCGTTTTCATAGACCAGCCGACAGTCCGCGACTTCAAACGATTCGTGACCCAGATGAGCCCTACACAATCAAGCGATGGATCTGCCAGTGAACCAGATACTGAGTTCTCCTTCAATGGTGACAGCTCCTCCGGTGCATCAAGCCCCGCATCCTCTGGCACTATCTCGCCACCAATCGAGAAGATCATGCCTGTCCAAGAGAACAGCGAGAACACCACCATGAAAGGAATCAAAGCTATCCTGGCAGATGAGATTGGTGTGTCCGCAGAGGAAATCAAGGCTGATGAGAATTTGAGTGAGATGGGGATGGACTCATTGCTTTCCCTTACTGTCCTAGGTAGGATTCGCGAGTCACTGGACTTGGACTTGCCGGGGGAATTCTTCATCGAGAATCAGTCAATTGCTCAGATTGAGACCGCTCTGGGCCTGAAGCCAAAGGCTGCGCCAGCCCCGACTCCTTCGCCACAATCTCTCGTACTGCCTGACCCAACTCCCGAAAACAAGCTCAACACACAGTCCACCGCAAGTGGCCGTCATCCATCAGCGACATCCATCTTGCTGCAGGGCAACCCAAGGACTGCTACCAAGACTCTCTTCCTTTTCCCTGATGGCTCTGGGTCTGCAACATCCTATGCCACAATCCCCGGGGTTTCCCCGGATGTCTGTGTCTATGGGCTAAACTGCCCATACATGAAGACACCAGAGAAGCTCAACTGCAGCCTGGATGAACTTACCCTACCATACCTAGCCGAAATTCGCCGGCGTCAGCCCAAGGGCCCTTACAACTTCGGCGGATGGTCGGCAGGCGGCATCTGCGCCTACGACGCAGCCCGAAAGTTGATCCTCCAAGAAGGTGAGGAGGTGAACCGCCTACTTCTTCTTGACTCGCCATTCCCCATCGGTCTAGAGAAGCTCCCGACCAGACTGTACAGTTTCTTCGACAAGATCGGCCTCTTTGGCGAGGGCAAGGCCGCGCCACCAGCCTGGCTCCTCCCTCACTTCCTGGCCTTTATCGACTCCCTCGACGAATACAAGGCCGCCCCCCTCCCCTTCAACGAAAGCCAGTGGGAAAAGAAGATGCCAAAGACGTACATGATCTGGGCCAAGGACGGCGTCTGCTCCAAGCCTAATGATCCCTGGCCCGAGCCACCGACCGATGGAAGCAAGGACACCAAGGAGATGGTTTGGCTCCTGAACAACAGAACAGATCTCGGTCCAAACAAGTGGGACTCGCTCGTTGGGCCGCAGAATATTGGCGGCATTACTGTACTACAGGGTGCGAACCATTTCACCATGACAAGGGGCGAGAAGGCAAAGGAGCTCGCCGCCTTCATGGCGAATGCCCTGAGTGCTTAATCTTTTCGCTGGTGATTAAGTCAATCAAGAACTCTAGGTAACCGCTGCACCGCGCTGTTCTTTCCACTTTTGTCTGATCCCTTTACTCATGTATGCTTCTTTTTTAGCTATGCTACCACTCTCCTTCATTGCATTGCAGTTGTTTCTTGATATCGATGTTGTACTATCATGTTGAATTAATATTTAGTACCGAACTAACTTTATACCTCTCAAAACAATTTCATTTACCAAAAGCAGTGTTTCAGTTTTTTGGGTTGTTATCCAGGCTCAACTCCCAAAATCATTCATGATAGCCTCGTGGCTGGTGGGGAACAGTGTGTCCCCGTAGATTGTAGTTGTTTTTTTATTTTTTTTATTTTTTTTTCGATATGATGCCACCCATTGTCAGCATTCACTACACGAACCCCACAAGGCTCAAGGGAAGACAGTAACATTGTCCCACTCAAATTTTAGTTCAATTCGGGGAGATCCAAGTCGAATGCTACTATAGCACTGAGTTCAGAGTCTATGTAGGTAAATCGGTACAGTAGCATTCATTCCTCTAAGTAAACGTCATAGAGTCAAGTCTTCGCGCTCTCTCTTGTGTCCCAGGTTGTAAATACAAGCACGTAAAGTGGACCCCGCGCCAAAAACGCAATGTATAGAACAAAAAGAAAACGTAGCTTGACATAAGAAATGAATAGGAGAAAATTAGAGAGAAAACGTAAAGGAGGCGCTAAGACACTGAGCGGCCTCGTACTCAGATGTGCGGAATGCACTTGGTCCTATGAGTGACATCCCCACTGAGGGTCTAGCTGGACTTTCGGGGGTGTCGCTGTAGGTCCATGGGACTGTATGTGGATTAGCTTGTATGTATAGGTTGATTTCTGAGTTAGCTAGAGGTAGTTGTCTCTGTCGAGTTAGAGAGACATCTCCGAGCTGAACCTCAGCGCGCTCCCGCGGCCAGGGAAGCTGGATCCGTTGTTAATCCCCGGGCTTGTCGGGCGGCTATTACCAGCGTTGAGTTTAGGGCTCCGAGGCTGCGTGCTAGTCGATCGCGTAGAGGGACGATTTCTGCGAATCTCACGAAGTTCATCTTCCTTCCTGTGGAGAAGGTCTTCCCTTGACGAGAGAAGGGCTTCGAGTTCCGCAATGCGCGCAAGGTGACGGGTCTCATCGCTCTTGATATTCAATTCGCGCAAGCGGGATGTCTCTCCAGCGACCTTGCGCTTCAGCGCCTCGTTTTCTTCTTTGAGCGTGCGGAGTTCTGTTGCTGATTGCGCGGCGACGTTGGAGGCGGTTTGGTACTGCTCCCGCGTGTACTCTGCTTGCTTATGTTCGTACTCAGATTTGCGTTCCAGGCTTGCATGTTCCTTTGTGAGGCGCCGGATTTCTTCCCTTGCCTTCTCAAGTTCGGCAATGTCACCGCCGCCTGCTTTAAGGGCTTCGCGGGCTTGTTCGAGCTCGTGGCGAAGTTGTGTGCGTTCATCTTTCAGTTTGGTCATCTCTTCCTTTTGTCGTTGTAGTCTCTGCTCGGATGTTGTCTTGGTCTCGAGCAGATGGTCGCGTTCCTGTCGGATCTTATGGAGATCATTAGTTCGAGTTTCGTATCGATGCTGCAATGATTCGAGGATCTTGTCCTTCTCCCGTAAGCGAATCTGAAGTCTCTCCGTTTCCGCTGTACGAGAATTCTCTCTCTGCAGATATTTCTTTTCGAAGTCGAGTAAATCGCTATTTATTGTCTGAATTGCCTGAGTTGGGCCGCCCGAACTCTCCGTAAGCTGGCTCGGCTCTTGAGAATCTTCAATCCTAGGTCTTTTCGGAACTGGCTCGCAGGTATCGGACATCTGGTAATTGTTAGGAACTGCCCAAAATGAAACTTCCCGCATTCGGCTTTTACTCACGAATACACGCTTTTGGGCCACAGAATTGGCTGGCCTGGGAGTTTGAGTGCTGGGCCTGATAAAGCCTTCGTCTTCGGCTATTTGGCGAAGGGGCTCAACCGTAGGCAATGTCCAATGTGCGTTGAAATTTTCCGACAAGAGGCAGGCCATGATTTCATTCGCATCTTCTTGCACCCCTAAGGCGTCGTCCTGCAAATCTCCAATAATATCGCGTAACTGCTTGATATACTTGAAGATTGGGGTAAATCTTTGAGATGTTGAAGGCCTCGGAAAGCACAGTTCCACGTGCTCACTTGAGTTAGCAATGATGAGTCTTATGACGGGTAATAGATGGCCATTGCGAGCAAAAGTCGTTCGCATGTGTTCCATAGAAGGTTTTTTTACATCCAGCGAGGAGTCAAGGGCAATAACGGCTAACGGCGGTTTGTACGTTTCCATAATGCCATCGTCCTGCGCATTATGTATCCCGAAACTGAGAGACCCCTTCACCATAGAGGCCTCCACATTTGTACCAGATCCCATCTCGGCGCGTGGTCGAGTGTAGGTGAATCCCTTTCCTTCAAGGTAGCGTTCAACAACGCCCTGCGTTTTGTCTCCTCTCACTGCTATCACTAGATGCATCTCATGATCACCGGGAGCCTTGATAAGATAGCTCAATAGGAGGAATTTCGCACTTGAATACTCAGCCCACGTGGCTTGGTGTTCCAGGTTTGCGTCAGCATCTTTCAGATGCTCGCCAAGGTTTATGTCTGGGTGGGTTGCTGCGTTACTCAAACGCTCCAGGACCTGCTGGGCCGAGGATAGAGCATTCCCCTGCTGTTTGTTCGTTAGTCTAGAAAGACTAATGAAAGGCTCGATATATTTACCTCAATCCCTGAATTTTGGCTGAAGCTTTCCTCATTGGTAAGAGCATACACAATATGCTGGCCCTCCTTCAAAACTTCTTCGTAGTCGTCCTTGACTCGCGAGTCCATTGGCAGCGGCACAGCAAATTCTGAGGGGCCCAGGTGAAGAGAGCCCGGAGTTGGCTGCTCCTGGTGGCTTATTGTCAACGAGCTGGGTTGAATGGTCTGAATATGATGTGATTTAGGCAATTGTTCCGTTAGATGCTCTAGCGCCGGTTCTTTCAAGGGCTCTGAATAGTGGGAAGTGTCCTTATCGACCCTTACACTGAGCGGGGCCACCGTCTCTGGTATTGACAAAGGCGCAGAAGGTTCTATATCCCCAACGGAGGACGGAGTTGCGCTTGGTTCGGGTTGTTGAGCATCCATCGCAGCATACATATTCTTTATCTTCTCGCGCGGTGTCGAACCTCTCAGATAGCTATATTTCTCCATCGTTTCTTCATACGAAAGCGTTCCCTTCTGACTTTGATCGTCCATGGTGGCAGTTCTCGCTAAGACACGAGGGGTAGAGAGCTTTGACGTGTCAGGAGCGCTGCGTTCTGGGGCAGATGTAGCGATACTCGGGATATTAGCGGATGAACCGCGCGGTGAAAGTGTTCTGGAGATGATAGATTGCCGTGTGGAAAGTGCAGTAGGGGACTGACTTATAGAAGCTGATGTGTTTCTCGAGAATAACGTCTCCGGTATAGAAGCCGTGTGTCTGGTGTCAAGACGCAATGGACTGGAATTGGTGTTGATATGAGGAATAGATCTCGGGTGGACTGCAGCCGGGGGTCTACTAGGTCTCGAGATCCGTGAAGATAAGGTGCTGGGAGAGTAGGTAGCTGAGGGCCCTGCTGGCTGAGAACCAGGTGCAGCCCGATTAGGGTTCGCCTGCGACCCTGCACTCAATTGTAGGTTCGATAGGATGGAGGGAGTTTCCGGGATCTCTGTTCGGGGACTAGTCTGCGTGACAGTGGCTGGCCTAGGCGAAGGACGCTCAATGTTTTCGGATCTTGCGCTGTTCAAGCTGCGGCTGACACTAGCCTCTCTAGATGGCGCACTTGCGGATGCGGGGTAGTACTGGGACAGCGCAAAAGGTGCTCCAGATTCACCTGGCAAGAGATACTCTGACGGTATAGGTATATTAGGGCAGAACTCGAACACGTTGTGGGTGCGCCTAGTCGGTTGCCTTTTGATGTCGTTTGACCGGTTATAGTTCTGTGTCCCGAATATTGGTTGAGAGAGTTCGTTCCCTTCCTGGGATTGCGCTCGGGGCACGGGCTCGGGAGAAACAAATAACGGGGAGTCTGGCGTTATCTGTAATCTAACGTCTTGTACTGGAGTCTCGAGTCGTTGTCCTTCGGCCGGTGGGGTATGCGTTTGCGTGGGGGACGGCTCGTTCCTCTGTGAAGCAATTTGATCTTCCTTCTGTTTCTGGTTTTCCCAAACTCGCACTGCGAGTTCGCTGGCGTTTTCTTTTGGCTCCTAGTGTATTCCAGGGTTTAGTCGGTGTCTCAGCAATGCGCCGGGCGTTGTGTTGCAGGTCGAACGCACCCAAGTTGGAGAGTAATTCCCAACCCAGTCTATCAAGTATTGGGACTCGGTCTCGTCGAGGATACCGTTGATTTCCCACTCTCCCTCATCAAGGTCGTCTGTATCGGCATCCGTATCTTGGTCTTCTTCGTCGCCAGATGTTATAATGTACTGGTTGTTCCAATTATTGCGTCGTGATTTGTTCGGAGATCCGGTAAACACTGGGCGCATCATGCGTGCGGAGAAAGGATAGCGGTTTGTCGGCCCATGGTGCGAGGTAAGAAAAAAAATGCAAATGTTGCCACAGGTATACAAATGCGAAACTAGAATTAGCTCGGTAGAGCCAGCGATCTCAGAACAACGGGAACGGGCGAGGAGGGACAGAGAGGAAGAAGAGAGAGTATGAACTTTGGTTGACGGAGAGCTTCACGGGTGATCGCCCGCACGTGACGTCCTATCAGCGCCTAACTCCACCCGGTACAAAGGTATACTCGGCTCGAAATTTTTGGGCAAGGTGAGAGATAATAGATTATTGTTCCACAGGATGGTTTGAAATAGACTGGAGATCGTGCGATTGAAGTTACTTTATCCAATGTTCCCGTCTGCAAGGAGACTCTTCAGATATTGCAGAAGATCACCAGACAAAAGCGTGATGTCTACTTGCCTTACGCAAAGATCTAAGTAATCTAATAAAACCCAAATAATACCCACCAGAAATCTATTACGGGCAGTGTTGTTGCTCCTTCTCCCACTCCTCAAAGTCATATCCAAGCTCCTTGAGGGTTTTGATTGAGCGCCGGGCTTCACCTTTAGAAAAGAACGCCTTCCGTGTCTCCAAAATTGCCCCTCGCATCCATCTTTCCTTCTTGCCCCAGTGATTACACTGTTTTCCAATGCCGTTATTGGTAAGCCCTTGGCGCACCTGCGCCCTGGAAGCCCAATCATAGAGCAAATTAATATGGTCAGCGTCTTGAGGAAAAGGCAAGAGGTGAAAGGCAGGGCCGTCACCTTTGTCGGCAACGACCGAGGCCTCCCATGCCTCCATCTCCGCCTTGGACGGAAGACTGAGGCGGCCGGACCACACACGTGAGAATACTGCAGCCTGATTCTCAGATAGTGGGAAGGGGACAACTCTCTGAGGTAGGGCGGGGAACACAACCGTGGGGTCATGAATATAAAACAGGTGCTGATATGTGTTTTGTGCTCTGCGGCCGTGCGTGATGACGGGCGGGTCGAGGGACGATAAGAAGGGGAAGGAATAAAGGAAGCCTGTGCAGAATACAATCGAGTCTATATCTTGCTCAATTCTCCCATCCGCAAATCGAACGGCCCTTTCATGTGTAGTAGGCGGAAGAAACTCGGATATCTCGGGATAATAGGCTTTGTCCGTTGCGGTGGGAGATAGATAGGCTTCTGTCCGCTGGGAGGCCAGGACTTTGCCTTTGCTCACTTCGTTGATTTGATTTCCAATGTCGAGTCCCGACGCAGAGCTTCCGATGACAATGACCTTTTTATCTTTGAACGCAGCCGGCGAATCGTAGAACTTTGAATGGATGATAACATTAGGATACGCCTCATTCCACTCCTTAATACCTGGCATCTCTGGCAAATACGGGACGTCAAAGTGTCCACTTGCAGCAACAATAGCATCATATGAGCGAGTTGTTCTGGCTCCAGTGCGCAAGTTTCGGGTTGTCACTGCCCAGCTGCCCACGTCTTGGTCGCCTTTTCGAACATCTAACACTTGGGTCCCAAACTGGATAAACTCTTTGATTTCCTCTCCATACTCTCTCAAGTATTCCTTCACTGTGAAATGTCGGGGGAAGTCCTGCACATCAGCGGGAAACTGCTTCTCTCCATACCCCATCAATTCCTTGGGTAGGTTTGTATCCAAAGTATCGTATACGGGAGAGATAAACGTCGGTTCTGTATGTTTGGACCCGTCTTTAGGAAGCCATACTGGCTCTTCTAATATCCCAGTCGGGCTGAGCTGTGGAATTGGGATTGAAGAGGACTTCTTCAGCATGGCTGGACTATGGTTCCAGACGCCCCCGGCAGCGCTTCGGCGCTCATAGACATCTATTGTCTCGAAGAATTTCTCAGCTAGTAAATATCTAGCATACAATCAGTAAACGGGTCGGCCTGTCAACAAACAAGGTCACGTACTTTACAGCAGCAAGGCCAGCCGGCCCAGCTCCGATGACAGCTATACGATGGATCTGCTGGGGCAATGCCATGTCTTTATCCGCCCTAGAAAATAAAGAGGCTGAGAGATTGGGCTAGAATTTCTATGGGTAGCACGAAGTACTTATGTTGGCATTGCTGGCCATGGCACCACTAGATGGCGAATGCATCCCCGATGCCGGGGGGTAAAACGAGGGGAGGGGCCCTTTTTGGGCACTAACCCCGACTAGGCAAAAAAAGTCGGCGCAGTGGTGCCTCAATGGGGGATACAACTCGTCCAGGTGGTCTCGTCGAGATGGTGTCTGGTTCATCAAAAATCTTGCGAGTTGTGCAAAAGGGCAATCTGCTTGAACCTGCCGTCTACCTATCTTACTGCCGAGGTATGAACGCCTCAAATCGTGTTGAGCCGCCGGACATGAAGGGCTTATGAAGGGCTCTGGTTCCCCACAGTCTACGTGGCTGGCCACCAGTGCCTGCAGAAGCTCTAGATACTATTTGGAGTGCTTATTCAAAATAATGGTTCATTCAGGCATCTCTCAATGAGATTGATTCTGGAAAACAGTTTGTTACAACTTTTACATTCAGTCGCCATGTAAATGAGCATAAATACGGTATCATGACGGGTCCGATACGGCGAAGAATGACCAACTGATTGACTGACACAAGCTTCCCCGATCACAAAAAGCTCCAAACGCGCCCGCAAAGAGACTGCCTTCTACAAACCCCGCGCTTATTCATTAATCTTTCAAGGCCCTCGCCGCCGATTTTCTCAATCACATCAATATCATGCAAGATTTATGATTCAGTGTTTTCCAGAAACATGAGAGACGCATTATTTCTCCGGCGCGACGATGAACCCAAATGACCAGCCCCCGTCTTCCGAGGCTCTGCGTTCAACAGCCACCCCAATCGCACAACTCTCTACCAACGTTGATCGCCTTGCAGAGAAGTCAATTCACTCAGTTGTCACGCTACTATGGCCGTATTCGTCGTCCACCAAGTCGCTCAGCCTTCTCCTCGCCGAACCCGATTTCCGTCTTCGCCGGTCGAACGGACAAGTCAAAGTGATATTTCACGGTCTTGTTGCGGAAGAAGTGGCTAAGACGCATGCTGGAATTGGAGACAATGTCTACCTGAGCTTGGCTGGGTCCAGGCTGGTGGAAAATAACGCGGTAGTTCAAACGCCTGGAAGCCGCTCCACCTGGGAGCTTCATTTCGATGCTTCGGCACTTTTGGAGGTCCGTTTCTCTATGAGATGAATCATACAATATGGCAGTTGTGCTTATATGTTATAGGTCTGGCGTGATTCCAAGCTCCTATCCGTCGTCAAAGTTGATCCCTCCTCCTCACCACCCCCTTCAGATAACATTCCCGCAGCTCCAAGCACACCAGCTACCAATGGGAACTCATACATCACTCAGCCACTTGACTTAACCTCCTGGCAATCGCCGGCTTTTTTCGAGAGGTCTAGGAAATCGTTTGGCCTCGCGGACAATACCCTCGATCCTTTTACCGACGAGGATGGCTACATGCCCGGTAAAGGGAGAAAACGGCCAAGGTTTAGCATGCGGAGCAACGAATGGCGTCTTATTGATGAACCAGAAAGCCCTGGGGAGAAGTATTTACCGGATTGGACGGTTACATTTGACGAAGAACTGGCAACTGCTTCAGATGCCGGCGAGGAAAGCACTGCTCAAGCTCAAGCTCAAGGTACTGACAAGCGTACTATGTCGCCTCGGCCAGAAGCTGTCTTTAATGATTCTCAGCCTGCATGTGCCGATGTTGCTATGGTGGACTTCCAGCCCAACGTCTCCGAGCCAGAAATCGAGCAAAGAAATGATGACATTACAGAGAACGCCAATTTCCTACGTCCTGAAGTTGCTCTAAAAACTGTTCCCGAACTTACCAAACGAAGCGATTCCGGTGAAATAACTCATATCCCTACCAATACGCCACGTCTGCACCCGGTCCCTTCTCCTGGACTCCCAAATCCTTCCCCGCTTGTGACATCAAATAGCCCTAGTGGCTATTTCACGCCGGTCGTTGAAGCTGATATTGCAGATCAGTCGATAACACCCTTAGTATCCGCCTCCGAAGCGACGCCCAAACCAGGTGAATCTACTACTCCACCCCAAGTTCAGTCCGATGGCGAGGCAGTGCAAATCGATGAGGATGACACTGTGACAGTTTACACTGACGACGTGCAAGTACTTCCTGATTCTATCTCGCCTTCTGGCAGAGCATTGTCCAGCCCTCAGGTCCTAGGCGGTAAGGATGTTACAAGTGCGCCCGCGGCGGACCAGGAATCAGAGGTACCGATAGGAAAGTCATCGCCCCCGGCTGAACTGCACATTACAGATGCCGCTACGCCTGATGCCCATTTTTATGAGTCAGACGCAGGGCCAGGGCACCTGATCCAAGACGAGGAGGCGAAAGCCGAGTTTGGGGGCTCCGAAAGAGACGGAGCGGAACCGGATGAATGGCCCCGTGAACGGCAAAGTCAGGAGCAAGATGACAAGAGTGATAGAAAATCTGTTACAAAAAGTGAGGCTGAAGAGGACAAGATTGGAGCACCTGAGGGTAAAGAAGCACTCCCCAGTCACGAAGAGTCGCATTCACCCGAAGACAGTCGAGATGCGTCCGAGGAGCCAGTTCCTCTTTACGAGGACGAAGCTGAGGAGGAGAAGGAGGAAGAGGACGAAATGGACAGAAGCGATGAGGGTGCGGGCTATGAAGACGAGTATGAAGAGGACTACGACGAGGAAGAGCTGGACGATAAACCTCAATATGAGTATTACGGATCAGGCTCGGAGGTTGAATCAGACTACGAAGAAGAGCTCCAACCTCGGTCTGCACTGAAGAGTGCTGAACCAGAAATCATTGTGCTGGACAGCGACAGTGAGGATGAACTGTCTACTCAGCGTCCTGATGATAGGGCTGGCCGAGAAGATGAAGAAGAGTCGGATGGTTCCTACGACTCAGAAGAGCAGGTTGATCTAGAGGAAGAGATTTATGATGGACCTGATCTTGTTGATGAAAGTGAGGAAGACCAAGGAGACATGGAGGACGTAGAGGACATAGAGGACCTCAACGATGTGGAAGACGAAGTTCAAGACGAGCCCAACCAAGATTATGATGAAGTTGAAGAGGTCCAGGAATATGAGATGGGGGATCGGCCGGATGATGAAGGCACGGAAAACGATAGATCTCCAGTATATGAACGACCTGCGGAGGCATGGAGAATTAGATACGAACACCAACACAAAGATATACAAGACGAGGAACCGACGGGGAATCTTCATGAACCAGCTGGAGACCAATCGAAGTTGGAAATGGACGCAACTTCCCCCGAACCGCTTGGGAATCTTGAACAGCGGCGGGCGCCAAATGAACCTCCAGCGCATTATGAGTATCCTGAAGATTTTCATTCCATGGCTGATCATCCGCATGACTCTCTTGATTATCTTGCCGCAATATCTGAGTCTGCTGAGCGCATAGAGACTGTCTCCGAGGCGGTCCAACAGGTTTATGAGATGGCAATCGATCCTAGCCTTTATGCGCTCGGGACAGCACAGAACGATCTCGCTCTGGAGACAGGTGCTGAAGGCCATTCCAGTGAGCTCGCGGCCGAAGCCAGTAGTGCGGCCCCCGAATCACCAGAATCCAGACGGACAAGAGATCTGGCCTTGCAACTTGATGGCGCCTCGCCAGCGATCGTTGCTCGGTCCACCGAGGCGGCCATAACCATACCAACAACTCCTTACGCCGCCGAGCAATTGGCTACCCCAGGTCCACTTCAGCCAGTCGAAGCTGTAGAGACCCCTACCTTCGTTGAGACAAAGGACCAAGTACTATTGACACCCAATTTGACTCAGCCCACGTCAACCTTGGAACCAGCAGGTGAAGCACCACCAGCTCCTGCAGCAACCCGAGCTATTAGCGTGTCAGAAGAGGGAAGCCCTTCATTGGCCGTAACAGTGAAGGTAGAGAGTACTCATGATGGCCCGGAGCAAGGAATAGAAGACGAACCAGAAGCGCCTGTGGTGGTAGTGGATGCTCCAGAGTCCGTACTCTTTGGCGAAGACCAAAAATTGCAAGCCAGCATTGAAGTCGACCACGAGATCGTATCCGACAATAATGCTACCGATCGTTCTCCAGCAGACAGACATTATCCCGGACTGCGAAGCAAACTTTCCTACTTTGCACCCCTTGCGACTCTTATCGATCACTATAACGCCTTGGTTGATACTATCTCCATAGCTTCTGAAGTCCAGCCCGCAGTCAAAGCCGCATCAGGAAAGAAGGACTTTATCTTGACCCTACAGCTCACTGATCTATCCATGGCCGGTACAGCTATCTATGCCCAAATATTGCGTCCATACAAGTCGGCCCTTCCTTTACTTCAAGAAGGTGATGCGATTTTACTGCGCAACTTCCGCGTCAAAAGCTTCGACCACTCCGTCATCCTGATCAGCGACAGCACCAGCGCATGGGCAGTTTACTCCGCCTCCTCTGAAGAGCCGGAGGTAACCGGTCCTCCCATCGAACTGGGCAGTGAGGAAAAGGCATTTGCCACTGACCTGCGGCAATGGTACCTAGAAGGCGGGATGGCTATGGTGGCTGATAACCAACTTCAAGCGTCCATAGGCCGGGAAAGCAGAGAGGGGACACCAGATAGCAGCATTGCACAGAGCGATGCTGGGGACATGGATATGGCGCTCCGCGAAGTCCGTGGAGATACGTCTTCAAGCCGGGGATCCAGGAGGAGAAAATCACATCGGAGAATCACAATTCATGAACTGAGAGATGGGAGGAGGTATACTGAAGTTGGGTCTTCGCCTGGTGAAGGAAGCATTCATGAGCTTCGGGATGGCACTGTTTACGCGAATCTTTGAGCGACTTCAGCATTCATGTTCGGGCGTCATGATCTGGATCTAGCATTGTGTGGTTTGGGCAAGAATCGTTTTCGCGTTGGTTTAGCGGTGTTCTGGATTAGCAGGGATTCTTTAGGTTTAGGCTCTCCAAATGTCTATGGCAGAACTGGCTATACGTCCAAATCTAATCTAACGAAGTTCTCTACCTACATCTTTGAGTTCTTGAGGAAGTCGATGTTGATGGCCGCCTGTATCAACTGGTTTGCAATAGCTGTTGGCGGCGGCAGCCTCAGCCCGCCCTCCTTGTACTCCGCGCTCGGCTTCCCGCCCAAATCGCTCGTGCCAATTCTCAGCGCCTCCTCCACCTCCTCAATCTCAAACCACCTCGCATCCTCTAGCTCGGGATCATGGTTGAGGCTAATCATCTCGTGCGCAGGGTCACTAACCTGTGCAATAGCCCCAATCATCAGGTTAGCCGGGTACGGCCAGGGCTGAGTGGAGTGGATAACAACGCGCGAGAGCGTCACGCCCGCTTCTTCCCAGACTTCTCTCCGTACCGCATCCTCGACGGACTCGGCGGGTTCGATGAACCCAGCCAGGGTGGAGTACCAGTTCGGTGGGAAGCGCTTGGAGCGGCCGAGGAGGATGCGCTTTCCGTCCGTGGAGATCACAGCCACGATGATGGTGGGATCTGTGCGAGGGAAGGACAAGTTTGAAAGTGTCGTCCGTGTGCTGCATGCCGGCTTTTCCGCTGGTTTCCCCTCTGCTACGCGCGCCGCGTCAGTGGGTGGACAGGCCCGTTTTGTGCCAGAGTTCACGGCGATAGTGCGGTGTCCACAGGTACCGCAGAAGGTATTTCGGGTATTCCAGTCCGTTAAAGCGCGGGATTGGGCGTAGATGGCGGCTATATCGTGTTAGCTCTCATGTTCTCTTTGAATTCCTGTAGAGATTATCAAGGCATGCTTACCCTCATCAGCAGAGAATGTCATAGCCACTCTCGCCTGGAGGAAACTCAGTCCCTTGCCCTCAAAGGCAGCAAGCACCTCCTTCGCATTAGTCTGCTGCTCTTCCGAGCCCTTCTCCGAGACATCAAGAGCAAAGTATGGCGTCCCGGAGTAAATCTTCCAGGTCAACCCATCCTGCTTCTGAACCTCGTCTAAACCAAGGAAGATAAGGTTCGGCTCTGTTTTCCGCGAATCATGCTCCTTAATGAGGTCCTCCTCCGACTTGTCGTAGATCGTCTCGGGAACAAGCTTGCGCACTTCGTCGTATTTGGCATAATACAGCTCCACGGGGGACCTTGTAAGCGGCGCTAGGTCCTTTAGAATGACAAATCGGGTCGATGGGTGCTTGATTGCTGCAGAGAGAAAGGGGTGGTCTGAACGGAGAAATGAGAGGCGGTTTAATGGTGAGCCTATACATATAGTCAGTTTCCGATGAAGGAAGGGGCAAGATGAGGCTATTCTGGCCGCTTACTCGAGAAATAGTTCACTGTCTCCTTGCCGAAACGCCGCGCTAACATCGAATCGGCCTGAATATGAGCCGGGTTCGGTACTTGAGAGTTATTGCTCATGGTGTATGTGGTTGCGGAGTTCGATCCGGTTATTTATACCGTAGGGCTAAAGGGGTCAAGGCGAGGTGAAGAACTCAAGATGAAACCACCACCAGACGAAATTAAGCGGACCATCCTACTCCCCGGGCTTATTTTCTTCGTTTCCCCAAACCGCGGCGACCCCTCCGATATCTGCGCATTAATCAGCGGCTTTGGACCGAGGCGGGGCAGTGGTGTCACTGTATTACAACTATCCCGCAATTCCCGGCAAAAAATTGCTTAGTATTTTAGTAATACAGAAACAGTAGAGGGGTAAGCAGGAGAACCCCACACACGTGATTTGCGTCATGCCGCCGATTCGGACATCTCCAAATTCGCTATCTTTCTGCGTGCATTGGCTGAAAGTCTTGCTTCTCCTCTGGGCTTACCGAATCCTCAATATTGGCGCATCGTTGTCCAGTATGGGTCGTCTTGTCACACTTGCAACTTGGTCTGTCCCACGGAATTCTCCATCCCTTTCAAAATTCACTGACATCCCGCAAGCTCCCTCAATCAGTGGGCTCTCGACTGGGAGGGCAATGCCGAGCGGATTATTGAGAGTATCCGACAAGCAAAAGCTGCCGGAGCTACCCTTCGAGTGGGCCCAGAGCTCGAAATCAGCGGTAAAGCGCCCTTGAGCACATGCGTTGAGCTATTTTCGTACTGATAAGCAGGCAGGATATGGCGTCCTAGACGGGTTCCTGGAGGGAGATACATTCCTCCACTCTTGGGAGATGCTTGCCCGGATTATTAACCATCCCGACTGCCAGGATATTGTGGTGGATGTCGGTATGCCCGTTCGTCATCGGAACGTACGGTACAACTGTCGGTTAGTTGTTATCTGGCCTGGTTGTTGATATGAATGTGTCGCGTGCTGATCTTTGGAAAGGGTCATCTTCCACAACCGCAAGATCATCCTCATCCGGCCTAAGATGTGGCTTGCTAATGGTGAGTTGCTACATCTTTACCTTAGCCGTGGGATACATACTGATATTGGGCTGGTCAGACGGAAACTATCGAGAAATGAGACACTTTACCCCGTGGCAGCGGCCCCAGGAAGTTGAAGACTACTATTTGGAGTCAATTGTTGGCAAGATAACTGGTCAATATAAGGTTCCCTTCGGCGATGCCGTCATCAGTACGAGGGATACTTGCCTGGGATTGGAGACGTGCGAGGAACTGTTTACTCCCAACGGGTACGCGGTTTGAGGTTTAAATGGGACTTATTGCTGACGCCGGCTTGTAGTCCTCATATCCCGTACGGTCTTGCAGGTACATTTTCGTGTTGAATACCTTCACGGAATAGTGGCTAACCCAAAACGCAGGTGTCGAGATAATTTCGAACTCCTCCGGAAGCCATCACGAACTAAAGAAGTTGGATACCCGCGTTAACCTCATTACGCAGGCTACCAAGCTGGTATGGTCCCGTTTCACACCCCTCGAGGTTTATACTTACGCGATTCAGAGCGGTGGTATTTATCTATATGCAAACCAGCAAGGTTGTGACGGCGATAGACTTTACTACGACGGATGCGCAATGATCGTTATTAACGGAAATATTGTAGCCCAAGGGTCTCAATTCTCTCTTAATGATGTGGAAGTCGTCACTGCCACAGTCGATATTGAGGAAGTATGTCAAACCCACCTCATCACTAGCCGTCGGTATTAATCGAGAGTAGGTAAGGACATACCGTTCCTCGGCGAGCAGAAGCATGCAGGCCAGCAGACAGACGCCTTTTGTTCGGCTTGACCTAGACATACGATTATCTCGTTCCGAGGAAGATGCTGACCCGGGTCTGGCTCCTTCTGATACACTCACACCCCGTTATCACGCCCCGGAGGAGGAAATTGCACTCGGTCCAGCATGCTGGCTATGGGATTACCTCCGAAGAAGTGGTGCTGCTGGATTCTTCTTGCCTCTCAGTGGCGGTATTGACAGCTGCGCTACTGCGGTTATTGTCCACTCCATGTGCAGAGAAGTCATCAAAGCTGTCTCACAAGGCAACGAGCAAGTCATGAAGGATGTTCGTCGGCTCTGTGCGGAGCCAGAAGGTTCGACCTGGATCCCTACCACAAGCCAGGAAGTTTGCAAGTAAGCTCCTTGTTTCAGTATCACAAATTTCTGTTTCGCCTTTTCAGTAGCTGACCTCCCCAGCCGCATCTTCCACACCAGCTTCATGGGTACACAAAACTCTAGCAAAGAAACAAGAGATAGAGCCAAGGGCCTTGCCACCGAAATCGGATCTTACCACATTGATTTCAACTTCGACGCCGTTGTAACCGCACTCATGAATCTCTTTACCATCGTTACCAACTTCCAGCCAAAGTTCAAGGTACACGGCGGCACTCGGGCAGAGAACCAGGCACTGCAGAATATTCAAGCTCGTTTGAGAATGGTCCTTTCTTATCTGTTTGCGTCTCTCCTACCGACGGTTCGTCAGCGCCCAGGTGGTGGCGGTCTTCTTGTTCTGGCATCGTCTAATGTCGACGGTAAGTAACTTTTCGGAGTCCTAAATTATAAATCGCATGCTAATGGTGTACAGAATGGTACGTCTCGACTCCATAATTGGCTCCCCGGCATTACCCAAGAATGATGCAAACTAACACAGCACAGTTTACGAGGCTACTTAACCAAGTACGACGCCAGCAGCGCAGACGTACGTTCCTGTCCTACCAACTACAACCCTCTTCTGTAAAATCTAACTCTTGAAACATGTAGCTAAACCCAATCGGCTCGATCTCCAAAGTCGACCTCAAAAAGTTCATCGACTGGGCCTCTTCCTCCTTCTCAATGCCCATTCTTACCTCTTTCCTCAACGCAACTCCCACCGCCGAACTCGAACCTATAACCGCGACATACGTGCAATCGGACGAAGCCGACATGGGGGTGACATATGCCGAGCTGGGCACCTTCGGATATCTGCGCAAAGTCTCAAAACTCGGCCCCTGGTCCATGTACGAGCGGTTGCTGCACCTGTGGGGCAATGAGTATAGCCCTCGAGAGATTTACGAGAAAACGCGCCACTTCTTCTACAACTATGCGATTAATCGGCACAAGATGACGGTTATTACGCCGAGTTATCATGCCGAGCAGTATAGTCCTGATGATAACCGACATGATTTGAGGCAGTTCCTTTGTATGTTCTTTTTTCCCTATCCTTTCTGCGGTGAATTTGAGCTAATGTGGGCGACCCTAGATCCATCCTTTACATGGGCGTATAAGAAAATGGAGGATAGTGTGAAGTATTGGGAGGCAAAGGGGTGGACAGCGGGTAAGGCGCAGAAGAAGAGCGTTAAGGCGGACTAGAACTTTTCACGCTCTTCAAGTTGACCAGGCGGAAGCACACTCCGTTTCGATGGAAGCTGTCAATTTCATAGAGCACTGCAATGTACGCAGAAAGAATTAAATTACGAACATTATTTACAAGTTAACTTTGGAACAGTATGGCTCTCAACCCAGCATTGGTAAAGTTAATATATGATGAAATATCGCGAAGTAGAGGTTAAGTATAGCCGTATGCATGATACGTCAACAAATGAATATATGAAATCGTTAAATGACTGTCCAAACCAACACCAACAAATTAACGCTAAACCGCATAATATATAGACATATGAAAGGTAGTTCAGACAAGAGACATAAAACATGCTGGGTCTTTTTAATCCTTCCAGAACCAGCCGTTGTTTTTCTGGTCAGAAGGAGAACGTTGTTGATCAGGTGAGTGCTGGTCGCGCTGGGGCGGATTGACAACCTCGGTGGATTCGTTCGTTTCCTCGCGGCCGTCCGAGAACCGCTTTGTCTTCACGGTCTTCGTCTGGATAGAACCGTCAGGAAGGCGGACGCGCTCTGTACTGACCTGGGTCGAGACCACGTAAGTTTTCTCAGTTGAAGAGGCAGCTGGAGGAGTTTCAGCAACAGGAGCCGAGGTAGGAACTAGTTCTTTGGGAGGCTCAGGGACAGAGTGCTTGTTCCCACCAGAAACAAGTTCCAGCCAGGTTTCCGTGTCCTCGTCTCCATGCTCTTTCTCCGACGGGAGAATGGTATTTCGGCCTCTGCGACGATCCTCCAACAGGAAACGCAAAAGAGGGCTGTGGTGGAAACCACCAAAGAAATCGCGTTCGCGGGCCTCAATATCCGCAAGGAAGCGGTCGTATAGATCCAGCTCGGTCAAATGCTCAGATTCTTTCTCGTTCGCCACAGGTGTATCAGGCTTCTCTCCCTGCGAGAGGGCACGATCATGTTCTCTACCGCGGTCCGCACGCTCCAAGGTTATTCTCGACCAAGGTTGACTCTCCGAGCCAGCAGCATACTTCCAATGATCCCCCAAGCTCCCCCGTTTCACAAGCCCCTGCAGCCACTCCTTTCCTGATTCCGGCCTAACAACGGCACCCGCTTCACGATCTAGCATAGGCCTTCCATTCTCCAGTCGCAAGAGATCTTCAAATGCTTCTCGCCATTTCGGTTCTTCGGGATCATACTCAGACGAAAGACTCATGGATGACATAATAGACGAAAAGACTCCCTGTTCACGATGAGACCGATAGCGCGCCTGACGCTCCAGGTGTAGAGGCGAGTATGGACTGAACATGAGATAGTTGACCGGCCAAACAGGCGAATCAGCGCTCATCATGCTAGAGAAAAGAGGACGGTGGTACGGCTGGAAGAATCGGGACGAGACATGATCGTCAAGCCAGAAGCGGTCAAAGAAGGAATCGAAGAACATGTCGATATCGAAGATGTTCTCTGGCCCTGACCAGCGTGATCGAGAGGCTCCTAATGGGAAACTATTATCCTGCGTCGATGTGCGTTCCTGACTCCTAGTCTCCGATCCATCACCGTTGTCATTCCCGTTGTTGTTGTTGTTGTTGTTGTTGTTATAGTCCTGCCGCTGGCGTTGGTGGATTTGCGCGTCTCGGTAGCTCTGTTCGTCGGCGAAGATGGTCCATCGATCGGACTGAGGGTGTGTTGAGATTGAGGGAAGACCCATGACCGACTGTAGCATTGAAGAAATTTGTTCGTCAGCAAATCGACGAAAGGCGACAAACGGGTTCTCCTCGTCGGGCCATTGTTGCGAGCGCTCAGGCGAGGAAGTAGGCTGCTGGTTGCGGTTGGAATCTTCCTCGCCTGCCATTGCGTAGGATATTACCGCTTGAATTAACGAATGCGTATGCGTATGTACGATCTTCTTGATACGAAAGGACAAAATCTGTGAGTGTCGAAGGGCGTTGCTGATGAAAGCTTCGAATCTTCTTGAAGCTGTTGGGAAATCGCCCCACTCACTCTAATCACCACGTGATAATGATGGGGCAATGGCTCCACAGATGTTCAAGAATTCAACGACTTCGTACTCAGTAAATAAGTACGATTTCACTATTGCTATACGGAGACAAATGAAGACTTAATAGATGTAAATTGTGATTAATTTTGTATCCAATTATCATTCTAGCGCGATTCGCAGGTAATAATATATAGTTAGGCCACCGTAAAGCCACCACATATTCAAGGCAAAGACTACTGCATATTGAAATCTTCCATTTCCTTCTTTCTCTTAAGACGGTCCCGCTCGAGCTTTCGGAAGAGAGGATGGTGACCCTTGTCCTTCAACTGCTTGTTTCTGCTCCTGTTGTATTCAATGTATGCCATGTCCTCGCCACCAGCCAGACCGCTGAGTGTAGCGGCACTCCGCTTCACGCCTCCCTTCGGTCTCGCTCGGCCACCAGAGCGATCAGAGAAGAGGTCGTCAACGACATTCTCCACTTCTGCGGACGTTTCATTCTGTAGCATGACCTCCTGAAGCAGCTCACGGCGCTCCGATGGAGTAGCATACGCGAGACCGCTCAGATTCTCTATACCCTGAAGATGGGTGATGACCTTGAAAGCGTAGCCCTGATCGACCAAGAATGCCTGCCGTTTCGATGAATAGAACATCTCATCTGTATCCTTTGACACGAGTGAGTAGAAGAAGGCATTGAAACCCTCGTCGTTTCGGCGTTTAGCTCGTAGAATACGGCCCAGACGCTGGGCTTCTTGACGACGAGAACCGTAGTGGGAAGAGATTTGGATAAGGCACGTTGCTTCAGGTAGATCGAGGGACGTGTCTCCAATCTTGGAGAGGAAGATGGTGTTGACTTGCTCGTTGTGTTGGAAGTTCTCGAGGATGCGCATACGCTCATTCTGCGGGGTTCCCCCGTAAATGTAAGCCTTGTTTAATTTGAGAGCGTACCGCTCAAGCGCATACACGTTGTCGGAGAACACAATGACTTTGTCTCCTCGCTTTTCATGATAGTCTATGAGGAACTGGCAAGCCTGGAATTTGCGGGGGTTCATGATGTAGAGAAGAGCAGCCTTTCGCGACTTTTCCCGCATGTACTCGGTGTAGAACTCCGTTGTCATAGGGCACCAGACTTCGGCACATTGCACCTTGGCAATGTGGCCCTGTTCCGCAAGCTCCATCCAGTTGGCTTCATATAGCTTAGGTCCAATGAGGAAGTTCAAATCCTTGATCTTGTCATCTTCACGTAGAAGAGTAGCGGTCAACCCGAGTTTACTCTGCGTGGCGATGGCGGAAGTAACCTTTCGAAACATGGACGCGGGCACGACGTGCACTTCGTCCAGAATCATAAGACCCCATTCTCGTGACTGGATCCAATCCATCATCTTCTGTGCATCATGAGACCGAGCTCGTGTCTGAGAGACCATGGAGTATGTCGAGACGATGATACCAGTCGACCGGCGGAACTTCTCCTTGTTGTCCGAGGTGAAAACGGCAATATCACCGGGGTCAATATTGGACCACCGCAGGAATTCGTTCCTCCACTGCACGACGGACATTGAACTGGTACAGAGGATGATTGTTCCCTTCTTGATCGTGCAAGCGGCTGTAATGCCAACCAGTGTCTTTCCAGCACCGCAAGGCAAAACAATGATGCCACTCTTTGCACGTCCGTTACCGAACATCTTACTCAAACTCTTTTCCTGATAGCTTCGGATGCGCGCGTTTGGCTTCAGGTCAATATCCAGCGTCGGATTAATTTCATCATTCCTGAAATCGTACTCCTCCAAGGCGGGGCAACCCATGGCTTGGCAACGTGCCTTTACGGGCTCGACGGCTTCATTCGGAATCTCGAAACTGTGGACCTGAGCTTGCTCTTCATCGTCGTCATCGTCGCGAATAGCGAGTAAGATCTCATCATCTTCCGGGCGCCTGCCAGTTACCTCTTCTGCGGGCTTCTGCTCAAGGTTCTGCCTAACACCAGCCGCGTCCTTAGTTCCAGGAATCACAAGGCCTCCCATCTTCGGTGCTGCTTGCTGAATGATCCCCTCCGAGCCTTGGACTCGCTGAGGTCCAATAACTTCATCCTGAAGCAACATCTGAAGCATAGCTGGATCCGTACTTTCCACAAAGAATTTATTATGCTTTAGCACAACCTTGATCTTCCCATATGACTTTGTGAAATCGACGATAAACGATTTAATCGCATCGGGCAGCGGTGTCTTCGACAGCCGGTCCAGAAAGTTGATGATATCCTGGGGCTGAAGCCCAACAGATACAGCGGCATATAGACTGTTTCCCGTTAACCGGTATTCGTGCAGATGGGTGGGACGCGAAAGTGGTTCGGCGATCGTCGTGAGGAAGTCTTGCGCCTGAGGAGCGAGGGGCGAGAAACTCTCGAGGGTGATAGTGCCCTTTAACGGATCGATCCACAGAGGCCGGTTCGCGTGATCGGACTTCAACGGCAGGGAGGAGAAATCCTTGTATCCGAAATTCGGGTCTTGCCTCTGGCTCTTCTTACTAAAAGATTCGAGGGAGAACTTGTCCACCATGTCTTTGGCTGTCAGTTACTGGGGGCTCTTTTGCTGCGGCACAGCGCTCTTGTATTACCTTTGATCTTGTCTGCCTTTGCGTCCTCCTCATAGTCAGAATACTCATCGCTACTGCCGATATCAGGCACGGGGGTCGCGCGTTTTGACGCTCTACTGGACCGACCACCTATGCGAGTCAGCCCTGTCACTTACCCGGGTCTTCATGCAGAGCCATACTGTCGGTCGCCTTGCGTTTGGACGGCATGATGAAGGACTGTGTGTGGTGGTTTGTTTCCTTATAAGAAATCTAACGTCTATTATTCTGGGATTCTGAGTCACGAAGTGAGCGAGCGCAGAGAGGCTCCGGCGGGCTGCCAGCGCCCAGTTGAGTTTCAAGGATGGCAGATCATTCCTTTCCGATACCTTGAGTCGCTTCGACCCGTGTCGCTGTACAGTAAGGAACGGCGTAAGGACGGTGTCGGGGTCAGTCGAGGTCGAAAGACGTGACGAAGGATGGAGTGAAAGAAAGGCGAAGCGAAACTGACCGGAGGTAATCTTTGTAGCCTGAGGCTCTGGTGGCGCTGATGCTTCGATTGGTCGATCGTGCGTGCTAACCCGTGTTCGGACTAGTGCCATCTCATGGCCTAAGGAGACTCCAACCTCAGGTCAGACCTCATTTCTTGACTCTTGCACCTACTCCGTATCTGCGGCTCATATCATGAGATGATGACGGCCCCTGCACAGAAAACCCTGGGTAAAGTCTGTCTGTATACAGGTCCCTGAGATTGATATTTTGGGCATACTCCGCCAGGCTCTGGCAGGTTTGTCTCGATACGCTGTTGCGCTCCCTTGTTAGGACGGACAAAAGAGTCGGGGGATAAGAGACATTTCATATCCTTTTTTTAAAGAGCTAACAAAATGACTCTGTTCTCTTCTCGAAAATAGGGAGATATTCTTCTCGTCCACACCCCAACAGTATAGCACACTTCAGACACGGAGAGTTGTGTATAAGACCACCAAGGTTTCTCCCTACCTACTCGCCTCACTACTAGTACTGTACTGGGTAGTGTTATTCCCAGTTGCCAACTTGATTTGTGTAATAACAGCAGCCGTCAGTCTGGGCAGCACCTCCAGAGACTTGATGGTTTCCACAACCTGATCCTTCCTCGAAGCCCCAGTGATGATGCAGGCTATATCCTCATTCTTCAAAGTCCATGCGATAGACAGTTGAGCAAGCGACACACCCAACTCTCTGGCTACCCCCTTTAGCTTCTCAACCTTTGGCAGATCTTTGTCCCAAGATTCATCGCCGAAGGACTCTCGGTACTCCTCGATAAATTTTGCTCTGGACTCTGCCTGACTCCCTGGCGGTGGGGCAGTGACGATATTGTACTTGCCCGTGAGGATGCCTTTTCTGAGCGGAGAGTGCGTCGTCATTCCGTAGAGACACCACGGCAAGAGTGGCACGTATTCACGATGTACTCAGGCTGGTCAACAGCCGGGCCAACAAGGTTCTGTGCCTCGGCATACTCTATGGCTTCGGTAATCTCGGGCTCGCTCCAGTCATAAGTGCCCCAGTATATAGCCTTTCCGGACCTGACTACGTCGTTGAAGGCGCGCACGATTTCCTCTATGGGCGTTGTCTTCAGGTCTGGTTTGTGTGCGTAAACCACATCGACATATGGCAGGCCGAGTCTCCTCAGTGAAGCCTCCATACCCTCGAGGATATGCTTCCGAGCTAAGCTCTTAGTGTTTGGAGCGTTTCTGGGGCGATTGGAGGTTGCACTTCCTTCGAAGATCTACACCATAGAACGGTAAGCACATAGTTAAGATAGGAAAAACGAGCAGGGAGGAGCCCGCATTCGCTGAAGGATCGAAGAAAAGCATAACTAACCTTTGTAGATATAACAAGATCCTTCTGTTTCCAGCCGAAGCGTTTGATCGCTTGTCCGAGCAAGGTTTCCGACATAGCGTTTGGCTGACCTTCAGCTGTGTCAAAAAAGTTAACGCCAGCATCGTATGCCTTTTTGATACATTCAAATGCAGTCTCTGCCCATATTTAGAAATGGTCAGTGCACTAATAGAGCTATCAAGTCGTATAGGCCCTAGCCAAAGGCACCTGTGAGAGACATACCCCTATCCACACGGCCGCCAGGGCTGGTAAGCCATCCACCAAATCCGATCACAGAAATTCTTAACCCGGTTCGCCCGAGGACTCTGTACTGCATATCAGGGAGCTTGTCGTCCATCTTTAATTACTGTAGGATGGTAGGATCTGTTGGAACTGCACAATTGGGAATAGATGACAAATTTATCTGGAAAGTCGAGAGCGGGCCGACGACCTTATACAGGATGCAAGGCCCTTGGATGAGAGTGCATAACGATAAGAGACATACTTGAGTTTTATGGCTGCATTGCCCGGTTTATCCTTTGTTTCATACAGTGCCCTACCTCGATGTGTAGCTTGCCCAATTTTGAACCACCGCTTCGGGCGAGTACTTCTTTGTCATGAGAAAGGGATATTTCCGGCAATACCCTGGGCTGGAGCTTTCATTGTCGGTTCACGGTCTCTTTGTTTCGCACATTTCCGGTCTAGAGACTCCTACGGATTGAACGAGCAATGCCATGTACGTTCCTCGATGGTATCGATAACTGATGTTGCAGGTATGAAAAGAGGTTGCGGCCTCAAAGCCCTAAGTAAACGTCTCCACAAGGGCCCCACAGGGTACAATTAAGATCTCGAGACGCTATCTACCAATTGACTTGAGCCAATCCAAATTCCCAGGTATCCTTGGAATGGGTAGTCCATAGACTCAGGAGTTCAACATCATGATCTCCTTGGCACCGCTCTTGTCCAGTCAGAAAGCAGACCGACAGGCTTCCTTGCATCGCTCAAGCCACCCCCAAAGATGGGGTTTCGAATAGAAATGCATTTTCCAGTCCAATGTCAGATGGGTGCTTCAGGAGGGATAGGGTGGGCTGAGCCTCGTCTCTTTGTTGATCAGGTCCGGCGTGGTGACTGCGCTCTGCGCTCTGCACTCTCCATAGCTCTGGATAAATAAATTCACAACGAGTATTATTATGGTAAATGAAGCTAGAGTCCCCAGGTCCCTGGATTCTACAGTGAACATGCAAGAGATTGTAGCAAAAAAGGACTCGCTCGGTAGAGTGTCACGTGCCAGGCGCTTTAACCCCCAAAAGTGGTTGAGTCATCCGTGCTCATGTGGGACCCGTGTTCTGCCGTTTTAGATGTCGTCACGGCCGAAACAACGCCGGGCCGAATCGATTTCTCCAAGAATTAATATTTTCAGTCTTCACCTCGGTTCCAAGTTGATTTTCCCTGATTAGAGGTACTAACTGTTATCACAATGAATACGGTATGTATTACAGATCCAAAGCGATCAAATTGACAAGAGCTCTAACCGTTGCGTTCATTTAGATCCGATCGACCTGGTGAGCGAACCTTGAATACACTCGAAGATTTCACCAAGGAAAATAACAAACCACTGACTGAAACTCCTCGATCACAACAGGATAGGCTGGGGCACTCTCTGCGTCGGTAATTGACCCCCGATTCTACCGCACATACTGGCCCCGATCACCACCAAGCTCTCAAACACCCAGCTGACACCTGTATCCCTCCCCAGCCGGCGGCGGAGCCTACTACTTCGCAAAGAAATCCATCAACGCCGACCGCGCTTCGAGATTTGAAGCCGAGATCAAGAAGAAGGCGCAGCTAGCTGCCATGGAAGCCGAGCACCGACACCAGGCGGCTGTTAAGCAATCCCAACAGGTCACATCACCCGCCGAGGACCCAAGCTACAAGCGTGCGACCCAGGCTCAGTTCCAAAATGCTGCGGATGATGTAGCGTCGCCCAGTGAGGAGGCCAGCCACGACCCGGCGCCGACGCGCCACGAACCCGATACGGAGGAGGATCGGTTGTTGGAGAAGGGAAAGTATGAGGCGTCAAGGCCATTTAGGCCTCCGCCGGGGAATCGGCTCTAGATGGATGTGTTTGCATGATGGTTTGTTAAGATGTTGGAAGCTGTTTGCGGGGGAGAGTCCTTAGTGATCATTGGCTAGGCCCGGACTAGTAGCGCCGTAGTCAGGGCGAGGGAAAGAGGGTCTCATGACCTGTACTATATCTGTATCTTACTCATAGCGCCCATTACAGGATTCAAAAAGAAAAATCTCACACCCGATCCATAGTATTTGCGAAGATATTTCATTATCTGTTGTACCAGGTTTGTAAATAGCAGGTTGATTCATCTATGGTCCTAACAGTAGTATATCCTCCAGAAACCAATGATCACGAAGTGTTGAAGTAAATGTCACAAATGCAAGTTTCCGCTTTGGTATAAAGCCAAGGTAAGCCTAGTAGGAATAATGACGGCACGGGGATCTTGACCAGCAGATTACGCCAACCAACTCCTGCCCCAAAACAAAAAGGGAAATGCATCTTATAACCGAGATCGCATGCACCACAAACGCCCAGAAAAATAGCCCAGATTCATAAGCGAAACATAATCGTTGTTTTATTAATCAGAGTTCATCTCATCGGAATTCGGCGTTAAAACCATCGAGATTCGGAAGCGGTTTCCGATGGACTAGACCGGAATATTCTGTTGGCAGTTTTTTTTCAACGAGCATGGAAACAGAGAGGTGGGTGCGGCCTATAGTCAAGCTCGTTAGTAAACTTAGGGCCATCTAACTATATCTGCCGATGGTGTGCGAGGCCAAGAACTGACTTGCTGTGGTTTGGGTATCCTTTATTTTTCTCGCGCGAGCTCTCGAGCGCTGGTGGGACGAATGGAAGCACAACTGCTGAGACGAGACATGATGATGTGATGAATCGAGATGTGCGAGAAGCTTGCTGAGTGCGGTGGACTGAGAAATGCCGGATCGTTGGACGGGCGAGTTGGATGGTAATCATGATATCTGGTAGACTGATGGAGTTGACAGTAGATGCGTTCAGAGGTAATGTGTGAGGTTGGGCGCAGCAAGGTTGTCGGAAGTGTAGTCTTGTTGGGAACAATGTCTAACAAAAAAGAAGAAAAACAAAATAAAGGATCCCCTCGAGGTTATATACTCGAGGCTCACAGGGTCGTCCCAACACAGCTGGAGCCTTGTATATCTGCAGCCTGAGCCAGCCTATGCTGTGGAGGTCATGCGGGGCCTCTCCACTTTCAGGCCTTTGATGACATCGCAAATAATGTGGTACAATTGTGATATAGTGCCTACATTCCCTACAAGGGTATTGTTTGTTTATCGGTATTCTTGTTCGACCATAACTACATAACTGCAACCCAAGCAACGACTTCATAAACGCTGTCAATATCCCAAAATGCAGAGTTTTCGAAGTGCGAAGTCGAGAACGCGTGTCAAGGCGATTCTCACGCCATCGGCGATAGCAGTCCCGGCCGAAGAGGCTGCGGGGCGATTAGGCTCAGCCCAGGAACGACGCGAATCATCGAGGTCAACTGATGGCAGCATCTCTGCACAAAATGGCGATTTCTTACGCTGAGAAATCACACATTTCCCAAATTATTGAACTGCGATGACGCGACACTAGAAGCTGGCTCCATGGCTGCAAATTCGCGGTTTTCCCTCAAGGATTCAATCACAGAGAACCCTTTCCACTATGCACCATGGGGTCTTGTTGGTTTGAGCGGGAAAAAGGAGCTCCGCTGCAAACATCATGCCACACTCCCCCACTCATCCAATTGACATCATCCGCATTCCTCAAGCCACAGCTCATAGCTCAATTTGAACAGGCGACAGACGGAACTAAGATACCGAGTCACCGCGACAAAGAGTGCTCTGGTCGACTCGGTCGAGACTTCAATTTATGCAAACAAAAGCCCAGGCTATAGCTTCAGTCTTATGGGTTAGGTCAGGTCGTACACCAGAGCCCAGCTCAGGGGTAAGATGCTCTGGACGAATAGAAGCGCATTCCATTGTCATCCAATCTGATGAGTGAACCAGTGGATGTGGCTGGTTCGAAACTTCGAAATTGAGGTTTGACAATATAGCAGTTCCAGCAGTTCCAGAACCGCATCTTCTCGAACCCACGAGGTGGAGTGTATGGATCTGAGGAAGAATACGGAGGAGCTCCTCCTTGTGATTCGAGGATCGGCAGTGTCAAAATCAAGCGATAATGCAACCAAAGGTACTGGGGCCGTTTTCGCTTCTCTTGACAACTTTAGTATCAGATGTGCTCCTTCAATTACCAGGGCAATCAACGACTCGACTTGAATCGCAATAGACTTGCGAATACCCGAACCCAGTCTTCCTTTCGTGAAGCGATTTTCCCAGCAGACAAATATAGAAGTCGTACTCGGTGCAGATCTGAGAAGGGTCGAAACCCCGATGCCTCCCAACACGAGCCCTCCTCCACAACTCACAAGCATCCCAACTTGTGCCCAAGAAATGCAAGGGTCGCGTTCCTAATAATAATAATCCCTGACAGATGTTATCCACTTGGCAGACCTGAAACGGGGCCGGTGATCGATGCCGAGGACAGCCACAATGGCAACCCTATACGAGACCAGCCCAACCTGGGCCACGGGACGAAGTTGCATTGTCCAACAAGAGTCCACAATACAACCATCTGATAGAGCATCGCGACTTGTGATAACAAATAGAACATGATCGCGCATGCTTATCATCATCACAACATGCCTATGTGTGTCTTGAGATCGTCTTGGATACGAGTCTCTGCCGCCTCTTAGGCACAGCGCGATCCACCATCAGGTCTGAGCTTGCATGATCACTGTCTTGGGTTCTATAACTGGCAAACCGGCTGTAATTCCAAGATGACAGGAAAATATCGGCGGTACGATGCTCCAAAGCTCTGGATATAAATGAGCAGAACCACTCGAAGCTATTGAGGTCTTTCCATCGAGGAACAATCGCGTTTTCTTTGTTACCCACAATAAAAATCACAATGACCAGGCTTTCGCAGGCATGTCTTAGTGCTTTTCTCGTCTTTATTCTCTTTCAGGTTGGCTTTTCTCTTGTTTTCAAGGAAATACCTGCCCCCGATGTAGTCCCCCGGCCCCTGCGTACAAGAACCGCGGAGGATCTTGATTTGTCCTATTTAGATCTGCTGAGCAGTGATTCATTTTACTGGACCGGTATGGTGTTCGAGGTCTCGGCTGTTACAAACTAACGAGTCACAGGAGCCCAAAACGGACATCCAACGCTCGCCAACCTGACTATTGATCTCCCTGGCGTTGACGAGACTGTCATTTCAATAGACAGGTTTAAGCACTTGCTCACGTCGATCCATTGCACAAACATGACCATGACTGTCGGGCTCAAGATCGATAAGGCATACGAGTATGTCAAGCGCGGATGGGAGTGGTTGAACGATGTTGCCCCAAACAAGCTAGTCGTTGTTGCTGGCGCTGGTGATTGTGGCTGGAACCCGACACGTATTCCCTTTGCTGCCTCGACAGTTGTATTTGACGATGTTGCCAATACTGCCAAACTCGTCGGAAAGACGATGGCTTGGAAGGACTTTCAAAACTATGAACTCACAGTTGGTAGATACCGGCCTGTCTCTGCGTCAGATGCTGTATCCCGGAGGGATATTGATAAAACACTGGCTCTTCCTTTCAACCTTCCCCTGCCTTTTAGCAGCGGACAGATCAACACTCCTGTCGATGCTCTTGGCCTTACATGGTTCTGTGCCAATTGCGGCACGCAAGGATCCTTCGACTTTGGTTTCCACATCGAGACCAAGTATGGAGTTCCCAAAGATGCCTCGATTTCACTCTCCCCAAACAGTGTTAAGGCCGTCTTGACGCCTAGGATAGCTGTACAGGCTGACATCGGAGGCGATATTGATGATGAGTGGGAAATTGGCAAGATCCCTGTCGGCGGCATTTCAATTCCAGGTGGTATCCTTGACGTAGGTCCCCAGATCACCTTCAGCCTTGGTTACTCGATAGGCCCTCTGCAAGGCTCTGCCGGTATTTCCACGGGAGTCACCGTCAGCATTCCAGATGACTCGGAGCTCGAGATCAGCCTCATCTCACCTGACATCTCGTCCACTGACTGATCGCCGAAACTTGAGATAGAACCGATCACAGTAGATGCTCGATTAGTAGGAGAAGTTCTCGTATATGTGAAAGCTTCAATCGATCTCTCTGCCGAAGCACTTGGTATTGTATCCTTCCCACTCTAGAGCGAATCCACTAACATCTGTCAGGTCAAGGATTCGAAGCCGGCATTAATCTCAAACCCTATGTTGGAGGCGCCCTTATGGCACAAGCCAGTGAGTGTCTCCTCGATATTCAATTCCAAAGCTAACATATGAAGCATCCGGTGAAGTATGTGAAGGTGAAGAGGACCATTACGGTGTGAAAGTTCATCCCAAAGCTGGCGTCGCCCTCAACGCAGACGTGGCCAAGGCGGACGATCCGGAGGATCCTCTGGCAGAGGCAGTTATTGCGGTAAGTTAGATTATGCCCGCAGTAACTTTCCAATTCTGATGGTTTTAGTCCGTCACCGCTTCTCTTCCGACATACTGCGCTGGCTTTGGAGGCGACAGGAATCCTTCGAGCACCCCCAGTCCGTCAAGTAGTGTCCCTACGCTGGCTCCGTCTGCAACATCCAACCCTACTGGATCATCTTCGCTAGTCTCTACTTCAACATCTACACCGTGCTCTTCATCCAATCTTATCCGTCGTGAGCTTTACGCGACGAGGATGTATTAGAATAGATCTTTTCTTCCGTTGTTTTACTTTTCTTTATATTTCATGAACGGTTATGCGTTTTGAATTGTCACATTACGTTTTGCAACCGCTAGTCAATACAGTATATTCAAATATATATATCTGCTCTATTATTATCATCTTCCTTAATTTCCAAAACGTTCGTTTGGTAGGAACGTACGACCTTAGAATATGGTATGCACGAAAATCACGTGATTATTGGAGCTCAACCTCTCCGCAACGATCCTGAATTCCAGATCGCAACAACCACATCACATTGCGTTCTCACCCACATCTTAAGCATGGCCTCGCATCAAGTTGCCATAGCGAAAGCCTCGCTCGCAGCCGGCCTCCTGCGTCCGGACCCAACATCAGTCTCGCGCGACGAAATCACAGCCCTACATAACTATCTCGACCGAGCACTCTCGCATTGCTCACCCGCAAACATCCAGGTTTGACCAATCTGCCGTGTTCCTTCTTACCTGCCGGTGACCGCTATATACTAAATCTGTCTTTTTTCTCCGCCGTCACGAACAGACCTGCAAAAACTGGCTTCTCGGATATGTTGTCCCATCGTCTAACAGGGTCAGCCTCCTTGCGAAATATTTGGTTGCGCTGTCGGGGTCGTTTGGTGAGGAGGACAAAGATGGCGCAAATACGACTACACAGGGGAACTCTCGAGAACGAGGAACAGGACCCTCGGCGAAACGGAGACGCTTGCATATATTGTACCTGGTGAACGATTTGTTCCACCATACGAAGTACCACAGTTCGTCGAGTGCGGCGTTTGTGACTCTTAGCGGGTCCCTGCAGCCGCATATAGTCGAGATCTTGAGTTACGCCGCTTCCTACGATAGAGAGAAGAGCCCGAAGCTTCACCGGCGATTGGCAGAGCTGCTAGATATATGGCAGGAGCATGGGTATTTCAGCGCAGACTATGTAGGAAAGCTTCGCGAAGTGGTTACGAACTCCGCTGTGTCTGGCCCGGTCAGAACGTCAACTACACCTGGCGCCGACACTGGAGAGTCGGAGCGCAAATTCCCCAGAGATACGCCGTTTGTGATGCCGTCGACCCATGGCGACCCGTCGACTCCTTACTACGACCTGCCCGCTGGCAACTTCATCCCGCATATCATCCCGAATTCCACCGTTCCGCTCCGGCCTGACATGGTCAAGCCTCTGCAGTTCTTAGCGGGTCCGGCAGATGAGAAGTTGGTGACAGCGCTCAAGGTCTTTTTCAAAGACGTAGATCGAATCTACGGCCCTGGAGAGCCGGACCGGACAGATGGAGAAGTTGTGGATATTGATGAGCTCGGACAGACAGTAATTCGCGACGTCACGACCGGGGAAATTCTCGAAGGTGAAACGTACTACGGCTGGTCCCGGGCGTTCTGTCAACAAATGAAGAAGAGAAACGCCGGCGGCAGGAGCCCACGACGCACTGAGAGCCGCAGCCGTAGTCCTCCAAAGCGAAGACGGTATAGCGATAGTAGCAACGGCAGCAGACACCGCAGCTCGTCACGAAGCCGAACACCACCTCACCGAGGTAGGCGCTACGACTCTCGCTCTCCGTCTCGCAGCCGCTCATATCGGAGATCGCCCTCACGAGAGAAATCCTACTCACCACCTCCCCCTCCCTCTCAACACCGCCAACCGCAACATCAAGCGCAGCACGCGCCTCCTCCACCCCCTCAGCACAGCTCCTACGGCGCACCTACAGGATACCCACCACAACCCCCGCCAATTCCATTACCAGTTCCGCCAGGCGGGAACGGTTTCCCTCCCCCACCGCCACCTCCAAACTATCAAGGCGCGTGGCCTCCGCCACCCCCACCCATGGGCAACATGGGCAACTTTTCTAACTTTCCCCCGCCGTTCCCGCAGCAAATGCCGCCGCAGATGCCCCCAGGATCATATAACTTTCCTCCTCCCGGTAGACAGGGCTGGCATCCTCCGCCACCTCCGCCACCTCCGCCAGGAGGACGGGGATGGCGATGATCTGCTTTCTTGTTGGATATAATGTAACTAGGGAACGTGTACACTACGAAATAAATAAGTCATTATTGACATACCAAGTGAACAAGCCATCCACAACATAGAAGAATGCAATTAACTCAACAGCTCCCAACAACTGTGATACCCAGTTAAACAACTCATAAACTCGAACCATTCTCAAGTCACTTCACTACTGAAATCCAGCTCAGTTGAAAACAACCGCTTTAGACTAAGCCACCACACTCCTCGCCGTCTCATCGAGCCGTGGTCTAAGAGCTCTTTCCCACTTGAGCAGAAGGGTTAGGGCTTGGGCTCAGGCTCGGCCTCGGCGTCGGCGTCGGACTCATTTCCGCCAAATAGCTAACCTCAGCCTTACTCTTCTCAATCGCCTTTTTCTTATCCTCAATCGCCTTGTCATATGGGATACATCCGCTCTTGAATAGGGATTGCGCGCCATCCTGCTCGTTTTATTAGCTTTAGCATTATCGGGAAAACATCATATCATGGCTTCAATCTTCTTTCTTTTCTTTCTTTTTCTTTCCCGGAAGGATAAGGAGCATATATATGTATATGTATACACGTACCGGCGTCTTCCCACCAGGCGCATCATTTGCACTCGCCGCATTATCCGAGCAGCACATTACGCTCTCGGAGCAGTCGCTGTTGGCGGTGTCAGGGGTCATTGCTTTGCCTGCACGCCGTAGCTCTCTATATTAGCAAAAACCGCACCCCTCAGAAGTAAAAATAGAAACACCAAACGGGGAGTGAATAAAAAAAAAGCATACACTGCAACCCGACCAAACTCGAAACCTTGACACCAGAAAGATAAGGCACGATTTTACCCAATTGCGAGGTCGCGTCGTCCGCAAGCCCGGTAACCGACGTGCAGCATTGGCGCGAGGAGTGCGAGAGCGGGCAAGTTGTTAGGTCGTAGGAGGCGCTTGCGTCGTGGGCGATGAGCGTTGCGAGTATGTGTGTTAAGGAGGAGGCCTTTGTGGATGCGATGCCGTCTTTTTTGGGGCTTGTTGGGGTTGGTTGTGATGAGTAAGGAGGGGTTTGGGAGGGAGTGGATGCTTTGCGTGTTTGGATTATGGGATGTGTCTGGGGACGACGAGGAAAGAGGGATTGCGGATGTCAACGTTAGGGTTGCGAGAGTCGTAAGGAGGAGATAGGTGAGGTGCATCTTGGTGGTGACTACGGTGGTGGTTTCTGTCTGGAATTGGGATTTAATTTCGTTGGGGCTAACCAATGATCATGAATATAGGTGTAGATTTATATAGAAATGAAGGTAGTGCGTTTGGCCAGTTCCCGAGTATATAAGGAATGAATGAAGTGGGTTTAGTAAAGAGAGAACGTCGACAATGCCAAATAGTAGCCAGCGGAGGATAGAACAAGAAGGACGAAAGACACAGAGAGATGGAAAGAAGAGAAAATAAATGCCTGAGGCTGCCTCACACACAGAAGGGATAAATAATGGAGATAGGCATAACAGGGGAAGACAGCCTGGAATGAGCCCCCGGCCACGCTCCTGCCCCTTGTGAGAATGGAATGTAAGTATAGTTAAATAACTATCACATATGTACATAAGAAGGATGAGTTGGCAAAGCCTATGCGAGCCGGATATACCTGACAGCATGAACATACAGCTGCATAGACGCCTATCAAGTAGTTGGATGATTTATCCACCTGGGATATTGTGCAGGAGTACGTGTTAGACGCAAGGCCATGATCACGAGTTGACACGGGTGTGCCTTGCCGGCAACATAGAACGAGGCTGGACACGCAAGGGATATGTTGATGTCATGCATCGACAGAGTGAGGGCGTTTTATTATAGATATCCTCCGGAAAGGATGTGGTTTGTCTCACTGCAAGATTCAAGAGATCAAATCGATAAAATCGCGTCGTAATATACAAAGGTATACATAGTACAAGACATATCGTACAATCATCATTCACACGTATCGTACAGGCATATAATACAGGGGAGATGAAGGGTACACAGACATCAGAATCGATCTCGACATCTGTGCTTTTTTTGAAGCGTATCGGTTGTTACTGAGAAGAAGGGACTCTGGGCTTGGCTCGTCTAACTCAATTATCCGACTATCATATCGTAAGAGAGATGATAGAGAGCTGAGCAAACGTCCAGACAAGCCAAGCCAGTGAGCATGTCATAACTGGACGTCAGGTCAGCTCTCAGAAACAGCACCATTAGTCTGCTCCGGTAGGGTCAAAAGAAGTGTAGTGGTATATAAACGAGGGCATACCGATTGGTGTTAAATGGAAAATAAGGGAAGGGCAAGGCGGGAAAGATAAAAGTTGGAAGGCATGGAAGGGCAAGGCATGAAAGCCTGAATCATTGTCTCTTGGTGTCGCTCCGCTCGCTATCATAAGAATGAAACACTGAATTGAAAATGGCATGACAGTCACGACCTTGGCCGATCAATCGACTCCGAAGCGTGCAACATCGCTTCCATACCTCTAATTAAATGAATTGATACTCCGCCCTGAAACATAATATAGCAGACTCGTCAACTGCGTTGATGCCGACGTGTGTCTAGCAGCTACCAGGCTGCGTTGCGGACTATTGTACGGGCGGCCCGGCGGTGAGAGCATTGGGGTCGTCGTCGCTGTTTTGGCGAATCTTCGGCGGGACGTAACCAGCTGCTTGACTTGCGAGGACGCCGCTGGTTGAGCGGCCGCTCTGGCCGCTGCCGTTGCTAGCTCTGCTGCTGCGACTGCTTGTGTCTGCGAAACCAGCCATGCAACGTTGCGTGTACTCGAGCATGATGCGGCTATAGTCTTCGACGGACACCCCGTGGTGGCGGTCTATAGATCTATCCGCCTGTAGGATGTTGCCTGGAGGGCGACCGGTATCTCCACCTGCAGCGGACATGGAGTTGGAGTTTGCGGAGGGAGACATTAGGTCGTGACCGAGAAAGTCTGCAGGCTCAAGGTCAGTTGCATTCATAATCAGCCTTTTCTGGTATGCACTGGACGTGGATAACCACGCAGTGTGTTGTGTTGCCGTCATTTCTCTGCCGGGTGTCCTAGTGTGATTGAGACAACCGTTGAGATCGAAGGAATGAGGACTCCCATTCTACGCGTGGCCTCGATCTGTCTCTTAGAAGGCCGGGTAAGGGAGCGACGCTTTTTGGTGGGGAAGGGGGTATCCAGTATGACGGCATGATTTGCACGCGCTCACCTTGAAGCTTAGGAAGTCAAGAGGTAGTAACTGAGTGTCAGTTCGCATGAAAGGGTTCCGAGGACATAAAAGTAGACGAAGTCGGAACGAGATTCAGCGGAGACTTTATCTATCGACTAAATGTTCAGACCGATATGATTTCACAGCCCTAGTGGCAGCAAAGGCGGAGTTAATACAGCAGTAAACCGTCGTACAACGTTGTAAAAAGACTTTGAAAACGGGCTAGCAATCGACTGGATCCAGCCACATGGCGATCAGAGGACGGTTAACTCTGGGATTCGCCATCGCAAATGCGCAAAGTGCACGATGACATCAGAGTTCCTGGGGCGTCCCTTACGGGGGTGCGCTAGCCGGAAAGCCCCCAGCCCCCAGCGGTCGGAGTACAGGAGCGAGGAAGGCGACTGGAGCGGTTGAGCAAAGCTCTCGCAGCGATGGACCGACAGTTCGTTTGACCCACTCTGGTTTCATGCAGCGGAGCCGAAATGAGGTCACTGTACGTCTGGCCGGGTGGACACTGGACACTGGACTCTCTGTATAAGAACGAGCTGATGCAAGACAAACAATTTCTGATTCGAGGATCCAGCACAGGGCCGGAGTTGCACAACTTGCAGATTAACTGAGAAAATCTTTTCATTTAATCTGACAGGCTGGAGGCCGCGAGCGTCCTGAGCATCTGGCCAACTGACCATGGACGAGAGCTTGAAGGAACAAGTCCACTTTCACGTCAGACTAGCCAAAGAAAGAGAGGAAAAGGGTTCCGAAGAGGAGAATGACATAGCAAATCACGTAGACGAGATTAGGAGTTGCAGTTTCGGCGCCCAAAGTTTGAAGCCAGGTATGGGCCAGGAAATGGCGGAAGATTCTTGGCGTTTAGTGATCGCCAGCTGCAGAAGACAAGATAACAATGCTGGAGAAGCTGTCCGGGGAGGTCTAGATGAGGGCAAATGATATTCCAGGCTTTAGTCCCCAAAACGTTTCTGTAATGAGGATTGATTGACATGCGCGGACGTTGACCGGAGTCGCAGACGCAGTACTCCGTACAAGAGGAGTGTCTCTCCCAAACTGACTCGGGCGTGAGGCTGCTTCCCAGCCAATGACGTCAGCCCGCCGACGCCTTCTTTGCTCCTGAGGGTACAACGTACTTCCTACACCCGGTCCTTCAGCTAGCCTCACTAGTACATGGAGGTTCGTGGACAGTTTTCGAAGAGCTGAGTAATTGCTATCAATCCGCCAACCCCTCTTTGTGACCTTTTCCCCGTGGCAGCTACCACGGGGATGATAACCAAGCACCAGATCTCCTCGCTCAACCAAAGGATGGACCCGAGATATGTCATTGCTAGATCGCATGAAGTCATGGCCTGGACCCTTTCTGCCAGGGGAAGCAATTCTCCTCGAGACTTGTTCGGTAGCCCTACCTAATCTGATCCATGAGAAGACCAAAGAAGACGTCAAAGGGGTCTTCGGCGCTGCTCCTGTTTTCCTCCGTATGTGGAGGAGTGGGTCAGCCGCTGCATGAGCTCTCGATACATAATTGAAGCAATGTTAGAGTGGGCTGTCTATGGGTTCCTTGGACCAGTAAACTCTACAGTTAAACGACAGGGAGCGACTTGACCGAGCTGCTGCTAATGTTTCTATACTATCAGTCACGCTTCGTATTACCGTGCTTCTGCCTCTCAGTACTACGTCGTAAACAAAGCCAAGAATTTCATATTGCTTCGACACAGCTCCCTCTATACAGGGGACGTTCTTCTATCTATCGGTCGAATTGGCAAAGTTAATGCTCTATAACACGCCAATATAGTCCATACGCGGGAAATTGTCATGTGAAAAGATCCAACAACTGTCTGCCCATGTGGAGGATGTTCGTCATGCCTCGTTCCCCTGCTCTCGCGTCTCGACTATTATAGTAGTCGTCGTAACCATCCAAACTGATGTCACCGGCTGCTCTAGGATCTCACGAGAGCCGCTGGAGGGGTCCAACATCAGATAGCCGATCAATGACTTCCGTATCCGGCTACCTACTCATTCCCTGGGCCTAGCTGTGGAGAGACATCATTCCAAATAGTTCATTTACCGTTGCTCAAGGTTCCTCTATGCGCATGAAATATTACGAGACTACGTGGTACAATGTTGGCCGCCTGTTTGTGACGAAAACAAACTACGGATACCCACGCGTTGTTGCGTGGGCAACGATACATATAGGGGAGGAGCGAACGTCATTTTACAGCAAGAGACCATCTAGATTTCCAATTCTGATACCTATCCCGAAGCGTTGTTTCACTGCATTTAATGCTACTACTAGCGCTACTGCTAGCTAGTGGCTGTCTTGACTGACAGGCGCGTTCTCACTCAGCTAGCCTCTCAGGAGGCCTTGGATATGGGGAGTGACGTCTGGGATCGACACCTCATCCTAGCGGAGTCTGGGCAGAACGTTTTCCCTCTCGGACTCTGTCCCCAACTCTCGCAGTACTCTTCAATGTCGTTCGAGTTACTTGCGACTCGAAAAGGGTCGGTCAATGCCCACAATGTTCAACGTTCCTGTCATCAAGAGCCTTGCACTTCAGCCCTACCTATCTCCTCGCTCACCCTGTTTCGAGTTCTCAACTCTCTATGGAGACAGATCACAGAGGCCTCGTCGTACCTACTCTATAAGTACGGACTATGTTCTTTCTATTGAAGGCGTGACCCTTTCCTGACAGAACGTAGGGTTCGTCGTTTCTTCTTTCCTCTCTTGCTTCTGTTCCTCGAAATCTGTTTCCAGTCTCCTAAAAACTCGTTAGTTGAGTTTGCAGCAGCTCTCAACAACTACCATTCAAAAGATTATATCGCCTGAGCACTAGTATGGATGGCACGTTCTGTCACCTCTGCTTTTGTAGCCCTAATTTAATGATAAGCTTCGCTGGAGCAACGGCCTGTTACCCAAGCAAGTATCTACCGTTTCTATGACAATACTAGGTTGTTTTGGGCTAATCTAGTTTGGATTAAATCACAGGCTGCTTGGAATGGACAGGTTAACCTATCGATACCATCTCCAGATTCATCCAACTTCCGCATCGGCTAAGGCTTACGCTCTCACGAGATCGATCAGTGCCGGCTGAGCTGCTGCTTCCAATACATTTTCCTAAGTACCTCTTTCCATAATGTTTCGCAATCAGAAGCCTACCAAATGTCTCGCAAGTTAAGTGCTACACCACTTACCTATGTCCGGCCGAGCATGACCCTTAATACGCACTACTCTCGAGCTTAGCGAAAGTGCCTGGGAAGCGGTGGCGACAACTGTACACCTCGATATACAACATACGGCGCCGCGCAGTCCATGAGCGTGCAGCGGTGGCTGTTTATCTACGATACCCTGACGAGCTAACTTGGCTCATGACGAGAACCAACTAGGTAAGCCCTGGAATGTACCTTGACCCTTTTCCTTCTACAAGCGAAGCTTCTCCATGAGTCTAGGGGTACAGAGTATTTACTAAATGGACTGGGTTTACGCCGCAAGATTAGAAGCTATTGTGGTATCAAAAAGGCTCGACTCGAACCCGTACGATTGAGACTATATTAACCTAGGGCACTCCGTCAAAAAGATAACAGCGACATTTTGAAGCCAATCTACCTACAGACATGTAGATATTACTTTGTCCCAAGATTAAGCTATTATTTTCTCCGTACCACGGGTAGTAGATCAAACTCAGATGAACCTGAAGAATGAGGCTGGTGATTCACCGAGCCCTAGAGGCGTGATGTAATCCGGTTCGCCATGCCACCAGCCAAGTGGCGACAGCAGGAAGGAACCCCCAACTGAGATATCCCAAGTCCAGCGAGTGACAATACACTCGAGATTCTGGTCAATATTTGTCATATTTTATTCTCTTGGCTCCTATATATTACTGGTTAGGGAATCCTCGCCTTCAACCCCTAACTAACAAAAGAAAAACCAAATATCTAGTTTGACGGGGTGGACCGAACGTCATATACCATCATAATCCGTTGAAAACATTCGTTCCAGGTGTGGTAGTCACGCAGTCGGACCCTAATTCAGACGCACCATGCTATGATACACTCATACGCCGGCCAGCCCCTGTTTCGCTCTTTTCGCCTCCGGCTTTCGAACTGGGAATCTTGCCATCCCCCGTCACTGATGATATCCCTCATCTCACCTCTCTCTCTCTCATTCACCGACTCGGTAACTCAATTCCCAAGCTGCTTCGTCCATGGTTCTTCATCCTCCATCTCCCCATCAACTTACATCGTATCCATGATTGAGTGAGGACTAATGCGCGTTGGCAATGGCAATGGGGTGGAGATGAGTCCCGAACCCTACATGCCACGCAACCAGATTTCTTGTCTCCCCATTCAGCGGCGATTGGCTCGCCTGCATTGCCCGACGTGATATGACATGGGGCACGACGCTTGAGGTCACTCACTTCCATATCCACTTTCATACTTCGCCTTTGCTCCTCCAAGCGGAGGGGGGTGCAGACAGCTAGTAATATGCCCAATTTCCCCGAATTCAAAATCCGCACTTGCATACGTGTGTCTCTTCCGTATTAGTTTCGCCCCGCAGGTTATTTTGCAGTGCAGGCGCGAAATTCGAAACGGTCCAGACCAAGAGATCAACATCCGTCTTCCAAGAATAAGAAGGAAAAAATAAAATAAAAGGAGGGTGGGGGGGGATGATACATAAATTTCCGAGCTGGGGTTTCCGTTTCACGGATTGTACCGTGAGATTGCGTCTTCTGACGTACTGCCGAGCCTCGAACGGGAATTCAGCGCGGGCTTCATATGGCCAGGGTGCTTAGGGTTGTAGTCGTACGCGGACGAAAATGAAAATTCGGGATGTAGTCATGTATGGAGGGATGGGACGTCATCGGAGGTGGTCGTTGCTTGTTCTGTCTTATCTTGCCTTGTTCTAGGTTGGTCATGAGCTCGTGTGAGGTCCGGGGTCTGTGAGACCGGCCCTCCCCTGATGGCGAGAGATTCCATGCACCCTTGTTTCACAGGTGTGGTGGACCTATGCAACTGGATGACAGTCACGTCATGCGCTTGAACGGGGGGCGCATTTGTGCTTCCGCTATATCTGCTCTCTCCCACTCCCGCGGGAATTATTCCAGTCAATCGCCTCGTACTTCTGAATCCTCGATGCGGAAACTGGATGGTAGTAGATATTGTGCCCTGGACCGCCCCCCTCAAGGCCATTGATTAATCAGTGGCTGGATACGTTGTGCGTCCAAAAGGAAAACGAAGCCGGGGGTTTAATTCAGGTCGGTTATGGTTTCCATGCGGTTCAGGGCTCACGCCACCATTGGCGTACTAGATAGGTGTCTCATGCAATCGCGGACGCTGGCTGACCTGGGCATAACGGGCTCAAATGGAAAATAGAGACGGTAGATTCGAGATCTAGACATGAATAGGATAAAGGTAGATACAGATACAGACGCCACAACTCAGAGAATCATATACTATAGTCATTGCTCACTCATCACACGTAACCTGCGGGTGGAAGTTAGCTAACCAACTCCTTTCCCAAATATGCGGTTGAAAGAGGGAACCTGGGCAAAGCCAGAATTGTGGCAAGCAGGTGTACGTACCTTTCCTAGCTCCCTGGAAGAAGAACCTGACGATGAACACCTGCAGACCAGCCATAGAGACCATCATCAATCCCTCGATCACGCTGAAATTCCAGATCCGGCGCTCGGTGCTGCGCACTGTGCTGAAGTTGCGGTTCTCGCGAGTGCGGAAGTACTTCTGGTTGCGGGAGATGGTGGAGAGTTGCGCGGAGAGCTTGAAGATGGATTCTTCGATCGCCGAGGCTTGTTCAGGGTTGGCGCCCTGGCGCGAAGGGAGTTCGGCGCGCTGCTCGTTCTCAAGCTGTTGACGGGAATCGAATTAGCTATGTTATGATGTTGTGGTACACAGGAGCGCAAAGGGGTGATGAGCTGGGATGGCCGGCGTACCGCGATCTCGAAATCAACCATCTTCTCAGCAAATGTGGACATTTCGTTATTGAAGCAGAAGCGGTACTCGCCGATGCTCTGGGCTGTGAAGACAAAGTCGCCCTGGCGCTCCTTGGTACCATCGAGGACTGGCTTCTCGCCGGGTCCGACAACGGCGTAGTCCACATCGAAAGAACCGCCAGATTGCACCTGTCAGAGAATAATAATTAGATCCTCGCCGAAGTATTCGATGCAAAGAATTTGATAGACCGACAGCAAAGTAGAAGGCAACTTTGGTGTTCCGCTGTTCCACAAATTTGTAGAAGCAAGCTTTCTCGTTGGCCTCAAGTCGGTAGGTCAGGGCGGTTGCTGTGACGGAGGACACCAGGCAGGCGAGGAGGCCCAAAACCAAAACTGTGAATCGCATATTGGACGGATTGAGAGCTGAGCTCAATGTTGTTCTTGCGGGCTGATTGAGACGCGATTCGGGGATGTGAAGTTCTGGCCAGCTGTGTTGTTGCGCTGTTTGATTTGTTTGCAACATCCGCAAGAACATTATTGGTCGCCACTGTAACGTCCCAAAATGCGAGTGGATTAGTTACGAGGTACAGATACCATGGTTTGATTACTCCGTATGATACTCTTATCTCTGATGCATGGCTTAGGAATTGTTAATTGTTATTGACATTGTATCATGCGGAACCTGTATCGCCAGAATTGTCCCTCTTGGAGCACCGACTTCGTAATCATATCATAACCAGCGTCTACAGCAATAATGGCAGAATGGGAACATCAACGTATCAAGGCCGACTCAAAGACCACGAACCAGAGGCATGGCCGTACAGTCGTAAACTATATGGGGTGTATCATAATGCCCCACTCTTATCTGATGAAGAAGGACTGGCTGGTGTTCCAAAAGCTCCTGCTCTTACTATTCGGATGGTCTAGCCCGAGCAGATCATCAGAATCACCGATTATATCTGAGAGAATATCATCTATTGTACTTGTCAGTCATGCCGGCTACTATGTGCATGTGATGCATATCTCACCATCTTCAAGATAACGTGGGTTTGAGGGATTTAGTCGCTGAACAACAGCAAATTTGATCTTTTCGAATCGCTTTCCCTTCAGACCGGTTCGCTTCGATAGCCGTTCCTTGGTCTGTTTGAAAATCTCTCCCTTTGGAAGTGTTAGGATGGCGGATTGATATGGTTGGTTTTCAAACTTACTGGTTTCATCACAAACTTGAAAGGCACACCGTGCGTCCTCGAGGCTTCCTTGTCGAAGTTGAACGCATTTACCGTTCGATCGCCAGTCTCCAGGTTTGACTCTTCCTCAGGAACCTTCTCCGCGTACATCGTGACATAGTCGTGGTAAGTGCTAGTGATCTTGGAGTCCGGCTGCAAATCCCTGGATATCCTGTGGTTGTGTGCTTCGTAGACTCGTACGCTACGAATTGATTCATCGTCTATGTTAGCCTTTTTCTGTAATCCGGCCAAGACGTCCGAAATTGTCCCTTCCCGGGGCACAAGGACTTCAACAGCTTGCTAATATACTAGTTAATAGTGAACGGTTATGCTAGCAGTTCTGCTTGACTTACCTCTTTAGATATACCCTCGGGAAGCCACGTCACTGATAGGGTAACTTTTGATTCGAAGTCACTCAGACTTGTCTCCAAGACTTCATAGTACAGAGCGTCTTGGCGATGGGTGTTAATTGTGTAGCCACCCATCTGTCCGAAGAGTATGTTCTGGAGAGTCTGTGCGTTTTGATTGGGGTTCCTTTTGATGAAAGGTTTCGGCTTCCCGGTGCTGGCAACAACTGGAGCAAAACGAAGATGTGTGTAATCCACGTTTAAGGCCTCGCCAACCTTTTTAGAGAACTGGTCATATGACATCTTCCGGCTGAGAACCAAGGAAACTTCATCACCATCATTCACTTTAAAGGGGGCAAAGGTGACTGTTATCCGGTTGAGGAGATAGTCGTAGTAGAGTTTCGCATCCGTGTATAGTGCCGTGGGAGGTAATTCGGACTCTTTGATGGATTTTTGGAAAGTAATAATGTCACCATCTTGTATCTCCGATTGCTGGAACGTCTGCTTCGGCTTCATGAGTTCGATCATATTGTGTTTGATCTCTTCATAAAGAATAAACTCTGTCCCGGCGGGCCAGTTCATTGTCTCCAGGATTGTGGGCGCAAGGTCGGCGACCTTCTGCGTCTTTCGAACGTATACTGCGCGGACGCCAGACAGAGTTTGCTTCTGCACGTCGAAATGTTTCAAAAAGACCAGCACCGAGCCAGTACCATCCGGCCAAGAAACTGTACCATCAGGAGGGACTTGGCCGATCTCCAGCCAGACTCTGAACGGATTGCCCTTAGTGCCATATCTGCTATATGCTTCCTCGACAGTCATGTCTGAATCTTTGATTACTTGGTCCGGACGCATTGTCTTGTTTTGACGATTTACCATGACCCAGAAGCGGAATTGATGAGGGTTAATATTCCGCTCCTCGGCTATCTTCTCAGCGAATTCACCCACCTTGGTTGTCTTGAGGATTCGATACTGTTTGGGAAGCGCTGTCTCAGCAGTCGACTGGTCAAAGCTCGTCAGGTCGAATCCGTTGTGGTTTTTGAAAGTCTCTTCGGACAAAACCCCAACATTTAGGTACAGGTGCGCCTCTTCCTTTTCCTTTTTCTTGCGTGCCCATTCTACACGCTCTTCTACCAATCGCTTCTCTACAAAGAAGATAATGGTTAACGCTAGCAAATGACATATGCAGGGAGAAGAGTGTAGACATACCGATGTGGGAAGGAACATCTTCGGTGGTTATAGGAAGGAGAACTTCATCAGACCTAGATTTGCGGATGTAGACCAACATGTAGGCATTTGTCGATCGCTTGGTGGAGAGCCCCCGAGTATACGGCTGCCTCACCCCAGCCATGCCATTCGGCAGTTCATACTCACCACCGTAGTTTTCTTCAAGCACTTCTTTATCTGTCGCCCTTGTTACACGGTCATCATCGAAGCGATACCAAAATCCGTCTTTTGTTGGTTTCAGGAAAGCAAAGTAGTGACCAGCGTTCAAGTCGCCGCTGTGTACTAGCACACCATGTAACTGATAGACCCAAGATTCGGACTTATCGGCATCCTTTGAGAGGTACGGGGAAGCATCAAACTCCATGGGGAAGGCGTGTCGATCGTTGATTTTCATCATAGCATCGCGATGGATATCATACTCGAACCGTTTCAAATGAAGGTGCAACACTGGAGGGAAACTCTCGAAGATCTCTCCCTTCTTGGCGTCTTGTAGACCGTACGGCTGGCCTGCGTCGTACTTGTTCTCGCCTTCAAGAGTCTCCACCTGGATATAGTCCCTGAAACTATCATCAAGCGTCTTGTTGCCTCGCACGTTGAGCTGAATATCCCAGAAATCTTCCACACGCGATGATTCGTAATCCACGTTAATGCATGATATATAGGTCTTCGTTTTGCCGACAAACAAGTCCGGAAGTGCCTTCTCTGCAAGTGTGCCCTTCATCTTCTCTTCTAGCCTCTCCATTAGCTTCCGCGACAGCTCCTGAACATCTTGTTGCTCAAAAATCTGCCGTGACTCCCAACCAAACGATGCCGTAAGTTCAGTGGTCGAAACAGAAAGGTCGCTCGTCTGGAGGTTATTGAACAGTCGTTGTAGGGTCCAAGCACTGTTATCTCGCGAGGCCTCAGCTTCTGTTGGGATCTGATAGACAGCCTTCCGGAACGCATTTGTGAAGTATAATGACTGCAATAAAGAGTTAAGATAACATGTCGCTCCCTGGTTCTTCAGTCCGACCATGCCGGTCTCCTTTTTAGAATCATAACTACATGCTGTCAGTATTACTACCAAGAGAACCCACGAGGATGCATACTTCTGAAAGCTGTGCCATAAGACACCTGTTGGGTCTTTGACAACACGAACATATGCAGTGACATTGGCCTCGTCATTCTGTACCAGAGGAACCCCGCGGTTTTCCCACGGCATACTGAAGAGTCTGCGCAATTCACAGAATCGGGTAAAGCCCCAATCACCTTCGTCCGCATTGAAGCGATGGGTAGCGACTACTTTTGGTGAGCAAGGCTGAAAATACGTAGATACGAGGGCAGACCTACCATGGGAAATGTGAATAGTGGGGTCGTTGACGTTCCAGAGTACCAGCGCAAACTGCACACATGCGTACCAATTCTCCGGCGGCTCATTTTCCCAAGCGTGCTCCAAGTAGAATGAAGCGTGTTCGACGTGATTTCCGTACGGAAAGAAGAGTATCCGCCTGACGAGAGTTGTTAAAACGAGCTGTTCGGACAGCCATGCGCGCCGCATCACTCACCATGGGAAATTGCCGCACTTGAAAGCAGGCCCATGCTCCTTCTTTTTGAGCTTCCGCCAGTCCTGAATATGCCATGTATGCCAAGTTTCTTCTATAGTTTCCAAATCAGGGTCTTTAGGGAGGACGCGGGCCATCGTTGCCGGATCTGTAGCGCATACACCGTTTAGAATGCATCTCCAAGAAAAAAGACAATTGAGTGTAATGAGAGACAGTCTTCAGGACATAGGTAACGTCGAAGCCGTCCTAAGATCTCTCCTCCGCGGGAATCGCTTGCTTCACAGGTGCAAAGGGCCGGTGGCGAAATGATGCGGGTTATGGCAAGGGTCTTACAGTCATCAGCTGGGGGTTCTGTCTCCGGCTCCTCCGAGCCAGACTGGGAGACAACGACGTCGTCGGTTCTGTCATTGTGGTACTGTTCGTATTCATCAACCAGCATTTCATTATCTGTAGGCTGGCAGGTCGAGAAAAGAGAGAGATTAGCAAGCGTTTCTGAGATTGGGCACAACGTCATAGGTGATTCATTCTTGTAGGGCAGCAGAAGAATCCCCGAGCAAAAAAAACTCACGGTGTCCATGAAGAAAGAAAAATGCGCTCAAGCACCGCGTAGCGAAAGTGCTCTCTCGCAATGTAGGTGGGGAAGGGCAGAACCCAAAGATATGAGAAAGCTCTATATAATCCACAAATCGCAGAGAGTGGGCGAAGAGGGAAGGAAAGGTGTATGTTGATTGAAGATTACAGGCAGTGAGGGTATCGGAAGAGCCTGGGTTCCTAACAGGTTCCAGTTTCAAAGGAGTTGAAGCCTGTGGCGGAGTCTGCGAGGCCCAATAATAACGGCGGACTTGCGGGACACAACAGTGCTCCAGATTATTAAGGCACTGCACAACTTCTGCGAGGAACAGCTCAAGGGTCAAGCAGTGAGGTCTCTCGAGTCGTCCTAAGCTATATATATATATGCTTGGTGACTTCTTTTCTACTGTATAATCGAATCCTGCCCACCTATGATGTATATTCACCTAGGGTGCGAGTCTACTCTCAAGGAGTAAGCAGGGTCTGACGACATTTCTCAGCGCCGAGATTTCTCTTATCGCGTGGGCAACCCAAATACTATCGCGCCCTGATACTTCCATGCTGGCAAGGGATCTACTTTCCTTCCCTCGTTTTCAATTTGAAGGCCTGGACTTTATAATATAGCCGTTTGCACGGTCAAAAAAGATGAAATGCAAAGACGCGATCAGTGATATCATCTTGGTTTTGCTGCTCCACTCAAATTTTCGAACAACACAGACCGACGATCAGAAGCTACGAGTTTCCAATAGCCCCGTAAGACAAGCATATGGACTTCTCAGAGCAATCAGAATGTACTTGAAAAAGCGAAAGACTGTAGACACAGTCATCCCATGTCGCTATCATTACGATTTGATGCTGGATGCAGATATAGTCTCCACAAATGTTTCCTTGAGATGACTTTTGAAGAGAACGAATCTCCAATCGACGACGGAGTGTGCCCTGCCTCCTTCAACTCGAAATTAGGACTCAGAATTCCAAATTCCAAACGACAAACAGAAGTACGTAAAACAAAGGCCTTTTCTCCGCATTTCGCCAGTTACACAGGCGATCTCGACCCTCGATTTACCCCGGTCTCTATACTTTAGAGGCTGCATTGGTCACATGCCAGGCGCAATCGGAGCTTCTCACCGCCCGGTGAACATTTCCATGAAAGTGAGAGCCCACCCGCATCCAGTTCCCAAGCTTGCAGCAAACTTGGCTAGCTGTCAATCCCTTGAGAATTGTCTGTGAGTCATGAGGGAGACTTTCATCTCAGGTCCAGCTTCTTTCTTTGCTCCTCGATATTTTACCCCTCCAGGAGAACCATCAACGAATCCATCCATGAAGCGCCCTTGAAACAATCTAAGTGGACGAGATGTTGCGGAGTCATCCAGCTCGATGCTGGCGCACCTTCCAGCGGCATCCCCTCTCGACACGAACGCTCTATACGAGTACCGAGGCCTACTCACATAATCCTCCACCATGGAGACCCGTATCCGCTCTTGATGAGTATGGACTTAGCATCGCTGAGGTGATCTTCAGCTAATACATTACGTCTAGATATGTCGAGCGCCAGATTCGGCCGATCAGTTTGCGGCAACTTACCTTCTTCGGACGGACCTTGACCGAATCGAGACTGCTAAGCTCCGCCAATTATGTGCGCACTGAGCTGCCGACTAGGTACGCCTCAGCGATTTGCACCGCCGCCAGCTCTTTGCTTACTTGGTGGTTCTTTACAGGTTAGCGCACCGTCTACGGGAAATACAGAAGCTACCATACGTTGTGGTGGCTAATCCTCATTTCTCTCTCGTATACGAGCTCTATTATAAAGCGTTTGAACGGTTTCGCACAGTCCCGGAGATACGGAACCTGGATGACAATGATAAGTTCTGTGAGATCCTACGCAAAACGCTCCAAGAGCACCTTGTTGTCATACCAAGATTAGCCATGGGCGTGCTGGAATGCCGCAACCTCCTACCACCGGAGACTATGGACCATTTCATGAATACTCTGCTCAGAGCGGTAAGGTACCTGCACCCTCTGGAGAAATTATCACTGACCAAACATCTTAAATATAGAGAATTTCCCGTCGAGTCATTGCAGAACAACACCTAGCACTCACAGAAACCTTTAATTCTCCGTGGCACTATCCCGGATCGCAGGATCGAACAGATTTAAATGCGGACTTCGTTGGCGAAGTATTCCTCAAATGCAACGCCAAAGAGGTCGTCGAGCGCTGCGGCAAGCTTGTGCAAGACATGATCCGACAGAGCACCGGGTCAGATAAGATTCCAGAAATATCAGTCCAGGGACATCTAAATGCTACATTTCCCTATATGCTCAGCCATCTGGAATATATCATCGGCGAACTTCTGCGCAACTCAATCCAGGCTGTTAGCGAGAAATACGAAGAATTGGACGAGACGCCACCCCCGATTGAAGTTCTCATCTGCGAAGCACCTCAGCATGTGATCATGCGTGTTTCCGATCAGGGAGGGGGTATTCCCCGTGAAATACTGCCCTACTTGTGGTCCTTCAACAAGGGTCCCCACAGCAAGCTACGGCTTGAGAACCTAGGGCAGGTTCCCGCAATGGCAGCCACCTTGCAAGAGCTATCGGTGTCAAAAGAGACGAAACATGCGGACAAGGAGACTTTCCGTGAAAGTTCCCTAGACACCCTTACTTCGCGATTCCCAGATCTGAGACTGGGGATAGGGCTTCCAATGAGCAGAGTCTACGCCGAGTACTGGGCAGGCAGCCTAGAACTACACAGTCTCGAAGGCTACGGCGTGGACGCATTCCTTCAAATCTCAAAACTCGGCAACAAGAATGAGCAGGTCACGACTAGAGCGGCAATTGACGCCGTATGAACCACCTTTTGACTTTCAAACCATCTCATCCCGAAAGTCTTTTTGGGTCTAAACCAGGGGGACATTTCAAACCTTCTCGAGAATAACCCGCACCAGAACTGGCAGCATGCTTTTTTTGTACGACTCTGTTACTTTGCTGCCTAAGCCCTACCAGATTTGAGCGGAATGACGTCAACCAAATTATGGCCTTTTGGCGAGGCCCGCGCTCTTCGTGCGATCATGCCTCCATTTATACAAGCAAACGCCCCTGTCTCTGGTGACGTCGTCCGATCTCGTACCTTCAGAAATGAAACGCCTTAACTCCGACCACGACGATAATGTTCCCCTCTACATCTTCGTCCTCCTATTTACAATCCTCTTCCTAAGCTTTCTGGGAACATATTCAGATACCAGCCAACGTACAACCACAGCAGCGCAGTCTTCAGCAGATCGCCGATCATAGCGTCGCGTAACAACCAAAATGGCTGGAACAGCGTCTATGCTTTGCTTAATCCTCGTTACTATCTTCAGTGCGTAATCCGGACTGTGACTTCAGAAACAGACACCTACTTACATTTGGCAATTTAGTTCCGCCGCTAGGCGTTTTTCTCATCTCAGGCTGCAGTGTCGACTTCCTCATCAATATTCTCTTGACAATCTTAGGGTCCGTTTAGCCTGAACCTCTATCCTTTGCACCATACCCCTAAGTCAGTGGAGCTAACGACTTCAGCTATCTTCCCGGCCATATTCATGCATTTTACTTAGAATATGTGTACTACAAGAATCAACAAGCCATGGTCGCCGAACCCGCGCCTGGTGTATACTCAGACCGAATTCAACGCGGGGGACAGCGGCGGCAGACTTACGGCACGATCCCTTGAATGGATTCCAAAGAAACATGCATAGCGTTAGATTTCTGGTGCTCAATTGCTATCACAAATTGGTCCTGAACCCCAGCATTTATCAAGAATGGTGTGGTGTTAGCTATATTTCGAGGTGAATTGGATGAGATAAACCTAAGATTGAAATGATCTGCTTCATCCAAACGTGGTCAAGTAATAATGCATCGATGCCATTATCATTCAGTAAATCTTTCTAAGCTTAAAACACCTAGATACTCCGCTAAACAGAGGCCGCTCGTCCCCCTTCCGCCTCGCCCTTAGGCTTCAACCCCTTCAACGCTGGTAAATCAAACGCCTTACTCGCGGCATTCTTCCCACCTGTCCTAGGAACAGCCCCAGACCCAGGCGCCCACCATAACGCCCCAACCCACGGCTGCACATTCCACCCAACTGACAGCGTCACATTCGATCGCTCCGCCATCCTCCCCGTGATGTCACTAATCTGATACTTGCTCTTCTGGTCGCGGAGACGAAGGACTCCCGGCGCCGCCGCCGCAGCAGCCCCCCTCTTACTCGGAGTAGAACTCTTTTTCTTATTCTTGTTCTTGTTTGCGGCGGACGTGCTGCGCTTGGAGCCCGTGGAGGCCTTGGCGGGGAAGAACCGCTCACGCAGGTTCGCGAATGAGTACGGGGATTCGGGGGCTTCGATGATGGTGTCCCAGATTATGGATTGGGTTGCCGGGGCAGTGGTGGATGCGCCGTTGTCGGTGGAGGAGTAGGTCGCGTAGACGTAGACGAAGAGTTGCTTTGTGTTCCAGTTGAAGAGCGGGGAGAGGTCTGGATGCGATCTAGTTAGCTGTATTCCTTCGGGGGTTAAGTAGAGTCGTCGGTGCATACCAGCATCCAAATCGAACTTCAGCTGCGCATATTCTTCTTTCTTGGTGGAGTAGTAGTGCGGTCGGCCCTTGATCCTGTACAGTCATCGGGTTAGCGCACGCCATGTCCAAATTGTCGCCCAATAATACAAGAAGATGGTATAGAATAAATCCAGAGGGAGACATACACTTTCGCATCCTTCAACTGCACTTTCGCCGATACAGAGTCCGTCGGATACAAGAGCACCGAAAGCGCGGCAATCCCGGCGACGAACAGGGCGACTGTGGTGAAGAAGCCGAAGACCGCTTGGGCGCGGTTGAGTGTTGAGTACATCGCGAGCTACGCTTGGTAGCTAAAGGGTTGGTAAAGGATGTGTTTGTTGACACCAATCGATGATCGGAGGTAACAATACTGTAATGATGAAGCCAGATCGCTGGACGTTTTTCGGAGGAGTGATTGAGCCAAGATTGGGGAAGCTTATCGATAAGCCTAGCTCTCAGAACAAAAGGCTATCTATGGTCGCCCTTGAGCACTCAGTTTCTTTTAGATTGTATATCTCTCCTTCAATGTAGACTGCCCTTGTGTAAATATATGTAATTGCATATTAGGCCCTTGACTCCTTCGGATTGTCCATCTGTTACCTTATCATTGTATACTTCGCTCTCTCTCCACCGATTCTTAGTCAACCCCACTAGCCCAACGCTACGACCTATGGGGGATTGAGCGCCCTAGTAGCGGCAATTCATATCTCAAACAGAAGATTGACGCGTCCTTGACTGTTGCTTTGCTGCGGGGATGTACCGCCGCGACGATTCCAGTGTCCGATTTCCAGCGCTGTGTCGAGTCCGACTTTGATGCTGGCGCCAAGGCAATATAATTTCCGACGCCTCCCCTCCCCTTCCAATACAGCGCGACGTCTCTAAGCTACCAAATTAGCTGATCGATCCTGACGGCTATATTATCCTTGCATATTGTGGCCCTTTATGAGGAAGCAAAAGAGTCAAGGTTTAATAGAGTGAGCAGGGCTCTATCCAATCTGCTGCCTGATGTTGTACGCGTCGACACTACAACGAGCTATCGGAATATTTATGGGCACCTGGGGGAGAACTTTAACCATAACGGCTTTTCTCAGCGTTCTATATTGTACGGGTATCTTCATCAAGGCTTCTTTGGCAGAGTGGGTACGCATAGAGATGCTTCAGGCAAGCATATAGATGCGACCGCTACCACCCCAATTACCAGGAATGGGGGGAGTGGGCTCATGAAGCTATACGTCCGGCAGTCTCACCCTGTGATTGAAGGCGACATATATGTCCTTTTTTTTCTCTCCCTCTGCGGCAGCAGGTTCAAATTTCGATCACAAATTACAGTCGGCCACACCAGAGATGATCGCTGCCCGTGATCTACACACGGGTACTTACTACTGACCTACAGAATATCGACAAGTCAGTTTCGATCACTACCTACTCCAATTAGGGCAGGATGGATGGCCAAGCCTTACCCAATTGGCCGTAGAGAAGTTTACCATAAGGCTGGACCAAAGCCTTGTCCATCGCCAAGATGGATTCACAATACAATTGAGCCAACGACAGCTTAGTCTTGAAGCTCACTTAGAGCGCCAGATAGATGCATTCAAAGTGTCCTTGAACAAGCAAAAAAAGTACAATATATATGATTCTAAGGACTATGGACTCGTCTATCTACCCTTCCAACCAGAAGGCACGACAAGCGTTCAGCCAAGTGGTTCAGCTGGTGAAGACGCTACGTTCAACCCCAAGTCCCGGCCCCATTACTTCCTCAACCCCAATCTCCCTTGTTAAAGATATCATGAACTTCCAAATCTATATCAGAAGCAACGGGTAACCTTCGTACTGAGCCCCAATCTCACTCTCATCCTCAACTCTACGATCTCAATCAGAGAAAACACCATCAGCGAGCTAATCCTCGAAAACAACCATGATAGCGATCCCTACCGCTCCCCCGCTGGCAGCTCGAGAATATCTACCGCGCGAAAATACATGGTCGTAGAACCGGAAAACCGCGGCGGATCCAGCAAGCATAATGCGCAAAAGAAACTGAGGATGACAATTCAGGAGATTCAAGACGCTGGACACTGCTGGTATGAGGATATTGTCAAGGTTTTTGTTACGTCGCGGCCGATCTCGTTTCCATTTGCTTGAGTTGCCAACGTTGGCGGAGGTGAAAATAGACCCGGAAAAGGGTTCTGGGAGAGAGAGTCAAAAAGGACGTTCGCCTACTAGACCACGTTTTTTATCACTCCCTTCCCGAACTTTAGTTAGTTGAATATCTATCAAGAAGGAAACTCGTAGAGTAAGGAAGTACGCGTTTGACGCTGCATGTTGAACCCAAATATGTGTATATCGGATAGAATTTACTCCAAACAAGAACCATTTCCCCCTGAATTGTACATATGATTCCCATCAAGCCTTCCACCATAGATAATATAGCGGCGGGCACGAGCTTCAGCCTCCACTCTGGGAGTGTAGTATCTGTGAATTTGAATTCCAGAACGAGCTCGCTTATAGCTGCCGAGCGGTAGATACAATATCTCGAGCCAGGTTTGTGCCTCAAAGGATAAGTTGGGATTCCGCATTTTTTGTCACCATCTACCAAGTCAGAGTTTTTGAGTATTGCTTTCAAAAGACTAGTTTGTCGCTTGATGTATTCCGACTTAGATGGGTTAGGCTGATTATTGAATACTCCCTCTGCTCGGGCACCTTCCTCTAGCGCGGAATCATCGCTTTGGATGCCTTTGCTAGAGCTTGAACTGCACTCGTTGAGATAAACAGTAGGGTCACCCTGACCATCGGTGTCTCCGCTCGGGCATTTAGCTTTGGCCCAGTTCTCCACGTTGTTGATCAGTGTTTTTGTAAGGGCAAACATACTGTCGAAACCCTCGTCCCGAGAAAAAGCCAAGGATAGGTCGCTCAGTTTTAACAATTGGAATGGCTCATAGTTCATATCTGTGTCCAGAGCCACTTGTGCGCCATGATAATAGACATTGTCAATGAGGATTCTAAGGTTGGTGTACCGCCCTTGTATGGGACTGTAAAACCTCTTGCAATGAAAGCTTGCATGTATTGGGTGCGTATACATCGTCCATGTATGCATGAATCGCCGGGGCCGCCAATGGGACTTGTTGATTGAAAAAGGCTCTTCCACATCTTTGATATGAATAACAGGAGAATATTCAAATTTTGCGAGCAATTTCCAGATCAGATCGTAATATTCGAGCCGCTCCGATGTAGACTATTGTCCAACCCTAAATATAAAGCGAACTTGGGGCATAACCTGAATTGGCCTGGGAACCAAGCAGTGACTAGGCAAGCCGCAATAGAATGTTTTTATCCTGGAAAGAAAGAAGCGCCGCCCACTGAGATGGAGCTCCTTGATAAGGCATGTCATAATCCAGTTCGACCCGGACGGGGAGAACCGAAACTAGCTTAGGATTCATGTTAGTGCGCTCAACAATAATGCTAATATTTCCACTTGCCGAGGGCCGGCTATGCAAGATTTAGTAATACCTAGTTTGTCACTTGGTGAAAATAGGCTGTGACAAATAAGCGTCACACATTTTGCCATCTCGGGATAGAACGGTTTTGCTACGCGGGGCCTTCGTCGAGCGCGATTTCGTGGCGCTCGTTGATCAAAACTTGGAGCTAGTCGATATATCATTTTATTGACGTCGACCATATCAAGACAGCCACCCAGGCGCGACTGCGAACGATCTGTGTATGCGGCCAGTGAATAAGCATCAAACGACAATTGGGCGTCCGGAAGATCACTGGCGAACGGAGGCTCTGGGTGACCAGGGTGATTTGAAGGATGGTCTTTGGCCCCTAGAAACGCATAAGCTTCCTCAAATGTCCGAATCTTGCCACCCTTTCCCGTTTCGATGCTCACGAAGGGTACTGGGTGGTCGAACGTATGTAACTATAGTGGGGTTCAGCGAGCGTTTGAGAATCCCGGGCGAGAGGACTAACCTTGTAGAATTCTGATTCTTTTAGCAGTACCTGTCTAAAGTGTCTCGTACTAAGATTAAGAAAGTAAAGGTATCTGCCTCCTTCGTCATACAGTTTATCGTCGCTTTCGTCCTCCAAGTACGTCATTGTGGCCGCTGAGTGCTCGGGGACAGAGGCTCTCTGTTGCAATTTTCTATCATCATCGATCAAAATCCAATTTCTGATACTGATGCGGCAGATGGAAATCTCTTTGGCAAAAGTGCACAGTGGTATTTTCAAAGATCTCGCTTCTCGACATAGCTCAACTATTCCACTCTTCTGCTCCTTGGTGTAGTTTTTTTTAAGTGGCTTTTTCGAACGTCTGTGTTGCATTAAACCGGGTTGTGGGCGGAACCTGCCCTGGGTTCGGCACGAATGGATCTTTGCCCAGAAACCTCTAACGTCAGGGTTTTGGTGTCTAGTGTGTGCACTGGTCAGAAAGATCTATATCGGTATTTTGGCTTAAATTACCTGCTTAGCAGTGACATGCTTGGGAGCTTTGGGCGTCTGCCTGTTGGAGAAACCAGCTAAAGAGAGGCCATCTGGCGTATCCATGATCAACAGCTTGGAGGACCGTAAAAAGAATACAAAACTTAGTAAGACGAGTGTAGGAAGTAAGAAGTTCACTTGCAGGCAAACACAAACCGGTGCCGAGACAGTATGCAGAGCATACTGTCAAAAGGTAAGTGTTACCCAGGGATGTCAGAATAAAAAAGAGAGATTATATCATCAAATGGACCAACTGGCCTAGTGGTTTTATGGCGTCTGTCTTACATAATCAGTGGGCACAGAAGGTCCCAGGTTCGATCCCTGGGTTGGTCATTTTTTTTTGTTCTTGTTATTTCCCCTTTCAGGTATCTTATGCACTGGTTGTTATATTATTAGTGGTTCTCACACATTGTTGGCTGTTTCGCTTTTTTCTCTTTGCCGCATATCAACATTTGGTGATTTATTCTGGTGACGTGTAATGTATACAAACAACGATCCATATTATGGAGGTGTTCTACTAACACTCGCAAGATATAAAGGAGGTTACTACGGAGTAATTTGTCCCCTTCCTGCTATTTTGACCCGCTAAGAAACCCTCCAAGTCTTATACATAGCTAGAAACTAGCTATAGCTTCCTTCATTTTTGTTCTTATAATCAGGTTTAAAAGGCTGCCTATCCAAGCGCGCGTTATCCCCGGTGCCAAGAAGAGGATACTTGTATTACGGGTGAAGTAGGAACGATATGGGCAATGTGCTTGCATCCGTAGTCACACTTAAAGTATCGGATTTGGTGACAGTTGCTTGCGGGATAAGACATGGACTATGGATATAGCAGGGTGAGTGAGTGAGTTAAGATATAGGAGCCCTAGAGGTTTTAGTCCAAAATATAAAGACAGTCCAAGCGACCAAGTCCATATTGGTGGTGCCTGCCTCCTAGGCGATAACCATTTTTGGTAGAGGATGGAAACTTGGTGATTGAATCTGAGTGGGACCGAGGGGGCCAAAAGTTCTCCAACAATCTCACAGAAAGTGCTAGGTAAGTGATCGAAAAAGAAAAAGAACAATTGGTACTGGTTGAACCTCAAGAGCATCATAAACTCCCCATGCAATGATTGGCCGATTATCTAATCGAGCATGGACAAAGCACTGAATCAGGAGTCTACCTAGACGATCTTCCCCCAGCGACGCAACCACCTCACTTGCACCCAAAAGCATGCAGGGGGGACAAGCCTAAATCTATCGGCTTCATCGAGAAAAACCGGGTTCGCGATAGGCGAGCCCAGCAAGCGGTATATTTGCAGCACGCGCCAAATGAGTAGCGGAACAGAACCCAGATAACCCAGATTTTGAATACAACAAATAGTCCTAACACCCAGAGTACAAAAACCTCCTTGAGCCAAGGAAAGAAAGAAAACGAGCAAAGAGGGAAGCCCAAAATGGGCGACCACGTCCTTTTCTTCTATGGTACCGTGTCCCTGCCTTCATCACTCCTCAGCCATACGTATCGCGTGTACCTATTCTATATCATGTCTGCCACTATCAGATATCTTTATACCTCACCCACAGGCGAGTTGGCGAAAAAGAAGTGATAAGAGCTAACATGTTGACACAGGCACCCTCCTAGCTCCCCAAATGCTACATCGTGTAATCCACGGCTCGCCCGAACCCGAGCAATGGCAGAAAGACATGCTCCATTTCAGGCCCGCCGTCTTGCACGGGTATCGCCGCCATCGCGTCCGAGGTGAAGACTACCCAGCGATAATTCCCGTGCCGTCTTCATCCGAGGATGCGTCTACGCCTGCGACGGCTATTACAGCCACAGGTAGGACCGCGCATGATCGTACGAGCAGACCCGCATCGGTACTTGGAACGGTAGTCTCGGGCTTAACAGATGGCGACATCCACAGGTTGGACGTCTACGAGGGGTCGGAGTATGACCGGGTCCCAGTACGAGTGCGGGTATTGAAGGAAGCATTGCCGGGAAGTGCTCTGGGGGCCGGGGGCAATGAAAGCAGTGGGAATGGGAGGGAGGATACTGAGAGGTACTTGAAAGATGTGCTGGAGGCTGTGCCGCAGGAGTTTACGGATGAGGCGGAGGCAGTGGACGCAGAGACGTACGTTTGGATTGGGGGAACGCACAGGTTGCAAAATGAGGAGTGGGATTTTGAGGTGTTCAAGACGGATAAGATGAGATGGTGGCTTGCAGCGAATGAGAACGACTGGTAGATTGGATGGTTGGTTGGGATCCACTGTTGGTTGGGGATGTAGACACACTTGAGCAGTAGCTGCATTTCTATCACTAGCGCTTGATAGACTAGACGCATTTTACGTAGAATAGCCCTGAGTGAGTTCATACAAGAGAAGAAGTGTCAAGACACGAATTGTGACGATATTCAATACTAGTATTCAAATGGACTGTATGGTACATGATGCTCTAGGAAATGAAGGCTGATGCCCCAATCTCCTAATAATACAGATTCTAGAACTATGAAAACCCACCATATTTTCCACACGAGTCCCTGCTTAAATGCTACCTCGGGCCATGCATAAAGGGCACTTTCCCTGGCATACGCATGGAGGTACTATATTGAAAGCTCAGCTGCTTGTACAGTTCTTGCGCACGTCTATACCCCTTGTCTACTACACACATGATATAGTGATTGTCCCTACGCTTAACAAAAACGCTAACTCTCCCTGAAATGTGTCGCTTGGGCTATGTTAGATGCGTTTACGGGATGCGGAACTGTTGCTCTCTACTAGGTAGGTGCTCGTGAAAGGGGTGCTCAGAAGGGGTTATGATTGAATAGACCCTCGATTGCGAGGTTGAGAAAGGAGGGCTAGGGCGGCGCAGGGGTGGGAGTAGACGTTCCTGGCTAAGTTTCTGGAGATGGGAGGTATTGCCTCTTTTGCAAAACTGGTTAGTACACAAGTTGGTTTCAATTGCGGTGCCAGAGATCTTCAACGGCAGGAAAGTTTTCCCTTTCTTTCTTTACGTTTCTTATGCGCGTCAGCCGGTGATACTTTGTGATAGGAGGAGGGTTTCTTCATGTACTAATACAGCGGAGAATAGCACCTCCTTCTATTGGAATGCTCCGTAGTAAGATGATGGAACTCAAAGTGCCAAAATAAAGATGATGCGATGTACGGGGTATGAAACTGATGCTGATGATACGAGGAAAAGTATGAACCCAAGACATATAACGGAACAAGTCGGTCTTTGACATGGAAAACCCGTTCATCGTTTAATACTTGGTGATCCTGGTGGTGTTTGCTTGATTTGGATTTGGACTTCAAACCCGCCGCCTTTGGGGGTCTTGATTTTACGTTCAGGGGGCGTAGCCTCAATGCCATCGCTATCGTCAATATACACAGAATTTTCGCGCGTTGGCGACTTTGTCACTGGTGGCGGCGAGCCAGCCTCAGCTGATTGTGCGGCTTCGACCAAAGGTGCGTTGGCCTTGTCTTGGCTATCCGGTACTTCGATGATTTCGTTTTGGCGATAATTATTTCTTGTTTTCGGCTGAGGGGATTCTATGGGCGAGTCGTCTGGTGGCTCGATGTGGATTATCGACTCTTGGGTTTCGAATTTTCCGGGGTGCATGCCTTCCGCGGCATCAGGTTGCGGTCTATGTGATTGAACAGACGATTCTCGACGAGGCGATTCTTGTGATTTTGGTCTGCTTGGCTTTGGGTGTTTAGCCTGCGCACTCTTCTTCGTCTCGTCATTTTCGGCATCATCGATTGAAGAAGGCCCGAGTAAATATGACATTGGTCGCTGGTCGACCATCAATCCAATATCGTCCGCTTTGTCTTTGGTGAGCTGCCCTTGCTCTGCGTAAAGTTGTTCCATGAAGTTTCGCAGTCGAGATCGTAGCAGATTTGATCGTAGCCGAGGCCAATCTTCTGAACGCATTTCTTTCCGAAGAAGGTTCTTAACGAATAGATCTGGGTCCTGGATAAACTTCTCGATATAAGCCAAGAGGTAGAGGCCACAATCAGAGTAATTCGGCTGTTGTGGGACCTCGCGCGCTTTCATGCCCTTGATGAGGGTCTTGTTGATCTCAGTGCCACGTTTGGATCTTGCCTCTGCGCAAAGGTATTCCCTCAGGGTGTTGATCGTAGTGTTGCGAGGTACACCTAAGGAGTCGAATGTGATAACTATCGGCTGGGTAACATCATACTTCTGGCCAAGCGGTACCATTTTCTTTGGTTTTCGGCCTTTCTTCGGTGTCGCTGCTATTTCGGAGCCTACCTGGGGGTCTGGTTGCGGCTGACCCGAAGACGCAGAGAATCGTGCACGCGAGGGTCCTGGATATTCTTCGCGCTCTGGCCATTCTTCCTCCCCCGACCTCGAGCCGTCCGCTTGGGGCGCTGGCTTTTCGCTTAGTATCATTGAGGCTAGTGAATGCCTTGTGCTTTCTTCCTGAGGGGACTGCGAAAGCGAGGTACCTTGTTCCTCGTCGGGCTTGGTTGGTTCCGGCGTCTCTGGGACCTCACGTACTTCACTCGGTGGCCGAGAGGTACCTAGGTCCAAAATACCCTCCAAGTGTGGCAGGTTGCATATAATCACAACGTACCAATGCGCGTCTTCATTTATCGGAACAACGATATAGTCATAGCTAAAAAGATCCACGTTTCGAGTCCATTTTTCGACACCTTCGTAGTTGATTGTGCGTTTGCCCTTGGGAGAGTTCGTGAGCGTGGCAAAGAAGTACGAGTTGAAGAAGTAAACTCTCCGTGCAACTTCTGCATTGCGTCGCTGAAGATGATCTTCGAGAAAGCGTATGTACAATCCAATGATATTGTCGTTGAGAAATTGGTGGGGAGCAAGCCTTTCCAGGTCCAACGCATTCACTTCAGCTTTCTTTTTACCGAAACGCGGATACACTAGAGGTTTTCTATGCTCTGTTAGCATGCTTACGTGGAATGGCTGGAATGTGAGCGTACTTATTCCACTTTTGGTCCACGTCAAGATTCAGCTGAGAGGTGAGATCTTCATCCCCGTCATCGTCGTCGCTAGATCGCCAGTTAGTCAATGCGAAAACCCGTTGGGAAACACGTACCACACAACGGTGCTAGGCTCACGCCGTGCCATGGACCTTGTGGCCCGAACTGAAGCCTGAGGGGTCGGATTGTATTTCCTTACTGGAATCTCCAACCCTTTGGGAGTTTCAGGTTTGAGCGCCTGGCTATCTTTGATAGCCGGAATTGACGAGTTTGCGCCTTTGGCCATATCACCGCCTGATTTGACGGACAATTCTGCGGTAGTCTTTCCATCATTGTCCTGGAGGGCATCTGAGAGCTTTGGTCGTTTACATGGTTCAAGCGAGCGTTTAGGAAGTTCTTCTGTGGCATCGAATACGTCAAGCAAGCGTTTATACGAGTCTTCAGGCGGGCCAGACGGCTGATTCTCGCGCTTGCTCTTATTGAATGCTTTATCCAACCATTTCCTGTTTGAAGCATGTGTCAGTGTTATAGACTTGGAGCCATGGTCGGAGAGGATCTAGCTCTGGATAACGCACTCTGGTTTTTCCAGCAAGTCAATTTGAATTGTTCTAGACTGGTTAAGTTTCTGGATTAGAAACTTGAAGCGCGCCTTTTCGTCCGACGTTAATAATTCAATGTCAACCTTGTGAGCCTGGGACGGTTCCATTGGCAGCTCCAATCGAATCTTGCGACTATCTTCATCGCCCACTAAAATCCTATTCAACTTCCCAAGAGATATTTCTCGAATATTGCCCTTATCGGGTACTGTTATGGTGATCTTGTCATCGACAGGGTCCAATATCAGCTTATCGTTCTCACCTCCTAACGCGTCACGTATATGAGAGCCTGTCCGGAAAAAACTGAGTCTAAAAGCTTCAGGTGCTGGTCTCTTGTTATTCGGCTTTCCCTTTCTGGATTTTCGAGCACGCTTTTCATGAGAGGCGAATGTTGTTGGTCGAATATCCGATGGCGAGCTTCTGTCATCAACGCTCGCTTTGTCTCTTGTAGACCGACCTAAAGACGTTGGCACTGGTTGAACTGTTGCCTCGCCTTGAAGTTCATCGGGGCTTTCCCTCGAAATGGACAACCGTCCCTTCGCAAGAGGGGGTATGCGAACCCGGGGAAGACTCATCCGTATGTCATCATTAGCGTAAGGTTGAGACGGTATTTCCACAAAAATTTCTGGCTTCTCTCCCGGGTGCATGGGCGAAGTTTGACAAGCGTCCGTCACTGATGCGCTAGATCGTCTTCGTCTCTCATCCGTTGCATCGCGGGTAAAACTGAGGTCTTTGTCCTCCGATGAAAAGCGGCCGATAAATCTGGCTTCCTTCCGGGGACTAGGTCTTGGAACTCTTGTAGTCTTGTCAACGTCTCGATACTCTGATGCATGGCCAGACCATTTCGCTTGGCTCGACAGCTGGCTCGGCGTGGGTGATAGAGCGGTAGGGCGGGTAGCGACAGGAGAGCTCCTGATTGTTGAGCGGTCCATGGCGTCATCGTCGGATATGCTTATCCTTTTCGGGAGTTCCTCGGGGCTTTCGACACGGCGACGTTTGGACGATCTCTCTGGTGTGTCCGCAATTTGATTCGAGCGAGGTGGACTTAATGCGGAGCGACGTTGACTACGGAATAGCTTCTGGCTGTCCTTTCCGTTGGCGCGCACCGGTCCACTTTGACGACTTCCTTTCGAAATTTTATCCACAGGCTTAAAACCAGAGGGAATGTGCTGAATTATCCGGTCTGTTAGTGAATGAATATACTCTTGAGGCATAGGCAATCCACTGACCGGCTTCCTATTACTATACATTTGCCCTGGAATTATTGGAACAGCATTTGGGTCGGGCCTGAACGTGAAATAGGTTAATACCGATGTTCCCTTAGCAGACTATGTTGGAAGAAAAGGCGGCGGGCATACCTTCCGTTGTCGCCAAATAATCTGAGCTCATCCGCACGTGTCGAAACTTCCGCTTTGCGCATCTGTTTTTTCCCCGGGGATCTGGAGGGTAGCGCATCAGCACCGTTCTGGATTCCGCATATCGTGTGGACTCACAACGTCGGCATCCCTAAGCCGGAATGAGGGTTGGACCGGCGCAATAGTCGACGAACAGAGGGAGGCTTTCGGCTGCTTGAGAGACGGTTGGCATTGCTATGAGGGGCCTATATAAGTGGATTCACTGAGTCAGTCAAGTAAAGCAAAGAGGCAAAATCACATCCTAGGACACGCCATATGGCAGAGTATTGAAGGTCAACCGAATGCGTCGACTAATAGTCCGGCTGCTTCCTGAAATAGACAAAGAGAGGTCTCTTACAGTTTGTGAGGGGAAACCGTCAAACGGAGCGAAATCTGAGCCTGGAGGGACGGAGACAACGGCATTCCTCACAGGCGGCGCGGCGGCCGCATTTGATGACGGAAGTGGGTGGTGGGCAGGCTGAGAGGGTTCCGTGGGCGGTTGAGGGGTGCGGTTAAGGAGTTGATCCGAGATTGTTTTGAGCAGCTGCATGTATTGACCACGAAAAACATTGCGAGATTATCAACTAAGTCCAGCCGTGGGAGAGTTTCAAGTGGTGTCTGGGCAGGCCATATCTACAAAGGCGGTCGGATTGTTTTCTGCCCGCATTACAACGCGGTTTTGTTTCCTGTGCTTTTTGCTCTTGGGAACAATATGCCTCGTCATAGTTTTCAGATTATTACGTTGCGTAGATTATACATAGACCGGACCTCTGCCCAGTGTCGCGCAGCTGATTGACAACACTGCAGTCTGTGATCTGACGAATAAGTAGAATCCGCCAGGATCAAATCTCAGGCCTACGGAACGGCAACATTAGCAAGCTTGCCATATATGTAAACACGGCCGGAATCTAGTTCATAACCCTCAGACAGTGCCGTGGGACCTCAAGCTCAACCAGCAAACAGCCTTGTGACCGTAACATGAAAGGGCGGTTGAGCACATCGGATTACCAGAGTATGTGTATCATACAATTCGTCATGGGGAGGTAGTGGTGCACAACAGGAGTCGCACGCACCATATAGTCTACTCTGAGGGCGCTGCAAGCGTAAAGATGAGGGTTCACCCCGCGCAGCCTTCATACACAATAGAATATTGTGACAGTATGTCCCGTCATACAGGTCATCACCGCATCATGGAGCTGGAGAGCCCTCGTGATGATGGTTTTAGAAGCGGATTCTTGCTCTCGACACACTCATCGGAATCGCAGGTGCAGTGTAAGAATGCTGCAGGCAGCGATGATTTGAGTTGGTGGTCTTGGGTTTTATGAAAAGAGAAAAGAAAAAGAAGGGAAGCGGGAGAGGAAAGTTGGAGAGAAAATACTTGAGGTGCTACGGAGCGGGAGAAACAATGGTGCGGACTGAGGAAGAGCGGGCCGCAAGCTGATTGGCCCAGCGCCACCGTAGCTCGAAGAACTTTGCGGCCTCAGGCACAAAGAATCCAAACTTCATCTGGTTTCGCTTTGCTCAAACCGACGACTTCTATTGTCGATTTCCAAGATATTAATTCCGCTCAAAAAGTCCCTTTCCCTCTTTGCTACCTCCCATCCTTCCCGGTAAACCACTAGCTGCATACCGACCTCTTGTCCAACCTCTCAATTTACCTCTGTCTCACCATCACGATTACGATTCTGCCACGATCCTTCTCCTCATTCCCCCCTCTCTACACTGTGCTCTCTTAACCTTCCGCTCGCCTCCCGCTCTGGTTCTTTTTGCATCGTTTGAATTTGCATCGCTCGGGTTTGTTTCTAGCATTGCTCTAGCGTCGGGTCTGTGTTGATTGTATTTTCCCCGCTATATCAACGATTGTACGGTTGAACGGCTTCGGATTTTTTTTTTTTCGTTTGTACAACCCGATGATAGCTCCCTCTTGAGCCGCCTCAAGTCACTTCTTGCCCCCAATGGAGAACGCAAACCTATGGACTCGCCGATCCAAGTACGTACGAGCTTGTCCCTTGCCCCTCTTTTTCGCAAACGCGCGTGAATCCCGCTAACTCGGATCTATTGTCACTAGCTCCTCCAAGTTGTCTCTGTCTATGACGGGGACTGATAACAAAGACAATGGCACCAACCTTTCCCGCACATCGAAGCGTTTCGGCCCCGATAGTTCCCACGGGGGCCGATCCAATCCCTTCAACGCACTCTCCCCGCTCTCTGCTGGCGTGTCCTCCCCCTCCACCAACGCCTCGTCTGCATTCGGCCTCGGCTCAGGTGCCTTTGCGTCTTTCGGGGCTCCGAAGACCCCGGGGGGTTCGTCCGACTTGAAGACTCCTGGCGAGAAACGGGACAACCCAGCGGACCGGGTTGCAGTATCCGCAGAGGGAATCAAGTCGAAGATTTCCGTGCCGTCACTTAAAGAAGAGCATCCTCTGCAGTCCACCTGGATCATCTGGTACCGTCCGCCTACACCTAAATACTCCGATTACGAAAAGTCCACCGCTCCTCTCGGGTCAATTTCGTCCGTGGAGAGCTTCTGGTCGATATACTCGCATCTTAAGAGGCCCTCGCTCCTCCCTACCGTCTCCGATTATCATATTTTTAAGAAGGGAATCCGTCCGGTATGGGAAGATGAGGCTAATAAGAAGGGTGGAAAGTGGGTTGTGAGGTTGAAGAAGGGCGTGGCAGACCGATATTGGGAGGATCTGCTACTGGCTATGGTCGGTGACCAATTTGCAGAGGCAAGCGATGAGGTCTGTGGCGCTGTTCTTAGCGTTCGGAGTGGGGAGGACGTCCTGAGCGTTTGGACTCGGATCGACGGTGGGCGGAACATTAAGATCAGGTATGTTTGGCGAGCTAAAGGGTCGACACTTTTCGCCTATTAACAAAGCCATTCCAGAGAAACAATCAAACGCCTCCTCGCATTCCCCGCAGACACAAACATCGTATGGAAGAGTCACGACGACAGCATCGCTCAACGCTCTGCCATTGATCAAGCCCGCCAGGAAAAAGCAGCGCACCACCACAACCAAAACCACCATCACAACACCAATCCCAACAACCACCACACCCACCACAACCAACACCTCCACCAGTTCAGCACAGACCGTCGAAGGCCCACAACGGCCGACGACTCACCAACAGGAACAGCTGATAAAGGAAAAGGACCAGCGTCTTGATGTGGGCATGATAAATGACCTCCCATGACATGCTTTTTTCCCTTTCTTCTTATTTTTCTTCTATTTCTTCGAATCCAGGTTCTTGTAGGGTTGGTCAGGTCGGTTGGCTTATGTTGGGTTACGTCGGTTGGGGTTAGGTTTATGATTGATTTGACTGCTGACTGATTGATTAACTTCTTGATTGATTAATCGTGTACTGTACAGTAAATATTAAAAGGAAAAAAGGAAGGCGGAAGAAAAAAAAAAAAACTACTATTACAACTACTACTTACTACCTACTCTAGTGACTTGGGCAGAAGTTAGTTAGTTACAGTACAGTATAGCGAGTATAGCTAGCTGTTACAAATCATCAGATCGGTTATCTATGACTTTTTTTGGGCAAACTGGGGGTATTGAATATCCCGCGTGAACATTCTGGCTGTTGGTTTGGCGGGTTATTGAATTATTAGATCATAGAGATCACTTGCTTTATGCTGACTTTCTGGCCTGTCGGTGGTCTTTGTATTATGGATTTTACGAATTATACCAATGTATAGGCGTTGTTGGGCGCCAGTGCAGTGGGTTTCATGCAGGCAATGACGTTTTTCGACTAGCATGAAGAGCAGCTGTATCAAGAGAAGAAGGCAGAAAGGAAGGCCAGCGATAAGACTCTTTAGGCTTGTATTTCTATAACTCTTGGCTCATTCAGAGCGACGTGTGTCCCACATGATACAAGATACGGTCGATAAATGACTCTAACTAGTACATTGCAGATAAAAGCCTGTGCACTTGCCGGCGACAGATATTTGTCGCTATCGTTCAGCAGGTTGTACTGTAGGCGTAAACCCACCACTCGTGTCTTGTTTAACACGCTTCGGATCCCGCTCATCTTGGGTGGAGGATACCGTTTTCCGCTTCTCCTTATCCTTATGGTATTCTGCGCGTCGGGCTTCCCTGTCCCTTTCCTTCCGGAGTGCCTTCGACTCGAATTCATGCCAGTCGCCTTCGATGTTCTCGAGTCTATGGTATACCAGATTAGTCAAACGACAATGCTGGTGCGGATAATTAGGACTTACTCAATCGGCTGCTGAGCGCTTGGTTCCTCGGAATGGAAATAAGGGTGGGCAAGCACCTCTTCGGCAGTGGGCCGTTTAGATGGATCGTATCTGAATATTTGGGAGATCATGTCCAGCGCCGCTGGTGACAGAATGTCACGGTAGACGTCTTCAAACAGTCTCTTCCGCCGCTCAGTGGGTCGCATGAGCTCAAACCATGGCATCTCGATGATGTCTGGCCACTCGGCTCGCGTTGGTGTACCCAGAGAATGGTAGAGCTTGTCAAGCTGACTGATCTCTCCTCCTTCACCAGGGAACACTGCTTTCTTTGTGAACATTTCGACGTAAACACAAGCCGCACTCCAGACATCGACAGCTGGACCATATCTAGTCTCACCCAGAAGAAGTTCTGGGGGTCGATACCATATTGTAATCACGCGGTTTGTATAGTCGAGCTGGCGGCTCTTGGAGAAAAATCTGGCCAAACCAAAGTCCGCAAATTTCAGCTGTCCCTGGTTGCTAATGAGGATATTGGCGGCTTTGATATCGCGATGTAGGACGCCCCTGTGATGTAGATAGTTCAACCCCTCGAACATTTGCTTGGCGAGATCCTTCTTATGGGCAGCGGTAAGTGTGAAGGTGGGATGATTGATCAGGCCTGTAAGATCATGAGAGAGATATTCGAACACCATAAAGCACTCATTCCTTTCCACCATGACTTCTAGCAAACTGACAACATTGTGGTTGCGTAAGTGCTGAAGTAGTTTGATTTCACGAACTGCAGTGACGGGGAACCCATCCTTCTCACCCTCCATTCGAATCTTCTTCAACGCAACCTTCTGTTGAGTGTAAACATGGATTGCTTTGAACACTTTTCCGTATGTGCCAGCGCCAATCACAGACTCATTGCCGGGTTTGCGGTAGTAGACAGAATCTGACTTGGCAAATTCTTCAGAAATAGTAGGACGCGGTTTGGGCCGTAGCATGATCCTGGGCCGTGTGACCGGTCCCGGTGAGCGCTCATGACGACGCTCTGGCCGGTTGTCTGGCAGTCTTTCGTTTCTTCTTTTCTCATTATTGCGAGGTTCGAATCGGCGCTCATCCCTCCGGTTATCACGGGGTTCTCGGGGAGGCTCGCGGAAACCCCGTGGCTCCCTATAATCTCTTCGGTCGCCCCTACCTCTATTCCGGTCACGATCGCGGTGCCTATCTCGATCTCGATCACGACGTTCGCGTTCGTAGCGAATGTCGGGCTTGATTCTCGGGGGTGGGCCAGTTGACATTCGACTGCGAGGAGGTTCAGCAACTCGTGGTGGTGGCTCACGAGCAAGCATTCGTTGGGCTAGATCTGGGACAGGTTTAGGAGCCGATGGTGGACCAGTCTTTGCCTTGAATGCGAAACTGATTTTGCCGCCCTTACTGGGGGCCGGCGTATCTGCTGGGCGGGTGTCTGGCTGACCGGTCTGTCCGGGTCCGTTATCTAACTCGTGCTTCGATACCTCATCCCCCGCGCGCGATTCTCGGCTCGCAGGTCTGTGATTGGACACTTTCTGGTATGCTTCACGATGCGCTCGAGGCTCTGAAGGCGGTGGAGGTGGTGGGGGAGGGCTTTCTGTCGGCCCCTGTGGAGGAGGACTAGGGGGAGCGACTTTACTTCGAGAGTCTGAAGTATCCCACTGGGGGGAGCGGAATCGACCTCTACCGTGAGAGACCGGTCCTGATGGTGCAGACGTAGGGAAGCCACGTTCGAACCCTTGACTTTGGCCAGGCCCACGATGCCTTGACGCTCCGTCACGATAGGCGTGCGATGGGTGATTTGATGGATTGTGGCTGTGGTGGTGCTGGTTGGACGAATCATTTGCAGAGTGGTGGCTTGTCCTAGAACTATGCCCATGGTTAGCTGCGTACATCGAAGGATCATATGAAGAGGTAACAAACCTATGTGGACCATGAGGTGGAGGTGGCTGTCCGATCCGTCCGCCCCGTCCGGCAGAATAAGGTGAAATTGACCGTGTAGATCCATGATGGGAGTTGACTGGCGACCGCGAACTTCGCCGTCGTTGCGACTTTCGCGCGTTTGGCCCTCCTAGATCCGCATCTTGGGTCGTCTCTTGCCGGGACGGAGAGGGCGACTTCTGGAAACTGCCCATGCCTGTCTGTGCAGACCGAGCAGGATGCATCGTAGAATCACCTCTTGAACCCCGACGAGAAAATGCCAAAGGCCTTGAATCCATCGTGCCTGCAGAATGGCGTGAGAGCGAGCGATGGCGAGAGGTGCGGTCGAAATCGTCTTCCGGATAAGGGCTGTGAGGCCGCCGGCTCGGGTGCATATAAAGGTCTTCTTCCCAGCCAGGAGATCTAGAGTGCCTGGGCCGGGACGAATTTCGACGCCCGCCCTCGTTTTTTCTGCGGTCTCTTCCACGCCGAGGTGAAGGTCTTCGACTAGGTCTACCGCGGCCAGATGCACGCCCACGTCTTTTGCTGTGCGACCAGGTCCTATCGAAGTCCTCTCCCTGCCTGGACTGATGGCCGCGGGGATGAGATGGGGGATGGCTTAATCCAGGGGAAGGACTGCGTGTCCTTTTGCGTTTTGATGGAGGTGCTGACGGAGAATCCTCTCTGTGATCTCTATCGACCGTTCGCATCTGTGATTCGGGCCCGCGATAATCGTTGAGCTCGGGAGTAGTGTGGCGATTTGATTTTTGGCTGGTGTAGTTTTCGGGGTGTGACGGGCCCGGCGAACCGCGAGGAGCGATATCTAAAACTTCACGATGTTGAGGTTCGTTGTCTAGGCCGGGGAAGGAACGCGGTGGCGGCGACCGTGACGAATGATTAGGTCGAGAGTCTTTGTGCCGACGACGGCGGTCCCGGTCGCGAAATCTGTCCCTCCCCCTATCGTGGTGGGAGCCCCGAGGCCTGCTGTGCCTGTCACGGCCTGGCTGGTCTGGAGCTTCGGGCGCGCCTCTCCACTCGTCTCTCAGCACCGGACTCCTACGGGACCCAGCCATGTAAGCTGCGCTTCTTGCCTCATCTGGCTCAATATGGATAGCCGAGATTGTCGTCGATGATATAGGACGGCTGGCTTATCCAAAGTGGTGGGATTGCTGATGATAACGGAGGTAGGAGATTTTGGCGGCGATTCTTGTTCACTCGGTAGCAAAGCGTGCTGCCCGTGTTGAAGTCTTTCTGCGGTCGGATTGGGTGGTGCGGAACGGCGGTTTTTCCGGGACAGGAAAGTAAGAGTGTTCTGAGAGTGGGAATAGAGAGCCGTTAATAAAGGAGGAGATCACGGGATGTGAAATCGAGAAGCGGTGGGAAGGGAGACGCACCTTGCTGGTCTCTGGCCCTTATATGGCGAGGGCGTTGGTCGCTGTTCCTCTACTGATAGTAACTGGCATACGAAGCAATCATTCACTCAACCAAGGAATGACCCCCAATCTACTCGGATCTGGTCTGTGTGCAGGTGCTGTGCGGCTCTAACTACGAAAACTGTGGCCCACAACATTCACTGTAAATGTTAGTCACCACCGACAAGCGGCCAATATGGTCCGAGAAGTCAAGTTGACTCTGTGCGGCGTTTCAGCTTGCACCAGTGCGGTTTGGGTGATCTTGATGACACTCCAAGATGCCTTTGCTCCGCTATACCCGTGGCTTTCTTCAACCCACACCTAGTTTCTAGGATAAAAACCTGCGGCATGGTTTTCCAGCCAGTCGCAGAGCGCTGGTCCAGAATCCGCATAATTGAACCCGGATTCCAATCCCAAGCCAAATCGGCCGGCTCTCCTTACCTTCGATAAAGCCACCGTTGTCGGGTCTTAGTGAGTGAAGACCATTTCTGGCCCGGCACTGAAACCTATCTACGGATAGTAAAACAACAAGAAGGACCTGAGTCGAAGTCGACGAGTCGCCCAGAAGATGAAGTTGTGGCTGCGGTGAGTTTTGGCGATAATGGTAGCTCACTGATTGAGCGGCTGGCGTTTGTAGGGCACAATATCGGACCGCACCGAGACAACCCCAAAGGACGATAATGTCGCAGTGTCGATGTGCATAAGGCGATGGATGACCCCCATCAGGGCGAAAAGCAAAATAGAGGCTCCGGTGACCAACGTGGCATCATGAATGCGACCCGCAAGACCAGACTCGGCAGTCCAATGTTGAAAGCTCGAACGTGTTCCGCAAAAGACATGATCAGCCACACTTCCCGTGAAGACGAGCTCAATGGCCCGTGCTTTACTGGAATAATTCACAGATGAAACAAAAGCAGACACCAGTCTACCAGACGCTGTAACAGGTCTGTTAGAGGGACAAGACAAAATAGTTGAGTGTTGGAGCCCGTCGGTCCCAAATTCAGCAAACAATTGAAGATATGACAACGGCACAGCGTATTTGAAATCATGTTGCCAGTTTTCCATGCCTAACAAGGCCCTATCAGTGTTAGACGCGGGTGTGGTACATACCCCCTTTCAGAGGGTCAAAGCCCCAAAGTCGGCAAGTGAAAGTGCCCAGCTGTACTCCGTAGCATCTTCCCCAAAAAATGCGGACGATCAAACAGACTTCAAGCTTCGACTATAATGATGCTCCGTAGATAGTTTCAACAGCGGCCACGGATAGCAACGCAGCCAGCGGTGACACAAAGGGTAGGATATAGCCTAGAGGTTGCAGGCAGGGCGGTGGGGAGCGGGATGAGATCGATCACCTTGAACATCGAATCCAATCCGAGAGAAGCCCAACCCAGCGCAGAGATATGGCTAGGTTGCATGTATATTACTTAGAGAAGCGAACATTTAAGCCTCAGTTCCAGACAGCCAGGGTTTGAGATGATGATGAACTTGTTGACAGAGCATCTCGTGGGTGGTGATTTGATGACAGGTCGAGGTTTCCACACATTCCGAAATCCAAGCCAGCGGATTAGTCACGTGATACTTCTGGGCAGCATCAGCATTTTTCGGTGCATGATTGGGTCAAGATTTGTATGACTGTCAACATTGCCGGCAAGCCTAAATGCTCTTGGATATACGAGACTGCGACGGGGATGGGTAAGGAAGAACAGTCGTACAGTATCCATTTAACAAGCTTATCTTTATACTGCTATTCAGGATCCATTCGGTCACGGATGTATCCGTCGTAATAGGCATACCGCTGTGGTGATATATATCTTGGACCCCCGAAGGTAGTAAACTCGCCAACCCCTCCCCATAGATAGGTACAGTCCCTATTACGCCCAAGTCGGTAAGCGTATCCGTAGTAGAGATGAGGACAGTATACTCTCAGCTCATCTCAAGTAAGCTTGTTTATCATTCAGAGACTACTCGCTAGTTAGTAGGAAGGAGGCCCTAATATCCCACGGTTTCGATCCTTCCAAAGCTAGATGGAATATACGGCTTCTCCTGGAACGGTCAAAAGTCAACTTCGTAGTAACTCGTACAGAATTTGATTACTCTCCCTCCCTTTCATGGGCTGCCCACATCCAGGCAGAGAGCAAGAAAGTTCGTTTGGAAGGCTCTGTGTCTCGTCAGGTCCTAGCAAAAAACCAAAGTATCGCTTAATCCAATTTCACAGCAACCTTGAAATCACGACTCTTGCCCTTTCCTTCAAGCATAATCCTCATCTCCTCGTCCCAGGGACTATGGTGTCGCTCGCATAGAGTAAACATCTTCTCCTGGGCGTGAATGAAGATACGCTGATACATATCCTTCATGTCGAGGTGTCTTCTCTGTACCTCGCGGAGCACGAGTTCGTCGGGGCGAAGAAGCATTGCGTTCTTTTCACGACCTGTACCGTATCCCTCATATTGCAGAGAACCTACCTCGGCAAGAGGGACACCGAAGATTTCCTCGCAGTTCATCTGCTCGGGACGCGGGTTATAGCGCCAGCGAACAAGAGCTCTCAGAAGTTCCATGTCGTCTTTCAAAGCACGCCCGGTCAATACCTCGTAGCAGAATATGAGACTGGGTTGGGCCATGATAAGTCGCCTCTGGCCGCCGGTGAGGTTACCGCGCTTCAACTTCACAAACATGTCAAGGCGGATCATGAAAAAAATTGCCCCAAAGAGGTCCAAGTCCCTCCAGAGATTTGGGTTTCGGACGGTCCAGACGCGACGCTTCATGTCTGGAATGTCCATCAAGAGCCAGAGTTTCAAAATGGCGGGTTTGAATCTAAGAGGGAAACCGTACCCAGCGTTTTCGAGGGCTTTCATGATGTAATAGACGGTATGGTCGCGATGTCTTACCATTTGTAGCCATCGAAAGGAGGCGGAGTACGCAACGACAGAGTCATTGGGGCAAAATGTAGTGCCCTTGGGGAGTTCGGTGTGCGCGGCAGGCCGAGTATACCACAGTTTCTGGTAGCAGCGCCATGGGAAGACGTAGGAAGCTGTGCGCAGTCTACACTGGGTCTGGAGCTTGATGATGCGTGGTAGGTATTTAATCACGAATGCACGGAATGACCTTGAGGATGCCTGTAAATTCATGATATCATGGACTCGAAGATGGCCAGTGACCTGTAAGGCGATCTCCGGGTGGTCTAAGACGGCAAGGATAATACTGAAATTATGACTTACAACGGCAGCTCCTTCATGTCTCTTGATGTTTTCGGCCCGGCCAGCTGACTCATTGAGCGGAGTATGGGCCTCTGCGGTCAACGAGAACATAGGGCGCTGTTGATCGTCGGCGTTCGGCTGTTGTAGGCCGTTCCAGCGAGCAACTGGGAGCTCCTTGGCATCAAAAACAGTGCGGACTACGTCTTCGACGCCATCGATATTTCTAGTACCATATTCTTCGTGATGAGCAAAAGTGGGACCTCTTCCTATCAGATATGGACCGGGGGCGACCTGAAAGTGCTCCGTCTTCAACGTCGGAATAGCAAGGAGCCCTTGAGCATTCCCACCCAACCTTCCGCCAAAGAAACCCGTAAACTGTCCTGGGTCCTGCTGGCCTTGTCCTGCATCCGGGTCAGGTTTTACCATCCATCTGTATGGTCCACGAATGTAGCCAGTCCCATTTGCATTTGGGATATTGGTAGGAACTTCAGGAAACCCATGCTGATTATGTGCATCGGGTGCATATATCCCAAAGTTCTGAAAAGGAGGTACCGGAGGCTCGTAGTAACCCTGGGGTTGGTGTGTATCATGCGCATAAGGAGAAAAATTCTGAGCGTGAGCGGAGGTGGGACGTGTAGGAGGGTGCAGCTGAGCTCCGTACGGACCGTGATAATTTCCCACTGTGTTCATATCCAATGCGGTTGCAGGACGTTCAAAAGCACGATTTCGGTTGCCGAGCCCCCCATATGATAAGCCAAGGAACTGTCTAGTGAAGCCGCCTCCTTCGTTGTTGTCAATAGGCATCTCAGGGTATGAAGGTTGAGGGGTGAAAGTCGCAGCTTGAACATGGGGAACGGACACACCATCGTTGGTGATTTGGAGTAAAGCCGGGTTTCTGCGTTGGTTGACATTCTCTTGAGGAATCGGAGGTGCATTCAAGGGGAGGAAGTTATCAGGAGTAATCCCAGCAATAACCTGTTGTTGGATAAGGTGATCACGCAAGTTCTGCGGCCTGTTATTCACGGTAGCCAACCGACGCACCGGATCCTGAGAGTGTGAGAGGGCTGGCTGGTAGTAGTTAATACGAGGGGTTCCGAAGCCAACACTATTGTCTGCATTGTTTTCTCTCTTGATTCTCCGGTGTGCCGCAGGTCTGGCAGTAGATTCATTCTGGTGGAAGTCAGGCTGGCCGTTTGCAGGAGCATTCTGCTTGTCGTCTGGGAGCGCCATATGGAGTAGGGAACGGGCCACATCCATCTCGCGGGTGTTTGGATGGGCCATTTTGGAGGGTAGTGGAATCGAAGAAGATGAGGGCAAGACTAGGAGTGAGGTAGGCTCGAGAGCCTCTCAATGTTGCGGGAAGGCACTCTTTTCAGAGACTGAATGGATGGGGTGGGAATCGAAGGTAAAGACGAGCTAGGTAGAGGACAAAGACAAAGTAAAAGTAGGGTGGGGGGAGGGTTGAAATTGGGGGACAGAAGAGAGAGAAGGGAAAAGGAGGTAACACTGGGAACCTGAGACATTTGCTGGCATCTAAGTCAAAGTTCTTTACATTCGGTAATTCTTGTGTTCCTGCATTCACCAGCAGTGAATTGATAATTAGCGCGTTTATTCTCAATTATGGGGAATGAAGACAGAGCTAGGCGCTTGGTCGAATACCTACTTGAAGATAAGAATTAGCGAGTGCAAGGTGGATGTTTGCTGTCTTGTGATGTCTTTTGTTCAATATGTAGAATAATATTTTTTATTTGATATTAAGTTGAGATCATGTTTTGTACAACACAATAGACCTGGGATGATGTTGTTGAACAGACCGCAGCAGTCAAGACAGAGATCAAGGCATCAACCACGCGGATGGGTGAGAGAACGCGGTATTCTGGCATCCCTTCTCCTTCTATCTTCAGGCTCGGCGACCCAGGGAAAGATAGATATCGCCTCAACTTTTTCGGCCGCTGTGAGTAGACATCAATCGGTAAGCGAATCTATGCGAGTAATATATGCAAAATATGGAAAGACAAGAAAGACGCAGAGAATGAAAAGAAGGTGTCTGATTGAGACCAACATTACCCATTCGTTCGATGGGGGAAAAGATTGCCAACACCTGATCCTATTGAACATAACCTGTTGAGAGGTAACCGCCAAAACTCCGGAAAACCATGAATACCGTCCACTGTTAAAATGAGGGGTAACAATTTGAGAGAAAGAAAGACGTAAATGTGTACAAATCGTTGAGTTGAGTGGAGTATAGCTGGATTACTTTCTGTTCAACAGCGTCAGGAACTCCTCTCGGGTCTTTGCGCTGGAGCGCATGCAGCCAAGCATGCAGCTGGTGGTTGTTGTGCTGCTGGTTTTCTGGACGCCACGCATCACCATGCAGAGATGGGAAGACTCCATGACAACGCCGACGCCTCTGGGCTTGAGGACTTCGGAAATTGCGAGGGCAACCTGTTTGGTTAGGCGCTCCTGAACCTGGAGTCGCCGGGAAAACATTTCTGCTAGGCGAGCAAGTTTTGAAAGACCGAGAACGCGGCGATCGGGGATATACCCGATGTGCATCTGTAAGGGAGCGTCGATTAGAATGGAGCAGACCGGAGGGGTGGAGTGGTACTTACTTTTCCGGTGAAGGGTACCATGTGGTGCTCGCACAATGAGAAAACATCAATGTCCTTGACAATGACGAGTTCATCATGGTCCTCATGGAAGACGGCGCCGTTAACCAGATCCCTAACATTCTCCTCGTAGCCTTTGGTGAAGTAGAGCATAGCCTTCGCATAGCGCTCTGGGGTTCCCCGAAGGCCCTCCCTCTCCGGGTCTTCTCCGATGCATTCGAGAATTGTCCGCACAGCTCCCGAAAGCTTCTTGATGCGCTGCTCATTCTCTTCTGGCGAAGATTCCAATCGCGCGCGAGTGCCGGGGCCTAGCCACGACTCCGATGTAAGTCAAGAGAGCTTCTAGGGGGTCTGCACGAGAACTTACAAGGCCAGCTGAGTCCATCAAAATCGATCGGTGGATTCAAGGTATACGGACTGTCTGGACGGCTGACAGTTGCTGGTGGGGTCAGGGCACCGGCCTCATCTCTCGGATCGCGGGCGGGATCATTCAGCGAGGGCCTACAATCGTTGCGGTTAGTCAGATACGTAGAAGGAAAGCTGAAGAAAAGCATACTTTGTAACTGTAGAGCTCCGGCGAGGGCTGTCGTAGCTGCTAGCATGATCAGCCGCCTGCGCGTCTGACTCGGGAAGGTCAAACTCCGCGGGAATGCGAGGAGCGAAAGATGAGCGGATCGAAGTTTGGACACTTTCCCTCTCACGAGCGTCTCGGGAGGCAACAGACGTATGAAGAGGAGAGCCACCGTTCAAGAGATGAGAAGGTATCACCGACTTGGGCTTGGGACCTGTGGGAGGAGGTGATCCGGAACCCATGGCTAAATTCTTGTTCTAGCAGCGGAGAAGACTGGGATGTGGGGGGGTGTTGTAGGAGAGCGGGTGATGGAATAAAAGGATGGTAGGTATTAATTGATCGGTAAGCGACTCAGATAGAAAATGAAGGATGAGATTAGGACATGGCTTGAGTCATTTTGGGCTTGTCGGAATTTTTTTGCTTCTGACGAGAGGGGGGAAAAAGACACTACTAGTATGACGGGCTGAAGGCGATTCTTTTCGGAGTCTGGATTAGAACCCCTCCGAGCACGCTGCGTGTGGGGTTGATTTGCATCGGTCTCTTATCTACACCGCCTGCGACAAAGGCCACTCACTGGTGCATATCACAACCAGGTTACCAATTGTCCTTCCAGAACAACTTATTGGCTATACCTGCATGCTGCGGGCTGACGGGGCCGAGTACATTAAACGGCCAATCCACGGGTGTCCAGATTGATTACTGGGCGCAGAAGTGGTGCGATTAAACCGTTCAACCCCGAGAAACAGGAGCCAAGGCTCTTTGGATCTACAACGTACTTCGTTGATGAGCATAGAACAGGCACTGTTGCCAAGGCAGGCTTAGAAACATCCATTTTTGCGAAGACATGATCAAACTGTATCCGGAGAGTCGATTTTCCCAGATACGCCGTTCAAGACTCGGTATTATGAACAACCAATAAGTACAATGGCACGGATGTTTCCCCAGAAATCGTATTTCTGTAACGCGACTTGGAATTAAAAAGATTCTTCGCCAGACACTAGACTTAACTCAAGGTTCCAACTCCTCGGCCGGGACATCTTCCATATCCTTACCAACGATTGCATCAGCAACCTTCCACACCTGTAAAAGATTGTCTTCTGCGGCAGAGCAGAGCACCCAAGGGTCATTGAGGTTCCAGCTAAAGTCGGAGATACGATTCGTGTGGCCACCGTGCATAAACAGACTAGAAGAGATGTCGATGTCAGCAATGGATCTCCAAGATCCCGCGGAGAGGTAGGGAAAATGGAGATGGCATACAGCTCAGGTGGCCCATCTTGGGCATCCTCAGGGCTTTGTTCTTCGCCCGCCCGACTAAGATCCCAGAACATGATCTTGCGATCGTAGCTTGCACTGGCCAGCACGGCTTCTTCAAACGGATGCCAGGAGATTGATGTGACAGAGTCTGTGTGATTTTCGAGGGTATGTAGCTTGGTGTTTAGGTTACGTAGATCCCATAGACCAATGGTTTTATCTGCGGAACCCGTGGCTAGGACCGTCTCAGCGGCAGGGTTGAAAGCAAGAGCATTAATAGCGTCACGATGTTGGCCCTGAGCCATTGCTGCTGAGCGAGTGTTGTCCCCTACTCGAGTGTCAAGGATTTGTAGGGTGATATCATCAGACACAGTTCCAATAAGGGATGAATGGAGGGGGTGATGCTGAACGTCATTAACGATGGACTCGTGGTGGGTATAGGTTCGGACAGGCTTCAGGGCCTTGTTGCCCTTGGTGTATGTGGTGAGATCCCTACCAGGTGTTAGCAGTAGCCGAGAACAAGGGTTATAGTCATCTTAATTACCAGAGGCGCACAGTTTTGTCCTCACTGCCTGTAGCTAGGTGGCCGACAGCATGCGGACTCCAGCTTAGACCAAATCCTTCGCGCGTATGGCCAAGCAGTTCCATTTCAGGGTTCACTGTTCCCGTGGGGAGACTGGGATGTTTTGAGCGATCCCAAATCATGACTCTCCCGTCCGTACACATCGTGGCAATTATATTGGGGTTCTGTGGTTGGTATCGTGCCTTGTTCACCTCGCCCTTGTGGTCAATCTTCTGCACAATGTTGAATTTGATCTCCATAGGAGCTTTCTTGGAGCTGCCGCCGTATCCGCCAATCTCTCCGCGTTCCTCATCATAGTCATCGGGATTGGGGGCGTTAGGGTTCGGTAACTGGATTTGAGCGATCTGAAGATAGTTTTGTGCGTCGCTGGACGTGTGAGTACCGAGGAGCAGGCGGTGGGTTGAATATGGCTTGTCTGGGACTCTGCAAAAGTGATGAGCGATCGATAAGTCATCACAACTAAGGAGGAATTGCGTACTCTTGCTTGTCAGGCAACCATTGTGTCGTGAGAGTCGGCCACTCTAACGCCGTGCTGAGGATCATATCGTAAAGGAAGGGAGCGTTCTTTTTCCATGTCTTGTATTCTGATCGATGCGTGTTGGTATAGATTCCAGGGTAAGTTAATAAATATCATAAGGTAACATACCTTCATTAATGATCTTCTCCTCGGTGCGCTCCTCCTCTTGCTCCTCCTGTTCTTCAATAAAACCTAATAGAAGTTAGAGAATTGGCCGCGCGCAAGCATTCTGAAAAAAGAAGCGCACCGTCATCGTAGGGCTCCATGATCTCGGTAGTGTGTTTATCGGGTTTGGATGACCGAAGTAGAGGGTGACGTTGCTGTATAACACAGGATCGGGGGAGAGAGCTTTGCGAACGGAGCTTCTTTCGAGAAACGCGAGATCTCGTCGCAGCGCGTTAATGGGCGTCACTGGAGCTAAACCTAATGGAGGTTGAGAGACTTGGCAAAACCTATACCTAAATTGGATTCCGCCCTGAGCCTCCACGCTCGGTTCGAGCCTGAGGCGGTCTCAAGCCACCTTGAGTGAATCATCTTTCCGACAGCTACCCTTCCTCAAGTCAGTTTCATCTTCCTTTCTCTTTGCGCTTCTAGCTTTCATACTGCTTGGAATCATCGTTCCTTATTTGTATTATACTCTCACGCTCCCTGAGTATTCAGAGTTGTTTTCCTTGGGTTCGCGGTCTTCCCCAATAGTTTGCCTCGAAGCTTGGTTTCTTCATTGGGTTTACTGACGACGAATACGACGATCACGACACACCACGAGAATCGCACTTAAAATAGCACTTAATTGCTTGCGCTCTTACCACGATTTCGAATCTCATATTATTCACTGATTCGCCATGGGTGTTCCTAAGTTCTTCCGCTGGCTCAGCGAGCGGTATCCTACTATCTCTATGCTGATTGCAGAGAACCGGATACCGGAGTTCGACAACTTATATCTTGACATGAACGGCATTATTCATAACTGTACACACAAGGACAGCGACTCTCCTACCTTCCGATTGACCGAAGATAAGATGTTCATAGCCATCTTTAACTATATCGAGCATCTGTACGGGAAAATTAAGCCGAAGAAACTTTTCTTCATGGCGGTGGATGGTGTTGCGCCACGCGCCAAAATGAACCAGCAACGCGCGAGACGATTTCGAACCGCCTTGGATGCTGAAGTGGCGAGAGAGAAAGCGATTGCCCAAGGGGTTGAAATGCCAAAGGAAGATCCTTTCGACAGCAACTGCATCACTCCAGGAACAGAGTTCATGGCAAAGCTTACCGAACAATTGAAGTATTTCATCAGCAAGAAGATTTCCGAGGATAAAGATTGGCAAGGGGTGGAAATTGTGCTTTCAGGCCATGAAGTACCGGGCGAAGGTGAACACAAGATCATGGAGTATATTCGGCACGCGAAAGCGCAGCCTGGATATGACCCCAACGTTCGCCACTGTTTGTATGGTCTTGATGCTGATTTGATCATGTTGGGTCTGTTGAGCCACGACCCACATTTCGCCCTCCTCCGTGAGGAGGTGACCTTTGGTCGCCAGGTGCAAAAAAAGCCAAAGGAGCTGGAACATCAGAATTTCTTCCTTTTGCATTTGTCTATGGTGCGAGAGTACCTGGAGCTGGAGTTTCAGGAGTTGGAACAAGAAGGAATTCTGAGCTTCCATTATGAGTTTGAACGTGTGATTGATGACTTCATTTTGATGGCTTTCTTTGTGGGAAACGACTTTTTGCCCAACTTGCCCAACCTCCATATTAATGAAGGCGCGCTGTCACTGATGTTCAAAGTCTACAAAGAAGTTTTGCCGAAGATGGGTGGCTATATCAACGAGGAAGGTGTTATCAACCTGGAACGGCTTGGTATGCTTCTGGATGGATTGAGTCACGTGGAACACCGTTTCTTCGAGGCTGAGAACTCGGATGCGGCATGGATCCGTGCAAAGCAAAATGGTGCAGACGAGAACGGAGAGAGCGACGCGAAGCCAAAGACTTTTACGATCACACCGGACCAGAAGACGATTTTGAAGACAGTCAAGAAGTTTGTTCTGAACCGACCTGGAAAGGCGGCAAACTCAAAGCCTCTTGATTTCCCACCGACTCTGCCTGCTAGAGACCGCAAATTCGTTGAGCAGCTCGCAGGTGACCTGCGGCTACCCTGGTCGACGGTTTCGAACAACGATGGGGACCGATTTATCCGACTTGAGTTTCCTGCCAGCGAAGATGACGATAGTGAGGAGGAGGAAGACGAAGAAGCTTCTATGGCTGTCCGGCGGATCCTCCGCAAATACGAGAACGCCAAGGTTCAAGAGCTGTCCCCTGAAGAGGCCCAAGCAGCGGCCCAGAAAAAATATGACGAGAAGTTTCAGGATTGGAAAGACAAATACTATATGAATAAGTTCGGCTGGGGCTTGGACAATTACGAGGAAATGAGAAAACTGACGGAAAACTACGTGCAAGGCCTTCAATGGGTTTTGTATTATTATTACAGAGGCATTGCCTCTTGGCCATGGTTCTTCAGTTCACACTATGCTCCCATGATATCCGGTAAGTCGGGTGGTATAGACATTCAAGATTCTCGCTCCGCTGACTGTGGTTTAGATGTGAAAAAGGGCCTAAAAGCAGATGTGAACTTCCGCCTCGGACGACCTTTCAGACCCTATGAACAGCTCATGGGCGTGCTTCCCGACCGCAGTAAGAAGACTGTGCCGACGGCGTATCATGAATTGATGACTTCGCCGGATTCCCCTATCATCGACTTCTATCCGCGTGATTTCGAATTGGATATGAACGGCAAGAAGATGGAATGGGAAGCTGTGGTCAAAATCCCGTTCATCGATGAACGTCGCCTCTTAGATGCGCTTGCTACGAGAGAGCACCTCTTGGCACCAGAAGAAAAGGCGCGCAATGGCTTTGGCGTAAGCCTCAAATTCACGTACTCCCCGGACACACAGTATATCTACCCTTCCTCCCTGCCAGGAATATTTCCGGATCTCCCCAATTGCCACTGTGTCCAAAATGTGTTCGACCTACCTACAATGGAGGGGCTAGAGCCATATGTTGGGTTGGTGGAGGGAGTGCACCTTGGGGCTTCCGCTCTTGCAGGTTTCCCGAGTCTTAAGACTCTGCCGCACGTCGGTCAATTGGGTTTCCATGGCGTTTGCGTCTTCCAACAGGAGAGCCGCAATGAAAGCATGGTGGTCACGATTCTTGACCCTGGGAGTAGATCGAACACTGAGCTGGCGAAGCAGAAGCTTGGCCAGCGAGTCTTTGTCGGCTATCCGTTCTTGCAAGAAGCATTTGTTGTCCGCGTTTCTGACGAGCTATTCGATTATACCCTCCCGGAAGGGGAGCAGCATGCTCTTGCAACGCCACACTCGGACGTCCAGATCGAGCAGTGGAAAAAGAAGGCCGACAAGATTGAGGGCACATACAGCCGGAGGTTTGGTATGATCATCGGCCCTGTCGAGGCTATGGTTCATGTTCAGCTCCTGAAGGGCCTCATCAAGACCGACGAAGGGGCAACTGTCAAAGAATTTGCGGATATCCCTGGACAGGAAACTGATTACGCTCTGCAGCTTGTCGTTGACGAAGTCATCAATCCTGACGAACGCTTTATCGAACGCGAAGCTTTGCCGATCGAAAAAGAGTTCCCAGAGGGCTCCCGAGCCTTTTTCCTGGGCGACTTCAATTACGGTAGACCGGTCCACATCACTGGCCATGACGATGGCAAAGTGACTGGTTTGATCGCCGCTATCAAGGGTCGAGAGCCCGAATTCGGAAGAGAGAGGGCTAAGAACGCTGAGGCGCTAAGCCCTTATATGCCCTCCTTTGCGATTGCCCGAAACTTGCGCTTGAATCCTTTGGTCCTCGCCAAAATCACTTCTTCATTTTCTGTGGATGTCGAAGGCTTCCGCGTCAACCTAGGTCTCAACCTTAAGTTTGAGGCTAAAAAGCAAAAAGTCCTCGGATATTCCCGCCGTGGAGATTCGGGTTGGGAATTTAGTTCAAAGGCCGTCGGCCTGCTACAGCAGTACATGATTAAATTCCCCGAATTCATTGCGGGTATCCAGCGCAACCCTCAGAATGACCGGTACACGCCAACCGACTTCTACCCACCCGACATTGCTCTCCAGAAGATCACTGAAATCAAGGCTTGGCTGAAGGAAATCGAAGCAAAGAGTTTTGAAAGAGTCCCTCTCGAAGCAGAGCAGCTCGATTCGGATATTGTCAAGCTGATTGAACAGGATGCCGATCAACTCCTGCAGAGCCAGCCGCCCATGGAGCCCAAGAAGATGCGAGGCGTTCCTCGAAGTGCTCTTCTTCGACCATCGGACGTTGAGCAACGACTTGGTAACCAGACCTTCAAGCTCGGCGATCGTGTCGTATACGCCCAGGACTCCGGAAAGGTACCGATTGCCACGCGAGGAACTGTAGTTGGGCTTACCCGAACGCCAAGAGCTATTCTACTTGATGTTGTGTTTGACGTCGCCTTCATGAGCGGCACGACCCTGGGCGATCGATGCTCTCCATTCCGTGGCCAAACCGTCCTCGCATCGTCTGTCCTCAACGTGTCGTACAGACAGTTGACTGCTAGCACCAGAGCTGCAGTAAGCCAGATGCAACAAAACCAACCTTCTCCCTTGACCGTCGCTGGATACGGTGCTCCTATGGGCGCAGGCGGTCAAGGCCAGCTGAAAGAAGCTGTTACCCCGCCACCCCTCAGAGGATCATTCCGTGGTGCTTTGTCGGGGAGGGGCCGTGGACAGGGCACACAGAATGGCACTACAACCTTGCCTTTTCGACCCCAGGCCAATGGCAGCCGAGGGCAACATAACGATACGGATGGATCTTCTCGTGGTGGTAGAGGGCGAGGCGGTCGTGGAGGCAACGCACGTGGACGAGGCGGTTACGTCGCGGTTGACAACGACCCCGACTCCGGTATCGTGCAAAACAACCCTAACTTCCGGCCCAAGAACTATTCGCAAGTTCCACCACCTCAGTTCCAGTCGCGGGGGCGCGGTCGTGGCAACAGCCGTGGCGGAGACCGCGGAAACGGACATCGTGGACGTGGACGTGGACGAAGCGCTGCTGCAGCTGGAGATGCATGATTATTATTACATCTAGGTAGCATATGAGGGTTCTATAGATTGTTTAGGCTAGACGACACCCTGTATATTACTGGCGCTCCTGTGTAAAGTTACGAGGAGGTAACGTTTGGGCTAAGCAATCTTGCAATGAACGCCACCCCACCTTTCCCCGCATTTCCATCACGGCTTCACTCCGAGATCTGTATAGCTTTTCCTGTCCTGGAAAAATATCCGCCGGCCGAATAACCGAACCTCATATATTATTCCTTTCACTTGCCCCCATTCTAGTCTTACATTCATCTCAATTCATTTCTAGATCCATATAGTCACTCATTTCATAATCCCATCATAATGGCGACCCCCACAATCCCCTCCTTCGATTCCCTAACCCTCGACCCATCCGGGCCTCCAGGAAACGCCTGGGGTCTCTTCGGTCCAGACAACGAGCTGGGGATGCTTAACCTCCTAACACCCGAACTAGTTCGTCGTACAGCTGCCGAAGAGATTTGTGAGGGAGTTCGGATTTCGCTAGACCTTCCCTTGAACCGTCTAGGCCACCCAAGTTTTGGTCGGAACCCGTTCACCCAGGAGCTTGTGAACAAGGCGCCAAGGATTGTCAACGATGATATTCTTACTTTTAATACACAGACGAGTACACAGTGGGATGGGTTTCGACATTATGGTTAGTAGGGTTGAGAGAGAAGTAGTAATAGTGGCCCTTCTGTGTGCCTGTGCTGATTCTCGTGGCTTACAACAGGGAATCAAACTCACGGGTGTTACTTTAACGGGCATTCGCTGGATGAGCTGAAGGAGTCGAGGGCTATTGGAATTGACGGTTCGTCTCCGAATCTTCTCACGCTCAAGAGGCTAGCTAACAACTACGCAAGCGTGGTCTAACACCGGCGGCATCGTCGGCCGTGGCCTGCTAATCGACTACGCAACCTGGGCCCAGGAAAACTCAATACCTCTCTCCGCTTTCACCAGCAGCACAATCTCTCTCGCCCACCTCCAAACCATCCTCTCAGAAACTTCGACAACCCCGCGGCCCGGCGACATCCTCTTCGTCCGCACCGGCTTCACAGAAGCCTACAATGCGCTATCTCCGGACGAGGAAGCCACACTTGCTGCCCGGCCTACTCCCGATTTCGCGGGCGTCGAGAATGGCGAGAAGACGCTGCGCTGGCTGTGGGAGAACCAGTTCGCGGCGATTGCGAGCGATTCGCCGAGTTTTGAAACTGCACCACTGATTAGGGATGGTGTGTCGCCGGAGCAGACGCTGCATCAGTGGTGCCTCAGTGGCTGGGGAATGCCGATTGGGGAGTATTTTGATCTAGAGGAGTTGGCGACGAAGTGTAGGGAGCGGGGGAGGTGGACTTTCTTTTTGAGTAGTGTGCCGTTGAAGGTTTGTTTTCCCCTTACCTTTTTTTTGTCCCAACGGAGGGGGTATGTGTTGACAAGGGGCTGAGCGCTGACGGCGTTGGATAGGTTCCTGGAGGCGTGGCGAGTCCACCCAATGCTGTTGCTATTATTTAGGTATGGGGTTTGGGCTCATGATAGATCTAGGAAGGCGATAAGCGATTTATTACAAGACTGTGTAGTATTGGAGTAAAGAGTATTCTATTATCCTAGCCTTTAGAGCTATACAAAGAGCTAAAGTAAGAAACTGGATACTCCTGCTAATCTACGCCTTTCATTTCTTGTCTTCCGCATGACAATTCCATGCCTTTAGATCACCATGAATCCCTTTGCAAGCCAGATCCAGCCAGACCATCAAATCTCATTTCCCGTCCTCCGAATAAGAACTCTCGCGTAAAAATTTGGCATGATCTGCTCGCCATTGCAAATATTCATCGGCCGTTTACCTTCCCTACCCTGCTCAAATTTCATATCATATTCAATGAGCAGTCGACTGAGAATCGCTTTCGAGGTATTTGCGGCGAATTGGCGCCCAGGACATGCCTGACGTCCGAATCCAAAATGCAAATTCGCTGCAGTCGTGCTGACGAGTTTGTTGTTTTTCGCATAGGGATCGCGACACCAGCGGAAGCCGTCGAAGGTTGAAGGGTCGAGGTTGGGATAGGGGACGTTGGGGGGATCACGGGAGAGCGGGCCTGCAGCAAAGCAGATATGCGTGTTTGCGGGGATGGTTAGGCCGTCGGAAAAGGCGAGGGGCTCCTTTGTTACGCGTTGGCTGTTTACGGTTTTTTTTTTTTTTTTTTGTTAATTATGGCTCTGGTTTTGGTGGATGTAGAAAGATAGGGTTCGGTTTGGGAGGGGAAGGAAGAGGGCCGTGTATACCTTCGCCGGTGGGATTGAAACGCTGAGACTCGCGCATAAAGCTATCCAGAAGAGTCTGGGCACCGAAGCAGTACGGAGTCGCATTTATCCATCCGTCCTTGAGAGTGTCTAGGATTTCTTGACGCAGTGGCTCGATATACTCTTGGCGGATGAGAAGATCATAGATAGTCTGGGTAATGAGCATGGTAGTTGTATGCACAACGGCTAGCGCCATGACGATCATTAGTCCCTGCGCAATGTTCTCGGGCTTCTTGTCAAATTCGTTATCTGCTGTATCCATCATCCACTGCATGAAGTCGTCGGGCTTCTGGTGGCTGGGATCATTGACCTCGGCTTCGCGACGGGCAACGATCATGGGCACGAAAACCTCGTCCTTTACTCTCTGCATTGTCCTGTTCAGATATCGAACACTAGGTAGGAACCTGGCGGCTAGTGGGCGGAGGACGCGGGGCAGAGGACGGAGTAGGATGATGGTGAGGCCAAGATTGTGGGTGTAGGTGGTCACGGTGTTGAGCCATTCCTCGTTACGACAGAGTGTTTCACCGACGATGATGCGTGACGTGGAACGGTTGATGAGTCTGAGGATCATAGAGTACAGGTTCACGGAGACCCAGCGATCTGTCGTAAGGTTAGCTCTAATGCGGATCAGGAGGTGGAATGGATGTACCTGTGCATTCGGGGACCTCAATCTCGAAAGCATGTTGAAGCTCATTGATAACATTTGGAACAATCCGATCTATCGAACTGTTAGAACAGAAGGTGGTACCAAAACGAAGCTACATACGCAGAGCAGTAGCCAACTTTCTGGCGACGGTATCTGCTGTCAGACTGCTGTCGTTGAGGACCTTGGTATATTCACCACAGACGCTCTGCGAGCTATTAGTTCAGGTCGTAATGGAGCACAAAGTAAACTCACATTGAACTGCGCATCCAAGAGACTAATCTTCGTGTGAGGGAGTAAGCGAATTTCAGGAAGGTATTTGGCGGGTAGAACGATCATATCTCCATCGACCTTGAGGATTCGAAAAGGCTTGTCCTTATACTGAAGCAGCCGCATTAGCCGATTAGTATCATTGAAAGGTTTAGGTTATGTACCTTGCTATAGCCATAGGAGATCAGAGAAGGTGCCTTTACAAAGAATAGGAGACGGTTGATGAAGTCAGGAAGAATCCGGCAGAAGGTCACAGTCGGCACCTCATTGTCAGGGTGCTTCTCCACGACATAGCCGAGTACAATGAGAAACAAGCCCAAAGCCACTAGTGGTAACATGGTCATAGAAGTATTAGACCGGAGTCACTGCTTGAGATAACTTTCGCTTTGGGTTCGCAATGTGGATAGATGAATCGTGGGACGCGAGGGCTATAGTAACACCACTGTAGGAAGATGGACAAGGATAGAAAGAAGAAAATCAGGAACAACAGAATCATCTCTCAGAAAAACACTGGTTATCACGTGGGTGTGAGGTTGAGATTGCGGTAATCTTGCATGGCGTGCATGGCAGCAGGGCGGAGATGGCACACTTTGGCCCCAGCCCTTTTCTTCTAGGAGCGCCTGCGGGGGACTTTTAGTTGGGGAGAAGATGATGGATGCATGGATTGAGGAGCAACTTAGATACAGGCCAAAGAGTGGAACAAGGTACTTTAAGGCCAGGCTGAGCCCGGGATACATTGCAAACTGAGTGCCAGCCAGCAAACAAAGGCCCACAGAGAGCGACTAAAGTGAGAAGACAAAGATGCCATTAAAGAGCTCTGGGGAAACTGTTAATGCTGCTTGATGTGCAAAAGTCTATTTATCCACTTTGGTGTCAAATACGGCCCCCTCTCACAACAGAAGCATGCATGTGTGAATAGTTTCACCATAAATGATACAATAAGGGTGGCTTTATGGCGCGTACCCGAGGTAGTCGAAAAGCATTTGATGGTGTGGATCATAATTATGTACATTTCTAAAACTTTTCCCTGTCCCAGCCATCTTCCAAGGTATATAGCATCACGGTAAACAGAACGCCAGGCGCAAATGCAAGCTCTGAGAGTCGATGAGAGTATAGAATGTCAGGCGTCAAATAGTAGGCGAAGACAAGAGATAGAAAATAATACAAGTTGGAGCGGATGCTTTCAAAGGCCTTGCCATTCACCTTCCGAATCATCACCAGCATCACTTGTCTTCCCCTCGCTGTTTCCTATGATTGCAGAATTATCAGTTTCGACTAGCCTGGAGAAGGCAGGCGCATTTTTAGCAGCGAGAACGGGCTTTGCAAGGAGATAGTTGAGACTGTAAAGGTTTTTCTCGGAGAGGCGTTTGAGGTTCTCGTTGATTTCGTCAAGTGCGCGTTGGACAGCACGAAGCTCCGGGGCTAACGTGCCTGCGTTGTCCTTGAAGTATCTGCCGTGATTACTTAACAAAGACTCAATCCACAGAAGATTGAATTCGAGATGAGGTGTTTCGTCGCACGAGTGCGCAATGAATCGTAACAGACGAGGAAGATAAACAGTCGGTACAGAGCGAACCACGTGGGCGATATCTGAAGGAGGAATAGACGCGTGCACGGCGCGAATGAGCTTAGACTCGTTCAGTCGGAAAGCCATGACTAGTGCCTTCAAGAATGTCTCCTCGTTGTTTGTTTCACCCGTCGCATGAGCTTGCTTTGCGCCTTCGACGGTGGCGAGGATACTAGCGGGTGTAATGTCAATGTCAAGGTCAAAAGGATCGAAGACGAATTCCGTATCCAGACTGTAGATGAGAAGTCCCTCTGTGGACGCTGCGCAGAACGACCGCCCGGTCGAGGAGAAGTCTACACAGCTGACTCGCACCTCAGGCCGAGTGATTCGAGAGCCGGCATCACCACGCTTTGCGCCAGGCAAGGATCGGTCAATGCGTTCCTCACGGTCGGATGCTTCACCGGTCTCATCTATGAGGCCAAGCGCTCCGGCTTCCGTCATTTCACGGCTGTTCAGGTATTCCAAGGTGCCATCCAGCGCAGTGTTCACCGATACAGTGTACTTCTTCACCAGGCAACCCGACTGTACGTCATACAGACAAATGTATTTACTGTTACCTGCTGCAAGAATACAGGAACCGTCGGCACTATATGTGATGCAGTGGAAGGATTTTGTACCCGCAGCATTGGCGGCAGTAGTGCGATCTGTGATCTTGCGTCCTCCAGAAACATCACGACGGCCATCAATACCAGCAACTTGCACGGCATCAGCCACTGACCAGAACGTTAGCTGGCCATCGAGCGAGGAGGCTGCAATTTGCTTCCCATCGGGTCGAAATGCGACACTGAGGATGTCGGACGTGAGCTGCAAGGGTTCACTGGTTTGAGTTCGTCCGAAGATGCTCCAAACACGGACGGTGCGATCCCAGCTACCACTGGCCAGGTGGTTTCCATCTGCGGCGAATGCTAACGCAGAAACAGGACCCTCGTGCCCAGACAGTTGATCAAGAAGTTGGCCAGTCTGCACCGACCATACATGGATATCAAAGGAGTCTGGAGATCCAGCACAGATAACTTCTCCACTAGGATCGACTGCAAGGGATGAGAACGAGAGTCGGGATGGTGCGGTAAAGGTTCGGAAATTCCGGTAACGAATAAGATCCCAGGCTCTCACAGAGCCGTCCAACGATGCTGTGAACAGAACGTTTCCTTTTTTGGAGAACTGACAAGCCGTCACTCCACTTGAGTGTTCCGTGAATGTTACAAGGCAAAAGCCAGACTTGACGTCCCAGACTTTGACCTTGCCATCGTCAGCAGCCGTCACGATCCTCTGGCCGTCAGGAGAATAGGCAAGCGCATTCATCGAATCTAAATGTCCTTGTTGTTTGAGGATATAGGACTCCGATTGCCATTCCCAGACTAGCAACTGCCCATATTTTGAGGAACCGAACGCCAGCCACTCGCCGGTTTTGTTGATAGCCACGACGTCGATATTGCTTTGCGAGACACTACAACCCAGTCAGCGCCGCAGAGTGCGGCTGGAGAATGACCAACTTACCTTAGGAGGTGAATAGTGTTGAACTCGGGCAGGTCATAAAGGCCGAACAATCCATTTGAGAAACCAACAACAAGCAAGTTGGAAGGAGCGTGGAATGCGGCACACTTGACCGTGGCGTGCGACTGTTGGAAGAATTCTTTCTTGACGATCCGCCATCGCGGTTCGTCTACATCTTCCATAGTGTCTGGATCTTTCTTAGAGACATACTCCCATCTCAAGAGTGTGCAGTCTCTGCTGACAGTGTAAATCTAATTGTGGTTAGGACAGAAGTTGCGCATACACATTGGGCCACCTACAATCTCTTGATTGCCCGAAAAGAACGCTGCCTTTACTCCCTGTCTATGTCCAGAGAGGGTCGTAGGCTCAAAACCGTCTTCGGGGTTCAAACTCCAAACCCGTGCCGTTAAATCTTTCGAGGCAGTTAACAGGAAACGGGAATCACTCGACCACTCGATATGTTCGACTTCGTCGAAGTGACCGGCAAGGTCGCGATGAAGGACGAACGGCGCGAAATCAATCTCTCCGTCGGTACCGACGCTAGGGGTTTCCGGGGTATGCCATAGTTGTAGTCGACGTCCCACTCCTACCGCAAAATGACGACCATCTGGGGAGAATTTAAGGGCGGAGATGCGGCCTTTGAATGAGAAGTTATAGATCTGAACCCGACGGTGAAAATTGGTCAAAATTGCGCGGCCATGCTCGTCGACGGATAGTAGGATGTTTCCTCGAGGAGTAAGGTCTAGTCGGTCGATATTTGTTCGATGCGCAAAAGGTAGAGTATGAGAAGTGTTACTGTGAGAGTAACTGGTTAGAAACAGGTTATAAAGAAAGCATCTAACAGCTATAAAGCTACATACTTGACCAAATCAAACACGGTGACCTTGTTGCCGACGGGAGATATCAGGCAATTCCCATCTGGTGTGAACAGAAGGTTTCCTTTGCGGTATACCGTACCGAGGAGGTTTGAGAACTAGAGTTTCTAGTTAGCATTCTTCAGGTCTCCAAGCCAATTTTGTAGTTCCGGGCTTCCAGTCGGCCTGCGCTACTCACCTTGAAATCGGTCTTCATTTTCGACAGTCAGATGTCTCCATCAGCTCTCGCAGTTCCCTCTCATGTCGGACTTTGAGCAAAAAAAGTCGGCCTCCCGCGATAAGAGCTCGGATCAACATCTTTATCCGGCCCCGAGATTCTTAGCCTCGAATGGCACTAGCGTTCCTGCCTAAGGAATCAAGATCCCCGAAAAACGTGACTTGGGGGTGTTGGAATCTTGGGATTCAGGGGCAGCAGGAGCCGAACTAAACTGAACCAGGCACAACCAAGAAGTGGGTGAACTGCTGCTGTTCTCTTGTCTCCCATTCTCCTCTCGACGACCGTCCTCCGACTTCGACTTCTTCAGCTCTTGAAGGGTCTTTTCGTTCTCCTTCTATAATCCTTCTTCTCTTTCTTAAAGAAACCCGGGGTCACTCTCTCGGGACCCGACCGATCGACTTCGAGCTACCTCCCATCAACCCCTAATCATCATGGCTCCCATCAACGAGACCGCTTCGCCAATTGGCATTGCCAACGTGAGTCTTGAACCCAAGGAATCAATTCATCATATAGAAGCTGCAATACTAACCACCACCTGTTTCTTACCAGCTCCCAAACCAGCGGTATGTACTATGCGATCAATGGGATGGAAGAGTTACTGGGTGGTCTAACCAATATACCTCAGACACAAGATTGTTGCTAAGCGGGGTGCGGCTTTCACTATCATGGTGTGTCACATTGATGATTTTATGAATGTGAGCAGTTTGTTAATTCGATTTTAGGTTGCTGGAGAGTCTGGGCTCGGAAAGACCACGTTTATCAACACCTTGTTTTCCACCACCATCAAGAACTACGCCGACCACAAGCGCCGTCACCAGAAGCAGATTGACCGGACTGTTGAGATTGAAATCACCAAGGCTGAATTGGAGGAGAAGTTTTTCAAAGGTTCATAATGGATTGGCGCGAGAAATAAGCTGCGACTAACCGATTACGCCTTATATAGTCCGCTTGACTGTGATCGATACCCCTGGATTTGGTGACTATGTCAACAACCGCGATTCCTGGCAACCGATTATCGAGTTTCTTGACGACCAGCATGAGTCCTACATGTTGCAAGAGCAACAACCCCGCCGTACAGACAAGATCGATATGCGTGTGCACGCCTGTTTGTACTTCATCCGCCCCACTGGACACACTCTTAAGCCTCTGGACATTGAGGTGATGAAGCGCCTGAGCTCCCGTGTCAACCTTATTCCCGTTATTGCCAAGGCCGATACTCTCAGCCCCGCTGATCTCGCTCGGTACAAGCAGAGGGTGAGACTCCCTGTTCGCATAATCATTGTGCCATGGCATGTAGCTAACTGCACGATTCCCTTAACTAGGTTCAAGCTGTCATTGAAGCCCAGGGTATCAAGATCTACACTCCCCCCGTCGAGGAGGACGACGAGACCGCGGCCACCCACGCCCGCAGTCTCATGGCTGCCATGCCTTTCGCTGTGATCGGTTCCGAGAAGGATGTCAAGACCAACGATGGCCGTGTGGTCAAGGGTCGTCAATACGCCTGGGGTGTTGCTGAGGTCGAGGACGAGGAGCACTGCGACTTCAAGAAGCTGCGATCGATTCTTATCCGTACTCATATGCTCGACCTCATTCACACAACCGAGGAACAGCACTACGAAGCATATCGCGCACAACAGATGGAGACCCGAAAATTCGGCGAGGCCCGTCCCAGAAAGCTGGACAACCCCAAGTTCAAGGAAGAGGAGGAGAACCTGCGCAAGCGCTTCACCGAGCAGGTCAAGGTCGAGGAATCGCGATTCCGACAGTGGGAGCAGAAGCTTATCGCGGAGCGCGATCGCCTCAACAAGGATCTGGAAGCTACCCATGCTGCGTACGTCCCCACTTTCAGTCTAAGCCACTTACGAATCAGTTCAACTGACCCGAGAACAGGATCAAGGCTCTCGAGCAAGAAATCGAAGGGCTCCAAGGTTCATCCACCCGGAGCCACGGCCGTCGTTAAATATTTTTTCGTACCACTGGGAGCAGGCGGTAGTGGTTGTCACGGACGACGGAAAAAGCAGAAGTGTGCATTCATCTCGACTAATATGGCTTTACACTCGATTACCCCTTCATGGTTTCTTTTACTTTTATCCTTACTCACCTTTTGATCTTCTCCGTGACTATTTCGGATTGTGTTTAATTCAGAAGCTCAACATCCATACCAGGCTTTTTATCCGGTGTGGCTGGACCTCTGTTCTGAATTTGCTTCCTGGCAGCTAGCGATGGTTTCTACGTCCTTGATAATAACTCTCTTGTATCCGTATCATCTCAATACAGATTTAATTCTCGACACTGGGAGAAGTATCTTCATCTGCCGATCGCTATAGTTTCGAGCATTCTCCACGGTGACAAGATTCGGTGATTTTAATAGTGCTGAGCCACTTGAACATTATTACTGTAGTTTTGACAGATTGCATAGTCTGCGTTATCAATGCTCCTCGCTTGAGGTATGGAGCGAGCTCTGGAGCTTAATCACGTCGGCGCCCCGGTGAACGTTTCCTCCGCCTTCCGACGCGGGTTTCATCTCAAACCTGCTCAAAGCCTCGGCCAGAGGCAATTATCATGCTCTAACCTGCGATTTCTGCTGAGTGCTGAACCCTCGTCGTTATTTATCTTTCACCCTTCTCGAATGCCCACCAATGACTGCGACTGGAAAATTCCCCACGCAGTTGGCTCACACGCTCAAGACACATAATGGTACGCTCCTCCCATAAACACTGAACACCTTTCCCCATCCTGACCGATCTCGCAGGGCCAGTGAATGCCGTGACCTTCTCTGGCGGTCCAGGAACATATATCCTGACCGGATCTACCGATCGCGCGATCCACCTGTCGCGCGCAATCCCGAACAGCAACAATGTGTCCGCCATCGAGACGACTTCGCCGATCCAGAAATACGAGGCACACGGATACTCGGTGTTAGATATCGCTGTCGCATCGGATAATTCGCGGTTTGCGAGTGTCGGTGGAGATCGCCAGGTATTCCTGTGGGATGTTGAACAGGGTATTACCACGAGACGCTGGGGTGGACATAATGCCAGGGTCGAAGCTGTGCAATTTGCTGGGGAAGACGATGCGGTTATAGTCTCTGGTAGGACTCTTGATGCTCGGGACTCTGCGGCCCCAAAAGAGCAACGGCTAATTTTTTTTTTGTGGCGTGATCAGGTAGCGCAGATACTAGCATTAACCTATGGGATGGCCGCTCGAATTCCCATAAGCCGATTCAGACTCTCACTGAGGCTAGTGATACGGTTTCCTCATTACATGTGAATATGCCTACGTACTCCATCGCGAGCGGAAGTTATGACGGTCGCGCGAGAGTTTACGATATCCGCATGGGTCGGACAACGGTCGATGTCCTTGGGCACCCGGTTACCAGTGTCCGATGCTCCACGGATGGTAACGCGCTCTTGGTGTCAACGCTAGACAGTCGAATACGGATGCTAGATCGGGATGACGGAAAGCTCTTGAAGGCATTCGGCCAAGATGACGGCACCAAACGTACCCTGGTCACGGGACAGTGTGCCCCAACGTATCGGAACACAGAGTTGCGCCTCCGATCAGTATTCGCAAAAGCTGACGCGGTCGTCTTAAGCGGAAGTGAATCCAACAAAGATGATCTCTCTAGTCAGGCCCATGTGTTTGCTTGGGATGTATTGAGTGGAGAGGTTATCGCGGCGATCCCGGCCGGAGAGAGGGCCAAGGCCGTGAGTTCTGTGGCCTGGAATGAGAGAGGAAAGTGCTGGGCGAGTGGCTGCTCTGATGGTATGTATTTTGTTTTTCTGTCATTCCAGGCTAGACGAAGATGACGAACGTGCTTGGCTGAATGGGTGCTGACTGGCACTGCAGGAACGGTCAAAGTCTACCGGTAAAAACAACCGCGAGATAAGGCTTGGACGCTTAGCCACGGGGATGAGGTGCCACTTACTAGCACACCTCCATCTTACTATCACACGCACAACCGAAACCCGAGCGGCTTTCCAATTCCAGGATCAATGCGCGCGCATCGTGGAACTTTAGCTGATCCTCTATTCCGAAGGCTGTCAAATTCGAGGCTATTGCGGCAAGACGAGAATGTGCGGCCTCCCATTCCATTAAGACAGCCACGTGCGCAGACGTCAGCCTTGACATTCTGACTCGCTTCTCCCACATATTTGCGACCTGTCAAATCACTCAAATTCTAATATGGGTGAGTGAATTTCACTTCCCTACCAACGGGATACGTCAAGCTATCCGAAAGAAATAATCGCGCAAGTCACCAGTCACGATTCACCTGTCAGCAGGCCGCACTAGGCAAGGCCCCTGCACGGCATCATCCACAACATCACTCACCACCAGCAGCGACATGACGGGGATCCAGGAATCCAGAAGCTGAAACAAACTTTGTGGCTCACTTTTTCCATCTTATCGCAACCCTCTTCTCCACATCAAGGCTGACAGGAGGCGCCGTTCCTTCGGTACTTGGCGGCCCGGCTCGTCCTATCACTGGACTTGCTGCTCATCTTCTTGGTTACACAAACGCACAGACTAATGACAAACATGAGTTCGTGAGCTAAACGTATGAGTTCATAGAATCTCCGACGACAGAAGCAATTATACGAATGGTGGGCTAATAAGAGAAAAGAAAATAGAGCCTGTACTGTATGATCTCATGATGGATTCGATATTGAATTCGGATAACAGGATTCGTCGACTGGGCTTAGACTCTGGCGCAAACGATGTATAACCTGTTTTTCTTCGCTACAACAAAAGTATCGTGATCATCTCTCGTCATTGTTCTTCATACTGTAGCAAGCAGCAGGCTAGCTCCCCAGCATTCCCATTCTAGCTAAGCATGGAATGCCACGCCTGCGTTGCAACGCATTGCTTTGCCGTTCTGTGTCCCTGCTTCCCATGCAAATGCAAAAAGACACCTATCAAGAATCCAACCGTACCTACATAAGTGGAGATTTTCAATGTAGACAAAACACCATGAAACAAGTAATCGCAATGTACCGTGGCTCGCTCATCTGTATGCATATCTTGGTAGGGCGTAACTCGTCAAAGAAAGAGAAAATTGGGTTGAGATAAACAAAAAAAAACTGGCTATTTTTGTACCGCGAAACTTTTTTTTCCCAGAATACAAGTGGTAGAAGAAAAGAAAGGATAAGAACTTTTGAGAAACAGTCGCACGAAGAGCGGTGTTGAAGTCTGGATGACGATTGATAGCGCAGCTGGCATGCATGCTATTCTTAGATTACCAACGCTTCAATCGCCTTTTCGGGTTCTTGGCTTTCGACCTCCAGGGCGTCCATGGCTCGGTGGAGTTCGTGTTCGCCGACGATAATTGTTCCCGCGCGCGCGGTGCTGAGGAAACTGATTTCCACGGCGTCAAAGCCGGTATCTAAATCTGGCTGTAGACGGTGTGTGGGCGGGTTACTGCCGTTGCTTTTGCGGCCCGGGCTGTGACTATGGGGTTTTGACGGTCGAGTAGAGATATGGGCGTGGTTATTGAATCGTTCGGAAATTGAGTCATCGGGTAGAAGTGAAGTGGTTGATGAACTGAGGTTGTCTTCACGGGCGTGCGTGGCGTCGGCCAGTCGACTTGCAACACCGCATACAATACCAGTAGCCTCCAAGGGAAGTTTGCGCAAGTCAAGCATGATAGGGAAGAGTATATCCTCCTTTGAACCAAGTAGAAGACTGGAGTCGTCGTCATCTGAATCACTGGGAGAAGTAGGATCACTCGAAAAACGGGGGAGAAGACGTTGTTCTAGGAGGAGAGATGCAGCAGGGTCTGCAGCAGTAAGGGTAAGAGAGAGGAATCGGGGCTTGTCCACAACGAGGGCTGTAGTTAGGGCATCCCGGAGGATGGCGATCGAGCTGTCGTCACTGCTGTATCGATGATGCGCTGCGCATTGCACCAGACGAAGTGATGTGTCTACCGAAGGAACAATGCTGTTCCGGCGTAGAGAAGAGAAGGTGCGTTTCTGAAGCTCGTTGAGCGATGACGGTGGGGGTGTGGCCGGCGGAGAGCTTAGTGTGCTTGCAGACAGCGAAGAGACAGGGCTAAAAGTATTGTTAAGGGCGTGTTGATTGTTGTTAATAAAAGCCTCCGTCGAGATCTCGAACAGGAAGCCTCGGTTTTCTAGCGCCTCGATGACTTGGGCTTTGCTTTTGAGCGGAACGATTATGTAGTCAGCGAAGTAGGTGGAGATGAAGAAGATCGAGCTGTATTGACCGGGTTAACACATACGGCGACGCCATAAAGAGGGGATTGCACGTACATTCCTGCCATAGCCAGCGGTGTCGTTAACTCTAGGACTCGCTGACCAGCCTCAAGTCCTTCACCGTACACCTGCATGGCAATGAAATCGTCCTTAGTAATTGACAAGCGGCTTTGCGTGGACGAGCTGACTTGGAAGAACCGCTCGACCAAGGGGGCAAAGTACTCGTCAGCGAGTTGGCGAGGACACATAATTGAGCATTCCACTGGCGTGATTGAGAAATTCAAAAAGGCGGGCTGAAGATGACTGGTTGTCTCAAGAGGGCTGTCACAGCCACGGGATGCAACCTGAGCCTCAGTAATCGGGGAAATCTCATGAAAAAGCACCCGTAAAATAGGATCCAAAAAGAATGGATATAGCTCCAAGGGAATATGCACCAGGGCCAGTCGGTCTTCCTGTAATTCCACGACGGTTGTTAGTGAAACGAGTCGAGGCCGAATTCGCTCCATGGCGGGCACATGGTAGGGCTTTCCCAAGAAGGCATGAATAATATAAGATAGACAAGGGTAGGGGTAAGGAAAGGGAGTTGGATGTAATGATGAATTAGCAAACAAGTGTACAAACTCACCATGAACTGGACCTGGGCAGATATCAGTGACAGTGAATGATCCATTCTGAGAGCACTGCGTGAGGATTGTGTTCGTTGTTGGCCAGGGACGTGAATGGCGACAGGCTTAGCAGAGAGAAGGGCGTAGAAGGTGAGCTGGATTGAGGGTGATGTCAGATAGGCTGCAAGGCAGAACCAGATTGACCGGACAGAATCAGAGACCAGCAGGGCCTCTTAGGTAGGAAAGGGGGCGAGAGTTAAGAGACAAGTTAGTTGAAATAAGGCAGGTAATAGATGCTCTCGAGGCTAGCAAATGACCCTTGAGTATATTTCGAGAATGTAAGACAAAAGAAACTAGGCGCTGGTTACGTAGATGAAGGTTTCTTTTGTTCCTTTCTTTTCTTTTTTCGCTTGAGTCTTTTGTAGGGCACAAAGACTTGCGCCTTCATTGTCCTCGTTAGTCGAGGCCGTGGAGTTACGCCATTGCTCGCAGTGATGATATCAAGAACTGGACGAGGGTTCGGAATGCGAGAGGCAACTGTCGTTGGCGATGATGCTATTCAAGGTACGGATTATGACAGAAGGCGTCGACGCAGGGCGCCGGCCGGAGAAGATGAGAGAAGGTCGAGAGGGAGGATCGAGAGAAAGCAGGTGACTTGTGAGTCGTGACTTGCACTTGGGCACTCAAGGATGATTGACTCCTCGTCACTTTCCTCTCTAGTTACCGGTAGTTGCCCTCTACTCCGAACAGACGATGTCAACTCCACGAATTGCTTCCCTCAGAAAAAGAAAATACGCCCCGAAAAAAATAAGACGGGGAGAAGAAGGAAATATGAGTCAATGAGAGGGAAAGGTTGGCTATCGACGCTCTCCACCGTTCGACTGTTGAGGTTGCTCCAGATGGGCTGATAAGTACTGCTGTTTCCCTTTTAAATCCAGAGCGTGGCTTTTACCTAATCCGCTTTGCAATTTAAATGCCCACTCCAGACCCTAGTTTAGGCTGTTCGTCTGACTTTATCTCCAGCTCCATTTCTCCACCAGCGACGGCCTTATCAACAACTTCCTTCCCATTGCCACACCGCGCTAGGCGCCAGACCCGATAGTGCGCTGTGTCCTGGTGTCGATTTGAATCCTCCGGCCGCGCATTGCACGTTTGACAGGCAGATCCGACGCATTAGCTGGGTGGTCAAAGCAGAAGAAGCTCGTGCCGCTCCCCGCACTTCACGAGTACAAGGATGTGGTGAACCTGTGGGAGCTAGTCAGGCACATCGCTGCAAATCAACCTACCCGGTCACACACACACTTGATCCTGCGCAGCGTGGCATCAGCCACTGAAAGATCTCGAATGCCCGCATCCGTCAGTTGCTGAGGGGTTCGCGGGAGCCCGCAGTGATTGGAGACTGATAACGAGATGGGGAGGGTGGGTAGTATCATGGTGGAGTTTCCAGTCTTCGCCCGCTTGAAGAGGAGCAGGACTCCTCGGATCTCACCATCTGCTCTGCGCCGTGGGAAAAGGAGCATTTGAGTTCCGCAACACGGGGAACATTCTTCGCAACAGGTCGTGCCACCACCCAAGCTCTGCGATTGAAGATTTCTTTTTCCTGCGCCAGAGTTTTCTTCCCCCACCATTTAAATTCAAAGCAGATCATTCTTATTATTCAACGGTGCTATCAGCTGGAGTTCCCCGCTTAATAACACTGGCAATTAACAGCCGAGCTCCATCCTCAGCTCAAATCTCCGCCTTCCGGATTCAGACTCTCAAGCTTCCAAGTTTCAAACCTCTCACCAAGCAGTTCTAGTATAATCTCACCAGCGCTTGGAGCGCTACAATCAGAAAGCCAAAAAATCCAGCGATCTCCCATGACCTTGTCAAAAGGGATCCGTGGGTTAGACTTGTGCCTTAGAAGTCGTGAATGTCGGGACCTGGTTGGCTAGCGTTCAGCTCTCCTGCCACTGACCACGGGATTTTCTCCCCTCCTCTCAACTTACATCCTGACAAACAAATGACCACCCTTACTAGCCCTTTTCTTACCCAATCAATACATCTGTCAGGCGGTCTACCCTGTTGACTTTACCAGGCAGATATGTATGTCATAGCGACAGGATTGGGGAGGCGTTCCGATCTTATTTCTCGGCACGAAGATTGATTAATTAACTGCCAGTATAGTCCTAACTCCAGCGTCATTGTTACTACTTCCTTGCCCTTCTTCCCGACTCTGGCAACTCAATTTCAGCGCCGCTCCTGATATTCGGCCATTATCAGCAAGACCCTGTCCTTATCGGGTCGATCGTTGATCCTTCTATCTTGATAGATATTGACGTTGTCTATTCCTAACCCTCCCGGAGGACCCTATTCCAGAGTGTTCATGACCTTGGCATTCCAACACTCGTCATCATGGCCATTGTGCACCGCCATATGATAGAAGGGGAAGATATAATCCATCCATTTGCATTTCCATCGAATCAGTACATCCCTCTTTGTGTATCTATAGACGGCCGCTACAATATATATCGTTGATTTCCAGCTCCGTAAGCGTCAGAGCAGGCCCAGAGCATCCGCACTCGATCTAATTCTTAAAGTGAAATGCAGTCGGTGCTATCATTATTTAGTACAATATCGGATCACCCGTATTGGGACCAAATCGTACCGTACTCCGTTGTGTCAAATGAGTGTGAAACTAGGCTATGCTCCGCACCAAAATATATAATGCCAAAGTTGAAGAAAGGGAATAATTGGGGTAGGAGTATACCGATACCTCAAGACCGAAATTCATGGTCCGCGCAATAATGCATATAGTAGTATCTAACATGACCTATCCTGCCACCTGCATGCACAGGCGTCGAGGTTACTTTGCCTATCGGCACCAATAAGCGCAGCCGGATGAGGCGGACTGCTGAGCGACGCATCCTGTTCCGTCTCTTGCATGTCCGTACATAGGAGAAGGCATTAGTTGGGTATTATTTTATTTGTTTCTCTATACCTAGGCACAGCACTTGGCGCCCCCCAACCAGCCGACCGACGACCGACCCTGATAAACCCAAATTGCAGTGCAGTCAGCAGTGCAGAGCATCCATGATATGTAACAATCTATGTAAACAAGAAGAACCGCCGCTAGATGTTGGGAACAATCGACTTTGAAACCAGGCAATTGATGAACGACTAATCCTCATCCTCATCGACTCTCGCCCGTTTCGACCCCCGATTTTCAGTATCGACTTCCTGGATTCCGTAGCGTTTCTGGCCGGCGGCTCCACCGCTGCCTCCACCCGCGGTCACATCGGCAATCATGCTGTCGATGCCGAAGGGGTCGGCTGTGTCTTTTTCGAATTGCACGGGCCCGCTCCGTTCCTGTTCAAAATAATATAATTAGTTTCAGCTTTTGAGAAAAAAAAGGTTGTTTTTGGTGGTGAGACAAGGCGGCTTACCTCTGCGTCAGCTGCACCGCGGAATCCCTCCTTGGCCCGCCCGAGGACCTCGAATCGGTTGGACTTTTCAATCTTGCCAATTTCGCCCTCGGCGTCGGCTTCGTCGTCCAAGTCTGCTTGCGCCCGGGGACGGTAGATGCTGTTGATGGCGTCCTGCGCGGCAAACAGCGGCTTGTCGTAGGGGTTGTCTTCGTTGAATCCGGTGCTCATTCCGCTTGTCTGGTTGAAGAGGCGGGAATCCCACATGGCCTCGGAAGACTGCGTTGGCTTCGCTAGACCGAGAGCAACCTTCTCTGAGATATCACGGTTCTGTTCACGGGCCATTGCCTGGATTCGTCGCTCGGTGCCCATGCGCGACTGGCGCAGCTGTCGCTCTGCGTCTTGGCGTCGCTCGCGACGGATGCGCTCACGCTCTCGGGCGGCTTCTTCGTCTTCGCTGGGGGTGCGTGATCGGTATGACGCTTCGGATAGACTGCGGCTGCGGCTACGGCTAGGAGACCGTGAAGCGCGAGAAGCACGACGACCGGTTGTCCGCTCCTCGCGCGCCTTTTGAGCCAGGGAACGCAGATGCTCTTCCTTCTGCAGCTTCTCCTTCTCCGCCAATCTTTGTTGCATCTGGGCGCGCAGTCGCACCTCCTCACGGGCATGCCGATCGGCCGTAAACAGCGCCTCTGCGAACTGCGCAAACTTGTCATTAATCGTAACATCCTGTAGCCCGCGTCCATCGGCCGCCAATCGCTTGTCCAGCGGCACCGTGTAACCCTTCGGATTCTTCCAATTCGACACCGGCGGCGGAATTTTCCACGCCTCCTGATCCTCCGCGGTAAGCTTCCTAGGCGGCGATTGCATGATGGGCGGAGGCGGTGACGGCGGTCCCCGTGGAATCTTCTTGTGCTTGAACTTGGGCGGCTCCATCGGATCTTGCTGACGCTCCACAATCTTCATAATGCGATCGTTCTTCCGACTTGTATCCCCCATCTGGTTCGCCGGCGTGTACCGGACAAATGTCGGCTCCGCCCGACTGCCCCCCTTGACATTTTTTGGTTTCTGAGCAGCCACAGCACCGGACACTAGGCTTGCAAGCGCGTTTTTCGTCTTCTCCATCTGCTCCTCGACTTCTTCTTCTGACGGCCTGTCCAGCGACACTTCGCCCATATCCACCCGCTGTCGGAGCGGGATCAGGTCCTTGAATGAAGCGTGCACGATCCGGTCATCGCCGTGTCCGCGTCGCGCGATGGCGTCGTATTTGACCTTCCCCTCCGCGTCGACCTGCACTGCGAGCGCATTCGATTGCGACTGCGTACCCTTCCGGCCCATGTCGAGGGGGTACTGCGCGACTAGGATTTCTGGGAACGCGCCGCCGTCGCCAAAATCTTCGGGGGCTCGGGGCCGCCATCCTGCACGGTTGCCGTATGGAGGTGGACCGGTCCTCTGTACATGGAGAACCGAATTAGCATGCTACAGCACGAGAGTAAACAAATCAAAGAAGAAGGAAGACAAACCCGGAGAACAATCTGTGTATCATCGAGCTGACCCGGCCCTACAATTCGCGGTCCACGCTGGCCATGCTGTGGGAGCTCCTCTTCCTCGCCCGTGTATTTTGGTTTCGGTAACGACTTGAATAGGCCCTCCGCAATGGATGTCATTGTGAATATGGGGGTGCAGAGGGTATATAGAGGGTAAGAGACAAAGAAAGTTTCGATGATGAAGTGATGAAATGCCTGCTGCTTTTTCGTTGGGTCGAGAGTTTGGCGGCGGGTTGCGGCTCTGGTCGCTGTGATGGCCCGTATGATTAGATAACGTCCGAAAAAGGGAATTCATCAGCAGCCCCAAAGAAGCGGAGTTTGTGAGGGGAAATTTTTCTATGATTATAATCTGGGTATATGTAACAGTATAGTTATACTCAGATAGTGCGCCTGGTTTGTAAAGCGAAATCGCTAGTACTTTGGATACGCTAAACCTAACATTATGCATACATGCTCAGGACGAAAAGAAATTCGTGTACGGAGTATATAGTACAAGATGACGAGGTGAGATTATAGGGAAACATGACTAAAACGCTTCAAGCATTGAGCAAATGCAATTTCATGGGACAAGAAACACCCTCTGCATCATCAACTTCAACATAATGCTCCTTACCATGGTACCGATACCATATCTTCAGTGTCTTTGACTGGAGAGGTGCCGGGTCGTAGAACCCAAGAATGTGGAACTACCAACATGTTAGCGGAATGTGAACAGAGGAAATACCAGTGAGACTCACCTTAGCCACCGTCTTGGGAATGATGAGCTGGCTATGGTCGACCAACGCAGCCACCGGGATCGTAACATCTGCCACATCGGGCTCCCTTACAGTGCCATCCTTCTTCGGCTTTCCGCTCGGATAGTGTCCATACTCTGCTTTGGTAATAACCAAGCCACCGCGAGCAGCTTCTCTCTCCTGTCGTCGTCGCACCTGATCAGCCATCAGGTCAATGGCTTGTGCGCTGTCCGCTTTCCGCTGAGGAATCAACTTCTTCAGCTGCTTCTGTCGCCGGGCGATCAGCTTGCGACGATTGCGCCGTTCTCTGGGGCGGATGAACCCGAACTCAACCGCGCAATACGTCAGCCACGGCAGGAGGACTGCCAGTGCTGCTGAATCCTGGTTGACCGAGTCTAAGGGACAAACAACGAGAGGCAGTTTTATTGTCTGCCTAAGTCTGCTCCATGATACTGTCATGACAATGCCTTTGGCTTGTAGACCGACTCCGAGGCCCATACGGGTCAGTTCGCTAACTTGGCGAGATCCGTGGATACTCCATGAAAGTGAGAGATCCATGCTGACTGTTGAGGAGATCTCAAGCCGCACAGCACGCGGCTCGTTCTCCGGCGGCAACGAGTAGTGCCTCTCCGAGCTCCACTGAGAGACCGCTTTGGTCGGCGACTTTCCGGAAAAGATGTTCCGCGAGTACTTTAGAATAAACCCATTCTGAACCGGAGAAGAAGACACGGCAAACTGCCAGGCTTCGGCCGCTTGGTTTTCTTTGCGCTGCTTGGCACGTAGAGCCTCATACTCATCCTCTGCAGGCTCCTCATCCGGGTGGACAGCATCATCGTCGTCATCATCTGAGCTAGCCACGACCGCCGCAGGCCGTGATGCGACCCCAAACTGAAATTGGCTTACTTCCTGGCCTTCGAACAAGACGTCGTTCAAGGGGAGTCCAAGGTATGGGTCAAAGAGCGTTTGAATGAAATCGGGCCAGCCAATGAATCCACTTGACCAGTGACAAAATGCAACCTTCTTCCGCCCGATTCCCCTAGTCATTTCAAGATTGAGAGTAGGAAGAGCGCTGAAGATTGAGCGATTGAAGATAGCGCTTAGGACAACACTGAAAGGTCTTGTTCCTTGTGCTAGGACGAAGCTTTTCGCAAGGCTCGTTTGTATCGTTGGCGCAGGCAAAAGTGTGGTATTGACAGTCGCGATCGAGTTTTGAAGAAAAGAAAAGGGCCATCGCTTGAGAATGCCCTGTGCACCTGCTTGTTCTCTAAACACGCGGCTTACACTGGCCCCAAGGCTGACGCTCTGGGTAACCAACGTCAAGGGTAAAGGAATCTGTAGTTTTGTTAGTAATGAGGTATCGGCATAGTGGTAACAATTGCCCGTACTTTTCGAGTCTCAGTCTCTCCATCTTCAAACTCCAATTCAACCTTGTTGAACAAACGTTGAAAGGGACCAGCCACGCCGGCAGAAATCGTCAACTCAGGCCCCTCATCGTCATCCTGTTCATTCTCACCATCTTTCTTGCCCTCACCCTCATCTTCATCGTCCTTCACATCCTTCCCGAAGATAGTTCGCAAAGTCGGAAACGGCGTCACGAACTCATATCGAAGGGCAATATTCGATACCTTTGGCTTAGGAACATGTATATACACCTCTCCTAGCTCCTGATCAACCGAAATGGTATTTGACGCATCAACCCCAAGCAACAACGTACCCTACTGCAAGTCAGAACCGCGAATGACCTCGTCGCATAGCATAGCATGACATACCTTACTCCTCACCAACCCCTCCACCACCCCCCTCTCCCTCTTCTTCATCGCGTCAAAAAACCACCTCCGAAACTCCTCCGGTTTCATCGCCTTCACACCAACCTCCCTCCCCTCCCTCTCAGATTTAGTGGCGCGCTCCTCCTTCTCCGCCGCACCACCACGCCCCATCACCCCGCCAGCCCCCCACTCTCTGCGCACGCCCTCCGCCCCCAGCGCATCATACACGACCCGCTTCTTCGGATCAACCAGCGTTTCGTACGCATCGCGTATCCGATTGAACTGCCGCTCCGCCGCCTCCCGCAGCTCCGCCGGCTGCTTGTCCGGGTGGAAGCTCAGCGTGAGCGTGCGGTACGCCGAGCGGATCGCGGCCTCGCTAGGCGGCGGGTCGCGCGCGAGACCCAGCAGCGCGTAGTAGTCTGCTTCGGCCGGGTAGGACATTACGAGGGAGTAGGTGGAGGTTTCGTCGGCGTCGGCGTCGGCGTCCCGGGAGCGGTCGTCCGAAGGAGGTATTGAATCGTACGCGCTGTCTTCCATTATCGTTGCTGTTGTTGTTGGCTCTGGAGGAGGTAGATCCATCAGCGTCGGCGTTGACGTGGCTTCTTCTGCTCTGCTCTGCTCCGTTCGGTTGAGGCCCTGCGTATGCGCATTGAATGGCATGGGTGGGTGCACCGCGAGTCTCAATCACTAAGATCACGAGTTCTGGTGGTCCATATTCTATTTTAGTCGCAATAGAACACCGCCTGTGGTGCGTTGTGGTAGCTTGTTTCTGTCCCGGTGGGGTGGTTGGGAGGGATAAACGGGGCGGAATTATTTTTCTGGTGACGTCGGATCGGCGGGACCGGCGTTTTCGGTGTTTAGGATGGCTGGACAATTCCTCCAGTAGTCAATGACTTTCTCTTAGCATTAGGATGTTCGGTTAAATTCTCGAGGGTGAACGCAAGGCTGTATTTTCCCGCGGCAATTGGCAAGCCCAAACGATCAGATAAGATGTTCATCACAAGATACTTCGTTCAAGGATCAAAAATTGGCTGAGGTACAAAAGTACGGCTACGAAGAACGACCACCTAAACTGAACATAATGTACATTTCATAACAAATATTAGACCACCCACTCATTAATCAGATGTAACCAGCATCCCCACCAACAACACACAGTGTGCAAAACAAGTCCCGCAAAAAAAGGCAAGATAAGTCGTGGTGTTGGAGTAGGCAGATAAGATAAACAGTGGTCACATCAATCCTTAGCCACGTCGCATCATAACACCAATTGTTTCAAACACAATCAAGCGGCCCGATCGCAGAACTTGAGAGCCGTACGGAGGGAAGTCTAGGCCCCAACCCTGACTCGCGCAACCGACTCGAACGAGTACGGGACATCCACGAGCCCAAAAGCGGCAAAGAGCTGATCACGGGGAAGCCCCCCGTAGAGGAGATCCTCATTGGTCGACGAATCCTGCTGCTTCTGGACGCCATTGTGGATCTGGGAATCCAGCGACGGTGCGTCGAGGAAGAAGGCGAGTTTGCCTTCTGCGGCCATCTGGTGATGCGTTTCCGTCATCGCGTCTAAGCGTGCTTCGATCAGCGAGACTAGCGGTTTCGTGCTGCCCCAGAAGCAGCTGAGTTCTCGGACGACCTCGAGTCCGCCGCGGATTAGATTGATGCATTCCGGTAAATCGAGCGTTTGACCTCCTGCGCTGAGGACATCGACGGCGGAGAGGATGATATAGCCGAGGTACGGGTTGAGGAGGGTTCCCTTTGGAGAAACAGGATCGGTTGTCATCGGAGACACGTCGTACTCCGACGCATAGCGGACGAGGGCGAGCGCCGTGCGGAGGATCTCTGCGGCGTGGTTCCTAGCGGTGTGGACGTACTGTTTCGCCATTCCGGGTCGGAGAAGTTGAACACGCGCGTATCGGTTAAGTTTTAGAAGTGTCGCATGATAGAGGAGGTGTATCGATATGAATGGATCGACTTTGCGACCTCTGATACTTCGCTCCAGGTTCACTGCTGTGAAGGACAGATGGTTCGGGAGTCTCGAGAGCCACTGGTCTGATCGACGGACGATGGTTGTGTAGAACTCTTCGAATAGCCCGTTGTATGATTTGGCCGGGATCAACGACAGTCGGAAGACGTGGTCCGAGACGTCGCCCCATATAGAAATAACGTCAATCAAGAGCGCCATTGCGCTCAGTCCGGAGAGTTCATCCTCCTGCGAAACGGGAAGCTGGTTCAAGAAGTGCTGGAAGAAGGGCACCGTTGTATATTCCTGGGCCTCGTAGATCTCTTCTCGACAAGGTAGTCTTAGGAATGCAGTTTGCGAAGATATAGAGGTGGTAGAGGGCGCGTAAAAGCACGACAGACGCTGCACAAAGTTAGGTCAGATACTTGAAGGGGTAGTTAGGATCGGCAAGACGACTTACGTCCATCAAGAAGGCAGTCCAGAAAGTCCGTCGACGGCACTCTATCAAGGCTTGAGGATGTAGACCATACTCGCATTGTTGGCTTTGTTCTGTAATCACTCCTCCCATCTCAACGTTATAACGCAAACCACACACCGTGCGCACCGCTGCCCCAGCAGCGTCCCAAGATTTCACCAAGGCGCCAATTGCGTAGTACCATAGACTCATAATGATGCGGCTTTGGGCGAGCTGCAAAGAGAGGGTGTGTTGGTTGTGGTCAAGCGCGTATCTGGCAGTGCGCGAGTATCTCTTCAAGGCTGTCATTTTGTCAGGGCGATCCGAGAAAACAGAGCCCAGAGCCATCATTGAGTATAGCAGCATGTTATCGTCGAGCGACTTTGTCTGGCATGATCTCAGCCACAGGAGGAACCGCCTTCGAGGGAACATGTAGTATAAGCGATCGTTGATAAACGTAAAGTACGATTCGATGTAATGGGCCGCAAGCTCCGTATCGACTCCGTATGGGTCTGCTCTCCAATCATTAGCGAGTGGGTCTTGAGCATCAAGGTCTTTGAGCTCCGTCAGAATTTCCGCGTAGTCCGTAGACGACGATCCGACGCTATCTATAGATTGTCTAGACACATTCTCATGTCCGCTAGACATGCGCTGCAATCTTGCTACATATTGCTGCTCGGGATCGGCGACGCTCTCATGGTTGCTATCCACAGCAGAAGGCGTAAGCATGGACCCATCAGACAAGGGAGACTGCGAATTTGTCCCGGGAAGGGAAGTAGAGCTTTCCGAAGCCCTTGCAACAAAATATAGTGAATTGGATGTACCTGCATTGTTAGAGCTTCCGGGTACGGAGTCGTCCCGGATGTCATATCTCCTAGAGAACTGGGAGGCCCTTGACGCCGCGCGGTGGCCGCGGGGTCTAAAAAGCGAGTTAGCACTCAGGCTCTTCTACTTGCTCCCTCGTCGGTAAATGCTTACGCGCTCTCAAATCTGCATTCCCTCCCAGACTTTTGGCACTGATCGCACTTCGGCAGGTTTGGATGGCACTTGATCTTTTTCTCTCGACACGTGAGGCAAGCCTGCGCTAGCCGTTTCCGCGGCTTCCCGGCTTTGGTAATCCCCCAGTTGGCATTGACGGGGACGCCGTCGACAATCTTGGGACAGTGGGAGCCATCGGCATAAATGTAACATAGACCTTCTCCCTCAATGTACCGTTCATCCACAACGTGCGGTCTAACGTTGGATTTGCTTGATTTTCCAGTGCCAAATGACCCCGGATCCGTTGTGGCAGAAAATAGTATTCCGGGGACGGCTCCGTCGTGCGGATCGCTATGTCGGTGAACCAATCTAGGAGGGTACGAGGAGCGTGGTGGTGCAGAGTTAAGGCCTGAATAGCTCAAGTTATCTCCCCCAAGAGCCTGAGCTGAGATGTGAGAGATTGGAGGTAGGTTCTGGGATTGTAATAAAGATGTTGATTCTAGAGTTGGTCTAGCGCTTTCGTATAAACCTGAGCGCGTTTCGAGAGGGGATGCACCAGGATCGCTTCCTCGCTGCCGATCTGGCGACTCGCGCGCGTCATTCGACGGTAAGATAATCCCGAACGCAAGGCGTGGATTATAAGGCGATGGTGACCGACTTGACTGTGCCGTAGGTGTTAAGAGTTGACTGACGGAGGGTAGTTGCTCACTGGCTTGTAGGTAGCCAGGGCTTCTAGAGTAGTTCGAGAATTCTTCCCCTTCATCAGCCCTCTCACCACGGTTTCTCGGGCGTAGAAAGGGGTCCGTCCCAAACTGCAACGGAGCCGAAGTACGAGGTAGAGGTAGTTGATATGGATGAGTGCCCGGAACTGATAGGTTAGCTGCTCGATCCGGTTCTTGCTCCGCAGGTCCATCGGTAACAGGTAACATACGGCCGAATGGTCCAATGTAGTAAGTCGACGACGACATTTCGTTTATGATTCGGTTCGGGGGAGTACTGAAAATGTGCAATCACCCAACCCTGATCTTGAAAGAGCAAGAAACTCGTTCCTGCGAGACTCTGCTTCGACGTCTCCTGGACACCTTTTAAGAAGGGTTGGGAAAACTCCGATACAACCAACCGGCTTAGGATTGCGAGGTATGCCCTAACCCACAACCTAGCAAGCTAATAGGAGGAAATGAAAATCAGCCACAGCAATAGGGAGGCCCCGAGCCACCACTCGAGTGAGGTAAATGGTATGTGTATATACACACCTTTTATCTGCTTTTTGTTCCTCCTCTACGTGCCTAGGTTTGGTCGTTGCCCGATGCGGAAGTCGGTTAAGCAATAGAAAGGAGGGTCCGGAAAAGGTACACAAAAGACAGGTATCAAACACCACCCAGGTGTTCGGGTCAAGGCCTGAAATCCGGTCCTTAAGATAAAGAAGCCTCCGGATCAAGGCTCGGTGTAGGACCCGGCGGCAGGGCGGGAATATGATACGGGTCAAGAACTGAAGTACCCAAGGATAATCCACTAATAAAAGGAATCTCATGACAGAGAAGGCCAGGTCTTTGCCACACGGGTTCGCTTGGGAGCTCCCGTAAACTAGGAGCGGGATAAATCAAAGCGAGTGGAGACCAAGCAGAGATCTAGAAGTGAAATTTCATAGCGCAAACGGCTCTGAAACTTGTTCGTCTTGGTTTTCTTTCTCGGAACGAGCTTCCCACCTCAGGTATACTGCAGGATCCCAGCAGATTACGCAGGGCATTGAGCGAGTGGCAATTCAGGTGAGTGTTGGAATCCGCGCAGGACAGCAACTCTGGGCAACGTCCAAGCCGCAAACAGTTAGGTCGCCGGGCAAGCGATCTGTGCGTAGAACATGGACAACAAAGTAAGTCAGAGAGTGGCTTCTGGGCTGCAGATTGCGACGTAGTCAGAAAGAGGAAGGATGAAAGGCTCGGAGGCCATGCACAAGAAAGGGAAAAGAGAAGAGAGAAGCGCCGTTTGTCAACAGGAAGGCTTCCGCATCCAGGGCCTACGACAGACGAATCGCAGGCCGGGGAGATGATGAGGTGGGTTAATTCTATAAATATTGCCATTAATTTGCGTTTCCTCTCTCTTTTGCTCCCCTGTGGGCATGGAGTCAAGGCCCTCTCACAGGGGAAACACAGCACCAACACTGGGGAGCCGCCCGTACGCACCTTATTGGGCAAGACGGCCTGATGCTGGCAAGATTCCTGCCACTAACGCGAAACAATGAATGCTAGGAAGGATGTCATGCTGGCGGCAAAATCTTGATGGAACAAGACTAGGGGCCGTCGATCAGCGATTCGCCGCCAGGGCCACTACTGGTATATTTTGGGCTTGGAAGGGCGGGGGAGGATCCAAGGTCGGGTGCGGAAGTGGTCTTTGATGCTGGGGATATGGATGCCCTGGTACAGGAACCCTGTCGCTGACAGGGGAAGGGCGGAGAAGACACGAGAGCGACGGAATTAGGTAACAGACGGGCTAAGATGCCCAAGACGAATCAAATCCAAGCCACCGGAAAGCAAAGGCAGAAAGGGAAGAGCTCCGAGCAGGGAAGGATGAAGAGGAGGAGCGATGGTGGGAGACGAAAGAGAGGGAGGAGGGGGGGGGCCGTTCGAGTTCACGGGCGAACTTTGGTAGAGCCTGGGTCTGTGATTCTTCGCCATACGAACCACAAGCACGATGGAGCATGCTCCAGGGCTGACTTTAGGCTTGCCGCGTTTCGCTTCTGGGTGCCCTTGGTTCCAAGCTCTCTTACAACCACAGATTCAGATTCTTTTACCCCCCGAAAATGATGCGAATCTGGCCTCTCTTCCACGAGACTCTCTGGCTCCCGTCTGTCGGAATTTTTTTTGGAGTATCCCTTCCAGCCTTTGCTTTTGCGTATCTTCCCCATTCTTTGCTTCTTTTTTTTTCCCACGCTTCATTTCGCTTCGGGTTTGTCTGCGTTGTGGTCCACCCGCGCCCCGCAAGAAGGATTTTCTGACGGCGTTTCAAACGATCCTTTCATCTCCATATCCCCATCCGGAACCCATACGACGGACTGGAGCCTCCTGGTATCCTCGGAACGGCAATTGGAATTAACCTTGTTTTGTCTTGTTTAAATGTCAGAACCACACATGTCCCATGATGTTTGAGCTCCTTTCATTTCATTTCACGCGCTTAGCAGCTTCCCGTCGATCATCTCGATGTACTTCGGCCGTTTCTGCTGGATGTATTGACGGCAATCTCAGATCACCAAGCACTGTTGAAGAGTCATCTCTCCTTAGTCAGTTTTGAAGGCCAAGAAACGGCTCTTCGGTACGACTTGAGGCTGTCATCCTTCGTAGTAGTTTTGCTCTTGTGTAAGAAGGAAGTAACCACGGACCTCGACCCTGAGCCATCCGTTTACTGACAGAAGAAGTCGCTCGCCTCGAAGTGTGGAGGCGGGATCTTTCTCCTCGAAATTTCTCACGCCAGCGAGGCCAGTTTGAGTTTCGGTTTCGCGAGTGTCCTTGTCGTTCGTGGGGTGGGCTGCGCTAATGGACAGGTGGAAACAAGGGTCCTGCAAGCGTACAAACTACACGCGCACTTGGAGGTTGACTCTTGATGGAATCCCGGTTTTTCGCTTCACTGGTTTCCATTCTGGGGCCATGCTTGTCTTCTTTTGTCTCAAAAGCTCTGGCGATCCGATCTGCAGCCTCGTCGCCGCTGAAAAGGTTTTCTTTATCATCACCTATGGAGCCTCAGTCTGGCCTTTGTTGTTGCCTTTTCCTGCGCGAAGGCACTGCATTTTTGATTTCGATCTTCGAAAATGCAATCTGCTTGCCACGATTCCAGGAATTGACATTATTGACATGTGTCAACTTCGCCTTCGGATCACCAGCGTTTTTCGATCAGAAGAAAATCTCCGCCTAGCAGGTAATTGGTGCGATGAGAGTCGAGATCCAATTTATCCGTGCGTGTACCGAGATTGCTCGCCCTATCATGACTGGTTCCTTCCATCCCCCTGTCGGCATTATTCATCGAATGGGAGGGGCAAGTTCGTGGTCAGCAATTTGCTCCCAGAGTCCCAGCCAGTTCCCCATGCCGCCGCTCGGACCTAGGCACACGGTACGGATGTTCGAAGGCGTCAACCTGAGGCAGGTGAGGGACCTCACTTCGATCTCGATCATCATCCCAAAGTACGACGCCAATAATCAAGCCCCGCTGCCTGCGCCCGAAAATCCCTCGAGAGTAGGCGGAGGCCAAGTTCTCCGCTCTGGGGCCGGCATGTTGAGTTGAATTGGGTTTGCGGCGTTGCGCTCGTGCTGTTAGCTTGTGTTTTAGCGGCAACGGGAGCCGTGACCCCATCCGGCAGTGGGCACTGGGCACGATGCTCTCTCTTCCTTAACTAGCCTGGTTCGACTCCGATACGTAGGATATACATAGTAGTCGAGGAAAGTGGCAGATATGGTCGGCAAAGGCAAACGACCAGTCGTGACTTTCTCCGTGACGCCCATCCGTTAGCACGGCACTAAAATTGGCAGACTAAGGGGAATCCGCAGCAGGAGGAAGAGGCTAACAATCCCGCTTGTGCTGTGCAAATTCAGACCAACCTCGTCTACCGAGCAGGATCCCTGTATGTACACTAGCCCGTCGATCACTGACTTTTTGAGTGCTGGATCTGAAAGTATGGAGAAAAATGATTCGCGACCATTCCATCAACTTCAGACATCGCCCGCTCAACACATGCAGCAAGTTGTTGGCTGTCGAGACCAAATGATGTTTGTCTGGTACCGCAAGCGTGGGAGCGCCCGAGCAAAGGAGGATGAGCCAAATGTCGCCTGCCGCTCGAGGTGCATGCAGGAGTAGGTACTAACGAAAAATGGTCGTGGCTGAGTACGCATCGTCCCCGTCCCCTTGTGTTACTTGTTTCCTCGGGCGGAGAAGGCGTTGGCACAATCAGGACTTTGATTTTCTGATCGAGCACTCCGTCCTGTACTGTAGTGGTTCCTGAGTTACCTACGTCATGTGTTGTGTTGTGTTGTGTTTGTTGAGCTGCCCTCACGTGCTTCGCTGGTGGTGCTCTCCTGCTGCCAACTTCCTCTTCCACCTTCCTCGTACTCCGTATCGCCGGCCCACCGGTTGGCTGACCCCTGTCCACCACTGTGCATTGCATTGGGTTCTCCACACTTTCATATCGTGTGTTACTAGCTGCTCCATCTGTTACAGAAGCTCCTCCCTTGCGATTTCTTGTCACCGGGCTCTGAAGTGACAGTAACAGGCCGACGAATCCTGCAAGCTTTAATTTTGTTGACCAAAGCCCCCTCGATCTTGCCGACTTCGAATACCTAATTGAGGCATTGTAGGAACCCGAACAGCCCGTCGAAGCGAACTACCATTCATCGACGAGTTTATCAGACTGGCACCCTGAATAAGCAACCTCCCAATCCGGCACGACTTAGAGGTCCGATTAACACTTCTTCGGCGCTTTGAGGCCGTGGTTCCGAGCTTTAATACGGTGATGAGAAAGACACAGGCAGGCTGAAATGTCTATACAATCAGGAGTATTAAGATCCCTATAACCAACTTTTCTCAACTTTCACAAAGAGAGACACCAAGGGCGCTGGACTGGCCTGGGTGAGATCCTCTTTTCCTAGCATCGTTTTATCGATCATGGGCAGGAACGGGACTTCGTCAACCCGACCGTTTGAGACATAGGATGATATTCCTTCCGAAAGGAATCCAAGGGAGATTCGCTGGCCCAATTTGAAGCTGCCGTGGAGTCTGAGTGGACAAACGGTTAGCGAGGTTTACATACATGTGTCGGTCGTTTTCAGGCTTCGGGTAAATCTGTTGGTTTCTCAAGTCAATACACAGCCAGGGGGCGGTACAGAATTGACAGACAGGGTTCCCCATGCACACAAAGCTCTGATGGAACCGAGAGCCGAGCAGAAGCGCTTGGATTTCTTGGACGAAGAACAATGTCTGGCGTTAGCTCTCGCATCCTTCAAATCTCGGCAGTCAGCAAGGCCGCGGCCAATCGATCAGCGCTTGGCATCCGAAGACTGCTGCTCCGTAATACAAAGTACCAAAACCTCCCACTTCAAAGCTATCCTTCCACCGACATGCAGGTTTGACGCTTATTAACCGCCTTGTCTTGGCTCGACTACCACCAAGGCTCTTGTCTTCAGCAAAATTATGAAAACCGCGAGAGGGCATAAAATGGGGTAGAAACTGGCTCTGAACCTCGCAAGTATAAATCTCAGTGTGGGGTTAAGGTCGTACAACTAATACTTTCCCTCAGAAATAATGTGAGAGTGTGAGGCGTCATCACTCCGGACGAACGGCATGGTCGAGATCAACAGACCCTGGAAAATCCACACTCCCTTGTTTGACTTCTCCGTGACTTATTGGGATGCCGCGATTCGAACAATCGTTTGATCAAATTCAACACCTCAGCTGTGTCACTCATCGATCAACCAGGATCGGGGAAGTCGGAACAACGTGCCTATCAAGCCGATTCGCTCCGTTGGAAAACGACGACGGTCGCGTCCCAGTTCCCTCCGTCTTTTGGGGGCAATCTCGAAAGATCAAGCATTGAGCGCCGAGATGCAACAGCGGACACTACTACCCTTACACCCAGCGTCTTAATAGGCCTGCCTCGGTCGACGAGTACAGATGTGGAGCCTTTGAGCCAATTACTACCTTGGCGATCAACTTACGAAGACAAAATCCATTTCTTCGCTGTTGATCGGAAGGGGGAACCCAATCAAACCAAAAGGCGAAAATTCCAGCAAGTATACGGGGTATCTACTTCTTCTGCTGGTCTTCCGGAGCAGGACGAGTCGCGACCTTCATATGTCTACAATTGAAGCATGCAACCTCATCGGACCGAGCCGAGCCATCTTCGGTTAACACCTCGGGTAGTCGAAGATGCACGACACAGGAAGCATGGTTGTCAGTGAATTACGTCGCCCTCCACGTACCACTCTAGGCAACGCGATCTGCTTATTCCACGTCCAAACTCAGAAACATTCAATGACACTGGCAGGGGCGCAGCAGCTAAGCGGCTGCGAGGTATATTGATGATGAATATCCTTGAGACTGACGAGGCAACTGCTCAAAGTGAAACGAAATCGCTCCAAGCGGCATACTCACGCCGTACTCCGTAGTGACCGTACTCTCCCGTTCCTTACTTCTGCCCGACTCCTTCGAACTTACCCAACTCCCGTCCCACCTCTAGTCCCGCATCAGACGCCCTGAACCCTGCCTAGGCCACCAGCACCGCCGGGAGAGAGGCCGCAATCGACCGATGCCGCAGGACGCCCGATGCGAGATTTCCGGGCCAGAGGGCCGTCAATACGAATATCGCCACCCGGAGGAATTACCTATCCTCATAGAATTTTTTCCGTCTTGGACAAAAGTGCACACCGGTGTTGGCTGCCGACATGGCTGTGCTGGAGTTTAGTTCCGGCAGCTGGATGTAACTCCCGAAATTCCGTGCCCTAAGTGAGCGGTACCTATTTCCAAGTGGCAAATATTGTAACCGAGCGTTGGAGGAATCTTCGACGAACAGTCTGCAGGTAAGATAAACAGTAGGCTAACGAGTAGCGCGCTTTCGATATTAATCTGTCAGCCATTGGCCATTTACGAGGCATCGGTTGAATCGAGACATTTGTTTAGTTACATCAATTAGCGGGCGCAAACTAGACTAAACTAAGATATACTTGCGAGTCAATAATTGGGAAGAACATCTGGTCGACGTCTGCCTTGAAGTTGGAGAGTTCCTCGAGGTCAAATATGTTCCATCTCCGTACCAAATATATATATATCTTTGAGACATCCATATAAGCTCCATTTATGCAGATTATGCGGCATATTTCTTCAGGCCTCGGCATACATTATAGCGAGCTCGTGCAGAGAAATCATCATGAAGTTGCTCTAGAACGAAGCTTTTCTTCCAGGCGGAAGTCAAGAGAAAGCACATCGCCTACGCTACAACCTACACCTATAGTCTACCACCTCAAACCATGATGATTTATCACGTTACTCATAAGTATTATTGAGGGCTAGCCGCATATGAAGGCGAAAAAAAAAAAGAATGGGTATTGCAAATCCGTTTATTTGCACGATGCTACCACTTTTAAGAAAGGAAAAACCAACCATCATAACCATTTGTTAATGTTCACCTAGAGAGAGAAAAAAGAAGGGCCCAGACTTTCTACTTTAACATAATCTACTCCTCGTAGAGAGTGTTGATGAAAGCAGCCGAGGGAGCCGCAGGCTTACCGCCGTCGACAGACTTCTGGCCCAGCTTCTCCTTGGAGAACGCAGCAGCGTACGGGTTAAGACGGAGCATAACCTGCTTGTTGCGGAGCGGGTTCTTCTTCTGGACGTTGGCGCGCTTGGTGCGGGCCTCGCCCTTGGGCGCGCGCAGGACAGACTGGATTTCAGAGCTGTTGATGAGGCGGGCCAGGTCGGCGTTGGCAACGAGGTTGGAGGGGAGGAGGAAGTCCTTCTTGAGGGCGGAGGGGGTGGTGGTGGTGCCGTAGACGGTGTCGAGGGCCTCGAAGGCGGAGGAGGTCCAGACGATGAAGCGGCCGAGGTGGCCACCGGGGGCGAGCTGGAGGAGGTTGAGGCTGAAGACGGGCGAGGTCTCGACGCCGGGGATGTTGCGGAAGGCACGGACGAGCTCCTTGCCGTCGGTCTCGGGGTTGTAGACGACGAGGGGTCCGCGGCGCTGGCGGAAGCGGCGGTTACGGAGCTTACCCTTACCGGCGCGCAGCTTGCGGGACTTGGACACCTTGGCGAGCTCGGGGCCGGCGCCGACAGCCTGGAGGAGGGCGATGGCGGCCTTGGTCTTGGTGATGGCGCCGTTCTCGAAGGTCTTGGAGTCGACGACGAGAGGGACCTCGGGGACGCTGGCGATGCGGTGGCCACGGGCGAAGAGGAGAGAGGGGACGGAGGAGGCGGCCAGGGCAGAGGCAGTAGCGAAACGTCTATCATCTCAAAGTCAGTATTGTCTTGTCTTCCTCGCCCTTGGAAGGATTCGTGTCAAATCCTCAGTTCACGGATTTCTCGTACCTCTGGCCCTGGTTCACCTTCTGGTGCCACTTGCGCCAGACCTTGGTGGGAGCGAACATGCGACCGGAACGGCACTGGTTACCGAAGGCAGCCTGACCAGCACGGTGAGTACCACCACCGGAGACACGGGGGATACGAGCGACAGCACGGCCTGGAGTCGTAGAAAATTTTCAATCAGCGCCCTGTTTTCTTTTCTCCCAGACGAAATCAATTGTCCTTGTCGTGCAAAAACATACCGGTACCCCAGGACTCAGCGGAAGTCTGTTCACCAGCCTTCTCGCTCACGGCGTAGGGCTGTCTCTTGTTCTTGGCCAAACCGGTGTGAACCTGCCTATAGTGCAACCGTCAGCCCGAATCTCTCTCTCTCCTGATCTCCTCCATTTCCAGATTTTGCATCGCAATTCCCATCTTCTGTTCTCATCTCCCACCCGCGTTGGAAATCAAGGGTCGCACATACTGGACGATGTCAGGACGGATGGGCGAGGTGAAAACAGCCGGGAGGGGAGCGGTAGCCCCGGTGGGCTTGCCCTCAGCCGAGGCGATAGAGACGGTAGGACGAGACGCCATTGTTGTCGACGGTGAGGTTGGTCGGATTGTCGTCCTTCGAGGTTGCGGATCGAAGTTCTTTCGAGATCTTCTGGTGGAAATTTTCGCTTCGTGCGCGAGCGAGCCCGCCCCGTCGTGGGAAGCGGGAAAGCCCTAAGCCCTGCTGCCCCCCTTTTGGGGTGACCCGTCTTGGCGAATACCTTAGGCAGAACACCTACATATCACATCACATGACCAAAACAATTTCTACTTCTTGACAGCAGTGTGTTATTTCGTGCCAACAGTCACGTAATACATGGGTCTAGTTTATGCAATGATTCTATTCAGGATACAATGGCTCTATCGCAACATGTCGAGACCAACCTTTGCCATCTCGAGGTCATCAACTGGGGTGATCTCTGTTCACTCTTTCTGACAGCAACCAAATCACCTCTCGCCTTCCAGGATGCCGATCACCATCCAGACTCTTGGTGGACATCGATAAAGCCGTCTCACTAGAATTGTTCTGGGCCTCAGCATCGGCGCCGGAGTCTAGCGATACGCGTACCACATCCGGCTCATATTTCTGAGCAGCCACAGCCACACAGTATCGCCATTATTACTCCGGGCCTCGATATTGGCCCCATGTTCGAGTAGTAGCTGTGCCGTGTGTTGCTTACCCCTTTGAGCGGCTAGCGATAGAGGCGTGTCGCCACGTTTATTCCGTGATTCTATATCGGCGCCCTTTGCGAGAAGCAGCCGCACCACGTCCTTAATACCGCCTCTCGCAGCAGTGGATAGAGACGAATTACCCAAGTTGTTCCTAGTCTCCGTGTTTGCGCCATTTTCAACTAATAACTGTACTACATGCGAGTGGACAGGCTTGCGAGAGGCCGTGTAGAGCGGAGTGTTGCCTCTGGAGTTCTTGGCTTCCAGGTCGGCCCCCATGCTAATGAATAGCTGTACCAAGCCTTCGTTTCCTTAAAAAGCAGCTATACCCAATGGTGTGTTTCCTTCGTAATCTCTGGCCTCGATATCCGCGCCTTGCATTAGAAGGAACCGTGCCACGGGCTCGCAACTGCGCTCCTCGACGGCTCTAGCTAGAGCTGTGCGATCGAACAACGCTTTGGCTTCGAGATTGGCACCGTGATTGATGAGAAGCTGAACAATCTCTAAGTAGCAGGCGGCCTCGCTGTCATCCCAAGGTACGACACTTGGGGTGCTAGCGGCTAGGAGAGGGGTAACTCCCCATTCATTCGTACTCTCAATTGCAGCACTATGTTCCAGAAGCAGTCGTACTACCTCGGGGTGGCCCGAACTGGCAGCTGCGTTTAGTGCCGTTCCAGAATGACCAGCTTGTGCTTCGAGATTAGCCTTATGGGCAAGAAGTAACTGCACAACGGATGTATTGCCACGCATGGCTGCGACTATCAGTGGAGTCTAGCATCCATTAGTGGAGGCCATTAGAGACTCGCCTCCAGGGAAAGAGATCCCTGGAGACGGGCGGTACGTTACCAAGTGATCAACTACTTGATCCTTCCAGTATACTTCTGACGGAGCTTCTGCATCTGCTCCAAGTTTCAGTAGCTGGTACATCGTGGCTATGTCGCCCCTGCCAGCAGCTTGGGATAAAGAGGTCTCGCCCTTGAATGTTCTCGCATCAACATCGGCACCGTAATTCAGAAGAAGCTCAACTATCTGACCGTAGCCTTTTTCAGCTGCTCGTAATAGTGGAGTTGAGCCCACAAGACTGTGCGCATCAAGCAGATCACGTTGCTGGTATAGAGCCTGTACCATGTTCTCTACCACGTCTGCGTCACTCTCGATATGTGGCTTCTAGCCTGCTTTCCTCTTCGCTTGGACACGAGTCCCCTCGCATAAAAGGCCATTAACAGACTCCTTTAATCAAAAATGAGCCGCAATAAGCAAGCCAATTGACTCGGGGAGACCGAGCAGAGGATATAGTAGGTACTTCCCTAACTCCCACAACAGCTCCTCTTCTTCGAGGAATTCCAAGATAAACCTGTCCCCATCTGCCGAAGAGAGTCGGGCATGGTGGCCCCAGTTAAGTATGGCATAGTTGTACAAGGTATCACTGGTCAAAGACGAGAGCAAGCCGAGCACTTTGTAGTGGCCTCTTTCCAGGAGGCGATTAGATTTCACCATGTTCGGTTTAACCAATGTAGATCGAAGTATGATCTGAGTCCCTGACCAGCAGTCGTAAGGGGTGTTGGAAAGGTCTGGAGGACTGTAAGCGATAGAGTCGCCCTCTGTACTGCCCGTCTGATCTTGATCAGATTCACTTGGCTGAACCGTATCCCTTGAGAAATTACCTCCCCATTCAGAATCTCCCTGTGAGACGAAACTTTCCCAGTCCTCTCCATACGCTGACCCGGGTTCATCATTCTGGAAGCTCAACTCAGACAGAGAATTCTGTACGCGTTGATGCTCCGGGGCTTCGCTAGGCTACGACAACGACAAGCTAGCCACCGAATCTGAACCGAAAAGGTGAGTAATGTCCCTGAACAAAAGATGCTCATTCCGTGGCAAGTGTTTGTTATGCCGGACAGTAAGCCTAATATAGGTAATGCATTTCTTTGCCATTTGAGCCTCGGCGTCAAACAGCCAGTCTCCGCATCTGTGAGAGAAGTACTCCTGGGTCGTGTAGTGAACAAGTCGAACCATGTTGCTCTTTTCATCGACAGCAACTAAGCCTGCACATACTGATACTATGCTTCCTACCTCGGCTCGATTAGTAGGGTCGAACTCTGCACCGTCCAGTTCCACAGCCAAAGCGTCCTGCAATTCTGAGGCCCGGAATGTTTTCTTAGCAAAGACAAGCCAGGATAGGACGTTACGGGCAAGATTGCGGTAGCCCTCTTGTTGACTGTTGATTCTCTCCATCGCCTGATCGTACGCCTCAGATAATAGTTGTAATGAGCGCTCTTCGCCGGACTTTCCTTGGGCACGTCTCTGTAAATCATCTAAAGCTTTCCTCATGACTCTGGGTGTCATTTTGTCTTCAAGAAACTCAATGTATGAACGCGCAAGCAGGAACCTTGTTACTCCTTAACTACATCCCAGAGGTATCGGAACACACAAATTACGTGCCATCAACCGGATTCAAAATGCCCATTTTGATTTGGTTCTGGAGAGATCCATCCTGGCGAACAAAGACAGGCAAATTTGCCATGTTCGCAGTCAGGAAGACTCCTATGTCCTCTTGGTTCGCGCGGATCTCTAATATCGTTGCGTGTTGGAATTTCTCCGTAAAATTATTATTGAATCTCGAAGTAGCCAATATATTTGCTTTGTGTTGAGACTGAAGACCGAAAAGCTCGTTGATGAATTCCGTACGGCAGTTGTTCGCGGTCTGGCATTCATCAAGCGCATCTACCACAATAAATAGTCGACTATAGAGCGAAGATAACGTGTGGATGTCATAAACAGTCTCGCTTAGATCTGGATGCGCTTGTTGCCGTTGTCGATACCCTTTGTAGCGCTCTAAAATCTCATGCGGCGGAGAGGATCTTTGGCGTAATAGATGCTGGAGCACACTGAGAAGTAGGGCCTGGAAGGTCTGCTCTTCCTGCCGCCGGTAGCTGCAATAGATATAGACAATACCTAGATTCTGCTTCTGGTAGAGTTGATGATGAAGGTTGTCGACAACGATAGCTGTCATGACTGTTTCCCCAGATCCTGGTATCCCTGGACAGAATAAAATATGGCCAGGAGTGTCAACCCAGTGGGTATACTTGGCAGAGCTAAGCAGCCATTGACCGGTGTTAGGCGTCGGTCTGTTGGGGAGCATAGTCGGTCCGCGTAAGCCAGTTTAGAATCTCGGAGGTCTTCTGTTCACTCAGAAGAGACCTTAAGTGCTCAACATCGTTTTGCGTTTTAATACCGCATCAGCCACTATGTATGCATGTTAGCCTCGAAGATAAGGCTTTGATTGGAGTTGAGAGTCACCTTGATCAAGCACATCTTTGACTGGCCGTTCTCGATTCAGCTCGATTGGCTGAACCACCTCTAGCAACTCCTTCGCGAATGCGGCTGCTACTCTAGCAGCATATTCTTGCCAATCTTTGTTCTTGAGCTCGTCTGCATAATCGCAAATTCGGCGAATAACCAAGCAGTGGAAGTTGTTAGCGATGCCCGCAGCTTCCATCTCAAGGCACAGTACCTCCTCGCCCAGGCTTGCACTCAGCGAGTCGCAAAACTTGACATCTTTGACGACCTGGTTTCCGGATGCGATCAGGCCATAATGAACGCCTGGCTCTCTCGGTGACTCTGTCCGGCCGGTATGGTCATTCTCGTACAGAGGATTGTACGCCTACCAACCAAGAAGAAATCCGAAGACGGCCAAGATGGTCGCCCGGATAATCTCAAACACAGTTCGATGTTGAGTTTGGCAATACGTATCCAAAGAATCGTCGAGTTGATCACATCGGGTGAACTTCAGAGCCGTCTTCTTTCCCCCTTTTTCCCACCACATCTAAGTGATAGCGGATCCTCGAACCCTCGACCAGATGGCGAACCCCCAGCTTCAACAGCGCAGTGAGCAGCGCTCCCGGCGGGTTGTTCAGCGCACCGATACGTCTGGACTCTTCTGTCTCGGCCTTGCCAAAATCCCACTGCACAACCCCCGGCCATTGACCACACGGCGTACCCACAACAACATCACCTAGCCGAACCTTGGGAGGAATTCCGCCGCCGATACCAACCATGAGGCCGATCCGGACAGACGGAAATGTATTGACGATCCGTGTGGCCACAGCCGCAGCAGAGTTGGTGCCCATTTGGCCCTTTGGAAGACATGCTATCACGACATTGTGGTTGCTAATAAAGCCCAGAGTGTATGTGTTGTGGTCGCTGACTGGGCTCGGCAGGCTTTCGTGGAATTCTTCGAGCATCACGGTCGCTGCCGCTTGCTCTTTGGGCAGCGCGCATATCCAGCCCACTGTGTAATCACTGTGGGTGAGTCTTAGTCTGGAGTGCCCGTTGTGAGAAATAGAGTTGGTCGACATTGCTCTAATCGAGGAAGAGGACTAGAGATTGCGGTCACTCCTGCCATCTGAGGCAAAAAAATTGAAGACGGTGAGGAGGAAGCCGCAAGGCTTCAGCGCATCTGCAAGCGCCCAAGACTGTCACAGAACCGAGCCAATAGAGACCGAACTCGAGGTGATTACTCTAAGCTTGAAATTGCTCTCCTTCTGAGGGCAGTAAAAACAGAAAGTGAAAGAAACAAAATAGAAGCATTTGCTTGCGACATAATGATACCATCCTCCCCCACCATGGGACTTGCTTCCTATCTGTGGAGATGAATTAGACTGCCAAGAGCCCTGGAGGTTTCTCCAAGATACTACAAAAATTGGTAAATGTCTAGGAAGAGGGAGTAAGAAACATATCCGTGAGCAGGCCAGTATATACTCCCGAGTAAAAGGCAATAGTGGAGATGATACCGATGATATTGGCACTCGGCCCGGTTCCAGCGGTCGCGGCTGCTATCTTATCATTTCGCCTTTCTTCTTGCTGGTCAAATAGTATAGTGAGAATGTAGGGCATCTTGCCTCAGAAATCTGGCGGAGAGCCCTTGCAGGGGCCCTTGCCGGGGGAGCGAGATTTGATGATAATCGTCTTTTTGAGCCCCAGTTGATTTAGAAATGAACTTGGCACCAGTGTGTGAATAAGTTCCTGTGTTTCTGGTGAGTGGCTGCCCAGGGCTGGTTCTGTTTGGCCAAGATGACAGAAGTTGCAGCCACCATGTATCACCAATAGGAAAGCTCCAGCTGGCGACCGTCTGAAATTGGTTTGCTGAGCAGGGCCAGTCAAAGGAAGAAGATTCTGCAAGGTGTAGTTCGCCTTGCCACGAGCAAAAGCAAAGCAGCGTCATGAAACCTTACTGACAAGTTCTCTTGTCAATCGGCTTCAGTTGCCATTGGCCGTATGGATAACTGCCCCAGTTATTGAAGTTCGTTAGGCTGATAGATTGACGAATCCGGTCGGCATTAGAACAAGCTGAGTGACCATGGAAACCAATGCATGGCCCTTTTCTTACTCATTGAAACCGTGGCCATGGTTGCTCATACTTGATGCGCATCGTGAGATAAATTCGCATTCCACAACCGATTGTTTGATAACTGCCCGAACACGATTAAGCTCCCAGTATCATTCATTTGAAAAGTCTTCATCTCTCCATTGTACTTGGACTACTTGGACTATTCAATCCAAGTTGCATTTGGTTACGATGAGTCGGTCGTCAACTTACCCTCCCCAACCACGAGGAAAAGACGAAACATTTCCTACTTACTTGCTTAATCCTCAAGTCTATTTTGATATGCCCGAGCACCTTGGCTCAACGGCAGCACCTGCTCGTGTTTGCTCCCCTGAAACAGACGCATATCAATCCTCCTTCGTCCGTTCGGGATGGTCAGATGCCCTGACCGACGCTATTGACAACTATGACGTCGAGATGGCATCTTCAGGCGTAGATATGTCCTCGCTATTCGAGGATATACAACTGAGCCAGACGTCCAACCATCCGGATCATGACGATGCTCGTGGAGGATGTAATGCGTATCCTTAACACCACGCATCCGAAATGTCTACTCCTCACATCGTGCAGAGCGATGGCCTCTACCACAGCTCGAATGAGCCCGGGAATGAAGATCAATGCTTATCTGCCTACAGCAACCCGCCGCTCCGCCGCTCAGCCGCTCAGGCGGCACGGCCAGCATAGCTGTTGACCAGCCTTCCGAGTAAGTACATATGGTTTTCTTTGCTTCTACTAGCGGGTCCACAGAAACAAATTTGACCATAATCTCTGTCATCATAATACAGGCCCAATTTCAGCTCAAGCACAAGCAAAAGCGCCCAAGCAAAGCCGCATAGATGCTGCTGGGAAGGCTGCCGCCCTCCACGATACTTTGGTCGAGAGGCCGACCTGTTGCGTCATGTACGGACCATCCATGTCTAGCCTGGCGCGCACTCGTGTCGAGGATGCGGTCGGCGATTCGGCCGGAAGGACCATATGGGTCTTCATGAGGGGCGCTGCCGTGGATTGCGCGCGGATGTTGGACTCCGCACTTAGCCAGGGCTTGGGGAAACACCTTTCGTTCGTTTTTGGGTTCTCTCTTGTGTCTTATTTTCTAACTGTGTTTGCTATTTCTTTTATATGTTCTTATTGGGTGTTGGACACTTGTTCGTGGACTTGTTCTGTTCCAGAATAAAGTCCACGATTTGGTCATGTGAATCAGTATGCCTCTTTGGCTTGACGAACGTTCCTAGATGAAATGCCCCACTTGAGGTACGAACTAGAACATTAGGAAGAGTTTATTCTGGCTTACACTATTCACGATGTTAAGATTGAAGGCTCTCGTCGGGTTCTAAATTAGATCTTCGGTCTTTGACCGTCGCATCCGACCACAGCTGTGTCTTTTGGGCCTATAGTAAGGGGATGTCATATGAGCTTTACGCGGGGAGATCGGCTATCTCCCTCCAGATAACTGCAAGTGTGACAATGCTTATCAGGTCTCTACTGAAGCGAAGCAAGAGCTGTAGTTGCAAGTGTGTGTGAAAAGTGTCTTCTATTGACCGGTAACTGGCCAGGTCTAAGGTTGGTTATGTACCGCCACGCCCCACCAGAGCCACTGTTGATCATCGGGAGTACCCGAAGTATACCTATCTACCACAGCACCGAATATTGCGGCTGAAACATGCGTCCAGTGGCGTGTTCCAGATTCTCTTGCTTTATTGCAACGTAGACGTAGCTTGTCCAAAGTACAGGATCCCACAGGGCTCCTGACATAGATACTCCCAGCCCGTAGGAAGGAGAATTTCCGGGACGAAAACAACGCTGCTATTGGCTAGATGGCGGAGAGTGATGATGTACAACCGCAATGACGACCAGTGTGGCGTATGATCCACCCCCGAACCACTTAGCACTCGAAAGACGGAGCCTGACGATTATTCTAATTATTTGTAGCTTATACTGGGTTCATGCCGGCGAAATCCCTCGTGTGAGCATGGCTTATGGGCAGAGATCAGCAGAGACGTTGAGTTTACGGCTGCCTGATGCTCACCTGATTATTCATCTTTCTCCTTTCACGGCCAGTTGAAGCTACCAAGGCTGACTGGCGGGGAACGGAAATGGCTAGCCGTTGCTCAGATGGGACCATTCGGATTTTTCGCTAGGACCTGACACATATCCTTTCAGATACTGACTGGGGGTATGTAGGTCTGGTATAAACTTGAACCTGGGTGTCGGCGTAGTCGCGATGCCTTTGCTCTTCGGGGAGAGATAAATAGGAGGAGCTCGTTGAAGTACCTATTCTCCGATCTGGCAGAAAATGGAAACCTTTAAGTGACTGAAGTTTAGCGGGCGCTTAGTGAGGAAAAAAGGAAAGTGGCCCCCTGGGCAGGTTTCCAGCCTCATTCAGACCCCTCCAATTCTCAGCTCCCCTCCATTCTCACCACTCCCACCGCGCCCATAGCAGAAGACCCGACCGTGTGGTCTGGGTGTTCTGGAAAGAAATGCCAACATACGATAAGTATCAAACTGGCTGGATCTGCGCCCTTTCCACCGAGTGCGCCGCTGCCGAATCCATGCTATGCGGTTCATCCCACCCTCCCATACGCGAGAACGATCGCAATACGTACATCTTCGGCAAAATCAGCGGCCACAACTTTGTCATTGCAACCCTTCCATTAGGTGTCTACAGAACTACGTCTGCAACCCTGGTCGCGAATGACATGAAGACAAGCTTTCCTTTCATGCGCTTCTGTCTCATCGTCGGAATCGCAGGCGGGACTCCCAGTCCACAGTTTGACATTCGACTCGGAGATGTCGTGGTGAGCGAGCCGATTGCTGGATACAATGGGGTTGTACAATATGACTACGAAAAGGCGATTGATGGTGGAGGGATCCCCCTATACGGGTTACTTGGACATACAACCGGTGGTGTTATTAACAGCGATAGCCAGACTCCAAACTAGTCCCCAGCTTCGTGGAAACAAGAATCTTCAGCTCTACCAAGAAGTGATACGGAAGCATCCACTAACGAGAGAGTACGCGAGGCATCCGGACAATGACTGACCGCCACTATCTCCCTTCAGAGCGATGCCAGGATCAAGCCTCGACAACGGTGCTAACCTCGACATAGTTCTGCCGAAACAGTCAGCGTAACTCACCCACCTGATACATTCCGTTACTCTTACCGGTACTCCTCTCTCCTCCGTGCTCGGAATTGCCTTGCTGTTATACCTACTCTGCGCTCGCACGTATGCAAGATAGTCTGGTGCCCCTGGCATATCCGTATTATCCGCGATGACTAGCGAACCCTCGTGTAAGACGCCCAACGTCTCACACAGCTTCAAATCAGACAGATAATACTTCTCCCAATGGTCAAAGAAGACCACATCAACGCCGCCGGCCTTAATACTTCCATCCTCATACAAGTCCCGCAGCGACTCCGCCGCCGGCCCCTGCACAACCGTCACCAGCTCCTCCAGCCCAGCAAGCCGCACAAACTCCCGCGATACACCCACCAGCTTCTCGTCCAGCTCAAAAGTGTACACCTGGCACCCGCGCGCCACCGCCTCCTCCTTGCCGCCATGCAGACTCTGCATGGTCGCGCCCCAGGCGAGCGCAGAGTTTCCAACAAACGTGCCGAACTCGACGATGACGCGCGGCGTCACGGGAATCGACTCCAGTGCGCGGCGCGCAATCTGCATCTTCGCGTCGCGGAAGATCATCAGGTGTCCGTGGGAGTTCGCAAAGTCTTCGATGGCGGCGGTCAGCGCCCACGGGCTATTCTGGAACGTTTCGGGGGGCTGGCTGGCGATGAACGAGCGCAGTTCGTCGATGCGGGCACCATTGTCGAAGTACGCAGCTACGGCGTCCTGGACTTGGGACAGGGCCTGTTGGGGCCATGTCCACCACTGGTTAGTCAGGGGAACGAAAGACCAGAAATGATACAGTAGGGCATATTTTATTTGGGGAGAGAAAGTACCGAATTGCTCGACATGACTGCTTGGAAGATTAGGTATGCTGCGAAGAGGAAACAGATCCTTCGAGCGAATCGCGACCACATGGCTCATACTAGTAGGTGCGAAGTTCGGCTGCGTTGGTTTATCAGATCCGGAAAAGCTCGGCCTGGCCTTCTTTTTCTGTGGCTTATCGCCGAGACGACTATTTCCAAGAGCCAAGGTACCCACTCTACTCGGTCATATGTTCCTTTTCTGAAGGTAATGAGCGTCGCTACCGGACATAATGAGAATTATAAATGTGTGGGGACCACCTAGTATAGTGGCAGGGGCTGTGGTTTGCTATAGATTCGAAGGAATCAGGCGTTGATAAAATGAGTGGAGCAGGTCTTACGTAGGCCCATCAGCTCTGATTGATCGAGTGTCTGTCTTTTGCCTCCAGGTTAGATTACTCCGTAGTCACAGAGCTAGTCGACTCCATGCCGTGCTTACGGTGGTGGGTGTTTCCAAGACCAGTACTTGGTAGGTTGGCATGCGACATCCACTGGTTGCGGTCGTAAATAACCAACTACCCTTTTGAGCGAGAGGAACTTTTTGAGAACCACCCCTCTCTTGCCTTGACTAGTATTTTAGCAACACTGCAGCGCAGGACGGAGTACAAAGCCGGTCGTTTGACAGGACGAGCTAATTTTCGACTACTTGAAGGGCGCGATGTCGAAGTGTCGGTTGTTTTATGCTGGAAGCCAGGATTGATCGATGGACGATCGATGCTAAGCATCTCATGGGCAATGGTAGGAAGGATTGATTGCGCCAGGATAATTCGAGGCATATTATTACAGAGAAGCGCCATTTAATATACCTGTTACCCCAGGCTCGAAACTGGGGATAATCTCACTGGAGCTTGTGAGAGGGTGTTGAGCGTGTTTGTTACAGATAGAACCCAATATTAGCCTTCACATAGCAGAGTATCATCAATCAGCATAATCTGATAGACCCTATGGGGCTGAAGTGACCAGACCCGGCGTCGTAGTCCTCCCATAGTAAGAGGAGAAACCTCCACGCGCAAGCTTGTTATATGCTTTGATATTTACATGGGGGCCTTATATAATATTTATAATATCTACTCAGCTCTAAATTAACTATAGTTTTTATACTAAACCAAGCCAGGCTTTAATACACTTTATATGGATAACTCCAGGATTTGGACGGGGGATGTACACTAGCTAGTTTGGCCCCATCTTAGACATGGCCTAATTAAATCCTTTTCAACACGCAGTATCTCTACATTCATTGGTCATGTGGTTCTTAGAGCTTCATGATGGTCGTCTAAAGTAATGGCTATAATAAGATCATACTCTATTCATGGTTGAAGTTGGTCAGCAAGGTTTGGTAGCATGAGGCCGGAGGACTTGTAGCATATGATGTGAACAGACTACTTAACGTCGAAATAACCACACCCCTATCTCCCCGTATTACGGAGTCTGGATACGGTATTAGAGCACAGGATTTGATTATTGAAGTACTGGCTTCCCCGCAGCTCGGTCTATGCTGGAAAACACTTCCCGATCTCTGATGATCACCTTGCATCTACGAGGTTGTGCAAAGTAGGACCCAGAGCACGAGGAGATCCTTGCATGTACGGCCCAAATATAGGCAGTGACTCTGCGGAAAGAATAGCCCTTTCGGCGGAATCGTCTCCCCCAAGGGTCTGTGGGCCTTTCTGTAGCGCCTAGCAATCAGCTGCATCTTCTACAGCTCTTCGCCGCAAACAAGCCCCACACGAGCCAGCAGTGAATCCATCAAATTACATTTGACCATCTGATGAGAGTGTACAGGTAACAACTCTTCTTCTTCTCCAAAAGTTATATAAAGATGATCCGGTTGAACGTAATGGCGTTTCCCCTCGCAACTTCCTCTCAAGCCTACTCGGCTAACTGGGCCGCGCACGCCGCCGCGGGCTGGGCCTGCGTCGCCATGTCCTTGCTCTTCATCATCGTCTTCGGCGTCCCCTATTCTCCGCTCGGCTGGGCGCTGCCCCCAGAACTGTACACGAACACGTCTCGCGCGCGCGGGGTCGGACTCGCCACGTCCGTCGGCTGGTTGGGCAACTTCATCGTGGGGATTTCGACGCCGCCGATGATCACGTCGATCGGGTACGGCACGTATCTCTTCTACGCGGCCTTCTGTCTCCTTGCGGGGCTGTGGGCGGTTTTCTTGCTACCGGAGACCCGGCGGAAGACGCTTGAGGAGCTGGATGAGTTGTTCGGGGATGCGAGTGGGAGAGAGGGGAGGGAGCTTATGCGGGCTAGTGTTGTGGTCGCGGGGAAATGGATCATCGACACGGTCTGGTCTGGGTCGGAGCTTTCTCCCATGGCTGGCTGACTCCGGGTCGCTCGGGGAGTCTCTCAGGGCCAGAGCCATGTATGTGCATTTGTACGCTGATAGTCATCGGCCCATCTTTCTCCGTGCTGTCTTATATCTAGCAAAGATCAGGCAGGCTATTTAAATTCCGGCGCTTCATAGATAGACAGCTTGACTTATTCACTGTGCTATCTGGGTACATGTTCCAAATATTGTCATGGCGTATGCAATGTTTAGAACCCCGAACTCCTCAATGGTCTTGACGTGGTTGGCATTAAATGTCAATTCACCGTGCTTTTCCTTAATAGCCTCGATGTATTCATCGCTGATGTCGATCGAGATTGAGACCGATCTCCGTGCAAGCATAAACATCCGGGCGAGGACGGCGTTGAGGTACACAGGGCCGAGGAAATGGAGGGCGCCGAAGCAGGCGATGTGGTCGAATTCACCAACGCCCTGATATCAAAAGTCAGCATTGTTTCGGGTATCTTAAGGACACATCATACCATAATTTGCTCCTCCATTGGCCCAACTCGAAGCTCCTTGTAATATTTCTTGAACTCGGTGTTTTCCAACATATCGGGCGACAGGTCAATGCCAGTCAGATCGGCTCGAATCCCCTCCTCATGGAGCAGCTGCCCAAATCCACCAGTTCCACACGCAACATCGAGGACGGTGCCCGAATAGTCATAATTCGCAGCGAGGTGCCTTTGCAACTTGGAGAGCTCCGATGTGCCCCACACAGAATGGTACGAGGGTGCAAACCTGTTATAGATCTCCGCGGCAAGCTCGTTTTGCAGCTGGTGCCACCCAAGCTGCATCTGCGTGGTCACAAGCAGCATGTCGAAGAACGCCGCCTGGCCACCGGGGAACTTCTCGCCCACGACCAGGTCGTCACCTAGTGTGTTCCCCTTTGGGTAAAAGACCATGGGGATGCAATTCACTTGGATCACGTAGACTACTCCGGTGCTCTGCTTGAGACGCATGCCAACACGCGCCCACCCGCCACCGCCACTCACACCGAGTGCTTTGAATGTTTCGGTGGCTGCGTGCTGGAGGTTCTTCATCTGTGGCTGCTCTTCCACAAATCGGTATTTTATCACGCCTTTATCGACAGCCTCGAACTTGTTATACCACGTTAAGAAAGCTTCGTTGTCGGGCGTGTCTTTGGGCAAGACGTATTGAAGCGGTGTCAAAGCCACGACCTCTTTGCCCATTTCCACAACGATGGCGGAATATTCGTGTCCGATGATGTAGTCCTGGAGGATAATACCGAAGGGTGTCTTTTCCTTCTGCAAGAGCGCCACGTGCTCCGTCATTTCTTTCTCTGTGTAGCAGATTGATTCCTTATCCAGACTGAGTGAGCCGTATCCGTCGGAGTACTTGACAATCTTGGGGTATTTGTCGGCAGTGTTTTCGAGGACTCGGAGACCTGTTTTCTGTGCGGCCCGCTGGAGACCGAGTTTATTCTTTGCGAGAAAGGTTGAGGGGTTGGTGAGAATGGGCACGTCCTTGGTCTCGAGGTACCTCGTGGCTTCAACTCCCACCACATCGTCGGTTTCGATTCCTCACTGAGAAAAGAGAGATCTATATAAGTATACTCTTGGAAGAAACAAAAAAATACATCTTCAAATTTGTCGAACTCACCATGTAATTCATGAACATATCGAATTTCTCTTTGCATATCTCGTCGATTTCGTCTTCCGCATTGCCCTTGGTCACATATCGTGTCACAAACTCATGGCGGTCTTTCGCGATATACCGATTGGGGTCGGGAAGTCATCGTACTTGTTTTTTATTTTTATTTTTATTTTTAGTTTTATTTTTTTTTTTTGGAGTCAGAGGATAAGACAGCTGGAGGAAGAGCCGCGGTTGATTTGAGTACTCATACCTGCTCAAAGGGGGAGTTGACTCCTTCGTACGATGAATTGGTCAAACAAATTCTCATTTTCTTTGCTTGTACTTGGACTGGCTACCGATTTCCAAAAGAAAAGTATGAAGAGATGCAGCGAGTTCGCGTGCAAGAGAATTAACCTCGTATTTATATAACGAAACGAACTAGATAAAGGTAAAACATGAATTATGCATGGCCGAGATCGACGGGACATTGACCTTTCATATTGCATCGATTGACCACTGAGCCTGCGGCCATGAGATCTTTGTAAGAAATGCTCACTAATTATAATGTACACTCTGGAACTGGTCGAGTCACAGGTACCTCGAGCTGCAGTGACAGCCCTTTCCATTGATGGCGGCCCTGATCAGAGGCACGAGTAAGTATGTGGGCTGGCTGAACAACGGGGCAAAGCCGGCCTGCGCTATGATAATAGGCGCTTGGGCCATATTTTTTCGAGCTCTGCTGGAATATAGGCGGATACGGCATATGTATGCGTAGTACTCCGTATGCTATGGTTGTTATTGCTACAATTACGTGTCAAGTGTTGTGTTGTGTACAGGATCGAGGGTAGACCTGATCTCACGAACGTTTAAGGAAGCTCGTGGTAAGTTCTAGGTGGTTAAATATAGCTGGTTGTCCGGGAATATAGTGTGGAATGACGAGCTTGAATGACTAGAGAAATTACATGTCCCCGGCCGTTTTGAGATCCTCTCTGCTGCATGAATAGGTGAAAGCATAGCGTAATGAGAATAAGCAGCGCTCAGATTATCCCTCCTCTGGTTCGAGATCGGCACACTGAGCGCCGGATTGCGCGTAAATAAATTTCACCAGCGACCAATATCTGCGCCGCGGACCTTGACAAGCGGACCGATTTTGAAGTGGTGGCCGCGGTCAGGCCGAATCCAAACCGAGGCGTGGGAAACAAGAATATCAAGCCGATCAAAAAAAAAAAGATCATGGAGGATAGAACGATGCTACTAGAGCTCCATCCCAGGCACAGGAGGGAAGCGCAAGCTGACCGGCGTCCTTATACGTTGTAGAAGTCGTCGTTCGTCAACGAGTGCTCCCAGCCACAAACCCCTGCAGATGGAACTCCAAGAGCCTTTTAATATTGACTAGCATGGATCCAACCTGCATCGCTGTCCATGTCCCCTGGTTCCTTGTAGTCACCCATTGTTTATGATTGGCACGGTTGCTTTGCGGTACATGCAAAAGGATTGTTTGATACGATGAATAACACCCCAGATGACCATGCGAAAAGCAATGTTGGGATCTACATCCAAGGTTTCCGCCAGGCCCCTGGGATCAACCCTATGATTATCTACTTAAAACTGTAGCACGGAATGTGGGTACAGGGTATTTCTGCAACGGTACGGGGTTTCTATTGCGTGCACACAATGTGATCTCGACGAAAACGTGGATTTGACCCTTGTACCACAAAGTGACTGACTAGACTCGCTATTTAGGGAAGTCCACTTTTCCGTGGATTGAAGCATGGGAGTTGGATTGGACAGACCGAAGGCTCAGTTCAGGCCATTCAGATTCCTGTGCTGCGACGAATCCGGACATAATGGAGGGGAGTTGGTGGATGGTCTTCTGTATATGTAGAGAATCAAGAACACCGTCATCCGTCGCTTCAGCAGTCACTCATCATATCAATTGGTATATATTGCACAGTGTTTTGCATGTCATTGGTGAGTTCGTCTTGGAAAAGGACTCAGGTTGAAAAGACTTAGGTTCGAAGCACCTCGATACTAAAGTGTGGACACACGGTGAAACAATTCTGGCTACTGCCATGCCTCACACCACCGATATTTTTAGTCGCTGGGAGATGTGGGCTGGTACAGAAGCTCGTACCTGTTTGTGCTTGCCGCGGTCCAGGATCTGGGGCAAACTGTACCCCAAACTTGGCTCTTTTATCACCTACTACTCCGTACGGAACACGAAAAAATAGCAAAAAAAAAAAACATACAACAGCAGGGATTCGCATGTGGTCACCCACCATACTACTAACCTACCGGCGTGTGGCTTAAGTACGGCTGAGCGGACGGGAAGCCCTGTTCTCCACACCCTGTGGTCGTATGTGGTAGACCAGGCAATTCTAAACCATATATAGTGAACTATAATGAATTACGAGACATTTGCTGAGAACGCGTCTCGATTCTGAAAAGGCGACAGAGAGCCCCTCATGCCAACCGAAACTGGAACTTCCAGTGGTGTCTAGATCAGCGAGACAACAACAATTCCGCGGAGCAGTCCCGCCCTATGAGCGAGGTTGTTTCAGTTGGCACCTTTGCTTAGTTATTTACTCTTTGTGCTTGCTTCCCTTGACTCTCCCCTCCCAGTCATCCAATCGTGCATAATATTAAAAAGATGGTCCCCTGTCTAACTACTAGGCTCTTTTGCAGCTTGAACACCTTTCCTAGTCTTAACTAGGGGTTCGCGATACATTACATAGTATACAGCACCCAGTCCTTCCCGCTATTTCCTCGAGTTATAGAGTTTATAGATTCCTCCACTAAGCAAGTAATCTCTAATAAGCAGGCTAGCTATACAAGTAGTAGTGCAGACATAATTATATATAAAATAATCCAGTTTTAATATTACCCCATAATAATAGAAGTAGTCAGTTCCTTCATCGCCCAATCCTTCGTCCTAGATGGAGGCGAATTTCCCCCAGGGGGTCAATGAGGGGTTCTCCGAGGCCATGGTGGATGAATAGTATGATTATTGGAAAGGAGAAGCAGAATAGCATTTTTAAGATGCGGGAAACCGCTTCTGTTCCATTGTTTTGGGAATACGTGGACGTCGCTTGGCATCGGCAGACGTTGACTCTTGTATTCTGAATAAGAAAATGTGACTGGATGCCATACTCTGCTCCAAGACGGCTGTGAAGACACCACTGTTCTTTTCTGGCCACTTTGGACCTGGTGAGGTACTTACTCCCTTTGACTCGCCCCGAACGTTTTGTAAAACTGCTTTGAAAGCGTGGAGAGCGCAATGGAAAAGAAAAGGAGTTGTCTAGTAAAGTTTCTGTTTCAAATCCTCCCAATTGCTCCACACCCGAATTGGGCATTTGATAATGGAATGCTTGACCGGGGTCAAAGAGAAAAAGAGCCGTGATTTTTAACTTGATATTCCAATCTTTGCTGGATCTTTGAGTAGATAGAATCCTTGCGTACATAACAGGACTTATTTATTGCTGGATATTTACTGCTATGCTCTTGTATATAAACATCCATGATTTGCTTGAGAGGTTCTCATGTGGCCGTGAACTTTTTCGAAAAGCTCCTTTATCCGGACTTTTCGCGTTTCTAATAGGTTTTGGTTTCCTACTGCTTCGTGTGTACGTGAAACCTCTCGCATGGGAAGTGGCTCTGCAACTGGACCTTCAAAGTTTAAGGCAAAATTCTGTTTTTTTGTCTCCTTATGACTCTAAAGCTGTGGAGAAATGACCAGAAAGGATTATTTGGGTCTTGCATGTCGAGCATTGGAAGATGAGTACCACCCTTCTCTTACATACTTAATCATTCATTCCCGCAGAATGCTACTGACCTCTGGTTCTGCATGCCCAAGGGAGGGGAGAAATTACCAATGTAAATCCTGTAGTCCAGCCCAGTGTTGATACTTGCACCTAATCGCGCATGCAATAACATCCACCCGGCTCCATTCCAGTGACTAGAATATACCACCAAAAGTCTCTCCATTGAGCCAGGCTGCAGTCGCCACCAAGACGCTGTAGTTCCACAACCAGAGTATCCATACCAGAGTAGTTCTCTGTTAAAGCATTGAACTATTCCTACACGCCATAATCTATTTCATAGACGTCATCACAGATTGGATTGATGTCATAATTCCAATAAGATGATTAAGGCCATGCTGTGACATATGTATCTAGCTATCTATATAGGATAAGCTCTGGTACTGTCCCCTTTTAAAGCACTATTGTTCAACTGCCCGGAATCCTGGAATTCAGCGAAGTCTTTTTCCCGTTGAGCCACCTAACCGCAATGAAGAGTACTATCGCATTTCTTTTTGCCATCATTAATTTGGCTTCTATTAGCCAGGCTCTAATTATTCCACCTTTACCAGGCTATACTAAGTATATTCCAAACTGTGGCTACCTCACCTACAAGTGCACCTCACGCTCCGACTCCTACGATGATTTTCGCAGCTGCTTCCTTCAAGGATCCAGTGAAGGCTGTTCTTGGTGAAGGTGGGTTCACTTACACTTCATTCTCTACTGACCGTCCTAATTTTTTGTTAACTCCCAGGTACTTATTCCTATCTATTATGATGTCATGAATCAGTTGATGGAGGCTGGGGCAGGGTGGTTGTTTTATGTTGTCCCTTTCTGGCACGATCAATGCTATTCAACTACTTGGGCCCTTTTAATATATGGAGAGAGTCCTGAGCGTTTGAATTTTCTGCCATATGTATTGCCATCGCTCTATTGAACTTGCGTATGTCCTCAGGAAGTGACCATGGTATATTTTCCAACTTGCCGAAAATCATCAACATATGTGAAATTCACCGTGGCTATGGTTATCGTTACTCAATCCTACTGGCATTCCTCGCACATGAAGTGAATTGCCCTGGAGCGTGGATTTTTCGCCCGCGTAAGATCCGTCGGTCTCATAGTGCGATAGGCTTCGTTATTCGATCTTGACGACCGGTATTCAATTTTGTTTCTATCTTCCTTTGCTTTCATGGCCCGAGTTTCCAAGCGAAATCATCTGTAACTAGCTCCATTGTCGTAATTAGTCCATTTGAATCCATTTCTCTTTAGACCGTTGAATCCTTCAAGCTTCTTTGCTGCATCTCCAGATTGCTTCGTAACCCCACCGGAGTCTTGCGGAACCGGACGTCGCTTGACCCCCACTCGTAGTATCTCAAAAGTCAAAATAAAATCTGGCTCGTCAAGACGTCATCGCCCATAGTGACCGGAGTTTAAATCCATTGAGGCGGTTGTTTGTAAAAACTTATCCCCTGAGCTTGTCTATTCGTCATCTCCCATTAAGTACCGCGGAGTCGTGACATATTTGGCTTCTACTAGAAAAAGGTTGGGGAAAATATATAAAGTGGACGGTCAGGCTCCGATCTGTGCGAATTTTATACTTATCCTTAGCGCATTCTCACGCAATATGACCCTGAATCTGATTCTAGCCTAACATGGTTGCTCGAAGGGGAACAAACTAACAAGGATATTCATCCTTCACAATGAGCACGGCGTGCACCAGCCTCAAAGGTCAACTTAAACGGCGCAGTTGAATCTGAGATATACCTTCAATTATTCCTATAAAAGCCTATCAACGCACAGGGCTATGTCATGATCAGGACATCAGTCGGCGAAACCGCATTCTAGCTCGTGGACTGGGTAGATGCAGGCGCTTATCCGCCCACGTTAGAGATAGCAGCTCGATTGGATCAGTCCCAATTCGTCAACCTTCACGACATGGTGCTGTCATTGCCCCACGATACTCATTGGAAGAACAGCAATGAGATTTCATCGGGTATGAACTGTCATCAGCTGCACGGGCTTGATGATTTCTGCAAGCATTGTGCTTGGATGCTGGCTATAACGTATGAGTAGCCTGTTGCAGGAGTTGTCTCACACGGCGTGCGTTATCAACGAGAACCGAGTTATCCTTACTTCCTGATGATCACATCCGGAAAGGTATAACATATAACATGGCATACGTCAACATCTCTAAAGCCTAGTTTGACATTGATCACGGTGTAGGGCAGGCGATGAAAAAGTAGGAGAGATAAGGCTCCCCGTCAAGCTCGTCTATGGCTCGCGTCAATCGATAGTATCTAGGCTGGAGGGGTTAACGGACTTCAGGGTTATATAGCCCAACGGCTCTCCAGAGGTGAGGCTATCCTTGCGGGCGTCGAACATGGCGTAAAGAAAGGGGTCAACCGAGTTTGATTTCGCGGTTATGGCTGTTTGGAGTGTCGCTAAAGTCTTGGTAGGCGCCACCAGGGCATATAATCCCATAATGACGCGGTTGAGACTTCATTGCCGTCTAGAAAAGGAAACAAGTGGGCCCCGTGGTCTGGCCTGAGTTTCTGGAGATGGACTGTTCGACCTGAAAGGGTTCTTGTGTTCGGCAGAGACGCCCGGGTGATAGTGACAAGCGGTCCCAAAGGTCGAGCACACGCCAAGAACTGTACACAGCAAGCTTGTTCGGTGGGACTTTGGCGACTCTGGTGTGAACAGGTTGCACTCATCAAGGGGTGGGGCTAATAGGAGGAAGCAGGCTATACTATCATACGCTTAGAGATCTTAGGCCGTATAAAGATAGATCTACCTTATTTGCTGCTGGGAAACTATGGTGTATTCACATTTATAATCTATAAATGCATGGTATGCGTTCTCTATTCCAAAGAAAGTGCCTCAACTATTTACACGAGTTGTCGAATCTCACTTATTTCCCCTATCAGGAAGCTCAGTGGCATCCATAGAAAAAGCTTTTGCAAACCGTATGGCTAGGATCTTATGTTCGTCAGCTCCGTATCATCTAGTTTAGATCCCGGAGGAGGCACGACCTGGCTAGGATGGAGGATCGCGAAAAGCACGACAACAAGAAACATCAGCAGTGCGTCGAACACGTAGGCGTAGGCCTCATGGCTCATCAGCGGTCCCTCCTGTCCTTGGGTATACTCAATAACCCTGTACACACATCGGACCATAATCAGCATGCTTGCAACATAGAGAACCCAGAGATAACGCTGCCAATTGAGTAGAGTGTTGAGCGACGCTGTTGTGGGGCTCTGGATGATACGCCGGTGGAAGATAATTGACACGATAACAAAAAATCCGAAGAAAATAATCTGCACGATGAGCCCGACAATAATGATATTCTCCCCCCGTTCTTGGTCGCTTGGGGACTTGGCTTGGGTGAGCATACCGCCACCTACAAAAGGCATTGGTGTCAGCTAAATATCTAAATTCGAAGTGATATTGTTCTGATATCCAATATACGTATGCTCACCTCCACTTTGTATTAGGAAAGCAGCGACATCTCCCAAGACAAATATTTTCGTCAGTTTTGATGCTTGTATAAGAGACCGGGAATCGCCGTCGGTCAATCGAATAATGCGACCGAGTATCATATAAATAGAGGCCGCGAATAAGGACGGCGCGAGCAGAATCAGGACACTTTGCAATGCATAGGGCGTCGTATCATAATCAGGAGACTGGTCAGCGTTCACCGCGCGCGCGGCGTATCCAATTGCTTCGACTACCGATGCATACATATTAGTCAGGATTTCGTATAGCAATCGATGAACGGTTGGCTGAAGCGGAGAGACTCACAAACAGCACCGATGATAAATGCGAGAAGAAATTTCATCTTATGCCTGTAGGCGAGAAAGCCATGGACCAACGTGCCCACGGCGAAGGCGATAACGCCGATGACGGCCAAGGCAAGCGATGGCTTGTAACGATAAAGAACATATTTTTCGGCTTCGGGCATTGTAAGGTTAGAGATTGATTAAGATAACTGTAGTGAGATATCAAAGCTAAGACCGAGAGAGAGAGAGGAGCGGTCAAAGAAACAAAGATATACTGTGCGTCTAAATCCATGGGCAAGCTCAAGGTTTCTTGCCTCTTTATAGCTGCTACCATAGCTGTTACCTCCTAATCATAGCGAAGGTGTCTCACACTTTTGGCCAGAGAATAGGCTCGGCGGTGCCTGAATACTAAGACTTCGCCACCCTATCCGCAGTCCATGTTCTGATCTCTCTTTCGCTGATCCAGCCAATAGCGGTAAACAGATGCCCAATAATCAGCGGCTCGTACTTGGAGCATTGTGAATCATGGCAAACAAAGTTTAGTATACGTGATTGATAGAGTATAGTGTACACGACATACGGAGCCTAGCGCCCGATACTCAAACAAGTATAGTGTACGAAGTACGGAGAACAGGTATGGAGGAGACATATTTAGCCCAAGAATATGGTTCGTGGATTCCAAGGCTGACCCACATCGTGCCAATTTCCCGAGTCCCTCTTGCAAATGGCCATGAACAGGGGCCGAAAGCTTTTCTTTTCTTCGCTTGTATAGTAAATTGCAGCAACTATTTCGTAATCTCGGGACTACCCGAAGTGTCTCGAGTTTAATAAATGAAACAGGATGCTCAGTCAAAGTGTCATCGCATCTATGGTTATAAGTATGCTCCCTCAGCCCGAGCCTTTACAATACCACCCCCTCTGTTACTTCAATACCCAGCTGTCTGTCACTCATCCAAAAATTACTTGTGCCTCAAAATCAACTCAACTATACCATAAACGAAAAGGAGTTACAAAGAATGGGTCTATCTAACGCGGAGATCATGGTCATTGTCATCGTGTGCTGCTTGGTTGCAACGACACTCGGTGCAGCGCTCGCTTCTCATTTCGTACCCTCAGAGTCAGGGAGCAATATGTTCGATATGTCAATCGAGCAAAAAAGTTACATGCGTGGAGTGAGAAGGAAATACCACGCTTACCTTCTAGAAATAAGAGGTGTGTAAATCCCCTTGTCATTCTTCTCTATCCGTGACTTGGACATGGGTGAATGAAAAAAGTAATGCTAAGAAGCCTACTAGGAAGTCAGCAAGGTATCCCCACCACTGTTTCACGGCATGGCTAGCTGTCCAGCTGTCACGAAATCAAGACTATAAACAAGGTCGGGGCAAAAGTTCTGGGAAAGGAAAGTACGCTTGCTGCAAAAGACGTTGAGTTGGACAAATAACCACCCGCTCGAAATTTGTATACTATCTCGCCTTGAAACAGACAGTAAGACGCTACTTCGCTGCAGTAGAAAGAATAATGAGGGGGAATATCGCTGTCATCAATAATAACATAGATCCAGAATCAACACATGATTAGGTATAGAATAGTCAGACCCGTAAATCAAGCGCGCGTCCTCCCCAGCCAAAGCCAGAAAGCGCTCGGTGCCAGGACACGACACGTTCCATAAGACAAAAATCGCGTGAGTCAGCAAGTTAAACGTTGCATTACCACGCTGAATGAAATAATTGGGCAACGAAAGTATCTAGTACCCACCTCCTACATGATCGGTGAGTGCGGCCCACAATCGATGAAAGGCGGTACCTAGCTAGGTATGGCATCAGTCCAGGTACCCTCTTTTCTTTTCTTTCCCATCACAGCTGAGCTTGGAGACGCCTAAATATTAGCTGATAACAAGTACTGATTAAATCATTTACTTGAATTGTTATATCAGCTATAAAACCGCTGTAAAAAGTCCAGGACTTGCTGAAAATGCCATCAAGGCGTCCTCATAATAAGTCACGGCATGGCTGTTACGAGTGCAAGAAAAGGCGGATCAAGGTAGGTGTCTGCAAGCCAGCTTGGCATTCCTTTATTTCGCTTCTCTATTCTTAAACTATGTTTTGAGTACATCACATAACAAAACTCCTTGTGTTACCCTTGATTATCTGGTTGAAGGGTACCTGGCAAGGAATTTTGTTGTGAGCTTCCTCTACTTTCATGGTTTGCTTACAATTATCTTTGATTAGTGCGACGAAAAAAGACCCTCGTGCTTGCATTGCTTAAATCGAAAAATCGCTTGCGCGTACCCATCAGTACTGCCAATCTCGTGGTATGGCCAAAAACTGGACACGAGAGCCCAGTCAGCATCCGCCATCAGTTCTACTTCCTTCCCTAGAGAAGTTCCCGCAACGGCCGATAAAGAAAGCAACCAGCTGCTACCAAAGTGTGATGTACGGCAACTCGAGCTGATGACTCAGTGGTGCACGTCTACTTATCGCTCCGTTTCTCGCTGTTCCTCTGTTGAGCTGATCTGGCAGGACGTGATTCCGAGAGAGTCGTTCCGACACGTCTTTCTGTGCCATGGCATTCTGGCTGTTTCCGCGTTGCACCTCAGCATTACAGGGACTGGAAATCAGCAGACTGAAAAGTACCGAGAGCTTGCACAGATGTATCACACCCAAGCGGTTTCAGGCCTTACTCTTGCCGTTAGCTCATTGGAGCAGGGCAAGTACGATGCAATATACGCCGCATCGAATCTAATTAGCATTTCTGCTTTCGCGTTTCCTTTGCTAGCGGCGACCAACCAGCATAACAAAGTATTAGACGACCTTACCCAGGTCTTCAGAGTCGTTCGGAGTTCTATGGGTGTCCTCCGACAAATAATAAGCTGGGTCCGCGTAGGAAAGCTTGGTCCTCTCATTCAAAATGCTCGGCCAAACGCAAACTGCCCGGCTGAAGTTCACTATGCCATACAATCTCTGAAGAAACTGAACTTTGATTTGGCGAAGGCGAATGACCATCACGAGTTAATGATGTTTGAAGCGGTTATTAGCCAGCTAGAGATTGCGCTGAACGCCATGTCAAGGAATGAGGAGGCCACAAGAACCATTTTTCTCTGGATTTTCTCAATTCCAGCCAGGTTTGTCGACATGCTGCATCAGCGACAGCCTTTTGCCTTGGTGATCCTAGCTCACTACAGCGTGGTGCTATGCAATATGGGACGGCAGCTCTGGTGGATGGGCGAATGGGGTCCCAGGATAATCCAGGAGATTCACACAAGCTTGCGCGAGGAATGGCGAGAGAAGCTTGCGTGGGTCGAGCAACAAACAACGCTAGAAGTTTCTAGCTATCTTGTATCATGTCGTCGTACACCGTTGTCCGGTCATCCTCTAAACTCGTGACGTTACACTAATTAACTGGCCATAGCCGTGGAGATGGCTCTGTTTCATGTCGCGTAGTCGAATCTACATAAGGAGTAATGCTTGGCTGCCGGACGAGGCGTTCGTGTGTCAGGGACAAATTAAAGCAGAACCGAAGGAAAACATAGAATCCTCTACAGCCCAACAAGAAAATATATAATCGATCGCTTAACAAAGCGCACGATATGCATTTGGATATTGGCAATATACATGCTCCATATGATCGAGTAAAAAGAGCCTTAGGCTTTTGATAAAACTACCTTTTCCTTACATCCAGTGTCTTTGCGCGAGGCCAGCCGTCACAGCATGGATGGAAATCAAGGCGTGCTCGTCCTCGGGATTTTTACTTAGACACAGAAAGAATCGGAATCGCCGCGAAAAAGAAAATTCACTGAAAAAAAAAGTAAAAAGAAATGACCAGTGCCGGGCTCGATCCGGCGACCTTATCGGTTTTAACATGAAATGTTAACGATACGTGATAACCAACTACACCAACCGGCCAGTTGTTGAAGAACTTGTGGCCCAATAAGTTACATTAGGGTACTAGATCCGCCCGCTGCTAAATCATGCCGGAGACTTTCTCCGTTCCCGGTTTGAGCCAGGCTTGACGGGATCTTGGTTTTTCCCCCTCACGCAGTCTCCGATATCTACAGTATGGCGATGGGATGGATGACACGATCGAGAGCAATCCTGTCCCAGTCTGCTGCCAACTACCTATCGAACAATACCTAATCGTATGTATTCATTTCTAACTCAAGGGGTATTCAGATCACCCGTCATCCGACAAACCACAGTAGCGCTTGGGTTATCAATACGTGCAGCTTGGGCAGATCCGCGAGGAATGGGACGTAGCCAACTTCGGCTTGGGTTTATGGAAAAAGCCCGAGCAGATTCCAACGGTTGAGAAAATTGCTCTCAGGGCCCTGGTGCTCGGGTCTTCTGCGCGCGCGAGGTTGGGTAATTGTCTAGTAACTCGCGGTGAGCAAGCGCTTATGGCAGGATCATCGTCGGATAATCCGAATTCTGACAATAAAGCAGACTATGGTGACCCTAATATATCGCCGGCGGCTAAACCGTTTTAACCGAATTTGGAAACCAATGGGATTTGTCCAGGTGTGTGTGGGCGGGTTATAAATGAGCGAAATATTTGGAGCTTCTAATTGTTTCAATTATCGTTTGCTACAGCTTGTCGTTTGTGTCATCCATGTGGGTTATTTTCAAACATGCATTTCTCGCGTGCTAGTATCGCTCGGGCAATCTTGCTATTCTGCAGCGCGGTGCAAAGTGACCTTATCTACGTCGCATCTTCCTCCGGAAATATCACGACCCTGTCTTTGACCTATGAGTATTTTGCGTCTACGAATCCGGACACCTATGTGGAAGACGGCTACTTTGCTGGGCTCGCCCCGGAAAAGAAGTATAGTCTTTCCGTTGTTGACGCCTTCAAGACTCCAGCCGCCTCGCCCGTGTGGGTCACCTTGAACAAGCACAATAACATCCTTTACCTTGTCGATGGCGTTACTACTGGAAATGGAACCCTCACTGCATATCGCACAAGCTCGAAGAATGCAACCGGCCCTCCAGTTGAGCTGGACAGCGTCGAGTGCCTTCTCGACGGCGCCTATGCCGGATTCTATGCCAACGGTAAAGGTCTTGCCGTGGCCCATTACACAAGCAGCGCTCTTCAGACCTACGATATCACCGCCTCCAACGGCACAATCGTGCCTTTGGAAACATTCACATACACCATGTCCTCCCCTGGCCCCGCACATCCACCATGCTCGTACCGACCCACTGGGCCAGTATCTGCTGGCAGTCGACCCTGGGGCTGACAAGGTACGCCAGTATGCCATCAACATGGGCGCCCTCCTGTTGGATGAGCGCCCAGCTCTCAATGCGACCCCGGCGTCCGGAGCGCGCCACGGGGTGTTCACCAAGGACCCGATCATGTTCCCTGATTGCGTCGCAAGCTGTGTTTTCTACCTTGCTGCCGAGATTGCGGGCACCATCACTGCCTACCGCGTGGCCTATTTGACAAACCGGGGAGGCCTTCAATTTGACCTTCTGCCAAATAGCACCTGCTCTTCTCTGGAGCCCGAGACAACCCAACCCAGACACTGGCGGCAAGGGAACTACCGGCGAGCTGCAGATCAGCCCGGACGGTGAATTCCTGATTGCTAGCAACCGCCGCGATAAGAAGTTCAACGGCACTGCAACCCAGTACCCTCCAGATGGCCAGTCGAATTCGATCTCCACATTCCGCATCAGACAGGACCTTGCCGGTCGATTGGATTTTGTCCAATCTGTTCCAGCTAGAGGCTACATCATCCGCACTATGAATCTGAACTCTGCTGGCAACCTGGCCGTCCTTGGGATTCAGGAGGGAAACCGAGTTACTGTTCTTGAGAGAGACCTTGGCAGCGGTTTGTTTAAGAAGCAAGTCGCAGACGCCCACGTGGATGGTGAGATCTGGGGTGTCCTCTGGAATGACTACAACGATATTTGAGGAGCATATACAAGAGCAGATGCTTCCTTGGAGCTTGTATGGTAGTGTCTGTAGCTCTGAATCAATCATAATCTCAATGCAACCCATCATAAATAGGGGCAATTTCGATCATTCGTAAAGACAGTGGAAACTAAGCCATGTAGTTTAACAAAAAGACTTAAGAGATGCTATTTCAGCTATTCTCACGTGTATCACAAGTATCTTTCCTCGAGCTGCTGTTAGACTCTACTATTAAACAAAGCTCAAGAACCTCTTGAACTTTGGGGCCCCGCCGCTTCTGTACACAACGCCCCATGTCTGAAGTTCACTCCATTACAAAATAATGGCCCTTTGATTGTTATGAGGAGAATGATGTGCTATCAAGGACCTGACTGCTAACGAACTTTACGCTATCAATAAATGTGGGTTCCTGAGATTTATATCGCACGGTCCGATTGTTGATGGGAGCCTGATAGTAACCTGCTGGAAGTTCTCAATCAACTTCTGGGAAGATGCTGATGACCAGAGCTTTCCCTTCTGAATAGCCTATAGCAAGCAGCACCTCAAACAACCGTCTCCACCATTTCCACCGTCTCGCCCTTCTCCTTCATTGCGTCCACTTCGTAGTCAATGGCCTGCCCATTGATAACTCCAAACAGAGTATCCATTTGATACGTACGCAGCCCCCTGGTCTCGTGGATAAAGAAGTTGGCATAAATCGTGGAACAGAAGAGCATGATCCCGAAGAAGAAGTAGACACCGTAGCCACCTTTCCCCATGTTATCAAACATAAACGGGTTCACGTTGGTGACAGTAAAGGGACCAAACCCAAACACACATTCCGGCAAACGGGCCAATGACGCTTCACAGGCTGGGCGTGAAGATTTCAGAGGCGATGATGTGTGGCAACCCGTTAGCGCTAAATGACCAGGTGAACCCGTAGAGCATGATTGTAGCAGCCGCAACCCGACCAGCAGCCTCTTGCGAGGCGCACTCCGGATTCACAATGTGAATGTACGTTCCGAGACAGTACATGCACATGGCACATCCGATACAGGAGATGATCCACGGCCATTTCCTGCCGGCCGCCTCGATGAAGAAGATGAAGAAGATGATGGCTGAGACGGATTTGATGACGCCGTACACGCCGGTCTGGAGCGTTGTATCATCTAGTCCAATAGAGCGGAAGATGGTGGGAGAATAGCAATTGATCGCAACGGCTCCAACCCATGCCTGGAAAGTCGTCATCATCACGACGAGCCCAAAGCGGTTGCGGATGCCCTTCATTTTCGCCTCCCTGAATGCAGCGCTCAGATACTGCCAAAGAGAATGCTGTGCGCTCTCAGATGTAAGCGTCCGCGCAATCTCAAGCTGACCCTTTACAACCCCAACATCCTCTCGGATATAGTGGTGATCAGCAGGCAGGTTGTGAATATATGAGAAGATCTCGACTGCCTCCTCATCTCTAACCCTTTTCAGCAGCCAAGTGGGCAATTCCCTCAGCTAGGGGAAACCGAGTGCGACAATGCCGACGGGGATAAGCTGGGCGGCCATGGAAATGCGCCATGCAAGCGACCTCTCAGTATCAATGTGATGCTTGATACCCAAGTTGATCCAGAATCCAACCAGCGATCCCATGTGGTAGAACGCCTCGAATAACCCTGTCATACGGCCACGAACTGCTGGCGGGGACACCTCGGCGATATAAATGGGCATCACCAAAACGAAGCCACCAACACCGAACCTAGAGAGAACGTGTCTGACTCCTATTCATCCACCCCCTCGACCACAAGTTACATACCCCACACCACGCCACAACCACATCATTATAAGCCAGGTAGCTGAGACTCATGATTATATTTCCTACCAATTGGGCTACTCAATCTCGACGACTGATGCCGTCCAGACTGAGGGCTAACAGTAGCATCAATCCCACGACGCCCCCGGCAAAAGCAAACGCAGACAATTAGTAAGACAACCAGCCCCCCGCCCAAGCCAAGCGCTAAGCCCAAGACGAGCTTCCCCAACCCACTCAAGCCCCCGTCGTTGTCCGCTGACTCGACCATGGTTGGGGTGCTGGTGGGCGCTTCCCAGCCCGCGTCCCAGGATCGGAGTGTTTCGCCCGCTGCTAGAGCTGGCGGCGCCGGCGTGAGTGTCGGGATGTCGACGCCCTGCCATGATATGTGCCAGGGGATATGCAGAGATAGGTTGACGTCTCCGTCAGTTTCGGTGTTGATGCACGGCTTTTCGAAGCCCGGGGTTGCGAAAGCGTAGTCGGCGGAAGGGTAGAGAGTGAATGGGCTATAAGTGAAGTAAGTTCGCAATACAAGATATTAGTTGGGAGGATATTTTGATATGTAGGTTAACATTGATGGAAGCCACAGCTCTGGCAAGAACGAGAAGTGGCATAGAGAGCATAATATGCATAGCAGGGTCTTTCTTACCCATTACAGCACCAAGCGGTTGTCAGAACCCTGGATCCCACTTCGGGCGTCGTGGTACCTATCTCCCACGCCGCCCATCCTGACGGACACACAGCAGGACTGAACGAAAAGCGGCTCTCCGGAACGACCGATGCCCAGCCAGAGGGCTGGCAAGAGGTGAAGCCCTCAAGGGTCGGGTCGGATACGAGATACGGCGAGTACTGGGTCTCGCCACGCACCACGCTCGGTCTTAGTTTTTGGGCGTATTTATAGCAGTTACCAGTCTCAATAAATGGAGTCGTAAATGAAAGGAGATCTGTAACAGTAGGAGTTACTGTGGCAGTGGTTGTGAGCGACATGTTTTGCTTTTTGGTTTGGTATGGGGCGTTGTGCGGGGAATGGTGACGGGGCAGCGGGCAGCAGTGAGCACTTTAATATTTTTTGGGAACTAGAATTAGCGCTGTTTAGTCGTCGTACGGATTGCAATTCGAGAGGGATGTCGGGTTGGTTGTCTAGATGGCTCGGCGCGAAGACCATGTGATAGACGCTGGGGGATACGGCTGCCTACTGGCCGTCCTCCGGCTCGGTGTTCATAGTCCAGGCACTTGTCAGGAAGCAGTTAAGAGTGTAGAGTGTCTTTCTCACGCATCTCGCTTCTCATGTCCCCCAGACCCTGGCCGCTGGGGCTGTGCTCAACGCCAAGGGGCTACCTCGACGAAAAGCGAATTTTAGCGTCCTGGGCAAGCGCAAAAGAACTAAATTGCTCGCGAATACGACAAAAGCGTCATCTTCCAGGCCGCCAAAATTACCAACAAGGACTTGGTTTGAGCATTGTCGTACTGTATATGGTTGGCTCCCACCATCGGGGTAGGTGATAGTGTTGGGGAAACGGGGAGATTTACGCAAACCCCCAGGTCCGGTCTCCTTGTTACCTTTTTGAGCCTATGTTTTATGACTAGGCGGACATACGATGCCAATCGTAGAATATAACTATAGAGGAAATGAAGCACTTCCTCACATGTGATGGTTCGCGATTGAGCTTCATGGTTATATTAGTATTATTCACACATAGATTCATTATTGTATTATATCTTCCTAAATATAGTCTAGATCTATCAGCACCTCCAAGGGTATATACATATATATACACAGAGGCAAACACGCAAAAAAAAAAAAAAAAAAAAAAAAGTAAAAGGAAACGCGAAGGAAACACAAAAGCTAACCCTATGGTTTCTTACTCCCGACATCAGTCTCCGGATCTACCATGACCTCATGAGCAGGTGTCCCCCCAGCATCCAACTCCTGTGCAAAGACCTGGCTAGACCCCATTAACTCTGGTTGATCAACGCCATTATGCATCTCCTGTACACCGAAAACGCCCGTTCCGTTGTCTCCCTGCATCTCCGCCGGCCCAGCGGTCTTCTTGTCGGCCCCAAAAACACCGCCATCGGTACCACCACCGCCCTTCTTGTCCTCCGATTCAAACCCGGCTGCCGCCTTGGCTTCGGCTGTTTTCGCGCTTGCGGCCTGTTGTCGTCGGCGCCGCATCAACCAGAGGACGGCCGCGATCGCGATGAGAACAACGCCGCCTGCGACTCCGACGCCGATTCCGGCCTTCGCGCCGGTGCTTAGGCCGCTGCTATTACTTGATGAAGATGACGAGGTATCGCCATTATCCGATCCCGAGCTATCTGTCGACGACGTTTGCGAAGAAGAAGTCGAGTCGTCAGTCGCCGTGGCAATATTATACCCCGTGTATGCGATAGCCGTGACGGTGAGCGTGGGACTGTAGACAGAGGCAGAATGCGTCTCAGCGGTTGTTGTCGTTGAACCGTCCGATGTCTCGGTGACCTGCACGCCGTAGGTGAGTGTGTCTTGTGGGAAATAGGGGGAGACGCATTCGATAGTTTTCTTGGTCACATCGACACCGTTGTAGTCGCCAAGGCCGACGGTGTTGATTTGGGCGTTGTATTGGCTGCATTCGATTCAATCAGTTATACTGCCAGTAGCCGTAGGAATCCGGAGAAAAAGAAAGATAGATGATGAAGATGTGGAGGAAGGAAAAGCTCACGTCGGACAACAAACACTCTGCGTGACAGACGAATTATCACTCAGCACACTCGAATAAACCGCCTCCCACCCGTCAAAGCAATCAAACGGCGCAAAGACAGTCGACGTCCGCTGCGTTGCCGTCGTCAATGTCGTGATAAGCAGCGAGGATAATGACGCCGAAAACCAGTTCTCATAATCGGTCTCGGACGAGATGATCACGTCGGGGAGACATCCTGCGCTGTTGTTGAGGTAGGCCTCGTACCAGGGGCTCCAGGCCGTCAGGGCGTCCAGGCTCGTTGTGTTCCCGTCGACGTATTCCTCCGCGAACCAGTAGTATGAGCAGGCATTGGGGGCCGAGAAGGAGGTCGTGAGCGGTTGGTAGAGAGTTGTTGTGCCATTAGTGATCGTTGGTGGGAATGTTGCGGTTGGGGTGGTGGTTGATGTCATCGTGTACGCATTCTGGGGTTGTGTTTACGCTGAGTGAAGAATGAATCAGGGAAGAAGAAATTGATTGAAGGTTGGGAGTGACTATGAATAATAACGTAGAGAAATTATTGGTCAAGCCTCATAGTTTTCAGCCCCCATTGCGTGGCGAGGCTTAGTTGTGCACTATTTCGGCCTGGTGGATCCCTCTTGTCTGAGCAGGGCTAGATAGATCGAAGCCAGTGGATCTTTGAGCCAGGCCAATAATCACATTGCTGTCTTCCGATACGCCGACTCGCTTATATACAGTACTACTGCACAGAAGCTGGCAGTTCTATAACCTGGCTGTCGAAGCCGCTGCTCCACACAAAGTACTCTAGGAGGCCATGAAGGTAGTCCGATTGGATCCCTCGATCAAAAGAATAAGGCGGTCCAAATATTAGGAGCCTAGCCATCAAGGACTGTATTAGGTAACTCGATTTTCACACATGGCGGATGAGAACACTCAGAGGCCTTTTTCGCATTGCCAGAGTGCTATGATCTCTCCTCGGTATGTTCAACGCCAATCACCCTATTACCTCTACCTGATTCCAATGCCGATAACAAGGGGTATAGTTGCAAAATCCTATACTTAGCTACGTATACATGATTGGGACGCATTGCTGAAGGATTGTATGGTAATTTTCTTGGATCGGATGATAACCTTTCGTTGCCAGGCTTCAGTCATGTTGAGTCGACGTTCTATGGGGTCAGTATGATGGTTATTAAGCGCTACAGTGATAAAGAAGAGTGGGACCTGAGTATAATGGCCCCGAAGGGCGCGATTCTTGGGCACTGCAGGGTTTGATTCCTCATGATTTGTGTGCATCACAATAAATTCCAGGAAGCTACATTGGAGATCCCACCCCAAGATATAGATAAATAGCACTGTTTGATTGCCGAGAGCTACGTAACAAATATAGACAATGAAGCGAGAGTCACGACGCTGAAACTTGCCACTTGTCCAATCTGGCTTCCTTTCAGGGACTAATAAGAAATCATAACCATTCATGATCCATCCCGGCGGAGAAGGTACACATTTACAAAGCAGTCACGGCAACACGAAGCCCGGAGTCTGCTATTTTTGTGATCAGAGGATCCAACCGTGCCCTTCTGCCATCAGACCGTTCCACTACGAGTGAACATCCTGGCACAAGAGGCCAATGCCCAGCTGTATGCAAGCGTTAACACCATGAATACTTGACAAATCATATGCCGAATGGTAAGTGAACTCACGAGAGGAATCGTGCAGCACTGAGGCTTTCCGCCAATAGTGGCCTCGCAGATTGCTTCGGGGGTGACGCAATCTTTCGGGATGTTGTGGGCTGGAGTGTGGCATTGATTGTTAGCGGGGTCCGTTCTTTTCATAGAGTATAACAGAGAATAGAGCCGGTCAGGAACTCACGAGGGCTGCAGTCGAGAGACGCGACCCCGCCCAGGACGCGGGTCACGCAGCACTGGAACGCGGTGTACAGCAGGCCGTCTGTGCAAAAGTCGTTGGGATTGATGCTGTCGGAACGGATGGTCACGCCCGTGTCCGCGGGCAGTGCCATGGCGGTGCCGACGAGGGCAAGAAGGGAGATGCGTAGGTACATGACTTCGAGGTTGGGAAAGAGGGAATGATGGCACTTGGGCTGAGTTGGGTTGTCGATCAACCTGAAGAGAACAGAGGAGATGCGCTGAAGTTGCTCTGGAGGTGAAGGGCAGGAAACCGGCTCTGAACCTCCTTTATATAACAATCTTATGTACGGAGATATATCATGATCTACTATTCCTTCACCAGTGTACTTGTGGTAGTCGCGGGAGGGTAAATTGTAGCGATAGGCCCAGTACAGGGAGCATAGCTATGGAGATTCTGAAGCAGCTCATGCCCCCACCTACGATACTACCAAGGTCTAGCCGCATCTCTCCCTGGACGTAGTTAAGACAGTGGTTCTGTAGCGATACGCCCAGATACAAAGTTGGCAGTCTGAGGGAGCGACAGGACGCCAAATACGCGATGAGTCCACGCCTCCGTCTGCAAGCAGTCGATGAATTGCTGTGGCGATTGGAGCACAGGGGAAGTACCCTGCAGATCGGCCGCCATGCAGCGCTTCATCGAAAGGCACCTGCAGCGGCTCCATCACCCAGCGAATGGAACACATTACTCAAGGCAGGGGTAAAGAGGGGGTTCAGCCTTCGACTGCGGGTGCTCCCGCGGCAACAGCCAACGAGAACCTGCCAAAGCGAGCTGAGGCTTCCTCCGCAGGGATAAGCACATCCAACAGACAAGCCACCTATGTAATGAACGATCTGATTACGATGCAGGTGTCTTAAAACCGAAAGCCTAAACGGAGCTGCCTTGGAAAAATCCCTGTCCACGTGCGTCGCGTGCTCTAGCCTGAACAAACACCTTCATTTCGGCCGATCTAGATTCTGCAGATCGTGCATCGATTGGGTTATGTACGGTGAAAGTACCCCAGCCGGTTGACCAAGTGGAGCCGTGAAGAGTTGACAGGTCAGCTGGGCCGAATGTTTTGCTATCTCGGCCAGAAGGATCTCGATCGGTCGTTCGCTATGCTGATCGAGTTCTGTTCCTCGATGCGATTGTTGCATCGCGTCTCATCACCTTCAGTCTCAGTGATAGCGCGGAACTTCCCTTGGCTGTGCTTGGAAACACGCGCACTCTAAGTTATCGCTTGGTTTCGATTTGCATTTTCCGTCTCGTCCAGGTTCTCCTCTTGCTCTCCGGCGTACTCAGTTGCAGCTCGGAGGACAAACCATGAGGGGAGTCTAATGGACAAACATCAGCCTTCGACCCAATCCATGCAGTTCCTCACCGGGTTAGCCAGTCAGGTCCCTTCTTAGCCGAGCACATGCGGCTATATGTAGGCTAAGGTATAGATTAATATCTCCGTGGTGACAGCGTTCTCCGGGCGGTCCGATCCTGCGGCCAAGATTAGGCGATGTTCCCTTTGGATCCCTTGTCACCAGCAGAAGTACATGGAGACTTTGATAATTTGACATATTAGCCGAAGCCGGACAGACTTCCAGTTTGCATTACCAATCTCATCATGTAAACACCTTGGAAATACTATGCTTCGCCGACCGGTTCGTGTCTGTATTATCTAGGGATGGTATTTTGAATCCCCCTGCCGTACGCTCAGAGGCAGGCACGAGGGCATCAACAATATCGTGGCTGAACCAGGTGCAAACTTGAGCAGAATGACAGGAACCACGAACTGAGTTATAATCATGGATTATCAGGTAGAGTGACCACGCACCTCACCGAACAATCTGGGGTTCTGGCCTCGTCCATTCTTCCTTAGCCGTATTAAGCTAGGGACAGCAGCCTGTCTTAAAGAATTCACAGGCTGGAACCCTGGCAGTGCGCTTTCACACCTTGGCAGAGGGACTGCCAACCTAAGAGTCTCCGCACCATGGATAGCATAGGAACAAATCTGCAGCCTAAGACATGTTTATTATATTCAAGACCAACGGGTCCCATGTTACTGCGATTGACAGCGACGATGCGATGCTACTAACCCCAGTCCCATGTAGGGCTTTCCCTCGTGAGTGAATGGAGGTTCAGGGAACGAAACACCCGTTCAGTTTCCATTGCTAGGCACTCAATCATATGTTGCCAGCACTAGCTAGGCTTCGCGTGATGGTTGGTGGGTTGCTGATACTAAACTCACGGCTTGTGGGCTATCCCTAACGGCATCAACACCGAGCGTAAGAAGGCAAGATACCGCGTAGTATGTAAAGAGCCTTAATAAAACTTGATCAAGTCCATAACCCAATCAGAACTTCCCCCTTGGCGTATAATGAATTCATCTTTTGCTTTTTCATCAGCAGGAAATTTCCTAAAGAAACCTTAGGGCAAAGATGTACTTGTATGGTAATTCATTTGAGAATATAAAAAACATAGCACCGATGCATGACGAAGTTGAAGGAACGTGATCTCTATGGGTTGAGATGTTGTCTGGAGGTAAAGACCCTGGAAGCGTTGAGAAGGAAGGAATTCGTGTAAAATTCCAATATTGGACTCGTCCTTGAAGATTTACGGAAGAAATTGGCTCTGTAACAGCTAGCTGCGGATTTGCCCATGCCATGAATTAAATCTCACGGCCCCCCGCGTCTGAGATCAGCAAGACTAGATACAAGACGAGTAAAAAAGTCACAATGATAACTACTAGAAGGAAAGAAAGCGTGCAGGGGTCAACAGGCTCAATAAGCGGTTTTTTTTCTTTTTTTCTTTTTTTCTATTTGGTACGCTCAAATTCTCATTGTCTCCTGATGCACTGCGTTCTGACCTCATATGACATGGAAACCGAAGTAGGATAGAGGAGATGAAATCTAAGCCATACATATAATATAGTCCTTAATAGCCAAAACTACTAATATGTGTCTTCTCCAACATGTCATGGTCCCTTCATGGACTTTGTAAGTTGACTCGGGGGAGGATATATTTTGCAAACACAGTGTGCGCATACTCCCATAATATAAAATATCATCGCACTTTTTAGGAAACTGAATCATAATCTAGCTATATAGACCGGCATGCTCCCTACTGTGTGTTTTGATCACTGGTTCGGATAGGCCCAAGCCGTTCGGACTCGTGGCATATTGTCGGTATAAGCTCGTATGGTTTGGCTTGACATACTTGATACTTACCTTATATGCCATTTCTCTATACTAATTCTGGTCAATTCATAGTTATTACAGTAGTACAATTGTACAACGTGAACCACGCCAGAGTCCAATAAACCAGAGTATCTCCAAGGTTGACCTAGAATAATAACAATCATAATACCTTGTGAATAACATAGAGTGAATATTTATACCCCCTTCGCCGCCAATATCTGAAAGACTTCTTCCAGCGCCTCGCGCCGATCCTTGACCGCGTAGCCGTACTCGCGCAGTTTATGCTGCAGCTTCGTGGCATCTAGGACGCAGTGCGCACGCGGGGCTTTGAGGATCGCAAGCATCTCGTCGAGAGTGAACGTGTCCCACTCGAGCTCAGGCCGGATGTATTGCTTTGCGAGCTCCATGATCTCCACGTTGCTGATTTCGCCGGGTGTTACCTGTTTATTAATATTAGTTATCATGATTATGAGTATTTTTTTTTTCTTTTTCTTTTTTTTTGGGGGGGTGGGGGGCAGTTGTGTGTAGCAAGGACGAGCCTGAACCACTCGAGCAAGGAAGGGGGAGATGATAACGTACAAAATTGTAGATGCCCGTCTCGCCATGCTCGGAGAGGATAATCGCACCGGGAAGGAGGTTCGTTAGCACCGTACCAGACTAGAATGGCAGATTAGCATTCAAGGCTTATTATACCTATATACTTATATCGTTCAGAACGACAGTATCTGAAGAGAGCCATACCCCGGTAAGATCAATAATCTTTCTAAACCCCAGCAACCTCGTAATATGATTATCCTTATGCATCGCCGCCGCAATGGGCAACCGAACCCGGAGCAGCAGCAGGTTCGGATAGTGCCGAATCGACAATTCGCTTAGTAGCCGACTCCGATTGTACCACGAGCCCTGGAAGAACGGCTCTTCCGTCTCCTTCCAAGGCGGTCGCTCATCGCCGAGTGGAGTATTGTATATGCATGCAGACCCCAGGTGCGTGACGTGGATGTTGCCGAGCTGGTGGCAGACGTCGATGACGTTTAGCGGGCCGAGGATGTTCGAGCGGACCGTTTCGATCTTGTGGTCTTCGCACCAGTCGGCGTTGGGGGTGCCCCGGACGCCGGCGCAGTTGATTACTCTTGTTGGGGTGTGATTTGTGAGTTCGCTGGGGGAGGGAGGGTTAGTTTAGCTTGTTGGTTGTTGTTTGTTGACTTCTTAGCTTGTGGAATTTCAAGAGAACCCTTACCTGAGGACTTGCTCTCGACTTTCTATCCGCGCTCTTGACATAATGACCTTTCTGCCCTGCTGGAGGAGAAGATCTTTAATTTGGTTCGCAATGTATCCGTTGCCTGGCGGGTATAGAATTAGCATCAGTCAAGTTGAAGGATAGGCAATCGAACCCTACCGAAGATCAAAAAGACTTGACCTTGCGACGATCCGTTGGTTGCCGCCATTGTGTTGTGTTTGAGGCTGTACTCGAAGGGACGAATACGTGGAAGTGTTTGGAGAGGCTGCTTATTGATGAATGGACTGCTCGCGAATTCTCTCGTATGTAGTTTAGAGTCAACTCAAGTCCGTCTCCGAAAAGAACTTAGATTGACCAGCTCTGCTCCGGAAGTGTAGGTGTAAGCGTGCCGACTCCGATGACTCCGGCGGCGGAACACGAGTTATCAGGAGTCAGCTGTCTGAACTACATGCTTACGGAGTTATCCAGAGTCGGACATGCAGTAAATAGGTCTTGGAAGCTCTAATGCCTAGCCACGCAGCGCATGGACAGTCCCCTCAGACATGCAGTCTCTGCCACTCGCCCAGTACGTAAAGCCATCCGCCACAGTCTCTGACAATCAAGACGATCCGTGGGGTTGATGCATACGACACTTGACGGGACTGTACAGTCTCAAGGGACAATGATTCCCCCTCAAACGGAAAAAGCAAAGAGCACGATGCCGTCTGAAAAGAATGGCGCTGTCGCCTCCACAAATCTGATCGGCACCACCAGATTCGAGCCCCGGGCAGACATAAAGAATATTCTCATCACGGGAGGGATGGGCTTCATGTACGTGTTGCTGCACTTCGGGAACGTACCTAGAACTAACATTATCATCACCTCACAAGCGGCGGTTGGGTAGCCCGCCATCTAACAATGCACTACCCCGAATACACCATCATCTGCATCGACAAAATGAGCCTGGTCTCCTCGCCCGCCAACATCCACTGCCTGGCCACATATCCCAACTTCCACTTCGTCGACGGCGACTTAATAGACCAGGCCACGGTATCCCAGGTGCTCTCAGAGTACGACATCGACTGCGTAATGCACTTCGCTGCATGCTCGCACGTCCAAAACTCGTTCGTGGACCCCGCAGCATTCACGCTAAACAATGTGGTCGCGACACAGCAGCTGCTCGATGCGATTCGGCTACAAAAGGGCGCCTCCCCTGTGCGGCGATTCATCCATATTAGTACCGACGAGGTCTACGGGGAGGTCGTTGATGGTTTCGTTGACGAGACGACGCAGTTCATCCCGACGAATCCGTATGCGGCGTCCAAGGCCGCGGCGGAGATGTATGTGTGGGCGTACGCGAAATCGTTTGGGATTCCGGCCCTGGTCGTGCGCAGCAATAATGTCTTTGGGCCGGGACAGTATCCTGAAAGTAAGATAACACTGCAACCACATTATAGTATTTTTATGCAATGTGGGTGAGCTGACGATTTTGCAAAAAAAAAAACCCAGAGCTAATCCCCCGCTTCTGCACACTACTGGGCATGCAACAATCCCTCACGATCCAGGGCTCGGGCCTGCACGTGCGACGGTATTTATACGCCGCGGATGCAACCGACGCCCTCGACACGCTCCTCCACAAGGGCGCAGTCGGCGAAGCCTACAACCTCAGCGCATCCTCGGGTGCAACGAATCTCGAAGTCGCGGTGCGGATGCTGCAGCTGCATGGCTACACGCCGGCAGACTTCAAGAGCCATCTGGTCTGGATCCCGGATCGGCCGTTCAATGACCATGACTATCGGATTGACGGGTCGAAGCTCGAGGCGCTAGGGTGGCGCCAGCGGACTTCTTTCCCGGAGGGGTTGGCGATGACGATGGACTGGTATCGGAAGAATACGCAGGTTTGGTGGCCGGACGTTGAGAGGGCGATTAGTCTTAGTTCTACGGTTACGGCGTGTGAGGGTGATAGTGGTGGTGGCGGGGGGAGGAACGGGTGTATGGATAACGACCAAACAGAGTGAGGGGTCGCTGGTCACTCTATGAGTGTATTTAGATGAAAGTTATCTAGACGTGGAGAGGTTAGAGAGGCCACGAAGCACTGGAAACAAGGAGGCTAGTAGACTGGTATTCAGCATCCTCGCAGTCTTTGATCTCAAAATCGACCCCCGTAAAGCCAGTTTCACGCATCACTTTATCCCAAACGCCCGTTGAGACGTTCGGACTCATCTTGCGGTCTTCCTCCTCGCTCAGCCACCAGCCTTCAAAGAGACCGAATATCAGCTGCATGTCGGCTACATCGCGTGTCGTCTCGATAAGAAGCAAAGTGCCCCCGGGTCTCAACAGCTTCCGAACGTTCGTCAACGTGCGGTATAGAGACCGAGTCGCATGCAGGACTAGCGAGGCGAGAACGAGATCAAACGATCCAGGCTCAAACTCCTGTTCCTCAGGGTCTCGCTCAATATCTAGCTTGCAAAAATCCATATCCGGAGCCCAGGGAGCTAACTTTGCAGCAGCAGCTGGGAAAAACCCCGTCGAGACGTCGGTGAAGGTATAGTGCGGATACCCCTCTGCGTCCGTCTGTTCGACTATGGCGTCGAAGGCCTGCAGCAGTACTTTTGTCGCCCCCCCAGTCCCGGCACCTATTTCCAGGATTTTTGCGTCTGGATGACTCCGTGCGTAGACCTCGCCGACTTGTCCGAGATGTTTGTAAGTCCGGTCTTTCAGCTTCGGATACTCCATGTAATACCGACTGAGGAGGTTGTCCTCCGTGGCGAGCTCCAGTGGAGTCATCTCGCCGCGAAAGACCTGGACGAGGTGGCGTCCGACGCGGATCATGAGTTGTGCAGATGCATCTCCCGTGCTTTCCAGGTAGTCTAGGAGAGCCTGTTTCGTTTCGGGCGTCTCACTCGCCCAACTCTCGCTTCCCGTTCCTGCTGCCCTGATTTCGCCGCGGTTTCCGACCTGGACTGTGTGGACCATCCAGTCGTACATGACTCTCCAATGCCATTCCCAATATTCTTGGTCGTCGTTCTTCAATTGCTTTCCGGACGCGTCGATAAAGTGGAAGGCAGAATGCACCATAGCCTCTTCGAATGTGGCTTCCGATTCGGTGAGTTGGATCTGGATCGAAGGTTTTAGGGCATCTAGGCGTTGCAGGAACGCATAATTGGGCGGTGCTATCGCCGTCATTGTCGATTGATATGGTTGACATGCTGTGTAAGGAGCTGGCCGATCGAAAATATGTATACGAGCAGAGACTTACTAGCAAAGGTTCTCCTCATGGCAGAACAGTTAATGGGTTACTCCGGCTGACTCCGGTGCTTTTGTGCAACACAAAGAAATGCAGCTACCAATGGAAATGCCTGTCATTCCTTTCACACAAGGAGACTTTGGGATTGGTGGGCTTGAATTGGCCCGACTTGCATGCATATGTTTCCGAGAACTGGAGGCTGAATAATTTTCTCTCGTGGTCTATGTATAGCTGTACCTGTACTAGAACTTCCACCTTCGGCTTCATCGCAATGATAGTTATCACTCCTTTTGTTCCCAGTCATTGTTCGCTACCTTGACATTGACCTCCCTGGATCGCATCGAGAATGCAATCCTATTACCAATTCCGCCGCCTCCGCCAGGAGGTCCAGGAGGATCTGAATGAAGCGCGACGAGCGGCCATATCCACCTCTACCAGCGAGGTCAAAGAAACAACGATAGACCCGGGCCTTGTTCCGGGTGTTACTGTTTCGCGCGCAGACGAGGAGGGCAACGGCAGCACCATTTACTTGGTCGGCTGGAAAGACAACGACCCCAGCAACCCGCTGTCATGGAGCATGCCCAAAAAATGGCTGGCCATGGCAACCTGCTGCTTTCTCGGTATCGCATTTACAATTCCAAGCTCGATTGAGGGTCCGGTGCAGCCAGCTTTCGACGAGCATTTCGGCGTCAGTCCCATGGCTGGGTCTATGACTACGGGTATTAAGCACGCTCCCTGCAATTGTCTCGCATTCATTCTAATATCTACAGGGATATTTCTTATCGGTGTTGGCGTCGGATCGCTCTTCTCAGGCCCCTTTTCCGAAACCTTCGGTCGCAACATTGTCTACTTTGTCTCGATGACCGTCGTCATGCTATTCATCATGGGCAAAGCGCTGGCCCCCAACTACGGCGCGGCACTCGCCTTCCGATTTCTCTGCGCGATTTTCGCGGCGACCCCGATGACAGTCGCAGGTGGCACGATAGGCGACATCTGGTACCCCCTGCAGATCCCCTTCAGCCTGCCGCTGGTGACGATTTGCGCATACGCGGGTCCCATCCTCGGCCCCGTCATTGGTGCATACACCCCCGAGATCGGCTTCGAGTGGGCGGACTGGATCTCCATGATCATCATTGGCGCCGTGCTCGTGTTCGTCCTCATCGCCCAACCGGAGACGTATAGCCCGCTCCTGCTCGAATGGCGCGCGCAGCACCTGCGCGAGCTGACGGGCGACTCCCGCTACCAGGCGCGGCATACCTCAGCCAGTTCGCTGGGCTCGCGACTGCTGACCAACGTCTACCGACCGTTTGTGATGATCTGGACCGAGCCGATCATTATCGTCTTCACGTTTTACCTTGTCCTCCTCTACTTTGTGCTCTTTACTTTTCTCAATGGCTATACCTATATCTTCACGCAGCCATATGGTATTTCTCTCAGCTTGACCTTCATCCTCTGGGTGGCTATGATGCCCGGAGTTGTAGTCGCACTCGCGATGGTCCCCTACATCTACCATCTCACGAACAAGGCAGCCGCAAAGGCAATGAGAGAAGGTAAGCCTCTTCAGCCCGAAGTCTCGCTCTACTGGGCTATGGCGGGAGCGTCGATCCTGATGCCAGTCTCTCTGTTTTGGATGGCATGGACTTGCTACGTAAGTCGTTCTCTGATTTCTTTTTTTGATCAAAAAGCCTCGCCTTTTTTTCTAATGAAAAACAAATTGTGTTCCGTTCAGCCCGATATAAGCATCTGGTCCCCCATCCTCGCCTCCTCCGTCTTCGGCTACGCGCTCGTCTGCATCTTCACCACAAGCTACATGTACATCATCTTCGTGTACCTGCAGTATGCCGCCTCTGCGCTCGGGTTCATGACGTTCGCGCGCTACGTGGTATCGGGCGCCCTCAGTCCGGCGTCGATCAAAATGTACGACAATATCGGGCCCCATTGGTCGCTAACGATTGTGGCCATCATTGCGACCTTCATGGCGCCTGTGCCGTATGTGCTTCATCGCCATGGGCACAAGGTGCGCGCTATGAGTAGGAATGTGCAGAATCGGGCTTGATGCATGTGATTTTAAGGGTTGATTGATATCTCAGATCTTAGCGGATTTTGTTTCGCGAACTGGCATGGCGCGTGTGGGACAAGGCTGGGAGGGAGCGCAGGCGCATCAGGTTCTCTACGCTGTTATTTTGCAAATGCCTCACTCATAAAAAAAGACATTATTTATGCCCGTAATTGGTCCAATACTATACCCTCTTTGCGACTCCCAGCTAGACAACATTTCTGCTCCCCCACGAGGGAGGTTCACCCTGTCAGCAACTCAAAAGCCGTATCAGAAAGGCAGGGGTCATTGATGATAGGATGACCAGAGTATGCGTGGGTAATCCTTATCCCTGACTTCGACCCGACCAGCAACCCGGAGTAAACGTTAACTGTGCAAATTCTGACTCTGTCACACCAACTGACCTACCCCGCTGGAGCAGCAACGCTCGTATCGTGTCCGAAAATTAGAAGAAGATCCCAATCCGTCAGGCCCCAAAGACGTTCCCAATGTTCAAAACCTAGACTCGGAATGGGTCTTTCCCGCACTTCTGATTTCTCAGGCTGTACCTGGTGCCAATCGTTGCGATGGCTTCACTAGATACCGCAGCATCAACATCAACCATCACACTCAATCCCCTTGATTACATCCCACCCCGCAACTACGTTCGTGTATTGTTCCCGTTCCCACTCGATCCAGGTGTCGGATACAGCGTCGTGTACGACGATCTGCAGAAGTCCCTACGCAAGACCTTTGTCCAGGAGCCCTGGGCGAGCGGCAAGGTCTTTCGTCAACCGACAACAGCCGCGGACTGGAGGCCCGGCCAGCTCGAAATCCGGTTTCAGCAGGGTTATCCAGCTGTAGACGGACCCCCGCCACATCAACTTCGCTACCATGAGCTCGATACAGACTGGAGCTATTCCGAGCTCCGTGAGGCGGGGTTCCCGAGCGATGTCTTCCCCGAAGAGACGCTCCTCCTGGCTGCACCACGGTTAGGCGATGTTGATGCGGACGGCGGTGCAGATGTCTTGCTGGCGCAAGCCAACTTCCTCTCTGGGGGGCTGTTACTGGCCCTAACTACGTGCCATGCGGCGACCGATGGAGCGGGGATGGTCGGCCTGCTTAAGCTATGGGGGGAGAACTTCCGCGAGCTGCATGGTCGTGATCGGGAGGGGCAGCTTGCGGCGTCTCCATTCACGGCGGAAGACCATGATCGCACTCTTCCGGATCGGATCTGGGGGAGAACGCAGTCCGCCTTACGTGAAGCGGGCCAGCAGGGAGCAGTTTCTGGTGATGATGACCCGTGGCTAAGAGGCCTCGTATGCCGCGACTCGGACTCTCCTGGGGATGATATGCCCGGGACAACGACGACACGACCAAACGATTCACTGCAGCCTCTCAGTGTGCAAGCCGCTGATGGAAGCTGGAGTAGTGACGGTCGGGGCCGCATGCTCAACCGCATCATGTTCCTTTCAGCTCACGACCTCGCGGCACTAAAGACAGAATGCACTTCGTTCGTGCCTGCACCACTACCGAGTCTCGAGTCGCCATCATCCGAATCTCCCTCCGCCCCGCTAACGGTAAGCGACGCCATCAACGCCCTCCTCTGGCGCACCCTCCTTCGAGCCCGCGTCGCAGCAGCAACGACCCGATCACCAGCTGCACACCCACCCCCGATGGATCCAATCTCCGTCTTCGAATCCCCCGTTGACATCCGCAGCACCTTCGGGCCCGGTTTCCCCGCGCACTACCTAGGCAACTGCTTCCTCCTCAACACAGCCCGAATGCCCCTCGCCGATCTCATCGCCCCGGCCACACCACTAGGCCTGATCGCACATGCCCTCCGCCAAAACGCCTCGCGATTGACCCCCGACGCCGTACAAGCCGCCTATGGCGTCCTCCGCTCAACGCCCGATCTCTCGCGCGTCCGCGGGCGCTTCGTCGAGCGCGTGGAGTCCTCGGATCTCCTCGTGTCAAACATTATGGCGTTTCCGGTACATGAGATTGATTTTGGCAGGAGGTATTGCACCACAGTGGGGGATAGTGGTGGTGGTGGTGGGGTTCCGCAGGCGCTTCGGGTTCTGCATGGCCAGTATGCGCCCTTTGTGCGGCTTGCACACGTTTTGCCGATCAGTCGTTCGCATGGCGGTGTAGAGATTAGCATTAATCTGTTTGAGGATGAGATGGTGTTTTTCGATCAGGACGAAGAGGTTTTGAGATTCTTGGTGCCAGTTGAGGTTTGAGGATCAGTATGTGTCCATGGCTGGTTGGGGATTTTTGCTATTTGGGACTAGATAGCTACATTTTTATCCGTAATAGACTCCAGATTCAAGCAGGTATGCGCCTGCTTTGATATAGTTATCCTCGCGTACTGATCTCGCTTGTTTCCGGTAGCGGTAAGACTCACCTGGGAGTGAACTACACGCCCACAGAACTTTTTGATCGCGGTGTTAAGCATGTATTTCTCGTTGTGCGGTCCATCCATGCTCACTACAGTAATTGGTTTGTGGCATATTACACCACTTCTTTCAATCGCAAGGTATAGCAGAACCTTCACTAGTAGACGACAACGTAGCGTTTTTAATCAACTCAGACTATGATACCACGCATGGGATTGATAGGGTAACTGACCTTGTTTTCCACATTAAGATACCTCATAGAAATGGGCGCTCCTACTTGATTCATTCGCATCGTCGTCGTCGTCGTACTCGAGTCGAGTCATTCACTACACCGATCAAACTGAGCAGTAGGGTATCTAAGGGAAGCGAAAAGCGAGATGTCTCATATAGTAAGCAACACGAAGCCGGTGCCCACTACATATTGGGAGGCTCCGCTCCCTAATTCATAGAATGTACTACTCTGGTGTATAACACGACCAGCCCTGGAGTGGCTGCCGGCCCGAGCTCATTGGGTACTGCTGTTGGTATTACACAGCACACCGCGCGTTCGCAGTTTATGGACCTGAGACTCGCTGGGATTGTTTATCCTCGTACGGTTTGGATGCATACGCCCCTTAGGAGAAGGATCGTGGTGGTCAGACACACAAGCCCACCTACCTACATTAGATCGAGCCACCGTCGCAGTCGTAATTGGAGTTCCCCCCAAAGCGCTTCAAGAAATCATCAAGTAGATCATAATGGAAACGCCAATTCACGCGACCATTAGTTAATAGTATTGCGCGGTCTTCTAATTGTGTTGTATTTTCATCAATGTAGAAGAGAGATGAAACAAGTGGATCCCTGTACAATCACGGTCACATGACGCACGGTCCGCTAGCCCTATGTCTTCACACAGGCCTGAGCTAAATATCGGGGGAGATTGTGCCCAGCCTTCATGCTTCATTGGGGTTGAAACATTCATGGATGTTGGTTGAGTTATTGACAGGATAGCTGGAACCACTTCCTGTGGGCTCAAACCTAAGCAACAGCGGCGCAATGCTTCATGTTATAGAACACGAGCCAGCCCGCCCACGACATGCATTCGCTATTGGGCATTGAGTTAAATCTGGACCTTAGGATTGCCCCCTAGTGGCCGGAATATATTATCGTGGATACTCTGGACCTCTGCTTCGCTCGGAAATTTCCGTGTTCGTTTGGAAGCTGACAAGACTGCGTTGATCGTCCTAGTCGGCTCGTATTGCCCTTTTGTCACCCACATAAACGAGTGCCCTCGGTGTGCTTGCCGACCAACCAAAACGGACCATTTCAAGTCCACCCTTCTATCGGTAAGTTGTGGCACGTCCCTTCGCATATTATCCCGCCGGTATTGAAGTTTATGCCCGGGCCCGCGTACGAATATGCCTTGAGGACAGAGTCGGCGCATGCATGTCCCCTTCCACCTTCCCCGCCAGCGCAATCCATGACAGCCCCGGTTGACAAAGAAAACTGTTTCCAGGAAAGTTAGAATATCAACTCAAGCGACCCGTACATAAGATTGGGCCCAGGATTTTGCCTTTGGTCACTATCAGCCATCCGCTGCTGCCTCATCCGCATCGTTGCTTGTTTTTGTGCTCCGCTCAACTCACCACACCCCCCCATTTTCTTTCAACCAATATATGGGATCCAAGCGAGAACGGGGGCAGCGGAGAAAGCTGAAAGCCTCATAGCCGTCCGATCGACACTGACGTGAGTCTTATCCTTTGAAAAAGAAAGAAAACCTCTATTTACCGACGAAAAACCGCTGGACTATACATATGGCCTTGAACATGTTCGGCTATCGGATGCGATAGGTACACCTGCGAAGCGCTGAAATTTTCGGGTCCGGAATAAACCAATTGCAGCCGCCAATTATGGAACACTCGACCTCTACAAGGTTCTCCTCCCCTACTACACGTCCGCCTTTGCCACAGAGATGCATGAAGAAGGGTACCTGGTCCCCAGCCGAAGATGCCCGGCTCTGCGAGGCAGTCGCGAAGCACGGCACGCGCTGGGTCGCAGTCGCAAGCGAAGTGCAGACACGCAACGGAGACCAGTGCGCCAAACGATGGAATGGGAAGCTAGATCCGGGTTTGGATCATAGCCCATGGACGCAGGACGAGGTAAGCTTTGAAGAAAAAAAAAAGCAGCATACATACCAGCCAAGCCCAGAGAGAAGAATGACTTACTTTTTTTTTTTTTTTTTTTCGTTGGCTCAGGACGAACAACTTCTGTGTCTAGTCGCCACGTACGGGAACAATTGGAAGTTCATGGCAGGCTCGTTCTTCGACGCGCGCGCCCCGCTTGCCCTTAAAAATCGCCATTCTTTGCTCACGAGACGGCTGAAGCGGGTTCGCCCTGGGCTAGAACAGTGTGGTAATGATGCTGTTAGTCCTTGCACTACCCCGGCCGCTGCCTCTAGTACTTCCTCTAGCAATGGGTCAATCATCGCTCCACCTCCAGGAGACGACTTGCCAATAATTCAGACATTAGGAGCTGACGAAATACCGCCGCCGCCGCCATCGTGGGGGACGTGGACGTCGATAGGAAGCATCAATACCACTTCGGCCACCAATCCGAACCTGGCCTGGCCACCACCGCCGAGCACGGCTACTGATCATACAGACATGGAAGTGGAAGACCCGATGATGATGTCGATTCCGGACCTCAACTGGGACGAAATTAGGCAGTCCCTGATGCCAAAAGCTGCCCTTTCGACTTCCCACAACGTGACGCCAAACTCGGAGTTCCAGCAAACCAGCGATTGTGGCACCGCGGGCAACTGCGTTGAATATTCGGTGACTTGCCAGCGAGCGAAACTCAAATCGCTGGTGACGCATTTGGTCGCCGCGGCAATGTCGGAGACGGCAGACTGTGCGGCGGAGGAGGACCAGGTGACGCTCACACTGAATCTGAAAAGTTGAGGAATGTGGGAATAGGAACCACAGGATGTGGTGAAAGGGACTGCCCGGGCAGATTGTTGGATCTATATTCCATGAGACAGGAGATACAATTTCAACAGAGAGATTTTTAAATATGACCTGTGAGCGAGCTGGCCGGATCTGGGTAGCCTATGGCTCCCCAAATAGGATATGGCACGAAGGATGCACGAAGTAAGCACACGATGCTCGTGTTCAATGAATGACTTTGGTAGACCTGCACTACATATTAGATTTCCAGTGACTTGGCAGCCATGGCCAAGATCTCTGTAGTTAATCGGAGTCATGTAATGCACCCATGGGAGTCACTGGGCCAGAGTATACTCCGAGCTTCTGACTCCGCATAACTCACGGATGATAGATTGACTCCGGCGCTCTTACTCTGCTGAGTCTAGCCGAAGTAGCAATCAAGAAGGCTTCTATCCATGGCTGACCATGGTATGTTCGAGTCTTCCCCTACACCGGAATAGCGATACGGCGCTCGTGAGAATCAGAATAGATGTTCGAGAAACCAGCAGCAGCACGAGATGACTGGTTCAAGCCCGATAAAGCCTATTGCCATAACGGGGTTGTCATTTCGACTACCCGGTGGTGCTAATGATATCGATAGACTCTGGAAGCTCCTGGAGAGCGGCGAATCGGCCTGGACACCTGTGCCGCAAGATCGGTACAACGGGGAGGTTCGTTGATACTGACAGAAAAAAAGACTATCCTAGTTAACAGTTCCGGCAGGCTTTCTACCACCCCAACGCAGACGACCCCAACGGCACGAGTAACCACACGGGAGGCCATTTTATCACCCCGGACATCCGCAACTTCGACCATGCCTTTTTCCAGATCTCCAAGGCCCAAGCCGCCGCAATGGATCCACAGCAGCGAATGCTGCTGGAACTGACCTACGAGGCTCTCGAGAGCAGTGGGATCTCACGCGAGGTCGTGGCAGGTTCGGCAACGTCGGTGTTTGCGACCTTGTTTCCCATGGACTACGACCGGCACTTGTACAAAGATCCGCTCGGTCTGCCCGTGTACTATGGCACAGGCGTGGAGAAGGCTCTCTTATCGAATCGGATTTCGCATGCGCTGGATCTGCGGGGTCCGTCTATGACGCTTGATACCGCATGCTCGGGTGGGTTGGTCGCGTTGCACTTGGCTTGTCAGAGTCTGCGCAGCGGGGAATGCGATACGGCCATCGTCGCAGCGTCGAATCTTATCCTCGGGCCGGATCACTCGATCGGTCTCAGCAATCTGCACCTGCTCAGCAGTACGGGCCGCTGCTACCCGTTCGATGACCGCGGCGACGGGTATGGCCGTGGCGAGGGCGTTGTAGTGCTCGTGTTGAAACGCGTAGAGTCCGCTCTGGCAGACAGAACCCCAATCCGGGCTGTGATTCGAAACACAGCGGTCAATCAGGACGGGTTCACACCCAAGAGTATCACATACCCGAATGGCCAAGCGCAGGCGGATCTGGCCCGGAAGGTATATGCGCAGGCTGGCTTGCACCCGGAGGATGTCGCCTACGTTGAGGCACATGGGACCGGCACTCGAGCTGGCGACAAGGAGGAGCTAGGCGCCATCGTTGACGTTTTCGCTGGCTCATCGTCTAACCCGACAGGGAGAGATCGAACTGTGCCTCTGTATGTGGGGTCCATTAAGGGCGCGCTTGGCCACACCGAAAGTGCAGCCGGGCTAGCTAGCCTGCTCAAGGCGCTGGTGATGCTTGACCGGGAGCTGATCCCGCCCGTCGCCGGCTTTACGAATCCTAAGCCGGGCCTACCGCTTGAGCATATTAAGATTCCGACGGGGATACTGCCCTGGCCGCATGCAGCTGGCGTCACGCCTCGTATTTCTATCAACAGCTTTGGGTTCGGCGGTACCAATGCTCATGTTATCCTGGAGCGTGGATGGCGACCTTCCGTGGAGTCTGTTCATCACGAGTCTGAAAGTCATCGTCTCTTCACACTGTCAGCACATAATGCAGCTTCCCTCAAAAAGATGATTCAAATTCATCACAAGTGGTTCCAACACCGCGGAGAAAAGGAGTCACTGGCAGATATCTCCTACACTCTCCTCCACCGGCGCTCAGCCCTTCCATACAGATTCAGCGTTGCAGCCCATGACAAGGCTTCGCTTCTAGAACAGCTTGGAGAAAGCCTCATGCTATCAGAAATAAAGCCGGTAGCTTCGGAGCTTGATCTCGTTGCCGTGTTTACAGGCCAGGGTGCGCAATGGGCAGGCATGGGCCGCGAGCTGCTCCTCGCCACAACCCCATCCTGCATCTTCCGCGACTCAATCCGCACATCACGCGACGTGCTCCATAGGCTAGGCGCCAACTGGAATTTAGATACAGAGCTCCTGGCACCGGTTGAATCGTCCCGCCTCGGCGAAGCGGAGCTGGGCCAGCCCGCAACGACGGCGGTGCAGATCGCGCTGATTGCGCTGCTGCGTGCACAGGGCGTCCGCTTTCGGGCTGTGGTGGGTCACTCCAGCGGCGAGATCGCGGCTGCGTATGCTGCGGGTTATCTGTCGCACGAGACCGCGATCAAGGTGGCTTTCCACCGCGGGGTTATTTCTGCGGCTGTTGCTTCGAGGAAGCTGGGACCTGGGGCAATGATGTCCGTTGGTCTGGGCGAGCATGAGGTCGCACCGTATCTTGAGGGCCTGTCAACTGGCGAGGTCGTCGTTGCGTGTATGAACAGCCCTCGGAATGTGACTGTCTCTGGTGACGCGGATGCCGTTGATGAGGTTGCTGCGCGCCTTGTTGCAGCCAACCAGGGGATCTTCCACCGTAAGCTCCTGGTTGACACAGCGTATCATTCGCATCATATGCGCGCCGTCGCCGAGGACTATTGCTCGCGGCTTGGAAAATTAAGCACTCTTGGTGGTAATGGAGTGAGCTTGTTCTCCTCAGTCACCGGCCAGCTCAAGACATTCGGCTTCGACGAAGCGTACTGGATTGAGAACCTCGTTTCCCCGGTTCGATTCAGCGACACAGTCCAGACGCTCGCCAAGCTGCGACATCGCTCAGGCCAACACGTTTTCTTCGTCGAGGTTGGGCCCCATTCTGCGCTCTCGGGGCCTGTCCGGCAGAGTCTCCAGCACGAGGGTGTCCCGGCATTCCCCTTCGACTACCACGGAGCTCTACAGCGCAACGTAAGCGCCACCGCCGCTGTGCACGCTCTTGTAGGCAAGCTATTCGAGCGGGGCATGCATATCCACTGGGATGAGGTTTCCGCCCTTGCACCGGGCGCGGATACCGCGGTGGTGCGGCACGATTTGCCTGCATACCCGTGGGACCACTCGACCAAGCACTGGCATGAATCGCGCCTCGCGCGCGCATACCGACTGCGCAAGGAACCCTACCATGACCTTCTCGGGGTGCCGCTTACAGAGTGCACGGACCTCGAGCCGCGTTGGCGCCACTTCATCAGCCGTGCGAATCTGCCCTGGCTGGCGGACCATGTCGTTGATCGGCTCGTCATTTTCCCGGGGGCAGGGTATGTTTGCATGGCTATTGAAGGTATGGCGCAGCTATTTCGGCAGCGCTTTCCGCAGCGCACGATTCAGACACTGGCTCTGAGCGAGGTATCGTTCAACCGCGGGCTCGTGGTCCCGGAGCGGGAGCGCGTCGAGATGCAGTTGAGGCTACATCCGCGGGCTGGATCTTCAGATCTCGCGTTTGCTTTTAGCATTACGGCGCTCTCGGGCATTGGGGGCGAATGGTATGAACATGCCAGCGGAGTAGTCGAGGCCGTCTTACGGCAGGAAGAAAAAGAAGATGCCCCAGTGATTCCTCCGACACAAACAGAAGTAGGTCCTGCGTCATTGCCTCAGCCTTTACCCGGCAGCGAGACAGTGCCCAAAGAAACCCTCTATCAAAATATGGGCGCAGTAGGAAATACATACGGCCCCGCATTTGCTGCCCTCGACTCCCTGACCATCACAGGCGATGCCGAGCAGGGCTCGTCTTCATTCGAAATCCTCGACGTGGCAGCCTGGATGCCAGCTCGCCACCAACGCCCGCACATTATCCACCCTTCCACGCTAGAAATTATCTTCCAGAGTGCCCTGCCACTCGCCAGTCGACGGTTGGGCCGGGGATCCATCGTGCCCGTTCATATAAGGGAGCTTCTCATCTCTGTGACCCCCACCCTGGCAGAGCCGGGTTCAAGGTTGGACGTTTCGACTACCATTACGGCCAACAATTTCCGTACTGTTGTTTCTGACATGGCTGCCCTAGCTGGCAGGGATCGTGCAATTTCGATCACCGCCATGAAGTTCCGGAGTCTGGCGTCTGCTCGACCCGACCGAGCTAATGAAAACCTTGATCAGCGGGTTCGAGAGCAGCAAATATGTTATGAGTTACAATGGAAGGCTGATATCAATTTTCTGCGACTGAAAGACCTACCACCAACGAAGGTGCCGTGTCTGACTGATATCCTTGCCCACGTCGCACAGAAAGGAGACCGCGTTTCGTCAACTGCCATCGGCCTCGGCGCAAGTGTGGATCTAACTCATGATTTCCTGACGGGCCTAATACACTCCATTGCGGCCTATGATTTCGTGGATGTCACTCCTGGCCGTTTTGATGATGCTGTTAAACGGCTCACGAAGCAAATGCCCATCCAATATCGCACGCTCCGTCCGGCTATGGACCCTGTCGCCCGCGGGTTCGAGGCTGGCAAATATGATTTTGTCCTTGCTGGATCGGCCAAATGGCTTAAGCAGGCCGCTATCCTGGCCAAACCCTGTGGACTGGTGCTCCTTGTGCTGAGCGAGCGTGAGGCCAAGGAGGACGGTTGGAGGCTCAAAATGTCCCAGCTTGAAGAAATCCTTGCCTTTCGTGAGGACGGTGGGCGGCTGGTCGCGGTTTTAAAGCCTGATATTACCGCGAGAAAGAATCCAGTCAATATACACATCTTGGCTCACTCAGTGCCAGACTCTCCTACTGCGCACTGGGTTTCCGCCTTGAAAACTGGACTGGCGACCTCCCACAACACCAAAGTTGCGATTGATCAACTAGGCCTCGAGGCTATCGAAGCTATCGAAGCGCTCCCCGCCGACACCACCGTCCTCGTCGTGGACAATCGACTCGACCTGCCAATCCTCAACGACCGCACGACTTTCGACGCCGTTAGGAAGCTCCTTCTTCGGAAGTCCGCGCGTGTAGTCTGGGTGAGCCCGGACGATCCAGCTCCGTTCCATCAGATCGAGGGTGTTGCGCGAACGGCACATGCTGAGAATGACCATCTCCGTCTCGTCACCATTCATGTGTCGTCAGACTTGCTAGTGGCCAGCCGATACGCCGGTACCGCAGAGCGACTGGTGAATCTGGCCGCACGGGCATTGCAGCAAGTCTCTGATGACAGCAGTACTCATACGGAACGCGAGTATATCATTCGTTGGGACGGCGCCGTCCTTGTGCCCCGTCTGGAAACCAGTGAGAGACTCAATCGTGCTATTGCGGGAGGAAGGATTGGTCCGGATATTGACAGACATAAATTCGTCGATACAAGTCGCCACATTGCCCTCCCCTCGGGTGGAGAAGGACTTTTCGAGGACGAACATACTGCTGTGAGCAGAGCCAGCGCCCCGTTGGAGAACGACGCTCTTGAAATCGCCGTTCAATCCTTCGTGCTGTCAAAATCAAATACACGAACCACGCCATTGGTACCCTATATTGGTGTCGTTGTAGCCACGGGCGCCAATATCAATACCCTGTCCGAAGGGGATATAGTTGTCGCACTGGCTCCTATACTCGGTGCCAATGCGCTGCGCATTCCCGCTGCGCATGCTCGCCGTCTACAACCAAGCATTTCCCCCGCTACTGCCTCTGCCTTACTCATCGATGTCATGGCCGCGACGTATTCCTTCCGCGACCTCGCTCGTGTGCTTTCAAGTAGCGGGACTGTGTTAATCCACGGTGTACGCACTACTGCAGGACGGGCTGCTGTCGCTGTTGCCAAATCCATCGGTGTGCGTATCATTGCAACTGCACGGGACTCGGTGCAGGCTTGCTTGATAAGAGAGGAACTCGGCATTCAGGAAGATTCCGTCCTTTTGACTCGTCCATCCATTCATCGACGCCTGCCACGAGATGTCTTCCCGGAAGGACTTGACGCTGTCTTCCAGGCCGACGATAGTGGGCTCCCGGTGGAGATACTAGGCCACATAAAGCCCTTTGGGAGTCTTGTTGTCCTTGGCAGTAGTCGTAGTCAGTTTTCTGCAACGACGGCGGATCATCCATCAATATTGCCTACTCTCCCACCAAACCGCTCAGTTCATTTTGTTGATCTCGCCGGCTTGCTGCGTGCTCGGCCGGATCTAACGGCTGATCTTCTCGCGTCTGTCCCAGCAGTGTTGGAGCATATCCCACCGCTCTCCAACAACACCATTCCCGTTATGGATGTATCCGAGACCGCAGACGCTCTGCGAATGATCAACTCCGGTCTGCAAACCAAAGTTGTGCTTCAAGCTAGCCCTACCTCGCTAGTGCGAGTACTCAACACGGCCATAGCAAAACCAGACCCGTGGCTCAACGAGGACGCAACATACGTCATTGCAGGGGGTCTCGGCGATATCGGGCAGCGGTTCCTAGCTCGCATTGCGCACCGCGGAGCGAAACATATCGCCACGCTCTCCCGCCGCGTCGTCGATGCGGACACGTATCGGTCACTGCAGGAAAAGCTCGAGTGCATCCGACCGGGAATCCGACTGTATACTCTTCGCGGTAACGTTACATCTGAAGTCAGTTTGCAAGCTGCAGCAGCTGCACTGTATTCTCAAGGTGCGCCGCCGGTTCGCGGGGTTATTCAGTGCGCGGTTGTTATGAATGTATGTTTACCTCCACCAAGTGCTTTTTTTTTGGCTTCGCCAAGTTATGTACAGGGCTGGCGGGGCCTTTCTCTTAAAGCAATCAGGTCGCTAACTTGACTCGTTCCCGTAGGATCGCCCACTAGAACTCGTCAATTATGATGAATTCGCCCATACGACGAAGATCAAGGTCGACGGCACGTTGGCTCTCCATCGTACCTTCGCTTCGCCGGACTTGGCTTTCTTTCTGTCGCTCTCCTCCGTCGCAAGCATTGTAGGCGCCAGCGCCGAAGCTAGCTACAATGCCGGAAACACCGTTCAGGATTCCCTTGCCCATCAGCGGAAGCAGTGCCCGGACGTGAAGCAAGTGGGGGGCGCCACAACTTCCCACGGTTGTCGCTTCCTAACCGCCAACCTGGGCTGGACCGAGGGAGCTGCCCTTACAGTGGGGGATGAGACGCGCCAGGCGGCGCTCCGCCGCGCGGGGTTCTGTCTAACTAAACTCGACGAGCTTACCCGGTTTATTGACTATATTCTTGCTGCGGCACTGGACGAGACTCCGAGCGTCTCACATGCAATTATCGGCTTCGACGCGCAGTCCCTGGTGGGGGCCACAGCTCCCAATGGAACCATCAACTCTGCGCTCTTCAGCCAAATCCCATGCGATGCTTCCCATCTAACAAACGGTCAAGCCAATGGTGGTAAGGATGGCACCACCACTGGAGCAGCCGCAAAGACATTCCAGCAAGTCGTCTCTGAAGGCAACGTCGAGGCGATCACTGAGTTCATCTCCAGCGCTGTCACAGAGCAGATAGCGCGCCTTATCTCGGTGGAGGCAAGCATCATCGATCCGCGCCACGGGTCCATCATGGCGCTAGGGCTGGACTCACTTGTTGTGGTTGAGCTGCGGAACTGGATCATGCGCGAGTTCGAGGCGCCGTTGCAGAGCTCGGAGATTTTGGCGAAGCAGACGGTTTGGGGACTTGCGGAGAGGATTGCGGGGAGGTCGGAGGTGCTTTCTGCTGCTGCTGCTAGTGAGGGTGCGAGCAAGGAGTAGTTCTGTTTCTAGTCCAACAACCCAACTTAACCAGTCATACACTTTATCTACTCGAAACACGATGCCTGCAGAAAGGCCTGGAGAACGGGGGGGAGAATCGGAATTTCTGCCATTTGTTTGCAGGCTGCTCTACATATATAAGAGTGGTTGTAGTGGGATTGGCAGCAATACTGTGCCTCGCCTATATCGGTCAACCATAGAATATCAAAGCAAAACACAAGGGAACAACATGCCATCCAAATTTACCATAGATAGCCTGTAGCGCTGCTGGAGCTTACGCCTCCGCATCGCATGCGTGAGCGTGCAGATTCCTGTTATTAGAACCTACTGTAATAAGACCATACAGCCTGTTTCGATCTCCTCTTGGGTCTCTCTTTCTCGTGTACATCCAGGTCGGTGTTTGCTACCTGCATTGTCCGTCTTGGATAATACCCGAACAGGCTCAACCCTTCGTCTGCGCCAGAGCCGCAAATATGACGCCAAACCAGTGTTTGGCCGAAACGAAAGATGAGCGCTAAATTATCACTACCCGCATGACTAGTAATCTGCACATATTGGTCGTCGATCGGCCATCATGTGGGGTAATCATTCGATTTGATTGAGATGAGGTGTAGAGGGCTGGATCCCTGACCAAATTGGCTCTCCCCGCGTGTCTCGCGTGGACGATGAGCTCCAAAATATATATACGCAGATCACCCAAAAGAAAAACCGTCCCGTCTCCCATATTACGACGGTTGCTCTCAGCTTGTGTCTTGATCACCAGGAAGGGAAACTACCAAAATATATAAAGTGATGTCAGCGCACACCACAACGCCATAGTGTGGCCATTTCCATTCCTCGATGCGTTCAGCAGGTTTCTGGCGATTCTGATGCAATGTTTCTCACACCATTTCTTTTAAAACTGGGTTGTCTCTAGCACATACGACCACAGGGTGTGGAGAACAGGGCTTCCCGTCCGCTCAGCCGTACTTAAGCCACACGCCGGCAGGTTAGTAGTATGGTGGGTGACCACATGCGAATCCCTGCTGTTGTATGTTTTTTAGCTTTTTAACAAACAGTTAATTACCGTGTGTTAGAGTGTGAGGATGGGTGGGTGGCCATGATGATCCTTTTTTCTTTTTCCCTTGGTGTGTACAAGTCGCTTGGGCCAAGCCTGGGCAGCGTGCGACATGCCCGTCGGGACTGGGGTATGCAAGGGTAGCATATCCGAGGGCCCCACTTACACTACCAAAGGTCGGGATCACTAATTTGTATGGCGTTTGGGAGACAACACCATGCCGTAGTCTGAAGTATATTCGATATAGCAGCGATGCCGAGTATATATACCATACCCCAAGAACCATAGGCATGAAACAAGCACTGCCAGAAAGTCAGACCGGCAGACAGACTATTTACGAAGAATGAAACAATAGCAGATGACTTAAACTGTTATAAGAATTATCAAGTTCAATGCTCTGCGACTCTGTTATTGTTTTGGGTCTGACGAAGCCATTGAATATCTATGCCAGCTGCGTCGCCCAGGCATTGTCACATCTTCTTTTTCTGCATATGGAATACTCGTTAACCCAAACATATATCTTTCCAGTCTCACCAGAAACTTGGGTCTCAATTTATCTACTATCAAACCTTCCTTCCTTAGCCAGGCTGGGCGAATCGGAAGAGAGGGCATATTATTAAGGGTATGCTATGTGGGTAGCTCCATTCAAAACTCTAACTAACTACCCAGCAGACTTTCTGGGAGAACCGCATCCGCAGCAATAAGAGGATTTTTATTGTTCAACAGAAATTGATCTGTTATTGGGCGAGCATATCTTTCCTTGTGTATCCGGCTAGGAAACCCAGCAGACTCACATCCCTGCATCTACTACTAAGCTCATTAATCCTCCTCTTATGATGATAATAACCAGGTTACCTGCATCATCCGAAAATTTTGTTTGAGCAGCCCATAACTAACCTGCACTAAGTGTGACTAAATTAGACTTTGAGATGGAGAGAGGTCCACATTTAGCTCCAAATTTATGGGCCAACTTCGGAGCTTTTCGAGTTCCAGATAGAAAATCTTTAACTGTGGGTTTGCGATCGAAAAAAGTGATCTGGTCCCTTTGCTCTAACTGTGAGATTTCCCGATCCTCTCTGTCCTTGAATCAACTTGGGTGTGTGCAGGGTGCTCGCAATCATCATGGCTGACGGCAGAAGCACGCGGCTTGTCGCCTCATGCTGGTCACTCGCGGCAGCGGCAGGCATCTTGCTGTTCGTGCGCGTATACTGCAAGTTATGGCGAGGACAAGGTCTGTGGTGGGACGACCATACGTTGATCATTTTGTGGGTGCATTAACCCCCCTATCTTGAATTGCATCTATCGCATATCATTTTGTCCTGGGCTCACCAAGCTAATTGTGCTTCATAGGTCGCGTTGGCCATCGCATCGCGGTATCGACCAATACCTATATTGTGTCTATTGGATTCGGCGACCACATGGACATAATCAGCGATAAGAACCTGAAGAAAATCAACCTTAACATAATTCTGGTCACCATGTTTGGCATTATCGCGAGGTTAACAAGCAAGACCTCTTTTACTATTACCCTGCACCGAATCACCATGAACGCCTGGATAAAGTCCTTTCTTATCTTTATTATCGTATCAATAAACATCTCAGTAAATTTGGTCTGGATCTTTGGTTTCGCCAAATGCACGCCACTGAAGAGGGTGTGGGATAAAACTGTACCTGGAACTTGCTGGTATGGGAATAAGTTGTTGAAATATCAACTTTTTGCTGCTTGTAAGAACAACAGGGAGAAAGTCAAATGAAATTTGGGTATAATGAACTAACTGTCTTCTCGCTGATTACTCGGCAGTATTAGATTTCGTGCTGGCAGTCCTGCCTTGGCGACCTTTAAAAATTCATCACTGCGCCGTTCGCGGAACCGGAAGCTGCGTTGTTTGTCACCCAAGTCGCCCAAGCGCTGCAGTACATGCACCAGAAGAACTTCGTTCATCGAGATATTAAACCCTTGGTACAGCCTTGCCGACCGATTCGATTGACAGAACATTGCTAACTGGCTCGAAGAATATCCTAGTCCTCCCCAGGTCCAAACTGGCACGTCAAAGTCGCCGACTTCGGAATCACGGAAAGGATCGATGGCACGGGGTTGGGAACACAGTGTATAGGGCCCATTGGATACATAGCACCGGAGCTTTTGATGACTCCGCACAGTGTTATACGGCAGCGGTCGATGTGTGGTCTCTTGGGGCCGTAGCGTTTTGTCTTCGCACGTGTATGTCTCCCTTTCGCACCGCCAACGACCTCCTAGAGTATGCGCGGAATCATGGGGTTCAGTTTAGTGCATGGTGCATGAACTTTGTCCATGTCACAATGGCAGATTTGCCTCAATGGCGACTGACAAGTGAGGGTATCCTCGGGCATAAGTGGCTATCGGGGCAGCTGGATCGGCGTCGGAGGTAAGACCCTGAATGGACGGGGACAATGGAAGGATGCACTACTGAATAGTTGTAGTCTTCTAGCTGCTAACAGGACACAATAGGCATATTTACGAGTTTTTTAAGGAGATTCGGCAGATCAGAATCACACGCTTTCGGGGGTAGAATTGTGGCGAGCGAGGTGATATTCAGCATTTGAAGTTTAGACAAACCCACTCGCCTAGGTGCTCCCAGTCTGGACAAGAATCTAACATGGTCAAGTCAATCAGTCAGCAGCACTGGGTGTCACGACGTCTGTTTTGAGGACTGCAAAACAATTGACGGAGCCGGAAAAATGATCGTCAGGTTGGGATCGAGAGCACAACACGAGTATACTGAGCAGGAGTTTGAAAATAACATCGACAATGACCCACAGAAAAAGGGAGAAGACCCGAGGGGTACATGGATCAAGGTATGGCACAGAACGCGTCGTTTGTCCTTCCTGGCTGCCATTCTCATGATCCTTAGGTCCATCGCAAGTGGTTGCTTCCAGAAACGTTGTTACACTATAAACTTCCATGGAGGTAGGATGAGGTAAGTCGTAAAACACAACCGCGGTGAGCAATTACTGACACTCAAATAAGTTGAACGGTATTTATATCATCATCAAGAAATGGATCTCTGAGGATTTCCAGCAGTAGCTGTTTGACCACACCCGCCAATTGCGCGAGGGTAGTTTCCATGACGGTTTACAGAAAGCGCATAGTGGAAAGTAGCGATAAAGGATAGTTATAACCTTCAATCTTAGTCATCCGCGAATGAATTAGTTACCCGGTTTGCTGACAAGGCGCTGCAGTAGCTCATTGAATGGACAATGTCGATTTGGGTTGGCATTCTTTCTACTTGTCCTCAGTCCCTGGAAGGATCTTGTCGTACAGGCTGTGACACAAGGCTATTGTTCGGCTGCTTTGTGTATGGTTAGGATATTAACATAACAACTGCAATTTGCCGATCTTACGTGAGATCCGGACGGTCCGGCTTGGACACGCCCAGTCATGCGCTGGTCAGTGGGTTTGATTAGTAGAAACGTTCCAGAAAGGCAAAATGGCCTGTTTCTGTTTTTCGTGGAACAGCACCGGATGCACAACTTCCTCTGTGGGGTACCTTATTTCTATTTGATATCTAGACTGCCCGGGGGGGCAGGGGCAACACTTATCCCGGGCTGCTCGTAAAACGTCTCTCTACCCAGACTCCAGAATAGTGCCAATTTCGTTTTCTAACTCTCCTCACGACATCTATTCCCTACCCAGCGTGATGCTGTGTGAATATTGACATAGAGTATTCCACACACACAGACTGAGCTTGAACGCACTGGCCAACATGTACTTTCATAGTTTCGCCCGAACAACCCCCGCAAGCTCCTGACTCTCACCACTCCGCCACGCCGCACCAGTCTTCGCCTTGCTTTCCTTCCATCTCCATTTCCGCTCCGCTTGCCTCCCCTCCTGAAGCAGACTCTCGACGCAGCGTCCGAGGATAGGCATCATTTTGAAACCGTGCCCGGAATCGCCGGAGAGAACGACAAGTGTCGAGTTGGTCCCGGGAACAAAGTCGACGATGTAATCCGAGTCATCCGTGTCGGAGATCCAGCACAGGTGCGCGTCAATCAGGGGCCTATCGGCAAGGTGGGGAAAGACCTCGCGGAGGAGTTGGCGGATGTGTACCTCATCGGAGGCGGGTAGGAAAGCGGATTCGGCGAGGGTGGGGAAGGGGAGAGATAGACGGGTGCTGCTAGCGCCATCTGGTTTCCCGCTGACGAAGTGCGAGAATCCGGCGTAGTTGGTGAAGGCGCCGCCCATGTGGCAGAACTTGAGCTTGTTTGTCTCGTGATCTGGTTCGAAGAAGAACGCCAGGTCGCGCACGTTTGTTACGGGGATACCGCGCAGAGCGCGCGCTTCCTCGGGGGTCAGCTGGATATGCGCGACCCCCCAGCAGCGGGCTGTCGCTTGCTTTCCGAGACTAGGAACGAGGGTTGGCGAGTTTGCGCCGAGAGCAACGATGGTCTTGTCGGCAAGGTGAACACGTCCACTGCGCGTTCTTGCTCCGATGCAGACGGAGCCGTTGCGCAGAGAGGACGCATACAGCAGGGACTCGACCTCTCCGTCCCTCTCCCCGAGTTCGAACTTTATGTCAAGATCCAGACACGCTTTGTATACTGCCTTCAATGTATTGGCTGAGTGAGCATATCCGGCCAGTTTGTTGTGGTAGCCTGTCCAGCCGGGAACGGGACCAGTGAAGCCTGGGACGAGATCTTTAATTTCGGTTTCCGTCCTTACTCTGCTAACTTGGCCAGCAAATCCCGCGTGGTTCTCAATCGAATTATAATACTTCTCTACCACAGCTTTTGTTGCGGGAGACGCGGCCTTGGATGTCACGTTCATGAATCCAGTTTGGTGGTAGTGAGGGTTGTACAGTGGATCTGTTTGCCAAGCGTGAATAGCTTCCTATGCGAACCTATTAGTCAAGTATAAAGCCTGGTTTTCCACCGGGTTCAAGGACTAACCAGGGCCAGGTCGGTGTAGAAAGGGTCCGCGTACTCGGCGCGTATCACCTTGTTGAGATCATTTGCCGCGGAGAAACGACTCGGCACTTCGCTGTCTTTATCCAGGACTGTAATTTTGGAATATCCACGCGACGCGAGGAGGTGGGCTGTGGCTAGGCCGAAGCATCCTGCGCCGAGAATGAGTATTGAGGAGTTTGTGTTTGACGTCGACATCGTGGTGGTTGGTGGAAGTGGGATATGGGTGGTTTCATATTAGCAATGATGAATGGAGGGAAATCAGGCATATTTGAGGCCGAGAGTGGAAGAACCTCCAACGGCCAGTTGACACGCCAGGAAGGTGGAGGCGAGGAAGCCGTACAACAGGCGTTCCTCTCCCCAACCGAGCCACCTTTCACGTTTCCAGCTGCTTTTCGGGTGGGGGGTTTATCACACAAGAGGTCATGAGATACCAATCCGGCTTCACACTGGATTTTAATAAGTAGAGTCACCAATGAGTGACTCCGCCACTACCAGGCGATATGGGAATTGCTTGCCTGACTGAACCCCTCATATCGTGTGGTTATCGGCCGGTGATAAGCCCGGCGGCTACGCTAACCAGAGATCCAAGTGGGTATTATAGGCAAGGGCCTTCACATATAGCCGCTAGTGCTAGTTTGGAAAAGCGTTGGAGCAGGAGGTGTTCAAAAGTTGGGGTAAGAGCCAGATGATCACCGCAAAGCGTCATCGGGTCGCGTCCGATGGCTCCAACTCTGATGATAAGACAATGGGACCTGACCTCGGTTATCTATTCTCCACATTTCAAAGATATAGATGTTCATTTCGATTGGGTCTGTGGGATCTTGGCATCTACTAGAAAGCTGCGGGGATTGGAGATAATGAAGGCCGAGCTGTGCCATGGTGATAAGGCTCCTATAGCTGGTGATAATGCCGGCCTTTGTGCTGGCTCTTTCGGCGGTGGTATAAGAGCCCCCTCCTCCTGCCCCCTTTGCTCTCTCATCCATCGCTCCTAGACTTCAGGAGTATCTGAGCACGACATGGCGACCAAAGGCGCAAAAGATGCCATCCCAGCCGATAACACTTCGATAGAAGGCCCAATTGCCGCAGAGAGCATGAGCGTCAACACCGACAAGCACCTCAGCGGCCACACAGATTACCACGGTATCGATACGACCCAAGTTCAACCGGGTGCGGACCCCGTCTACGAGGCCAAGATCGCCATCCTGAACGAGGCCCTGATTGATATCGGGATGGGCCCGTTCCAGTGGAAGATATTTGCTACCACCGGGTTTGGCTGGTTTATTGATCAGGTATGTGGGCTAAGAACACCCTTATTGTGGCAGCTCACCTCGTATGGTCAAAAAGGGCATGGGCGCTGACAACCTTTAAGCTCTGGATGCAGGCCGTAAGCAACATCCAACCCCCCGTGCAGCGCGAGTTCAGCGTTCAACGCATCGCGTTCTTGTCCGTGGCCAAGTATGCGGGCCTGGTGGTTGGCGCGTCGTTCTGGCCCATGACCGCAGACTTCATCGGCCGTCGGCCGGCGTTTAATGTCACGCTCATAATCACTGCGATGGCCGGGCTGATCGGTGCCGGTGCTCCCACGTTTGTTGGAATCGCGATTCTTTCCGCACTGGTTGGCTTTGGGAGTGGTGGAAACCAGCCAGTGGATAGTGCCATCTTTCTGGAATTCATTCCCGCCACGCACCAGAATATCCTCGTCATGCAGTCCGCGTTCTGGTCGCTTGGGCAGATTGTCGCGAATATGACAGCTTGGTAAGTCCAGCTGTGGATTTTGATTGGTCAAACCCGCATATGTACTTTGCGATGCTAACTATTTGTATCTTTAGGCCGTTTATTGTGAATTTCTGTTGCCCTGCAAATGTTGAGCCTGGAGAATGTACCTTCCAGGACAATCTGGGATGGCGGTACTTTTTCTGGCTTCTCGGCGGGCTGACGGTGATCTTATACGCATTTCGATTCTTCTTCCGAATATACGAAACCCCAAAGTACCTTCTGGGCCGGGGCAGAGACTCTCAAGCGGTAGACGTCATCCAGAAAATCGCAGCCAGGGACGGCAAAGACACGTGGCTCACCATCGAGCATTTCCAGGCCATCGACGCACGGCTCGCCGCTTCCTCAACAATTCGGAACGAGAATCGGCCCAGCAATACTCAGACAGTCATGCGTCGCAGCTTGGACAAATTCACCCCAGGCAAATTCAAGGCTCTCTTCTCCACGCCCCGAATGGCGCTCTCCACGACACTCATCCTGTTCCTGTGGGCGGCAATTGGCATGGCATTTCCCTTGTACAATGTCTTCCTCCCCATTTATCTCGGCAACCGCGGGGTTTCGACTAGTTCCCCTTCCATTGACATTACGTACCGGAACCTTGCCATCCAGGCGCTCTGCGGTTTCCCAGCCTCTATTCTAGGCGGGTATACAGTCAAGATGAAGCGTATTGGGCGGAAGGGAACAGGCTGCATTGTCTGTCTCTGCACTAGTCTCTTCTTGTTCCTATTTACCCAGGCGAAGAGCTCAGCCGCGGTTCTTGGGTTCTCGTGCAGTGTGGCATTCTTTCAGAATCTGACCCTTGGGCTGCTGTATAGTTATACGCCGGAGCTCTTTCCGGCGCCAATTCGGGGCACGGGTAATGGGCTTTCGATGCTTTTCAACCGCTCTGCAGGACTTGGTGCCACGATTATCGGAGCATACGTCGGGCTGGATACAAGTGTCCCGATCTGGATCTCGGCCTCGCTGTTTGGAGTCGCAGGGTTCGTGTTCCTATTCCTGCCCTATGAGAGCCAGGGTAAGGCTGCATCTTAAGTTAGCAACGGATGCTCGTTGAAGGTGTAACCATGACGTGCGGTGAGGTGATATAGCTTATTTCAATACAAACATTCATTTATCACGAGAGTGCCAGTTTCCATCCAAATCTGTTGATAACATCTTGCCAGTCCTGCTGTTGGCCGGATGTAGTGGCATACTCCAGGTCCCTCGAGTGCCAGACAGTTCTTACTGCTGTCCAGACGGCAGAAATGTTGCTAATCGGCCATTGGCTGTTGACAACATCGAAGAGCTCAATGACAATCTTCCGTTGTGCATCGATAACAGCGGTACACCCTGCGATGAAGAGCGGCCACATCGGGAACGATCGCCGTGGCCCGCCTTCCACAATGACACCTTGCAGACGCATACTGAGAGTTTCATGCAGCTGGAGAATTGACGAGTCGGTAATTGGCATCTTGTAGCAGACGAGCCGTAGGTATATCTGGGCCGCGGTTTGGAAAGCGTCGGTGCTAAGTAGCAGGTACTCGTTGATGTCAAGTCCATGTCTGTAGAATGATACGTGCTTGAGTCTGCGCTCGAACATTTGCCCTTGCGCCTGTGGTCGGATGGCTGTGCCTTGTGCAGACTGCGATCGCACGGATATTGAGAAGGCCGTAATCTGATTTATTATGTGAACTACCTCTATCGGACATCCAATCAATTCTTCGATAGCGCTGTTTGGATGGTAGAAGGTTGCGTCGGTGACCATAAGAGGACCAGATGAAGCTCCTTGTCGAAAGTCAGTCAGTGCTTTTGGCCCCGTAGTTTCCATCATAATATACCGAAACCGGAAATAGGTAGAGGCGAAGGTGGAAGTCTCTGAATTTATTGATGTGGAAAAGTTGTCGAGCAGTGCAAAAGCCCCTTGCAGGTGTTTAAGCCATGCGGGCTGGGACCCCTCCGCAATTTCTAAAGACGCCATTAGAAGACACGTCAGAAGATTTTCCTCTGCATGCTCCGCAATGCTAAACCGCTCCTGCAGCTCCTTCAGTGCTCGGATCTTGTAAGTAATCGAGATGGAGCGATAACTTGGCCCGTGCGGGTCGATCCTCTGGCTCCACTCGGCTGCGCTCAAAGCCATGACCATGTAGCGCAATGGTCCTTGCCTGTAGAGCACGCGAGGTAGAACAGAAGAGCTGAAAGGATTTCGGTCAGTCTGGATATAGACTCGGCTACTGCTGATAACCTCAGCGTCTATTGGCGATTGAAGATCAGCGAGCGTTGTAATAAACGGGTGGCAATGTGAGCTCACTAACAATACTGGATCAACCCTACCTCTCTTGACCTTGAGGACTCGGAGGCTAAGATATATTCGAGCGGAGCCAAAGCTCGCGGAATTGGAGCGTCCACGGAGGCTTGCCCGTTCTGGCAGGATTCGTCCGGGAGAAGCTCCCCAGGGACATCAACGCGTCGGAACTTCTCTTCACAATTTATCAGTTCATCAGGCGTCATGTGTAGAAAGCGCGTCTTTTCAGGTTGATCTGGACGAGGAATCAAGTAGTGGCCAAGCAACACAGTTACAATGAGCCTGGCGGGTGTCGCAGCGGACAGCGGCCTGGGATAGATGCATTCCGTACCAGTTCGCGCGCAGCTGAGGCAAACAGGTTTGCGCTGGTCACATCGGCGCTTTCGGCGGCGACAACTGGAGCAGCCATTGCGACTCCGGCTGCCGCTTGCCATTTTGCATAGGAAGGCCTGGTTACTTAGGACAACACCATCAATAAGTCTGAAAGTGCGGGGTTTCTCCAACTCGGGGTGGGGAAGAGTCCGGATCGGACAATCATATTCCCGAGCGGAACCATCATTGATAACTGTGTAGTCATGGCCATGTCAAATACAACTTGGTCGGCAGCCATCACTTGCAATCAATTGACATACCGGCAGGTGCAGACACTTGCTACTATACGCAGGAATTCTTTGTCTATATCTACAGCTCAGTCGGTTCATTCTTGTGATGGTTCAATTGGCAAATCGATGTTGTCCAGGCCCGACGCCTCCTGAAGATATACTTCCGTCACCGAACCAGTAGGTTGACAAAATGAGACGTCAAATCGCAAATTCCCTCAAATGGGCATCCACACCATAATTCTACAATCTTTAGTTCGCGCAGGGGCACAAGGGCCCTGAATTAAGTGTGTTATCTTCTTTTTCTTTCTGAAATGCGCCGCATTCAACAGGGTTAGTGTTCCGCCCTGAATGATAATGCGCTTCCTCCAATAACATCCCGTAAGGGGGAGCCAGATTGACTGGAGTCTACGGGATAAAATAGAAAGAATGGTGGTAAGACCCAAGGATGCTATAACTCTATACAAATTGTACCGGCTCGCCTAGGTTCAATCTGCGGCCATACGGCTCTGTCAACTAGACTTCAGCTACCCGTGTTGGGAGCTAGATAACATGAGTTATACATTGTCTGTCAAGAACCTTATTAAGCCCTGATGTGGATAGCTGTGCAACATTCATAGTTACCCTATAGCTCCTGTATACCACATACGACCACAGGGTGTGGAGAACAGGGCTTCCCGTCCGCTCAGCCGTACTTAAGCCACACGCCGGTAGGTTAGTAGTATGGTGGGTGACCACATGCGAATCCCTACTGTTGTATGTTTTTTTAGCTCACCCACTTCTTTTTTGACTTTCTAGTTTGCTTTTCTCTATCTATTTCGTTTATTGCGTTGTGTGGGGATGAAGGAGACCCTTTCTAGGGGTTAGCGTAGCTTTAGAATCTGCGATATATCCATCCTTCCAGCCGTCCCACTGGAGACGCAGTTCAAATTATGCAGGCCCGCCATGTCCGTGCATGCACCGGGGTTCCAGGGCCTCATCACGGCCCTTCCAAACTGGGACAAGCGGCTTGCCCGAAGGCCCGATGAGTACGTGCATAAAGAATGGTGCGCGGCGTTGCACCAACGGCATCGTGGGCACAAGTTGCAGCTGTCGAGGTTATAACCGTAGTAGGATCCTTGTATTGTGCTATCGTCTTAGATACGAGCCATGGGGGAGGCATTGCCTTGCACTAACTTGCTCCAAGCCGTCGGATGATATTCTGGGGTCATTATATTCACATTAATGCACTACTACGACTAATTTCGACAATTACCTGAGATCTAAACGTGCCCTGTACGCCACGCTTATGGCTGAATCTTCCCGGGTTGAGCCGCCTTCGGATAGAAGTAATCTTTGCAACTCATCACCTACCTGTACACGGTGCAATTATCCTTGCTCCTCACCCCTGGCAGTACGTTCAGCTTACACTTTTCACTCGCACTGCCTGCGGATATCACAGACAAAGCCCTTGTTAAACTGACGAAGTGGCGTGGTCCAGCACCGGCACGCGAGTCCAACGTCAAGATACGACCACAGGGCAATTCTGATGTGGGTGGTGCAACCATGCATTGTTTCTGGCCACCTAAATGTGTCTTACTTCTGAGCGGGGTTTTTATGATATATTGTCAAGATATCTGCGGCTTCGTGCGGGTTTTGGGATAGCCCATGGAATTTGAGGTTCAATAAATGGTGGGGGAGGTGCTTCTCAAGACTCGTGGAAGGCCGCTCGAGGTGAGCAGCTTTTGGACATCTGAAATGAAGATCTCTGTCTCGCATAGATTGTCATATACAGCCACCCCGCCGCCCGAAACCTAAACCTAGCGTCCGAACGTCTCGCTGACGACTTCGTGTTGTGATGGATGTTCGTTGGTAGTGTCTACCGCCCCGTAACTACTGTCTCCAATCCTAGGAGGGACAAGTCATCTAATCACATTAAGCTAGCGTTACATTCCCTCAATCGTATCATATCCAGCATGCCACTAGACCGATCTAACCGGTGCCTATCCAGATTTTTACAAATGAGCCACAAACAGGCAGATAGTTGAAGTAAGCGTCGAGTGTTGAGAAACCTACCGTCATACTACATACCTCCTTGCCCATCATATCTTGGCATGTAATACTCCTACGAGTGGTTTGTTGTTACACAGACTCGGGCGGCGATTTCCTAACAGGAGTCGTGACATACTACCTCGATGCTCTATGCAGGGCTCGCCCGATGGTTCAATGTCTCAGCAGATCCAGCAGGAATGTTGTACAGGGTCCGTCACTATTCTCGCTATCATCCTTATCATCATGACAGATGTGGCTACGTTTCTCTCCATCCGATGGCAGACCATCCATTCCATGATATCAACGTGCATTCTGTGCTACCCACGAATCGCTTGTGCTTCGGACGCTACTATACATACGGCGTATGCGTGACGTAGATGGAGGCCAAGATCCACTTCCCTATGGTAGACTGCTTGGGTATATATAGCAGGGATAGTCTCTGGTCTTGACAATCCGAACCTCAATCACCAATTCTGGCTACTTTTCATCTGCTATCGTGGAATGAACTCGCACTTGATCTACCATTGAGCTATCACATATTCATACCGCCATCCATGCTGCATCGCACCCCAGCTTCTGTACTTACAACCTGCAAACAAGCCATGTCTACTTCAACCAAGGAGACCACTACCACCACTGGCATCGGCAAGATGCAGTCCACCTACAGCCCCAGCGACCGCCCAGGCCATCCCGAACAGAGGGCGGACACGCTCACACACGGCCAGGGAGAAGAGTCTGGAGCGAACCCGGATCCAGATCACCCGCAGTCTGGCATCCGAGAAGTTTCTGATCCCAACGTCGCTACTACTGCGATCGATGTCGGAAAATGCGAACGCAGCCCGCCGGTTCAACCCCTCCGCGCAGAAAATGGTTGACAGTCACGTCGACGTCGTAAATCATGAGAACGACTTGCCAGAGCATCAGGGGGGAGCCGCATTCAATGCAACAGCAGCGGCGGCTGCCGCAGTCTTGGCCTGGGCCTCCTCCAGGTGCGGCGTGGGGGATGTGATAGGTGGATTTACCTACAGGCCTACCTCGCGTCCAGGTGGTTAGTCAGCTGCAAGTAAGACTGGAGGAGAGGGTGTTTTGGGGGGCCGCGTCAGCGCGGGGTACGTTTTGGTACTAAGTTAGGCCAGGAGGGCAGGGATCACTGGACGGGCAAATATCGCTATTTAGAAGGTGGTTATCTGCCCGTTCCGCGTGCTGAAGTAGCCCTGGGATTGCGTTGTTATCAGTTGTGCAAAGTTGGAAGCTCTAATTAAAAGTGTGATTTGTTTTTCTCCTCCTACTACTCTATGTTGTACCTATTATCAGTATGGTATGTCCCAGCTAGTAAAACGGAAAATGGCCAACGCCTGGTTGGAGACTAAGCTATAGGTGCCCTCACCCAGAATTAAGATCCTCGCGTGATCGTACAAACGCGAGGTACAGGCGGAATCCGTCCCCAGCTAGGAGAACTAACATAATCTGGCCTATCCTCGGGTCGGACGCTGCAATTGGTCGTAGACAACATTGGAAGAGCCCCGCCCCCGGCCCTGGATTCCATTCCGCCAATTTCCCCACACCATTTGGGGCCTAGAAACTACATCCGCGCCCCTGTAGTCCGTCTAACCTTCAGTCTTCATAAACTCGACTGTCCCGCACTATCTCCGATGCCTGGTCGCGGACAATTACACGAGTAGGCGGCGGTCGGCAGAGACGATAGTTGGCAGATACATAAAGGAGGCAATAGGCTGTAATTAAACAATAATCTGTCGGGGTGAGAGTGCAAAGGAAGCGGGCGAGGCTTTGGTATTCTGAAACCGGTGGCCTCTTACGCAGGAACACAATGGCCATGCAGTTTCAAACGTGGCTGTAAGGAGACCACAAAGTCGTCAACAAAAGTCCGCTCTGGTCCGCTCTGAAGCTCTTGAGACCTCTTCCATTAAAACTGATGCGACTAGCAGAATATCAGGTGGCTGAGAGTAAAACGCCAATGTTCATTCATTCATGAGTAAAGCTTGTTGTAAAAAACCTCTGACTTCAATTATTGGACAGTGAAGTGCTTCCTCCTCCGTCGCCACCCCATACGCCAAGCCATGGTGGAGGTAATTTTCCGAGACGTTTCCAAGATTGATGTATTGATGAAAAGTTTGTCCAGACTTCAGATGTCTTACATGAGCAAAAAGTCAAGCATTTCATGCGCCACCGAGCGGGTCTGCCTGCATATGACGTCATGCAGGTGCCTGCGGAATGTTACCAGCGCACTGCAGGGTTGTGCCTGGAATAAAATGGGAAAAAAGTCTAAACATTCAACAGGTGGAAAGGACTGACTGTTCAGCGCCCAATTACTAAGAATGAGCAGGAAGACTCGATTACTCAACATGTCTCATCAAGCAGTCTTACTAACCCTGCCTTAGCATATGCAGCTTGCCACACCAAGCGTACTGTCCCTTTTCTTGTTACTCACCATGCTCTCTGCTTTCAACAGTAGCTTTGAAATGATATAGTTGAGCATTACAGAAACAGCTAGCACTAACCAGATTTTCAGGGTTGGCCAGTCATTTCCAGAGAATCGGCAGTTGCGACTCAATCTCGCAGCCGTCGTTGGTGGGCGAGACGGTTAATTCGGAACCAGCTTCCTCGCGCCCCGCTTTTTTTCTGACGATCTTTTCACGACCACTGCTGCTATTAATACTGGTCTGCACTGAGTATATTACCAGGCAGCGCCCTAAAGAATTGCCCCTGACCGTGTAAACAATCCGAAAATCTGGTGCCGCCAGTAACCTGCGGCGACCTCGAAGCTTGGCATCCATCACACCATCATGAGCGACCAGAACATCAATGAAGACCACGATCTGGTCCAGCCCGACATCCAGACCCAGCCCCACTCGCAATACGATGAGAAATCTGAAGACTCTCGACGCCCCAGCTCCTCAGGCAGCATCGGCTCCTCAACAGGGTCAAGCAGCTCCGTCGACTATGATGATCCGCAGTTCCGCCGGCTGCAGTCGCGCAACACCGAGGTCGATCTCGAGCGTCAGCGCACACGGCTCTCGCAGGCCCTAAGCCGGATCGAAACGCAGCGGCTGCAGCATTCGTTGACGGTGGGCGAGAGCGTCAAGTCGCGGCCCTCGAAGCATCCGCTGCCCCCGTTTGGCGCAGGGAAGCCGTACCCGCCGGAGCTGCCGAATCGGGAGGACTTTGTCGTCGAGTTCGATGGGCCGGATGATCCCTTGTATCCCCAGAACTGGCCGCTGAAGACAAAGTATGTTGGCTATTTGCTTCCCCACTGGCCTATCATTGATGGAAAGCTGACGCATTTATAGACTCTACATAAGCGTGATCCTCGCATTCACGAGTATCTGCTCCACTTTTGACTCGGCTATTTTCAGCCCTTCATCAAGAGCTGTTTCTTCCTATTTCGGCGTTGGGCTCGAAGTCTCTGTTCTATCCAGCACAATGTACATCATCGGCTACGCATCCGGGCCGCTCCTCTGGGCCCCGCTCTCCGAGCTCAGTGGCCGTCGCCCAGGCATTGTCATCGCCATGCTGGGTTTCGGCATATTCAACACGGCAGTGGCTGTGGCAAAGGATATCCAGACACTGATGATCTGCCGTTTCTTCTGCGGCATCTTCGGCAGTTCGCCGCTTGCAGTCGTTGCAGCCGTGTTTGCGGAGCTGTACAATAACCAAACGCGCGGTGTTGCCATTGCGTGTTTCTCGAGCACAGTGTTCCTGGGCCCACTGCTCGCTCCCTTTATTGGCGGATTCATTAACATGTCCTACCTCGGCTGGCGCTGGACCGCATACATCCCAGCCTTCATGGGCTACTTCGCCTTCGTGCTCAACCTCTTCTTCCTGAAAGAAACATATCCACCCGTAATTCTCATCCAAAAGGCCGCCGAGTTGCGCCGACTGACCAAAAACTGGGGCATCCACGCGAAGCAGGAAGAAATCGAAGTCGACTTTCGCGAGCTGGTAGTCAAGAACTTCTCGCGCCCGCTGCGCCTCCTCTTCGGCGAGCCCCTCATCCTCGCCGTAACCGTCTACCTCAGCTTCATTTACGGCCTGCTCTACTGCTTCCTGACCGCGTACACGATCGTCTTCCAGGGCGTGTACGGGATGAATGCGGGCGTCGGCGGCCTCCCGCTCTTCGGCATGGTCGTCGGCCTGGTGATCGCGGCCACGTACATGATCATTTCGAACCGCGGGTACAACCGCAAGCTCGCAGCGAACGGCGGGATCCCGATCCCCGAGTGGCGCTGCCCGCCCGTGATTGTGGGCGGGGCCCTGTTTGCCGCGGGCCTTTTCTGGTTCGGCTGGACCGGGTTCTCGGGGAGTATCCACTGGATTGTCCCCACGCTCAGCGGGCTGTTTACGGGCTTTGGACTACTGGTTATCTTCATCCAGTTGTTTAATTATCTGATTGATACGTATCTTATGTTGTGAGTCCACCTTACCCCCCCCACCTTCCCTCTCATCGCCTTGCCAACTTGGCAACACTCATTTCCATCAAGTCCCACTTAACTAACCCTCTGTGATAAAAACAGCGCCGCATCCGCCATCGCTGCAAACACCTTCTGCCGGTCTCTCGTCGCCGCCAGCTTCCCGCTCTTCTCGCGACAGATGTTCGAGCACATGGGCGTGCAATGGGCGTCGACACTGCTGGGCTGCGTAGCCGCATGTCTGGTTCCAATCCCCGTCGCATTCTATCTCTATGGCGACCGGCTCCGCATGCGGAGCAAGTTTGCACCGTATTTTGGGGCGGGGGCGCAGGATGCGCTGGTTGGTGGTGGGGGCGGTGGTGGGGAGGAGAGGGAGGAGGAGATTAGGGAGGAGACGGTTGCTAGTCATGAGGGTCATGAGGGTCATGAGGCGCGGTAGAGATGTCTTGCAAAATTCGTGTGCGGCTTTCTATTAAAAGGGCTCGCTCGCATTGGACGCGGGTGTAGAGATAGTACAATGTATATATATTCTTTTACTTTCCAGAATACATTACGACGTAAATGGCTGTTACAGAATTCTTGCTAGTATACCATGGCCATGTTCTTGACGACTCAAGGCATCCCTTCCAAATTGGAGAAACAGTAGACGAAGTACATCGCCAAAACTCCGACTGCTCGGTCCTCCGAAGCATCGATCCCAGTAGACCTTGCACTTGTTCCTCGTAAAAGTGGAAGTTATAGCGGTTCCTCAGTATAGCCGGCATTGCAGCGATGAGAAAAAGCGCTCGACCGACATTGGAGCAGGGGCACGCCCCACGGATGCGGCACCGGCCAGCTGTGCATAAGAACGTAGAGACATCGGAGGTCCGGACGCGGTCCTGAATCAGAACTAGAGAGAGTTGAGTTGGGATTTCTCACGGCGTTTCCGTTGGTCGCAATCGGCCGCGAGAGCTTTCGACTGTCCGGCCTGGTGCCGATTATGTAGCTTCAATCTTCGGGTGCGTGAGGCTGGCTGAGCTTTTCAACGCTTTCTTTCTTTCTTTCTTTCTTTTCTTTCCCTCTGCTTTTTTCTTTGAGATCTCCCTTTCCCCACTCAGCGGGCGCCCCACGCGGAGATATGGTGATCTTATCTATGTATCTACATGTAAGGTTCGTGAAAAGAGAATGTGGACAGAACGAACTCAGCTTCCGCTTGGAAATTCGTCATCCCTCAGGTGTAAAGTTTCGGGATACTGCAGCGCTATTTTGGAATCTCTGTTTCTTGCCTGGTCTCTGGCATCGCCTTGGGAAAAGGGGCCACCCTATCCGTCCACGCCTTGCGAACCTTTGTTCGGTCCTGGTCAACGTGGGCACCCAAAACAGCATAATCCGTTTTTTTTTAACCGCAATAGCGAAGGATACTGTATGTTCTGGCGATATGCCTAAGCCTCTGTGGGGGGGATCCAAATCCAGCGAGCGGAAATGCGCGAGATGGGAGTTGGAAGACACCTGACGTCAATGGAGGCTGCCAGTCACTGCTGTTACGTAAGCTGTCGCTGGGAAAAGAACACTTCCAGTAGCTCTCTACAGTAGGGCTATCCGTTTATTGGTAGATCGGTGTCACCACGTACCCACCAGAGCTCCCTTTTGGAAGACGCTTGAGTAGAATGACAGAATCCAGCATCACCAATAGAAAACCCCTGAATAGACAATTATACATGCGATTCAGCCACTGTCCAAAACCATTGCATCGGCTTGATGCACGAGCAAGTGTTCTAAGAGCATCAAAGGCTGTGGCGTGTCTCATGGACCGCGTCAGGAAATATCACGCAACCAGGACAGGACACAACAAAGAAATGTTCAGCACACGATAACATCCAAAGCCTTTTCACAGAAGATGAACATCCCTTTCGCAACTAAAAGCTATGAGCCATGTACTGGGGGGAAAGAGCATATAAGCGCGGACAACCCCCTCCTTCGTTTCATCCACCCCAAACCCCCCTCAGCCGATTTCAGCCGTACGCATTTACCAACACGGTCAAACTTCATTTCACTCCCAACAACCTACCTCGCCTTTTTATGTCGTCAGTACTAGACGACAACATGCCCTACCGGGGCCAGAACGAGACCGCTCGTGCGCAATACAGCATATGCACTGCATCGAGCTACTGGCCAAAACAAGAATACTTTTGCTCAGCGAGTTTCTATGCGGGTTCAGCTCCGACGTCCACGCCAGAACGGTTCGTCGCCTCCTGCCAGATCATAATGATACTTAGAGTCACTAACTTGTCCGCGAAAAGGGCCTGTTCGTGTATGTCGAATGGATAGAGGCGGAGATCGCTCCAGATATTCGACGAAACGCGCCAGAATTTCACACTTACGTTGCGGGCCAACTCCTATCGAACTTTCCTGGTGTGTATGGAATGCCGGTGGGCCCCATTGACGGCTTTCAGAACAAACACACGGGCATCAAGATTCGTTTCAAGGGAGCTGGCACGGTAAGTAAGGGCGGAACCGCGGGATTATCTTGGCCTGTGACCTCTCTGCTAATGCGAGTCTAGTACAACTGCCTAGTCTCCCAGGCCGTACCTATTTCCTTCTTAACGAAGTGTGACCGATTGCCGTGGCCCTCGACAGAGGAGCGTATGATGCATGCGATACTGGGGGCAGCGAAGCGGCAAACTGTGAAGGAAAGGCGAGCCTGCGCCGAAGAAGCCGACCGGTATGCAAGCAGGCTTCTTCGCCACGGGCGGAGGGTGTTTCCTTTGGCACCTTGGCAAGTCGACGCTGTTCAGGGGGCACTGCCTGACTTTTGTGAATACGCAAAACAGCCTATTTCCTGGTGGCTAGAAAGGCTTGTCCCCCCCGAAATAGGCCGCCCTGGAGGAAACAACCCCAGCCGCGCCAACTCCAAGGCTCTTTGGCTCCTGGCGTGGGTAGATACTCCGCGTTTGTTGCTGTCCTTGCTGTGTCTCTTGTCTCTCTTGTCTCTCTATTGATATAACCATCCCTTAATCCAACTCATGCAGGAATTAGTCAATGGCCTGAAAAAGGCAGAGTCCACGGGCTCATGATTATCATTCCGCTTTCTGCAATAATGTCCAAGATTCCGTGTTTATGTCCTCATTGTCGGTGGTGTCTTAGTCTTTCTTGGTAGACTTTTTCTTAGTCGGGATTTTTCCTTCTCTCTTTCAAGACAATGTAACTGCGCCACGCTAGAGCCTGGTCATCCCTTTGTATCTTCCTTCTACTAAACCAATGAACAATGAATCTACCACACTCTGCCAGCCTTTTTATCCCAGGTCAAGGACAAGTAGAAACGGAAAGACTAAGCCACATAGAAGAGGTCATGGCAAGGGATGGCCGTCAAAGATCGATTTCCATCAAAGAGCTACAAACAACACTTCCCTGACGTGACCTCACAGGTATAAATATGGCCTCGATTCTCGAGTATCTGTGTAGATTATCATCCTCTCCAACCCAAATTTTCAGCATCACACAATATTATCCCGGAACTTTGCAACGATACTCAAGATGTTCGGTCTCTATCAGCCTGTCCCCCCGGATCGTGCCCCGCTCAACGACCTCCCAATCTCCACCGAGCCAGCTCTGGGTGCAAGCCTTGCAGCCCGTGTGGCTCGCGTACTCGACAATGCCAACGTTCCTTCTCTTCTCTGGGGGTTTCTTGCCGTCGCTTTGATTGAAGAAGACAGAAATTATCCAGTGAGAATGGCCTACCCATCATCATGCTCGTAATAGGACTGCTTGCTAACACAAAGCTAGGAAATTGAATTTGTCATTGCTGATGCAAATATGCAGCACGCTATCAAGACTCTTAACGCCGACGGGATCCGCCCGTGCGATGAGCCCAAGTGCCGCGAACTGCTCACAGACACATTCGACGGATACGATAGTGATGACTCAGAGCTAGACCTTGAGTTCAGTGCGTGCGATCATCATCACCCCGTCGGTGCGGCGCACTACCACTTTAAGGCACGCTTCGAGTGTTTAGACGATAGCTGCCGCTCCTCACGCCACCCACGGGATGAGCATGGCCAGTACTTCCATGAACAGTTTCTCGTCATGCACCTTCTCCGTCAAAGTCAGGTGCTCTCCTGGTTGGAGCCACTTAAACCTGGCCTCGCGTTACCCCTGGGCAACGACCATCACCCCCATCTGATGCTCTCAAACGACCCCTCCCTCCCTGCGAGAGTCATGCCTTGACCTCCCAGTGGCGAGTGGATGGAGCCAGTCACCATTAGATCGGGGCCCTGGACTGAACTGTACCCGGTCAGGATCCTCAGGCCGCGATCCTACATCGAGTCGGTCATCTGGCTTATGTGTCGCGATATGGATGTAGACGAGATAGCGCTGCAGTCAGCTTTGATGAGGGGGTGGAACAATCTAGCCACAGCACTACAGTCATCGCCCGCGTCCGTGAGCGATCGATTCCGCTCTGCCTGGGCCGAGATGATCGGGGGACATGGGAAATTTCAAGGTCCTGCAGTGCTCGCGCTTCGCGACGATTTGATCCGTAGTGGTAAACTTTCCATCCCCTGGAAGGGACAGTAGGAGTCCGGAGCGACTACAGGCTGGCGACGTAGGAAATGGGGAACATAGGATTGAAGCTTACAATCGTCGCTCCTCATGTAGTCATATAGTGCCTCGGTACACGCTCTTTGGCCAGCACTACATTAACCGCCAAACTATTTTTCGTTATTGTCTTCTTTTTACCATTTTGTTTTCATTTTCTGTTGCTGGAAAGGAATCGATATTCATGTTAAATCAATTTCCATGAAGCCGTATGTTGTCGTGTCTTCTTCAACGAAGTAGGTGAGGAGATGCGCATGTGTCCGAGTATTCAAATTCTAGTACTCTTGGTGTACGAGATCAACAGGGTTGGTATTACTGTATCTCAATGGTCTGTTCTGGGGTATTACTCGATATTAAATGACCGCATTGGTTGGTGGGAAGTCCGACAAGACAAACTTGTACCTGAATCTCCAGGAAGAGGACTCGAAATCCCGTTTCTCCTCATCACCTATCTCTGTAAATTTTTCCTTTTCTCATATGACCACTTTGCAGGCGCCTCTCGTGCAGCGCCAGGGGCCACAATGGCGCGGACCAGCCAGAGAATCCTCTCACTTATTTCAGCTTAGTCGGCTGGAGGAACTACAAAAGCATGACACACATTCGCCCGAATGATACCGATGGGCAAACTTGCGCTCCAATTACTGTCCGTGATCTACCGTATCTCCTTTTAGCTTTTAGCACGCACGCAGGGAGACCAAGGAATACGGCGAACTCTGCTACCCGGCCTAACACCCGAGTATGCAGATTAGCTTGACTTTATCGTATATTGCGAGAAGATACACTCTCTTGGCTGAGAGCAGTTCACAAAACTAATCTCGACCTAGAGCCTTTCTTCTGTAAGCGTGACTAGCGTTCACATAAATTTTAAAAATACCACGCACCCTCGCTGTGATATGTCCTGAATACACTTGTGAAGATAATCAGTAGTGCGCCATCCCTTGCCTATCTGACTCTGTACCATACCCTAGACATTTCCCGCCGCCTGTTGGCTCTTGTGCACACAGGTAGAAGGGAAACTGACCCCGCCCATCGACAGTCTGGATTTCCTCAGCACCTGCGCGCAGCAAGATAAGCGGGGTAAGACCCCAGTTTTTGGTCCGTGTGCCTCTTTGCTACGGGTTATATGGTTAAGACGGGTATCGCCTTCCGGTTTGGTACGCTCCTTCTTGCCCCCGGCCTTCTCGTTTGGCTATCGATCCGTGCAGCTATTACTTAATATGGGGCAAGAGGATGATGATGACGATGATGAGTGAGATAGCAGGGGATTTGCTCTGGATATGGTTCGTACTAGATGTATATTGCAAGTCCGTCTACTTGATTTCATAGAGCATGCCCGAAATATGCGCAGTATTCAGTGTGGCAAAGAGAGGAAATGAGATGAGCGCGTTTCACCGGCTAAAGTGGCGACCCTACACTCGACCCTTGTTCGTTTCGAAAACAACTTGCTAATCGACCATGGTATATTTTCAAGTCAAGGAACGATTGCGGCCCGTGTTTGGCCTCGGTAGCTGAGATGCGCGCACTTAGCTAGGCGGACGCTATGCTGACCTGCATTATACTGCCAGGGGTTAATGGCCATTGAGATTCTAGCATGTAGCCACTGGGTTATTGGCAGTGCCGACCTCAACACGGGGAAAGGCATAACCTACATTCCTACATTGTACGAGAACGATGTAAATGCTACGCTCATTCATAGGAAACCTCTCTCCCTGCATCCAGGATAAAATCTCCGCTCTTCTACTCCCCACTTTCCTCCTCCCGCTTAGCGCCCTGAGCATGCCTGTATCCACCCCGAACGACGCCGCAGCAGACCTCTTCGCCCGTGACAAAAAATGCACCATCACCGGCGCCTCCACGGTTAACTGCCGTGCCAAATTCAACACGAGCTCGACGATCAAGCGCAAGCTCAAGAAAGGATCCTCATACACATTCGGCTGTTTCGTCACAGGCGAGAGGGTGATCATCGATGGTGTTAGTAATGCGTATGTTTTACCTACTTCCTTTTCCTTGTACATGGGATGTGGGCCCAGGCGAGGCGTTAACGTCGGACTAACGTATAAAAAAATCTTAGTTCCTGGCAGTGGAGCTCGGATCTGCAATGCTATGTCAATGGGCATTATACGGATAGCAAATGCACCTCGCGTACGGGTCAACCTTAGTCTCCGCCTTGCTTGCTAGTGATACTAACCCTTACGTCATTGTTTAGAGGCGCTCGGACGCTGCGCTTGGGATTTTTAGGAACTTGGAGCGTACCGGCAATGGCCCGGATGGCGTGAGATTGCTGAGCGGGTTGAGTTATTGTGAAAATAATGATTCATGGGAATGCTGTATAAAGCCTTGGGGTCAATTCTAGTTATGCATGGGTCTTTCCCTAGGTACTACAATGATCAAACAGTTTCGCCCCGACCAGATATGTTCTATTTACCGGAAGAAGGGTTCTAAAGAGCCCGACATGATGTGATAAAAGTTCAATATCCTTGAGCGCTTCGTGCAAAGTACATACACCTATTCCACAGGAAAAAGATCATCATCACCATCGTCTTCCAGGCGCGACTTGAATCTATTTCCCTTTCTGCCATGTTGTCTTTGCCAAGTATTTGCTTGGGCCATTTGTGGCCGCTTCCTGTGACCAGGGCTCTTCTCACAATCGGCGACATCTCCAATATCACGGTGTGAGCGGTGAATATCCAGTTGCGAGCCTTTCGGAAAACTGTCCCGATCTTTGAAGGTAGCCACCCTTCGGGCTAATTCCTCAACAAACGCAACACTTCGGTGGCGGCCCTCTTCGCAGCATATAGTCACCATTATATCGATGTCTCCGTCTTCTCGCAATGTGCCCTCGTTCTCGGTTGTATGAGCATCCACGTCGGCCCGCGTGTCAACTCTCTCTCCTCCTTGTTCATTCTCGTCCCACTCAGCTGAATCCAACAAAAGTTGGTCACATCCTTCTTGAACCACAGTGAGAATCTGGCCCTCGACCATGACCAGAAATTGCTCGACAGCATCGTTTTGCAGGAACTCTTTCTGCAGTCTCCGAGATAGCCCAGTCGCTTTGGCGCGAAGATGGCGGGGCGGGTTCGGTAGGTGCCGAATACTGTACGCCAGGGATTTGCGGCACCGTGTTTCCTCTTCCCTATCCTGCCGTTGGGCTACGACCGGCCCGTTTGCGTGACCGTATGAAAGGAGTGTGATCCGGACTGCTCGTGCCTCGCGTGCCGGCGGGGAAGTCATATTGTAGCATCCACGGGATATGGATCTTGGTAGAAATAGAGGGCTATACAGCGGCAACCAAGGTTATCTATACTAGTCAGCTGGTGAGCATCTGCAAACCCCGCCGATAGCTTATCGCACTGCTTCTTGGCCATTATCTGGCAATGCCTCTGTGGGGAGCTCGCACACACACTGCTAGGGGACTGAAAGGCGTGGCGTAAATGTTGCGCAAGGCTCGATATCTTCACGTTGGCTTAGTTAAGGTGTCACACATGAAACATGGAAAGATGCTCAGGTAGGTTCCAAATTGCAAGTCGGCGGTGGCATTCGTGGGGCCGCCTGCTCTGACTCATTAGCTACCCGCGCTAGACCACTTTGGAGTGATACTGTTGGACGCCTGGACGACGTTGATAGCTTTGCAGATATAAAATGCTTATTTCGATTTTAACAACCTACGGCGCCTTGACTTCGCTCAGCAAAAACACAATCAACCTCAGCGCCAAATTCCTCACCCCAATCTCTCCTCAACCACAGCCAACGCGATCGAATTTCATCAATAAAGCCCTGAATAACCTCCCGAGTTCTGAGCAATGCCGTAGAATCCAGGATCAGCCGCAGCATGCACATTTTCTGAGCCTGAGACACGCGCTTCCTCTCTTTCTTATCCCGAAGAAGTTTCAGCATCAACACACGCGCCGCGGGATGCGCATCGCCGCACGCAATCACGGGAAAGGACGGTTTCCCCTCAGCCAGATCCTGGCAGAACCCTTCTGCTGCGCGTATGTTTCATCCTGCAGGTTCTAATAATCGTGGCGGACCTGAAAGAGCCGGCCGAGAAGTTTCATTAGATGAAGTAATTCCGGAAGGTGCCAGGAGTGCCGCTCCCCTGACACCGCCGGTGTCGTCGTCATCGTCGTCGTAGCAAAAACAAGCATCATACGCAGCAGCATCACAAACATCGCCCCCGTCTTCCCATCGACCATAGCCATGTACTCGGCTATAGACGGATACCGCGCCTCGAACTTCCACTCCAGATCCCAGCTCTGGCCGTGCGCGAGCTTGGTGCGGATGTTCTTGGATGAGAGCGCGCTAATGTAGTCTATTGGTCCCATCAGGGCTGTGTCGTCGAGGGTTGCGGCCTCGGAGCTGCTGGGGGTGTCGGGCATCTCGAATGGGATGCTATTATCGGAGGAGCAGTTTGAATGGCGATGCCGTGCTAGATACTCGCTGCTGTTGCCATTTTCCTGTGCCGCTGGCTTGAAGTTCATGTTCAGACTGCATGATGGTGTTGCTGTAGTCTGGCTCTGCGGGAGAAGACCCTGCTAATCCGAATAGCCTGGACGCGAACAATACGGCCTCCATCGTTCGTTCTTACTAGGCAGACTGTGCAACACCAAATGAAGGCGAAAGAGCGTCGGAAGAAGCGGGAGACTACTGGCTGACGGCGCTCACAACAGGATGCGAAGAGAACACTCCTCGTGAATCACGCGTTGCTCCCTGCCTCTCTGGCATCGCCCGTGCTCACTCTCCAGCGCGATTCTAAATCGAACTCATCACACTCCAGCAACAATGCGCTAACCATGAGAACCACGTTATTCCGTACTAAGCCTAACGTGGCAGCCTTCTCCTACTTCATCAGGAAGCGATCCGCGTAGCCTCGCGAAGATCGCGTTCTTCATCTTCGCTAGCTGCATATGCGCGGTGACAACTCCATGAACCGTTGCATAGTTTCACAGGAACTCTCCAATACTTCATAACTTTCCGAGCAGCGAGAACAACAGGAAGTGGAGAGAACCCCCAAAATCCAGACTTCAGACTTCGCGCTTACTTTCCGGCTACACTCCCCAGCCAGCCACATATGCTCTACGAGAGTGACAAACCCCAGTTCACTGCGTCTACCAAGGATCTGGCCTGAGCTGTCAGGCGTATGACTGCGCTGATTGCCCACGTTTCATGCAGGTGAGAGTGGGCTTCGCGATGTCAGTGTTGGGGTAGACACATCGATTCAGCCCAGCCCCTCGTATACGAGGACGAGTATGTGTCTTCGCGGTGCATTGGCTGAAAATTTACCCTAGTTTTGGCAGTTGAGTAGAACATGCCGTAAGGTCTTTCTCGCCTCTAAATAATCTATTCCGTAGACTCAATTGGTCTACTCAGCGCTTCGACTGAACGGGCGAATCTTTGAAAACCCCAGGGAACCTGCTAGGGCACTGACCGCTCAACTGACGGATAGAGGGAAGTGGGAGGAGAGACAGCCACATTTGCGGCGGAATCGAGGTGGATCGGGGTTGCCTTGTAAATGGCCCTGCAGCTGCGACGCCTCACGGGACAAAATCACCCTACACAACGCCGCCCCAATTGGCCATAGACAGGCCTTGTCTACCGGTCGATGCTGTTAGCGAATAGCAATGAGGAATCATCCGACCGTCCCGAGAGGAACGACCAGTCGAATTCCGACATCCTTCATTACGAAAATGTGTAGAAGCATGAGGTATAAATACTGTGAGGGCAGAATGATCCTCTCGCGAACCAGAGACTCATATGACCTACTAACAATACCTTGACACTTTGCTGGGTTTCGCAGTTAACTCTATATTTCAATATTATCCCCCACAATGCGCCTTGCACCCCTCACCCCCCTTCTCCTAACAGGAGCAACGGCCCTCAGCTTCCCCCAGGCCTCAACCTTCATCCCCCTCCCCTCCTGCCTCAACCTACGCTCCGTCCTCGAAGCAACCGACACCACCGCCTTAACAACCGCTATCCTAACCGAAATCTGCACCGACCCGTCCAGCCCCTCCAACAAACGCACCCTCCCCCTAACACCCGCAACATACACCGCAACATGGCGTCCCTTCCTCCAACAAACCGTCGAAGCCGAGGCCGCCAACATGGGCGCGCCCCACCTCAGCGCCAGCTACATGCGGCTCCTCGACTCCCTGTTTAACCTCGGCCGCACACAGTGCGGGCTCGATACCGTCGAGGTAGATATCTGCGCCGCGAGCCAGGCGCAGCTTGAGACGGTGGTGGACTGTATCAAGGGGAATGGGTGGCAGGTTGCGATTGCGAATGTGCTTAATATCTTGCCGCTGCTGTCGCTGGATGCGTGTAATCGGCAGGTGGACTTCTTTGCGCGTGATGAAGTTGTTGACGTGCTTGTACCGCAGTATGCAAGGGAGTTCGCGAGTGGGCTGTGATTCACGAGACTTCCTTGGGGTAGATAGCTGCTTGGGGAAATTATGGGAGAGGCTTGGGGTTAGGGATGACGGAGTTTAAACCATTGAGTCACTGTCGCCGGTCTTCTAATTGTTGAGCTTATTTGTGCTTGCCTTCGCATCCGCTCAGGTAGTGCGTGATATTTTGGGATCCATGGGTTCGGTTATATTGGATGTCATACTGATTTAGCTAGTGCAAACAACAGTAGGCCTCCAATAAATGCTGCCAGAGCAATCATACTCAGCTTCCCCTCCACCCTATGCGCCCATAAGCCCCACGTCCAACCCGCGTCCGAAACCCAGCTCCTTCTGCTCTCCTTTCTCTGCCACTGACGAAAAACCCAAAAGAGCTGCAAGCACCCAAGCTCAGGCTATAGGCAACTCACCACAACAATCTCATCATTGTAGCTGGGGCACTGCCGCAGCAGGAAGTCGCTCAGCCGGTGCTCACCAGACGTCCGGACGATCAGGTCCAACGGCGGGCAGTCTGCGGTGTACATGTTTCGGGATAGCAGGCCGTCAGTGGTAATCACCGCAGAGCCGGCATCATTATTAGAAGGCTCGGAATTCAACACACTCGTCGTCGCCGTAACGGTTCGCCGAATCACCGTCGTAATCTCCTCACGCGACGTGTAGGCCACGCAGATATTGAGTATCGTCTGCGTGTGCTGGCTCGTGCGCGCAACTATGCGCCTGAGCGAGCGCTGCAGCGGCTCGGGGAGGAGATCCAGGTGACCGAGCACCTGCACTCTTGTCCCGTGGCCCATTCCCACCAGCTCCTCAATGGCGAGATCCATATAGTGCACGGCAATTCCCATGAGCGTGGCCTGCTGGGCCTTTGGGTGCGTGAAGTTCTCGATGCTGAAGGTGTAGACGGTGACTGCTTGCACGCCGGCCGGGAAGCAGGTGTCGATTGTATGGTGGGGGCAGGTAAGTCAGTGGCTTCGTGAAGAGTTTGAGTTGGGCGTTTTTATGCGGCCGTAGTAGCAAACTGCAATACTTACCTGTCTCAATACCTCGGCACCCAGGAGATATCCCTTCATAGTGGACATACCCTTGCTCTTTGCGTATTGCCGATTGCCATCCATGACAAACGCTACATGTTGCGGAATGGGGCCTGTTCGAACAACGTCAAGGGAGAAGCATTTGAAGTTTCGCTGGATTCGCGCCCTGAGAGTGGACTCGGAGCCCTTTTGCCACGAGAAGGGGAGCTCATGCTGGTAGTAAGAGTACTTTGTATATGAGTGTGATTTCCTTGAGTTCGCCACGCCGGTGGCTGTGATATTGGACAAATAACAGGGCCATTACTTCATATACTGATTCTACGTATTCGAGAGGTCTGGCGGGTCAGGTAAGCAAGGGCCAGCAACCGTCATGGCCATGGACCTACGTCTTCCCTACGAAGGTCGTGGCTCGTATGACCTGATTCTGGGGTCTGTCAGATAGCGATCGGCGATTCCTACACTCACGCAGCATGTCTGACTTGCTGAAATTTTTTTTCTTTTGCTTGAAATTCACCTGGCAAGTGCGAATTCTGTGGGGTTCTCACACTGCATATGCAGTCATGTACTAGGTACATTAGCCTAAACCTCTTTAAGGATCAAATGCCTTTATTTAATATAATCTGTCACATCAACGCCCAAACCCCAGAACAGAAGTCCACGGGGCACAGGTAACAAAGACATTGTCATTGTTGTCTACTCTACAAACGCACTAAACTAATATTCTCTGTACTAAAAGCACCATTTCATGGCATCTCTCCACTTCATTATCCCGTCTAGCTCACTTCCACCCACCCCTTCCCCAAGGACCAGAAAAGCCAATGTAGAAATACGCATTCTCCAAGCCGCTCAGTTTAGCAGAACGGGCGAATTTGCGCCCCAGCAGCCTTCACCGCACCCCCAGTCCGCATCAACCGACACAATCATCAAGCGCGGAAGACTAGCGTTGTCTTTGTCAAAGCCTGGAAGGATACTTCTTCTTAATCGACCTCACCGCAGTCGCACCTAAAGAGTCCATGTCTATCTTAAGAGACTTGGCCCATAGATTTGGAGGGGTTGGGCTCAACCAGCCTGGCTGGCCACCTCACGTCGCTGGTACACCTGATGCGCGATTTGAGTTACTCGTCGTTCTCGCCAGGGTGTTTGATTATGTTCGGATCCATAAGCGTACGTTGACCCAGGCCTTTTTAGTGGAGACATTATCGTGTCTTGACGGTCGGTCAGCAACTGATTCTTAGAAGAGATTGTGCAGCCTGGGCAGAGTCACAATGTGTCTGAAAATGTATATGAGAACCGCAGCGGTCTTGCCCGATCTCTTTTGCTTTTGATTCTAGCTTTCACATAATAAACGGCGTTGTAGAAGTTACAACCAGAGCCGGACTGGCCATCATCATCAAAACCAGACGCAGCCGATACTCTGGCAGCCATGCTATCTCCCAATCCAGCATACAAACACCTGCAGCTCTCCCTTCACTCTGAGCTTATGTAAGTCTACGAGGATGACCTGCAAGCCGTTCTGGAGTCTGCATCTGAAGCTGCGAGCGTATCTTGGCCGAATTCGAATGACGGGCTTCACTAGCCCGAAGGTACGAATGCGACAATATTCAAGAAGAGCCATGTGGTGAAGTAAGTTGAAACTTCTATTCCCCCGCCGCCGTGTTATCTCTATAACACCAGTGAGTGCACCGACTTGCCCGGGGACGGGGGGGAGCGGGAGTGGGGGGGGATCGAATATAGAACGGACAAGTTTATTCTTTTTTTCTGACTAACCGACTCCAGAGCTTTGGGAACGCTTCTCCTACTCAAGATACATCCCCGACCTACACCGGCCGAGCTCGCAAGAGGCAGAGGAGGTCCTTGAGCCGCTTCGCGTCGCGCAGGTTATAGCGATGGAGTACTTTCGCGATCTAGGGGCGAATCGGAACGCTGATACTGGTACTGATGCTGCTAACACTCAGTCATCGTCATCATCCTCGTCAAGAAAAGGCACCTCTCTCCCCATCGCTGAGGATCCTTTATCCAGAGAGGGAGCACTAGTGCGCCTACGACATAGGATTGTGGACGCGGAAGCCGAGAACCAGGCCAAGCTCGAGGTATTTGCTCAAAACCAGACTGTGCCTGCAAATGTGAGACGGTACATCAACATGATGAGATTAGCGATTAGAGGTCTGCATGTTTGGGCTTCGTGTACGCCTCGATATTGTCCCCGAAAGGCTATCAAGGCTTCCAACGGTATGAAATGGGAAGGAGCAGAGATCATGAGAACGAGTAGGGGATGGCAGTTGAGAAAGTCGCAAAGATTGGCGTTTGAAGGCTTCATACTCTTCTTAGGTTGGTCTCTTCATACGTTTTGTGCTTGGATGGAACGTAACTTCCAAGAGCTTCATACGTGCGGCTTGATGCCCATAAGTAGAGAAAGCCTTATTATCTACTTATATATACTTGAACTATTGTAAACATATGCTAGTTAGAGCTTGAAGGGCCCAAGCATAAATATTTTGTAGATACTACACTAACCCAACAATTAGAAACAAATAGAAAATTAACAGGCTAGATGATGACAAACTAGCTGTACAATAACCGAAAAAACAAATGAAACAAATGAAACAAAAGAAAAGAAAGAAAGATCAAACACCAACGCATCAACTCTGACAACAACATCTATACACAGGTCGCCCATCCCATCTATTTCTTCCCAGCAATCACCCGCCACCAATACCGTTCCATAACCGCTGCCCCGGCAAATATGTTGACCAATCGAATGCTATCCCATTTAAGTAAGAACCAGAATAGAGTTCAGCTCACGCGGAAGCACATAGTCGGTTTCGTTGGCCGCAAAGTGGGTGATTTCCGCGGTGCAACGGGCATCGGAAAACAGCGAGAACTCGATCGCCCGGCCGCTGGAGCCAGCGTCGAAGTCGACAATCCCGCCTGCTGGGCAGTGAACGACCGTGCAGGGGATGTTTCCCGTCCCCGTGAAGGCGGTGCCGCAGGCGTCGATTGTCCATGCGTGAGCAGCAGGGAGAACTGCAACGGCGGTGGCGAGGGCGGAGGAAATGAGTGTGGTCTTCATTTTGAGGTTTTGATAAAGCGGTAGTTGGTCTCGGGTTTTCTGTTTTTGTTTATTTCGTTCGATATTGCGTAGAGGAATCGAGTAATGAATTTGTTTGTAGTAGTGTGTTGTTCTCGATGGATGAGGATGAGAGTGGTAAGTGGAAGGTATTTATATACACAGTGAAACAGCACTCTGTTGTCCACACAGGAACAACTCATCGAAGAAAAAGCTAATATTAGACCCCTCGCGTCGCAACCAACGTGGCTGGGGCTGACTGACAAGTAGAATTGCGAGCCTGGGCAGGATGCCTGATGTCGATCTGCAGATCGCTAGTCTTACTGCAGCTCTGAGTTGTCGAATGATTAAGGTTAACGCCACAGGGCCAAGAGCTCAGCCTAAGACAAAGAGGTGGCCGTATTAAGGCCCATCCCCAGAAAATGGATTGGTTGGTACGATCTTCAATGTCTCGGTGTCAAAAGAAGGCGAATGCGGAGTTGCCAAGGGCATGGCACAGCACGAATATATTTATAGCGAAACCACACGCGATGGAGAGTATTCTACTGTACGGTGTTTCGGTGCCCCATTGCTGCCGCCTGCCATGTTGCTTGGTCTTTCTATTAGGATGGATCAAAACAATGTAAATCTAATAATTCCCTCAGTTGTTATGTTAGCCAGAGAGCAAGGCTAAAAAAAAAAAATTTTTTTAATGCATATAAAAAAGATGTCAAAAGCGTACAACAATAGTGATTCACATGTGGTCACCCACTATTAGACTTTGTTCAACCTATCCTAAGAAACCCGCCCCAACCTGCGCTAGGTTAGGGTGGGTTAATTACTTAGGGAACCCACCGGGTTCTGATGGAAGCCTTTTCATCCGGATCGAGGAAGTTCGATTCAGCAGGGAATCGCGGGAGAACAAAGAATGTTAGGCTGGCGACGGCGATGTTGAAGAGCCCGTCTAGGATGAAGATCCAGCTGATGCCTTGGAACCCATCCATGAAATTTTTGGCGTTCGCGAGAAACTGTAACCCTAGAGTCAGTCCATGTTATTTGCTTTGAGATCAAGTCAAGTGAAGCGTCCGCTACTAAATGAGGCCTTAACAAGCGCACTTGTAGTGAAGCACGTATACCGCAGGGCAAACTGGTGTCCCCGATAATACGCCCCCATCATCAGTGCCGCCGCTGGACCCAGACTCCTCTCGAAAACACCCATGATCACACGGCAGGCATATAGTGGGCCAGGACTCTGCGTGAACCCTTTGCACACGGTAACAATTCCCAGCAGGGTCATCGATACACCAAGCTAGTAGTTCGGAGGAACCACAAAATGCGTCATGATGAGATTCGAGGGCACCTCCATGAGGCCAAAGGTCAGGTAAAAGACCCAAACTGCAGTGTTGTACTCGTTAGACAGCATGCGGAGCTCGTCTTCCAGTCCAAGGAGGCGTGCGTCGCCGATGTTTATTCGGTTAACGTAGGCGGTTACGTACAGGGCGCAGGGCATGGGGTCAACGTGGATGTCAATTGTGCGGGTTACGCGGCGACTTAAAGCGGGGTCCGTGTCGACGGCACTTTCCCGGAACCCCCGATGCCTTGATAAGACGTACCGTAAGGCCATTACCGTCGGCTGTTCTCTGACTTTGAAGGACGGCTGCGCTGATAGCCGGCCCGGGCCCGTCCTGTGGCCGGTGGGGATAGTGCGGTTGGAGCAAATAGCTCGGATTAGCCTGGAGAATCGAGACAAAACCGAAACGCGCTGGGGATCTTGGCACTATTGAGACTTTTGTTATTCGGTTGTCTGCACGTCGGGTCGGTTCCTGTTTGATGCGGGCTGACTCGGGTACGCTATGTCTGCAGAACAGATAGCAGTTAGGGGACTGGGGGTAACCAAGGTCGTTATCAGGTTTGTAATAACGGTGGTCAAATCTATGAGCCCACTATGTATCAGAAGAATTTCAAACACGGTACCATGGAGGGGCAAGCGGTTTGCAGTTGTAGTATGACACATGTCAACAGGCCGGGGAAATCGGGTATTATTCATGGGTAGAAATACGTGACAGTGCTGCAACCCATCCGACCATTGTCTTAGGGTCGACTGCCCAAATTTAATTTTTTTTTTTTTTTTTCACTTCCTTCCGTAGAGGAGTAGGGGATAAAGAGGGAAAAAAGAGAAAAGAATAATGTCAATTTACTCCAAAAGTGGAGAATGACATGAGCTCCCACTCCGACCCAGGAGCTGGTCGCATCCTAGTCTACTTGTTCCAATACATCCTCCCAAGTCCTATAGTACATATCTATACGCCCCCCTCCCATTAACCACACCATCACTCCTATCCAACCTCCGATTATGCGCCAAAACCAAGTCACAACACCAACCGCAATCGGGAATGCCGCAGTCGTAATTCCAAACCCCACGGCGTAAGTCGGATTCTGCGAGGTAATAAACACATTACTCGCAACAAAATCCGCACAATTCCCCAGTCCAAACTGGATCCCCAAGCCCAGCGAGGAGGGAACGGGGATATAAGAAGACGACGAGGTGGAAGTCCCTCAAAGAGCTGCCGGGAGATGAGAAGCCTGGGCGGAAACCGATTGTGCAAGGGTGTTGGAGGGATGGGGTGGAGGTTGGTGTTTTAGTTTGCTCGACTGTGGTAGCAATATTGTAGAACTTCAGATATAGAGGATTAATTAAGTGGCGTCCACCACCACTTCGTCGTAATATACTTAATAGCGACCAGGCGAGGTCGCTGAGAAATTTCGACGATCTCCGGCTCCAAGAGGGAGCACGCGCTACTTTGGGGGGACGTGCTATAAATAGTTTGCTTGCTAATACCTTTTGGAGTAAGCTGTCACTTTGGGTCGTGGCTTGACTAAAGGTACATCATTGGCATTTACCTAGAATTCCACCCGTCCTGGCCCGATGCTTATTTCGAGGGGCTTAATTGGAGAATCACTCAAGACGGAAAAGAAAAGAAAGATATCCCTGTGGCCTATGCGCGCAAACGGCAATCCCTCTGACCGCAGGTATCCCTCATACTACCCTGGTAGGTGTCCCGCTCGTTGTCAGCCGCACCTCAGCTGAGCTGACGCCGAGGAGTGGGGGCGGAAGGAATAGTGCTTAGCACTGAAGATTGACAGGACCGACATAAAGAAGATAAGTCCATTCCATCCTGAAGTAATCTGTACTCTTCTATTGCTCATCGATCGTTACAGGGGCTGCCAAACACACAATGTCCGAGCCAACATTCCCACGACCTTCCGCAAATCGGGGGAAGCGCATCCTCATCTCGCTTCTAGAACATCGAGCTAAAAATGAACCTCAGAGTCCCTGGATGTCCGTCCCAGTTGATGATCACGATCTGTCTCGTGGTTACAGAGACATCACGTACAGCGAAGTGAATAATGCCGCCAACCATACCGCTCGCTGGCTAGCTCGGAATCTCCCTGAGTCTTCTGAGCCATTCCAGGCTTTTGCTTACGCTGGCCCGAAAGATCTCCGTTATCAGCTCCTTGCGTTAGCAGCTGCTAAGTTGCAGAAAGTGGTAAGTAACTGCAGACGCAAAAGCGTTTTGGAGGGCTGTCAACATTAATTTGTTCTCCTCATCTGTAGCTAGTACTCCCATCACCACTCGTCACGGCAGAGGCGCAGTTGCGCATCCTCGAGAAGAAACAGTGCACGGTCTATTTGAGGCCGGCGTCGATGGCAGACTATGTCACGGCAATTCTACAGGAGACCTCTCATATTTTAACTATTGAGGTTCCGGATATTGCGCAGTTCTTCCGAAAGGATGAATCAGAGGCCATAATCTATAGTAAGACGTGGGACGAGGGAAAGGATGATCCATGGTTGGTGTATCATACTTCGGGTACTACAGGTATGGTCTATCTTGACCCCTTTTCTAATCCTGTTTTAGCAGAGACAATTAGGCTGAACCTCAAGAAAGGCAATCCGAAACCTGTCACATATACCCAGTATATGATGGCCGGAGTGGACATCGCAGCCTCCCTGCCATGTGAAGAGGAGAATGTCCTCCACCAGATGGCTAACTTGAGGTGGTTTACACCCTTGCCCTCAATGCACGTACGTTTCCGTAAAACCATCTGCATGTATCATAAATGGTGGTACGAGGACTAACCCACTGGTACTTACATAGTACGTTGGGATGCTACTCTCGATAGGCATGACGACATACCTTAACATGACCGCAGTTATCGGACCCTCGACGCCCCCAACCCCCGATATAATCCGTGATACCATCCACCACGGCCGTGTAGAAGCGGCTCTGCTTCCACCAGCGCTAATCGACGCATGCTGCCTATCCCCCACAGCCCTTGAAGCCATCCGAGGCCTGAAGCATCTGCTATACTCCGGCGCGACCCTCTCTGCGAAATCCGCCGAGTTAATCATCCCCTACACGAAAATCATCTCCGCAGTTGGCACAACGGAGGCCGGCGGGTACTGGACTGCCGTTCCCAAGCAGCGTGACGCATGGGAGTATCTAGGTTTCCCCAAACATCTAGGGGCTACCTTTGAGCACAGGATGGACGACCTATACGAGCTTGTCTGGGTCCGCGACGATAGCCTCCCGTTCCAGCAGATCTTCAAGGTCTACCAGGAAGTTGACCGGTTCGAGACGAAGGACCTATGGAGAGAACATCCTGTGCATAAAGGGCTTTGGAAGATTATTGGGCGGCTCGACGATTATGTCTACCTATCCCATGCGGACGGACTACATGCGTCTTCTTTGGAGCCCGAGATAACAGCCCACCCGAGTCTCAGGTCTGCTTTGATTGGGGGCCATGGTCGGCCAGCTCCGGTCCTACTTGTGGAGTTGAACCCAGAGATAGAATTTGACGATAATCATCAGGCGCTGATTGAGAGTCTGAAACCCTATATCCAGAGAGTCAACGCGAGCGTCCATGAATGTGTGCGCCTTTCGCCAGAGCGCGTTATTGTTGCGACGAAGGAGAAGCCTTTTGTGGTTACTGTTAAAGATAGCGTAGCGCGGCTCCAGACGCTTGCACTTTATGAGGATGAGATTGCTGCGCTATTCAATTAGCAAGAGGGAGGAAGATAGGGGGAATGTTTTCGTCTACGGCTGTACCAATATCCCTGCAATATCTTCAAGGCTCGAACTGAACTGCACCGGTACAGCCTATGTCTCCCTGCGATGCTGTAGATATTTCGGTTTCCAGGAAGGGTCAGATGTGGTGTGCGCTGTCAGATTCGGCAGATTCGGCGTTGTCGTGCAGCTCACCCCGACCGAAGATTTCGAACTAGAGACCGCGAGCACCTAGGTAGTGGAGAAGATGATGGATAAACGGAGAAGATGATGGATAAAAGCAACTTGGCAGAACGTGATTTCCGCATTACAAATTGGCTAGGCTACAAACGGTCAAGGTACTTGGGAAAGTTTGACATCATTAGGAATCTGATTCAACGCTGCAGAGGGGACTGAATATATCCTCAACAACCGCCTCCATCACCTCGCCATGACCTCCATCAGCGTCCGCCTCGCAAAATAAACACCACTTGCTCCGTACTGTTCTAGGAGCGTAAACGCCATAAAATATCCTCGGCTCGCAGTATTTTAAAGCGGATCGGGGCACTCTCTGCACCCGTCAACAGCAGCTCCATTTTTCAACAGAACGGAAAGACAACTACCGGGCCCACGGACCCTTTCTGCGGCAACATACACTGGTGTATGCCTATTATCGTCATGCGCCTCAATCATCGCTCTATGATCAAGCAGCACCTGCACCGTCTCCGCGCTCCCCTTATCAGCTATATAGTGAAGTGGTGTGGCGCCTTGGTGCGCCTTTCTATTAACATCCACGCCCCGCTCAAGTAACATCTTGCAGATAGCTGGTCTCCCATAGAATGCCGCTGTGTAGAGGAGGTGCTGCAAATGATATCGCGGAGAGGATATGCAGTATGGGGTGCGTCACCAGTCTCGCACTATCGTAGCTTCCAGATCAGTCGTCGTGTTTATCAGCTGTTTCACAACAGATTCGTGGTTGTTCTCTATTGGCCCGTACATGGCCTCAATCAAGTACATGTTTTGTTCCTCTACCCTGGGATTCGAATGTAGAGAGAGCAGCTCCTTGATAACCTTGCAGTGGCCCTCTTCCCCTGCAGCATGAATCTCCTGCCTAACGAAAGCCCTTCTCTGCTCCTCATCCATCTTCAAGTGCTCCAGCATTTCCTGCACCATGTGCAGGTTCCCATTCCACACAGCGACATGCAGCAACTCGCCGAATTCAACTCCCACCAACATTTCCGGCTCGCTAGCATTCTCATGTTCACTTTGGGTGTTATGTCACGTGCTCAGCCTCGTCGTCCTAGCACTTGATTGTCCAGTCAGCAAAGATAATGGTCTAGGTACGAGCATAGAGGCTGTCTTTAGCTGAATAGATTGACTGTCAATCTTCGAGAGGTAGTAGTGTCGCCAGTGTTCTTCATCTTCATCTACCATGTCTAGGCCAACCGCAAAGAATCTGATAACGTCTTTTTCTTCAAGGATATTGCCCTATAGGCAGCTTAGCTTACCATTTATTGACCTGTTTATGTTGCGCGCTGACCCTTGAGGCGGAGGCTGTCTAGGAACTTCGAACGAAATCTCAACAAAGACAACCCCGCTCTTCATGACCTAGTTAGGAGCCAGAATGGCTAATAAGAAGTTGTACAATTGGTGCAAAAGCACACGAAAAACCAAATACTGGTGCTTCGAACCTCTGGTGGGAATTTGAAGAATGCGGATTGTGCCTGACTCTTCACCGGTCTGTCCGCGGCCTCGTCTGGGAGAGAGAACAATAATAGTAACAGCGCTATAGGAGCATAACAGGAGAAACACAAGGATACTCCTGTTACTATTTCCTATTATTTATTAGTTAGGCATATTTAACACCATGGCAAATGCCCCATGCCAGCCTTTCCACTACTATAAAGAATAGAAGAAGAGATTAGCCAAAGACTAATAGGATAATATAACTTTTTTTATACTAAGTGTCCGGTAGTTAGACAGATTGCGATGAATTGGAAGAAACACTGGGGTCGGGTGAAGGCTCAAGTACGCATTACTTGCTGTGATGCTGAGAGCTAGGCCAACTCCAGGCAAATTAGTCAAAGTAGGATATTGCTGCCGCCCACTAATACCGAGCACCTTGAAGGTTTAGGTCCCGTCGGAGGGTAAAGAGTGTCGCCTGACTCAGTGCTAGCTTGTCCATATATTAGAGGTGTAAGAGCACGTGTCCAGGCAAGCGTGTTCCCCGTTGGACCAAAAGGTCACTGTGATCAGACTCTACAGTCTAATCTGCCTGGATCATACCTATATAGCTTGCCCGCTGTGACAAGAGGGATCAGACTGGTTTGTCAGCACAAGTCGGCAACATGTGGAAGAAAATAGCATGAATAATGCCCAACTTCTTGAGTTGAATGCTATGCCCAGGGGATCATCATTTCCCAGATCCTGGTCCATTTGCTCGTTTCCTCCCGTGGCGCCTCCTTGACCTTTTCATCCCTCGCAACTAAAAACGGGGCAACATCCCCAAACAACCTCATTACCCCCTCTCCATCTGTTAAAGCACTCAGCTCTCGAAAATTAACACCAAACTCGCTTGTCAACTCCTCACCCTGGGCCAAACTAACCACCCTCTCCTCCTCCCGGTCCGCCATCAACCCAACGAGAAAGATTTTCGGCCCCGATTTTGACAAGTTATCAGACTAAGATTCCCGCTCACGGTTCAGGATATACCTTGCGGTCCCAAACGAAGGCGCGTCTGTGATTGCGTACCCAAGTATAACTACGGACATTCTGGTATACACAAAATCGCGACGGGAGTTTACACATCCTCTTTTAGTTGCTTCAAAGATTTGAACGTCAACGTTGGTAGGGACATGCGAGCCTGTTTCAGATTCAGGTTTCTCTTCTTTGTTGTTGTAGAGTTGAAACGGAAATCCATGCTTCGTGTACAGCTGAATACCGATAGACGGGTTGTATTCATCTTGATCGAAGTCTCCGTCGATGAATTTGGTTATAAGGGATGTTTTGCCGACTAGTGTCGACCTGCGATGTTAGTAATGTTTGAGGGGTAGGTGCTAGTTGCAAGTGTTTGTTTGTCTACATACTGCGATACGATCCGAAAACGACCAAACCGAAGAGTTCTTTTGGGCTCATATTATTTTTTGTCATCAAGCGAATGCCTTTACACCAAAACCCTCTATTAAAGGTGCTCAGCCGATTTTTTTTGGAGGGGTCAGGATCTGGGGTGGATTTAAATTGAAGGTTACCCCCGTGTCAAGAAAAGGATAAGAAAGATGGAGTCAAAGCCAAGTGTGATTTGAGCAGCGCAGGTTGGTCCACAATTTGGAAAAGAGTCTGAGCTCATATTCTGGGCCAAATAGTCTCTTTAACAACCTCACTGCCTTGTTCTCGTATTCTGTGCGCCGGCGCCTTGGCTTGTGGCTGTGGCGAAAACTAGATTTTGAAAAAAGTAAGACAGGAAGCACCCCGAATATTGATAACCAATTAGACCCTAGCAGTGACTTCTACTTTGCCAGGATCCAACTAAAAACCATGTTGGTAGTGAATGCACTCCCCAGCGAACCGGACCAACCGAAATCGCTTGCTATTGTCCCCACATACCGTAGAGCCAGCAGACCTGCTTCATCCTTCCTTGCCGCAGTAACTAGAATTCAGTTTGACAAGCACTACCGAACGTTAAAATCAGTACGGAAACGGAGGGTTTTCTCTTTCCAAATCTCTGCCTTCTATCTATATTGTCGTGCGCTTTTCTTCTTCTTCTATTTTCTTTGGTTCAGAGTAATCATAATATTATCTAAGGGCCTATAAAAGTCTTATACTAGAAAGTATGCAGGGTACTAACATAGATTGTAGCAGGGTTCTAACTATTTAGAATGCATGCTATTGCTTGTCCTTAGAGGTATAGTCTTACAACAAAGGCATGTTACCTAGAGCTCTAGCGGATGGAAAGCAGGAGGGCCGGAGATCAATTGCCTCTGCTCTGTTAACGCTCCTGCTCTGTACCAATTAGAGTGATTACCAGTTCTGGATCGCGGGATTTGGATGCGTCAAGCCAAAAGCGTACGTAGACGTCCCACCGGGTAATGGCGAGTATGTCAAGGCAAACCAGCGACAGACATGGGAAATGGAATATGTCAGCAGTAGAAAAACGCGAGGGCCGGGGATTGGTTAGGTGCGATAAGTGCAGCCCTAACCATGTACAGCACATACTTGCGCATTGACATTCAGTCGAACCTCCATCCCGCTTCACAATGCTCGCCGGTATGATCAGGTCCATTGCAGGCTGAATCCAGCGTGCACTGACTCTCACTCCAATGGATGGGGTTGAATTTATCATTCCATTGCATGCAGCACGCGCTAACATCTCGTTTCGGGGATATTTCGCTGTTCCGCGAAGAGCCGAGACCACGGACCTCATAAATTCGGGCGGGTAAACTGCCAAAAAAGCGACCGGCTATGGATTTAGCCAGAAACCAAGCACCCCAGCCGTGCAACTCCTGTAGACTCCGCACTCGAGTCAGGAAATTGTAGGCGACTTCCTAGGTTTCGAGGTTCCCCGCTCCGTTCCCCACGGGGCCGCCACACGATGACGGCTGCAGGTGGCGTCGAAGCCATCGCCTTAAAAGGAGTAGTATAAGCTTCGGGGCGATAATCTTTCCCTGTTTAAAGTGTGATCAATATCTGCTGTCGGGGAATATCGCTTTTAGGGTTTCTATGCCTCTGCCTCCGCATTTTGTTGACGGGGTACAAACCCTGGCCATGCTCGGTCAATTTGCTAAATGGAGAGTCTGAGAATTAACAAGCTACCAAGCTCTGTGGAACATCAGAATGTTATTTCACCGTCCTCTTGCTGTTACAGTCTCGGTCATTGGACTGCTACCCCGTTCATCGGCGCTGCAAGAAAATCAGGAGCACTTCCAGCCTATCGACGTGTTTCCGTCTCGTACATCTCAAACAGCTTACCAATCTTGCCCTCCTTTACTACTCGCATTAACGAAAAATAGCCTATATGAGTGGCAATGACCACGCGGCAACCTTCCAGAAAGCCCGCGAGCTTGCAGCGCAGATGACCCTGGAAGAGAAAGCGGGAATTGTGACTAGGAGGTCGGGCCCATGCGGCGGCAATATCAGTCCCATCCCACGACTGAACTTCTCCGGCCTCTGTTTCCAAGAACTCGCCAGTAGGGGTCCGAGAAACAGATTTTACGACCGTCTTCCCTGCGGGATCTCGGCTGCGGCGAGCTTTGATAAAAAGCTCATCTACCAGCGCGCGGACTACATGGGTACCGAGTTTCGCGGGAAGGGCATAAATGTGGCATTGAAGTACATATTTAATTCCTACCGTCTCTTGTACGCGAAAAGAAAATGCGTGTACGCTAACATCTGTGATCTCTCAGCCCAGTCGCAGGTCCCATGGGCCGACATCCCCTCGGAGGGCGCAACTGGGAAGGCTTTGGGATCGACCCATATCTGGCTTGAATCGCTATGGAGCTCTCGGTACAGGGCTTGCAGAAACACGGAGTGCACTCTGTTGTAAAGCACTATATCAGGAACGAGCAAGAAACTCAAAGGTTTTCCTCTGAAACTGGCGGTGTGACGATCGAGGCCCTCAGCTCCAACATCGACGATCGCACCCTGCATGAACTGTATCTGTGGCCCTTTGCTCAAGCCGTTCGAGCAGGAAGGTATCAGTTGGATTATGTGTAGGTAAGTTGTATGACACATGCTCTGCTCGGTCTGACACGAACTGTTCTCTAGTTACAATCGTCTCAACCAGACCTATGCATGTGAAAACTCCAAGGCGCTGAACGGCATCCTCAAGAATGAACTTGGATTCCAGGGCGCTGTCATCCCGGACTGGGGTGCTACAAAATCCGGACCCGCGCCCATCGAAGCTGGGCTGGACGTGACCATGCCTGGAGGTGCGGACGGACCATTCGGGTCTGCGCTTGTTGAACTCGTGCGGAATGGAAGCCTTTCCGAAAGCCGCTTGAATGACATGGTTCACCGGGTTTTGACTCCGTACTCCTTCTTCAAGCAAGACGTCAACTACCCCCCGCTGGATGCAAGTCTTAATGACCTCAAGTACCTCCCCGCAACCACCGTACAGCTCGAAGGGTTCAACATCGGTGGTGAGAAGAGCCGCGATGTCCGTCGGGACCACGGCCAGCTTGTGCGAGAACTAGGGGCTGCCTGCGCTGCCCTGCTGAAGAATGCTGGTGGCGCCCTCCCTCTCAAGAATCCCAAGAACATCGCCATCTTCGGCAACGACGCGGCGGACTTGACTAAGGGGCAAGTTGAAGGTAGCTTCCTCACCGACTCTGTTGGCCCTAAGATTGGCACACTCGGTCAAAGGGGAGGCTCCGGCAGCGCTCGCTATACGTACTTTGTCTCACCATTGGAGGCCATCAAAAGCCGCGCACAGAGAAGCGGGGCACTGTTGCAGTATATACTCGACAACGACGTCGCTGCCGAGTCAATCGACACAATTTATCCTATCCCGGAGGTCTGCCTGGTCGATGCGCTCTTGAAGATCCGGGTAACGATTAGCAACAGTGGCAATCATGGAGGCGCGACTGTTGCGCAGCTCTATGCCTCGTTCCCTGAAAGTGCACCTGCGGGAACAACGTCTGTGAAAGTTCTTCGAGGGTTTGAAAAAACAGCCGCTTTGAAGCCCGGGGAGAGGGAGACGGTCGAGTTCACTCTGACGCGTCGGGATCTGAGCTACTGGGACGCTGAGGTGCAGGACTGGAGAATTCCTGCGGGCGAGTTCGTGTTTCATCTGGGTTTCTCGAGTCGCGATATTCGACATGTTACAACAGTGATACTGGTCTAAGCTTTTTACTTTGTTGTACTGGCAGGGCATTCTCCCTAGTAGATACCAGGGCGCGACAGATGCAGAGTAGTGCATGCCACGTTAAAACAGGGAGCTTGTGAACTATTCCGGTTCTTTTGATGACCCAAAAAGATAACATAATTGTTTTTCTGATGGCAGTAAACGCCCCATGGCACAACCCTAGCAGAGAACCTAGATGATCCGCAAAACGAAGTGTGCACCCCGATAAAGATTACGAATTCTAAGCCAGGATTTCTGTGTACATAAGCTGATTTGAATCCTATTCTCTATTCAGACCAGATACTTGCAAAACATTTGGGGTATAATCGTAATAGAAATGTGACGATTACAAGTACGTACAACCATGAGCGCTAGCTTCTGTCGCTGCCCGGCCAATCAATTTTCTGTTTCAAGGACGCGAACGTAGCCCAGAGAACCCAGTCTCTACCCAGACAAATATCGACCCAGATATTGAAGCGAATCACGTCACATCAGCGGGCCGGTACTGTTGTGGCCGTTATGAGATCTAGCTTCGCTGGCTTTGTACAGATCTGGGTCTCTTTTTCTTCTGTAGATTGGTAGCGGTGTGCTGGTTCTAAGAACACGCTAAACCCAGCACCGGCTAAAGTCTGCAAGATTGAGGCTATATAAGTAGCCGCAGAAGTAAGGGCAGGATCCCTTGGCGTCGGGGAGTATCGGTCATAAAACTCATTCCCCCTCAGCACTAGCAGGATGAGCCTATTTTCCGGTGTTTTTGTGGGGTTTAGTAAAGTAAGCGGGGTTAACCGTTGCAGACAAGCTAACTGGGGTATCTACAGAGCACTCACGGTCTCTCCACGGACGCATAAATAGTCCCTTGTTCCTGATCGTTGGTATTTGCAACACCATCAACGAGCCAGAGTCCTTCTTCACAATAACCGCTCTACCATTTTTCTCGAGAATATTTATGCCATGCAGAAGACGGGCTCTGCAGGTGCAGCTGAACGAGAGACTTCGGTCTCACATAAGGAGCACAGAGAAACTCTTGCTTTAGCTGAGGATTCGCTCACATTCCAACATGTCCTCAAAAACCACAAAGGAATCATCGTATGGTCTTTCTACTGGGCGATGTGCGCAATTGGATGGTATGTCTTCTTCTACGGCAAGATGTCACGAGAAATAGCCCTCTATCTGACCTGTCCTACTGTATAGGGGCTTCGACGCGCAGATCAACGGCGCTGTGATTTCCATCCCAGCCTTCCGCCGCGAATACGGCTACGTCTCAGACGACGGCGAAGCAATCCTCCCCGCGAACTGGCAGTCGGCATTCAACGTTGCGAGTTCAATTGGACAATTCTTCGGCGGATTCCTCTGCAGCTGGATGGCTGACCGCACCGGACGCAAGCGCTCTCTTCTCTGCGGTTCCATTCTCTGCATGGGCGGGACCTTTGGTGAAATCTTCTCGCACGCCCGTGGTGCATTCCTGGCCTCCAAGCTAATTCTCGGCGTCGGGTTGGGGTTCTACCTAACGCTGGGACCGCTTGTATGCAGTGAGATTACACCCGTGGTCCTGCGCGGCCTGTCGACGGCCGGCGTAAATCTGGGTATTTGTGTCGGCCAACTCTTGTCGAATGCTGTTGTAAAGGGTTTCGGCGAGCGCGAAGATCGCTGGGCGTTCGCGGGACCATTTGCCATGCAATTGTTTTTCTCTGTGATCTTGCTCGCGGGGCTTCCCTTTGCCCCGGAGTCTCCCTGGTATCTCGTCCGGAAAAACCAGCAGGACCGGGCTCGCAAGTCCCTCCATACACTCTGGGGCGCGGACTTTGAGGTCTCAAGTCTCCTGGCGACGATCCAACTCTCCTGCGAAGAGAGCGTGCAGCAAGCAAAAGCCAGCTATATTGAGTGTTTCCGCGGCACAAATCTGCTCCGCAGCGCGATCTCCTGCGGCGGGTTCGTCTGTCAGCATCTAGTAGGCATCATCTTTGTCCTAGGGTACTCGACCTACTTCTTCGAACTTGCAGGGCTAGAAACTTCACACTCCTTTGACCTGGGCGTCGGCGTAACCGCCTGCGGTGTCCTTGGTAACTTCCTCAGCTGGTTCATCGTCAACTCGTTTATCGGCCGCCGGCGACTCTTCCTCTCCGGCATGGTGACTCTGACCATAATCCTCCTCCTCATCGGGATCATGGACGTGATCCCGTCCAGCGCAGCGAAATGGGTGCAGGCCTCGCTGACAGTCATTTACTCCTTTGTCTACTTCATGACCGTCGGCGCAATCTCCTTTGTGCTGCTCGGAGAAGTCTCGACGCCGCGGCTGCGCGCGAAAACAACGGCGCTGGCTACAGCCGTGCAGGCGGTCTTTGGGATCGCGATGAATGTCGCCGTGCCGTATATGGTTACGCCGGATGAGGCCAATATGAAGGGGAAGGTGGGGTTTGTGTTTGGTGGGTGTGCGGCTGTTGCCACAGTTGCGAGCTGGGTGTATGTGCCGGAGCTCAAGGGGAGGACGTTTGAGGAGATTGATCTTATGTTTGCGAGTCGCGTTCCGCCGAGGCATATGGGGTCTTACCAGCTTGGCTAAAGGGGGCCATTTTTCTCCATATGTGTTATGGGGATTTCTGATTTCCTAAGAGTCCCTCTGCTGCAAAACGCAGATGTGTGCGTATTCGAGGATCTTCGTTCTCAATTTTCTTTTTCTCAAACACATAGGCGCCGCGTGGTAATGGTGCATATAAGTTTGCAATGGAAAACCAGAGTCGCTTAGCAACCGACCTTATTTCTTGATCTTGTAGGGGTTTTCCTTTTCCATCTTCCCTGCCAGCAGCACGGCACAAAGGCAGATTTTTTTCAAATAATTAACTATATAGTGAATTAGAAGTTAAATATAGAGAGAAAATTGAAATGCGGTTTGTCAAAATACTTCATGTTCGGCTGATCATTGAGAGGGGCGTAGCATCCCGACATGGAGTGTATTTATATATATAAGGGTACACTAACTTGCATTGTGAACCCACGCACTCATCTCGAACTAACCAACGCCAGTCCATGTACTATTCGTGGGTTGATAGGTTGAGCCTGCAAATATGTTGTGTGTCTAAATGAAGTGGGCGAGTAGCGCAATTTATGCTACGTAAGAAAGCAATTCAAATTGACGATAGATACTATGCTGTATCACTAATTAAACTATATATCACTTAAGAAGAAAGGGCTTCTATTGGGAATCTACCTTCGAGTACCCCTCTAACATGTATTGTTACAAAAATAGGCTCCCTTCCGTTTTTGCGCACACCCCGTGGGAGTCCTTGGGACTTGGTCACAGGTTCACAGGTTTCCAGCTTTATATCTAGTCTAATATCACAAATACGAATGTTTCCACCCACCACCAGCTACGATCGCCGCGAAGCCGCGAACTGTATAGCGGCAGTGGGAAGAAGAGCAGCAACAGCGACAATTCCGCACATCACTCCAGCTGCACCGGATAGCTTGAGGGTCTCGAACATGTGGGGGAAGTAGAACGGGCCGATCTGGTGAAGAAAAAAAAAAAACAATTAGCAGTTTGTCCGATGAAGCTCAAGTTGCGGTCGGAAGAACAAAGACTTACGAATCCATAAATCTGGCGATAGAGGTTAATGCACACACCAACGTCAGTCGACTGGTCCTTGTAGCTATCGACCGCAAACGAGATGAGGATCGTGGTAATAACCTGATTCCCAAAGCTCGCGATCGCGGCCCCAACACACGGTGTAACATTCCACTTCCCCTCATCCGCCTTCTCCAGCTGGAACCCCCAGACCAACAGCCCCGCAATAACCGTCGCATAGCCAATATACGACAGCCACAAGCGATCAGCCTGATGGACGTGGCCTCCCTTCCTGCGCCTTTGCATCGCCAGCAGAAACCAGTCCGACATGGGCCCGCTGAGCTGCTCGCCGAGCACGCACCCGATGATGATCGCGATGAACTGCAGGCCGATCTGCTGCGCGTTGAAGTGGAATTTCTCGCCGAAGGCGATCGGCATCTCGACGATGAGGACGATGTTCGCGTAGCAGAAGACCACGCAGTGCGCGATTGCGGGGATCAGTACGCGCGTGTGTCGGGAGAGGAAGATGGGTTCGATGAATTCGCGCGCGCGGAGGGGGCGCGGGTCGATGCGACGTGGGATGAACTTGGTGAAGAAGCTGCGTCGGGCCATCTTGCCTGCCCGTTGTTGTTTCTTGTGCTGTCCGGGGATGTACAGTGTTTCCTCGCCGATGGCCACGTAGAGGAGCAGCTGGACAAAGTTGACGATGGTGAAGATCCAGAAGATCCACTCTACGCCGATGTGCTGCGTCACGAAGCCCATGATGAAGGGCCCACATGGCGTTCCCAGCGTCAGCATCAATGTCCACCAGCCCAGCTTCTGGGCCCGGTGTTCCGGCTCGCAAAGGTCGGTAATCACGCCGCTGCCAATACCGAACGGGGGCGAAATGAGAATGGCGCCGAGAACACGGGCTGTCATTTGCGCACCGAATGTTGTAGCTCGGGCTGAGCCGATATTGCACAGCATCGCTCCAAAAACGGAAAATATGAAGACGTGGTAGCGGCCGTAGATTGCGGTGATGGGTTTCCATACGAAGGGGGCAATTCCGAAGAGGAGGATCTGTAGATACAAGACGCGTTAGTCATCTTTTCTTGCACACAATAATAGAAACATGGTCGAGATAAGGAAGGATGCTGACCTGCGCCGAGGTGAGATAGCTGGCCTGCGGCACCGTGATGCCATATTCCTCCGCCAGAGTATCATACGCCGGGATGATTCCCGCAGCGACGAATGTCGCGGACAGAGAGTGGAACGCCACCATGAGGATCTGGGCGTTTTTCTTCCACGCGGGCCAGTTTCGCGGATTGGCAGGGTCTTCCAATGCATAGAAATCATGCTCCGTCGGCTCTTGCGGCGGCGTCGGAACAATATCCTCCATGTGGATCGAGCTTTGCGAGTCTTTGCCCCTAGGGCGCTCCAAGGCAGGTACAGGCATCTCTTAGGCCGGCTTTCTAGAAACACGAATATGAAGTGGCCAAGCAACGTGTGTCGGAAGAGGGGAAACACAATTTGATGCACTCAATGCGGACGTTGTGTGCGCTCCGTGGGGGCCGCCTGTGTATGTTTGCGCGGTTTGAACCCTGCATTGGAAAAAGAACGATTTATAGCAAGCTACAAACCATAATCGAAGCTCCATCCTCCCTCCATTCCGCACTCTGGTGGAGCGTCTCCCCACGGGGACATATAAAAGCTCCAGACAGGAGACGGTGGGCCATGGACGTAATCAACGATGGTTGTCCTGGGGGCCCGGGAGCAGAAGTGGACCCAGGGTCTCGAAGCATTCCTAGCAAAGACTTTTTACACCCCACACAGCGAGCTATCTAATTCCGATAGTCTGCGGAAATTGGCCGCCCCATGTACCCGAGGTTACATCTATTTTAGAATGAAAGCTCGTTCATGGGATGCACTCCGAACACTGTGGACCCGGACTCGGAGTCGCACCCGAACCCGACGGAATCGATCCCGAATGCATGATTGGGACAAATATGCATCAGCCCCCAAACACAGTTCAAGCCACTGCTTGGTATTAATTGTACGGAGGACTTATTATTGGGTAATATGATGCAGAAACAACTGAATTAAGAAATCTCAGCCTTGCCAAGTTGTTGAAGACTTGCCCCCCACATTCAAAGGTCAACTCTGTTAGAGACACTGGATTCTGGATTCCACCCCGCCCTTTCCGCCCACAACAATGTGGCAGGCATCCCGTTGTTCTAACAGCCAGCAATAACCTTGCCGAATAATACCTAGTTCAACTATCACTACTGCGGAGGAAATACGTAACCAGCAACACCCTCATCACTATACCCCAACGACCTAACCGCGTTATCCCTCTCAGGCGCAGAAACGGTATAGAAATGGTCCGTGATCTGGCCGTTGTATGTGCGGTACAGCGCCGTCAGAGACGGCACAGAAGACTGCTGCTGAGGGTATACGTAGCCCGCGATGCCTTCGTCGCTGTATCCCAAACTCTGGACGGCGCGGTCGCGCTCCGCCGCCGATGTAGTATAGAAATGATCGGTCGCGGATTGCGAGTACGTTCGGAACAGGGGCACAGTGCCCGAGATCTGGGTTGGGTATAGGCGGCAGGCGATCCCCTCGGCGGAGTATCCGAGGTTCTGCACGGCGTTGTTGTATTCGTTTTGGTTTGTTGTATAGAAGTGGTCGTAGATGGTGGGGTTGTAGGCGCGATAGAGGGGCACGGGGGTGGGGGTCGAAGCTGGGCAGGTGGTCGTGGTAACAGTAACAGTATTGGTAGTAGTCTTGGTAACGGTGGTAGGGCAAGTCGGGACCGTTGCCGCCACGACGCCCAACGCCGCAGTGAGGAGCGAGAACAAGTGCATTCTGACCATTTCTGCTTGGAGTAAATATAAGTGGTTTTTGGAGACCGTAGAGAGTTGTGGTTCTCTTCAACCTCGAGCGGTTAGGCTGGCGATGCTTAAGTAGTTGATAAGACTAATGCCTCAGGCCTTGTCAACGCTGCCAAATTTTCCAATTCATAGTCGATGGTCTACGATTTCGGCCATTCCATAAGCAGCCTCGCCATGGCTGGCTGAATATCCAACCAAACTGGCATGGACATTGTGATGGAATGAGAAACTCATGTGACAAGGTAACACGAGCTTGGTGTCACACAGTCCAAAGGCAAAGCGTAAGCCGCGAGGAAAGACTATTCAGGAATTCCACATTGTGATACATCAAGTAATCCGGGTCTGAGAAGTGAGCGCTAGATGCAATGAGTTTGTGAGCTAAGAGATGTCCACCGTGAAGATACTACTAAATTTCCGAGTGCTGCATAGAAGTTGTTGTTTGTCAACGACAAGGTACTAGGTTGGAACTGGTAGGAGGTATGCGGATTGGTTAGGTGTTTTGTTGTTTGTCTGCTACGGTAGGTATACTAATGCAGAACCATCACACCGCCAATCAGCCAGCCATGATCTCCTCGCAAACTCCTTTAGCTCCACGGAAATGGATTCCTAAGCCCCTCCAGCTTACATGGAGGTCAGGCGCAGCCTCGTCTGAAGACGCGTGCTAGCTTGTTTGATGATTTTTTAAGGTACGCCCTAGAGACGTTACTTCGACCCTGCCGATTGAATGCCACGCTCCTGGCCGCGGCCAGTTTACTCTACAGAATAAACCTTAAAGCGAACAGGCCCAATAGCCCGTCCATGAGAACGTCGGCCAGGTTCTGACGGTTCTGCGTAACTTCAGGAAGCGGGGACCAACACTATATACATGCAGGTCAGAGAAATTACTCTGTACTGCGACCCTGCAGATCGCTACGCACTATAGCCTAGCACGAGGGGAAATCCGCTCATACTACAGCCTTTTATGATTGATGTGTCACAGCTTCCGGCATCTCCGTTTGGATTCAGACTGCATCATGCATGATGGAACCCCGAAGCGTTGACAATGCCTTTTTGCACCTCGAGCAGATGACGGGAGCTCATTCTCAATCATGTGGGCCGTCTCGGATCTGACCTTCCCATTCCATCTCACGGCTCAGCCGGACATGCCTACCCAGCCATCAGGCTATTTATCCCCGTGCGCGAATTATAGCGAACAAAGGCAACCCCCGCATTCCAGCTGGGATAGGTGACTCCACATTCAATGCAGTCTGCTGAAATCTTTTCTTATTAAGTCGAAATAGGAAAAAGGGTATGCTTGGGCTGCGAGATGCGATTCGTTCTTTTTCTTTTTGATCCAAGTCCCCTGTTTCATATGTTGGTACCCAGGCGTAATACAATCTTGTACTGTGCAGCCATCCGTATCGCCTATTTCTGCCTGTAGATTCGTATCTGACGTGCATAGGAACCACGGGCCTCTCTTTACAAGTATATTCACGTGTAATAATGCAAGTGTACACAAGATGAACGCAACCGCGGTCTAAACCTGAAGGTCCACGCCCCCTCGTGTCTGCGGCTTCAACTGGCCCAGCATAACCTGCCGCGACCTCCACGCCGCCCACTCATTGACCGACCGCGTCTCCTCCTCATCCCTGTCTATGACCGGCGGAATCCTTCCCCCCCTCAGCCGCCGCATCGACCCGCTATTCGCTGGCCTCACCAGGTACGCCACACTCCTGCGGGTTACGCCCCCCTGCGCCCCAGGCGCCGTGACAACGCGATGCAACGAGCTGCGCAGCAACCCTCCCGTCCACTCCACAAGCGTATCACCGATATTCACAACCGCGCAACCGGGCTCCGGCTTGATGTACCGCCAGTTGGCAGCGACGTTCTCTTGCCCGGCGGGGAGGATCTGCAGGCCACCGACGACGTTGAAGAGGAGCGTTATGGCGCCGATGTCCGTGTGTCCGCCGAGGCTGATCCGGTCGGGCTCTGGTGTGTACTGCGCAGGACTCGAGAGGAGGCGCACCGATGTTTCGGACTGCTGGTCTAGTGGGCAAAGCGCGGAAAGCGCTCCTCGAGTGAGGCCGAGGTGGGTATCGAGGGCGTCGAGGATTGTTCGGAGAGCTTCGTGCGCGTTTCGGATGAATGATTGGATTTCCGTACGGTGCGCCTCGAGGGGTGGCGCGTTCGTGCGTCGGGGGCGGTTTCCCAACATGTCGTCTTGGTTTATCGAGTAGAGGTGCATATGGTCTGTCTTGCCGTCGTCAGTCTTGAGCTTGCCCATGGCCTTGTACCTGGAAAAAAGCGATTGATCAGTTCGGACCATGGTAAAAGTAAGTAGAAAACGTGCGTGCACCGACCCTGTTATATCCCGCGGAGCATCATAAGCATATTCATCCAGAGTCTCTTGATCGAGGGAGAAAAGCTCCACCGCCAGCTCAAACATTGTTTCTGCGTCTTTCAACAACGCCGAGTCCCCACCATCAGATGCGTCCCCGCCCGTGTCCAGGCGGAGTAGGAAGAACCCCCATTCCCTGCTTGCCTTGTATAGCCTCTCTGCCTCGCTTGCAGTATTTTTTCGCAGGCTCGCGAGAGAGATCTGAGGGAGATCGATGAGCTCTATATCGCTTGGAAACGGCGGGCACTTTGCGAAATACTCGGCCGTTGGCATGGTGGCGATTTAATACTACTAGCTTGGTGATATGTCGCGCTCTGAATCAATGATTTTAGACAGAATTTGAGAGATGGCGAGATGATCTCGCAAGCGCGTCCATCGCCCACTTATAGGGCGCGACTTAATGCTGACGCGCTGATGTCAAGCTTGCGAGCTGTAGGCTGATTCGGAGTGCGCTAGACGAGGACGCCAATCATGGGGCTAGAAAGGTGAAGGACGATTGGAAGACTAACTTTGGAGACGAATCAAGACCCACACTTACTGGATGTAACGTGGATGTGGTGGAGCTTGATCGATTCAAGGCGCGCCTTAGCAGCTTGGCAGACTCCAATTGAGACCACGTGGGTTCAGCTTGCGCTCAGTTCGGGTTGAATGTCTCAGAAGACAGTCAGTCGCCTTGTTCTTCTGCTCGAGACAGTTTTACGTTTAACTCACTACGAGGGGGACACTGGAGTTTACAATGCGTGTCTCGGAAAGTTCTGTCTTATGGCAGCTTGTCTTATGTATATTTAAAAGATGTCAGCCACGTTTTATACCATCTCTCAAGGTGTAACCGCAACTCTATTCAGCCACAAGCTTGATTTTACAGACTTCCCCAGTGCAGAGCAGACTCCCTTAGAAGACTACCGAGCCTTTAATACCTGAACGCATCCCCACCTCGGCACCATCCAATCCGGCACCTTCCTTGCGGTTCGCTCGCCATCATGCCTTGACTTAACACTAATTATTCTGCTTCCACCGCACAACCCACACCATAACAATCAACACAACGGCCATCGCCGCGCTACTGATGTAACCGGCGCGATACTGCGGTGCGTTGACCTGCTGCCAGACGATCTGCGGCAGCCAAGCCTGGAATACATGCGCCATTGTATTCATCGTCGCGACCACCAGCGCGCGCTCTTCGTTGTCATCGGAGCATATTTCTTGCGCCCAGCTGTTGACATAAGGTGTCGTGTTAGTAAGTCTGATTCCATTATTTTGACTTTGTTTTTTTATTTTCATTTTACTTTCTGGCGGGTCGAGGTGCAGGGGATACATACGACAGGCAAATTCCACTTAATCCATACCCTGCTCCCCAGAGGATGAAGCATGTCCATTTCCAAGGAGCAGAGATATTCCAGACCGACAACGGGATGGTGCATACGAGGTCTGCGATCTGAACCCCTTGTTAGTTTCTATTTCTGCTGGGAGTATTTGTGCGAAGTAGCTCGACGAGCATTGAACCCATTCGATGAAGGGAAGTCCTTTCCACGTGCGGCATACATACTCCACCGAAAAGTAGTGGCGGCCACCGCCGTCCACCGAAAACCGAGTCGGATAGCCCTGGTAATTGAAGCCATTTTTGTTAGCCGTAACTACTAGAAATGGCGGCCATAACCCTAAAGCAGGGATTCTGCGGGGAGTGCATCGACTGGTCATACTTACAGGCATAGGCTAATGTCGTTACGACTTGAACCGCGGATGTCGCTGAGGGGTAGAGGTTGATTTGGGCGACCGAATACACGGGGTCAGTGGACGCTTTGAGATATCTATATAGCTGTCAGAAAGTTCTTTCTGCGCTTCGTGGACGTCTTAGACCCGCGTAGCGTACTGTTGGAAGCAGGGTTGAGGTGGTGTGGCACTACTGAATGCTCTGCTTCTGACATTAGTAGATGAATCAACTATACCAAATGCGATTTGAGATATGGAAATAAACGCACATGTACATGGGCACAAGGAGCGGGAGATGCCACGAGGAGAATATTTTCCTCAGCTTTGCTTTCGAGAAGGGCTCCCTGTCCTTACGGCCTTCGAGTTTCATTCTGGTCTGCGCGAGTGCCACTTCCTACATCGTTAAGAATCAAGGTTAGCTAGCCGCCATGTAGTGTATAGATGTTCCTAAGGTAGTCTTGAACAGACGAACATGTTCACTTAAATACCATGGGCTAGCAATCTCCGGTACATCTGGGAGCAAGAAGAACCCGAGGATTGCAACAGGCATTGAGATAATCCCGTCAATCAGGAACAGCCTGTCGCAGTAAATGTTAGTCTTCTATTAACAAGGCGAAAAACGGGCTCTGTTTTCTCTACAAGGACCATAACTCTTTTGGACTTACCACTGCCATCCTTGAAACCCACCAACGCCCCCGAGGTTATAGGCCCCGGCCATTAGGCACCCTGAGAGCATGGTGGCAACTGCGCCGCTGGCTTGGAAAATGCAGGAGCGCTTGGCCAGCTCGTCCTTTCGGTACCATGAGCCGATGATATATTGCATCCCGGGATAGAAAGTGCTTTCAGAAAGACCTGTAATGTCGAAGGAAGTACTGTTAGTAGGTTTTGAAAAATGTATGAGGAGCAAATCGTGACACGAACAACAACAAGGATTGGTATGTCTTCAATGGAAGAAGACCGAGCTTACCTATGAAGAATCTAAGGATATAGATTTGAGTAGGTGTGCGGCATGTCGACAACGAGAAAGTGAGAACCGTCCATATAATCTAGGAATACGCACATTGATAAGAAAATCCATTTGAAGCTAGATGATATGTATGGAGAAAGAGTGAGACACAGGTATTCGTACCTCCATAGCTGGCAGCCAATACCGAGGCCGAATGCGTGTGAGCAGCAGGTTGCTCGGGATCTCACCAATGGCATATCCCACAGTCCAGCAGGTTTGCATGTAGTTCAATTCATTCTTGTAGAGCCCAAGATCTTCTTTCCTAGTACGCTGTATCAGCCTCGTGTCTTGTTGAGTTAATGTCGTTGTGATAATAGTCTCTCGCACATTCCAGATACAAATGCGCTGTTGATGTTGTTCTGATCAAGTGTTTTCACGAAATATCCTAGAAGTGAGAAAATGTCAGTATGTATGCCGTGTAGATAGTAGAGTTCTAGGAGAACAAAATAATTTACGTGGTCACTTACCCAGGGATGCAAAGGTTAAAAGCGCAGCGTCCAGCTTGAAGAGGAAACGCCGCTCCTCTGGTGACTTGTCAAACGTATCCCATAGGTAGCGCCGCCAGGTCTGTCTAGGAGGTGGCGCTGGTTTCTCGATGGTCTCCGGATCTTCAGCGCTAAGAACGATCTCCTCGACGTATATTTTCTTTGTTTCTGACATGTTGAGCTTCCAGCGCCGAAATGGTTGACGACGAACCCCTTCTTTTGTCTCGGGCTGGAGCAACGGTACCATCGGCGGACACAGCTGGCTTTATAAAAATTTGTGAAGAGTATTTGAGTCGAGGGTGCTGTACTAAGTCGATTGAAGTCTAGACTTGGTTAGGGGGTAAGTAGAGAGGTCAGGAGGCGTTCGAAGAATGTAGGGTTACCGCCACTTCCACTGGATGCTGGATGTAGCCGAAGCTGGTCTGGTCTGGACCTGGCCGCAAGAAATTGGTACTACCTCGCGGGATTGTTGGAAACCTGGTTTAGCCGACTTCTTGTGAATATTGCCTAGATCTCAACCCTCACATGAGCCACATGCCGTCGATCCTTGCATTGGGGCCTTGATTTGAGGTGGTTCCAGGAGTGTGGGATTACCAATTTAGCATCCACCTGATCCCAGCTTTTTCTTTGCACGCAAGAAAGGAAAAATGGCACAGTTCATCTGAGAGAGATTTTCATGCTTGACAAGCCATCCATCTCTTAGGGGCCTGCTCCATGCACACCCGCCAGCTCACAGCAAAACTACGTAGCTGGTAGAAAGGAATGATATGCGTGTACAGCAACGCGCTGGACGTAGAAACTTACTTATTACCTAATTCCCGCCTTAAACCACCTTAGACCTCTGGCTTACAGCGCACTCTACTAGAACCCTTGAACAAGCGCCTTGAATGAGCGCCTCGATTTGTGCCTCGATAAACCCCTTAAGGTAGTCTTAAGTGTTTCCTTAAGCACATATTTCAGTAGGTAATCGCTCGGGTAAGGATAAACGGTGTGTTGCTAATTAGGCGGCTCCTATCTTCTTTGGAGTTGGATAGGGTCGCAACATGCAAAGTAGAATTATGTAGGCGGTGGACTTGTCTAATTTCTCCCTAAGCCTATGTTGTCTCTTTCTCGGGTATTTTAGGTTTGTCTGTCAGGCCATGGGACTATTATACAGTGAATTGTGAAAAGGGCAGGATTAGCCTGTAATCACAGAAAGTTAAAGTTCAACGCAGTTCGGCGCCTTGATATAGTAGTATCTGTACCACTTTCTCATGGCCGCTAGATGATGCAGCCTGGAGTGCATTACCATAGCGTCCACCTTGAGCATTGACATCAGCGCCGTTATCAAGTAGTAGCTGTAGGACTTTCTCATGGCCCTTATAGGATGCAGCCTGGAGTGCATTGCCATAATATCCTCCTTGATCATTAACATTAGCACTTCGATCCACCAGTAGCTGTACCACTTTCTCATGGCCTTTAGTTGCTGCAGCGCGGAGTGCATTGCCATAGATACCACCTTGAGCATTGACGTCGGCACCTCGGTTCAGTAGTATCTGTACTACTTTGTCATGGCCTTTATAAGATGCAGCTTGGAGGGCATTGCCATATTCCCCGCCTTGAGCATTAATATCAGCACCGTGAATCAGTAGTGTTAATACCACTTCCTTATACCCTCCAAATGACGCAGCTTGGAGCGCGTTGCCGTAGAGTCCACCTTTTGTATTTATGATGTCCTTGGTCTTGGGGCTCTCTCCTGAATTTATTATAATGTGATCCAGCACAGTTCTTAATCCCAGAAGAGCTGCGTAGTATAGCGGCGATGGTATATCTTTGATGTCGCGCCCATAGGCTATTTCCGTTCGCCACGGAGCATCCATGTCACGCAGTCGTACCCATGTCGGAAACGCCCTCTTCTTATCCATAAAGAGCCTCAGGATCAAGGGCTCAATATCAGAGCGTCTTCCTCCAGCCTGTTCAAAATAATCGTACCAATGCATTGCAGCAAAATGAGCCAAAGGGTAATTTGTAAGTGTTGCCTTGTCTAGTGAACCAATACAGAGAAAGGGCTCCAATAGATAGGCAAGGCATATCTGTGCCATTTCTGCGTTCGCGCGATCTTTCTGAACTGCGAACTCCTTGGACTTCTGGTGCAGGATACGGTCGGACTCGAGATACTCCTGTATAGAGAAATGTGCGATTCGAGCCACATGTGTCATTGGTCTTCCATTTCCTTGAATTGGTGCGACCTCTATCAAACCGCCACACACACCAATAAGGTCATCCGGGTTATACGATCGACCTGCACGATCGAGCTGCTGTCTCTCTTCAAGGTCAACAGCGTGGGCATCAATCAACTCTTCCAGAGTCAATGGGCGTTTAGCTAGACAAAGAATCGTCAGGATTCGCTGGACATCATAAGAGTATAGTCTATCAATGCTGCCCAGGATTCGCTCATATGTTTCATCTAGGTCTTGAGGCATTGAACGTAGACAATAATCAAGCTGATTTCGGGTTTTAGCCCGTTTCAGCGCCGTCAGTTGACATTCAACATATCGAAACCTGCGGATCTATCAGAACAAATTCTCCATTTTTCAGCACGTTCTGTTGGACATACACTCCTTGTGCTTTGCTGTTTATAGTTTCTTCAATTTCTCCATGGCGTCCCTTCCACTTCCTCAACCCTGAATCGTTGCTGAGTCGGTAGGAAACAAAGTTTGTTATGTCCTTATCAGTCTCTGCGTTTCTCATCATAACCTCTATAGCAGAAGGAGTTTGCAATGATTCACGAATATCAAGCTCATCGCGGCTGGTAGTCAAAAGGTGGAAACCCGGCAAGTTCCAGCCCCTCATTATCTTGATCGTCTGCAAAACTTCCTCCCTTTCATGATCGCGTGGACATTCATCAACCGCATCCAGCAGGATGTAGGTGTCACGTAATCTGCAGATAACATTTTTCAAAGAGCTAATGAGGGCCTTCACTGGCGGAGTGCCAGACTTATATGCTTCATATAGTTGCTGTAGTTCTTTTTCATTGTCTTCAAGTTGCGCCGAAAGCTGGAGTAACAACGCGCGCAGCATGCCGGAATTCTTTATTTTCGACTCATCATTGAAGGAAAAGTAGAAGAATGCAACTCCTACTCTGTGGCGATGCTGGGCCTCAGACAAGGTAGACTGGATAGCAGTTGAGCATAGAACTGATTTGCCACACCCCGCAAAGCCATGAACCCAGAGAAAGGAATTCCGCTCAACAAGCCAATTCTTGAAGGCGGAGCCATTAATAAACCACAGTCCCGTGCCTGTATGATGTTTGTCACAGGCATTATTGTGGTTGCTGGTCGCATCTGGCGCCGCAAGCCAATCACGGATCTTGGAAGAGACATGATTCGCATCTATGCGTCTCATGAGGCGTGTGATTTCCACAACCTCTCCTTGGAGCATGGCATTGCTATTGAGATGCAGCACATTGAGGGCAAGAGACAGATTGTCTCGGATCTCGCTGATGTCTTCTTCCAGCTTCTGTAGGGTGCTCTTTCGAAATGGATAAGCCGCCCGACGCCCGACGACCTGAATCTGACCCTTGAATCCTGCGCTTGGTTTCTCTTGAAATTTCCAACATTCGGCTTGTAATTCTTCGATGACTTCACGGCAGTCCGCAATTGAGTTGCTGGTGCTTTTGCGTAATTCTTCCTCATTTATGTGAGGTTGGCGAGCCTTCAGTGCGTTATCAATAGTGCCAAAGGTAACTAAGAGATTTTCAAGATTGCGCGTGATCTGAACCAGATCGGAAGTCTGGTCCTTATACGCGGAATAGAAGTCGATAAGATTCTCAGTGACTTGAATGCCAAGAGAAAGCAACCCCGCAACTCCAGATGCAATCGACAGCGGATCCGCCATCGCGGGACGTGAGTCCTGGGTAGCAAATGATTTAACCGTAGATTTATGAAGTGAACACGGTTCTAGCGAGGTTATAGGTTATTGTGTCAAGCTCGTGATCAAATTGATTGATTGGAGTGAGGGGCAGAAACCGGAACAGTGCGCCCCTGCCTGCCATCGGTGATCACCTGATAACCAGCCCCACCAGAAGCCTGAATCCTTGAAGACGCTGGACCTTCTTGTAACGTTCAGCAGCAGGTGAACGTGCCCTTGAATTTGTGGTCTGTAAAGATACGAAAAATAAACTATCTTGCCACACCGGGCCGCTGTGATCAGGCCTAGTTCCCTGAATGCCCACCCTGGTGTGGTTTGCCTGGTTGGAGCCTCTAGAATGGGCCATCAATGCTGATCTATGAGGCTGTACAAGGTACGCCGATCCTTTTCGAAGTTTATCCGCAGTTTTCTGGGTGTCACCACAAGTTAATCTTAGATTACATGCCCCACCCAGGAGCCGTTGCGTGGATGCACCGCAGTCTAAAATGTACCATGGATACAGCTAGTCACGGGCACACATCTGGACTCCATCGAGGCCAGTCTGGATCCAGGTCTCCGGATCAATCGACAGATAAATAATCAGAAGATGTCTTTATGGGCGTCAGTAACTACAGAACAAAAAATAACCTGTTCATCGCGAAACTCATCCAAGAAACGCGTTTCTTCCAGCTTTACCGACATCGCAACAGCAATGCCGTTCAGACACTTCTTGAGACACGCCTTTGACACACCAGGGCAGCAAACCTGGGGTCCTCTAATCACTCCCTCTAACCAACCCACACAAGTTTTCACCCGGCTAATCGATGCAATCTTCACTTACTTCACCAACATCCCGCTCGTCGACCCCACAGGCTTTGATCCCGTGAAATATGCGGCGGTCTTCACGGCCCTGTTCTACTCCGACAATAATAACCTTAGCCGCCGATACTTCATCTTCGCCTCAGAGAACCACATGCCTGCGCTCGAGCAGTTCCCATATCAGGCCCTGGCCATATTCTACCGCACCCACCACATCCAACACATAATGAATGGCGACACTCCGGTGCTGACAAGGGAAGGATTCCACCTCATGATTCTCAGAGATACATTGGGGGATCCCGAGACACAATGCAGGCGATTCAATGCGTTTTTGGCCGCCCACCGAGGCGAGTTGGTGGATCCGATGACTGGCCAGCGCTTTCCGCAAGTGCCCATTTCGCGGGAATTGTTCCCCAGCTGTATGGATTCGGAGACCTGGGAGCGAGAGGCGGAGATGACTAAAACGTTCAACGAGGAATTGGGAAACTATCTGGAAGAGCTGAATCGAATGGGACACTGGAGGCATGATGTGATCATGGCTAGTATGTCGCCTGGGGTGTGGGTGAGTGGGTATCTGCATACGTAGGGGTGTCTACTGGTTTACTCAAAAAATGGCTGTGGCGCACCGCTTTTTCCGAGCTCTACATTGTCACGGCCGATGGCATCAGAGTTGACTTATGTTGAATCAATAAGATCATCACGACCAATGCACTTTAGTCTGGTACAATACCCGAAGCAAAATTCGATTGGGGTGGCTTCGGCATCATGGCGCAGATGTTTCTGACGATGAGATGCACATCGCTGCATATTAATTAGTTGCCGTTCCACTCCACACATTGTCGCGCCTGTATGAGCTGCCTTATCCATCTATAACATGCCCAAACCATCTCGTGCGGCGCGGGCTGAGTGGCATTCATGGACATAACCACGCAACGCTCATGCATGAGAAACCACAGCCTCCCCTGGACTTCTTCTGACACGGCCATGCCCAGAGTTGTAACCCAGAGATTTGCGTGGGGCGCATATTTAAGCCACGGCTCAGGATCGCTGGCTGCGATGTGTGACTTCAGTTCCTCGACCATTGTGGTGAGTGCTGTGTCTGTTGGCCGTCGTTGTGGCGGTGGGAGCCGCGTGTCCAGTAGATACCGAAGGATCCTCAACGATACCTCACATGCCCTTACCATCGCGGCTTCATTCTTCGATATTTCAGACAAGGAGTCGCCACTCGACGGAGCTGGCCCTTCGTGTTCGTCGAGGATGAATCGTGCCGTTCCAAAGTCAAAAAAGTGCTGTTCTCGGTTGTTCGTATCGTCGCGTCCGCGATCCACGGCGAGAAGGAGGTCCCAGACATGTTCAAAGATCGCCGTCATGTGCGCCCTGACAGACAGACTTCCGCTGGCACTTTGCGTCAGTCTCTCTAGAGCTAAAACCGGTAGATCTCCAGAAGATGCCAGGGAGTTTAAGGTTAATATCCCATCATCAAGTACAAAGGTATCCAATTGGTCAAAGACCACGGCTGGCAGAACCATATTCCTGACGAGAGGAAGTCGTTAGTCCACTGTGGTTGTGTGCGAATTTTACGCACGTATGACTGGTCGTTGGGGGACTTACATCTTGATCATTCGGGCTAGAAACCCCTCGAACCCAAGCTTCTCGAGACCGCCCCTCATCGCAACCATCCGTAGGAGCCCCAACCGGTGGATCTCTGTCGCTTGATTATCTTTCTGCAACGAGCCTGTAATAACTAGGAGGAGAACAGCGGCGATGGTCGCGTCATCCACCACGACAGTCCCACCAGATGCGATCCGCAAGTTTACTGCCGCGATTGCTTTATTTTGGTGGTAAAGGGTGACGGGGTTCATCAGACCCGGAGTTTCTGTTGTATCACGGAGGGTGTCTAGCTGCGCGGACGCTGTGTACACTGTAGCGTGGAACAGACATGGATCGGTCAGCGCGTGCCGGATCCACGAGCTGCGCAGGTGGTAGGCAAGGCTGTCGACTTCCACAGCCAGCTCTGCTAAGCCCATGCGCTCCTGGACTACGACGACTTTATCAGACATGTAGCAAGACAAGATTACAGGTGAGACGCTCGGATACATACAGGACTTGATAAGCGCTGGAATATGCGGCTTCGATTCGACGGGATATGAGGGCTTGAGCGAGATCGAGTCAAGGTAGAGTAAATGCTCGAAGGTGAACATGCGTAGTCTTTGCAGACTTTCGTACACGCAGGCCGAGTCAAGTCTAAATTCGGTTAGTTTATTACGAAGAGGAAGAGACCACTGCCAGTTCCTCCAGAATATACTTTTTACATCGCGAACATGAAGGATAGGCCTTGTCGCAGCGCTTCTTCAGTTTGCTGCAACGACGGCACGACCCCCTCGCGGCTGTGGGCGGAGATTGGACATCTGGTCCAAGTTCGGGCGAGAGATTATTGGATCTATAAGAGTATTAGCAGACTGCGATGGCAGTGCCTGCGAGATAATAAATGAACGTGTACAGACACGTACCGCAACTTGCCCGGCTTGTTGTCTGTGACTGGCACAACTTCGCCATAGACACCACCGGCGTTGTTTCCATAAAGACACTGCTGGCACACTCTGCATTACAATAACAGTCATTATAAGCTTTTGCATGGAAAAGGTTGGATTATTATATGAGTTTGCTTACTTCCTGCACCGCGAGCAAGCCGGCAGTTGCTTGTCGCATTTGCGCTTCTTGGTCTTACAGGCGAGGCACGCCTCTGACGTATATCCCTGGGCTCTGGGTGGCATACTGTCTTCAGAAATCTGTGCGAACAGTTTGGGGGTGTATTCCTACTCTGTGTGGATCGGTTGAGGGTGCAGTTGGGGTGCTACGGAGCAGTCTTGGAGAAACCAGGCGGCCAAGGAGCTGAGCAGTGGGTCCAAACGGAAAGACAAGAAGGGGCCAAAACCAATAACAAGTACTGTTATTATTGAGTAGACTAGTTATCTACTAGTCCATATGCAGGAGTCTCTGTTCTAGCCGCAGGCACCAACGGCAGCGCGCCCCCGGCTGCCCTCCAGGGTTCAACTCGCCTCCGCCTGGTGAATTCTCACCTTCATCCGCGACCCATCCACCGGCTTGGATGACAAGTTAAAGGTCTACGCACGAATCATTAGCACTATCGCTGGACTAGTCCGGTCAATATTTTGGGAAACTCACGTCATACAAGGGCTCCGCACTGCGATACTGCCCGTATTCATCAACATCGCCATCCGACTGGGCAACTGTCGCTCCCAGCCCAACCTTAACAAAGTCGTACCGCCGCACCGCCATAGCAAGTACAAGCCTCGCTTCCAGCAGCGCCAGGTCCTGTCCAATACACCCGCGCGGGCCCCGCTCAAACGGCCGCCAGGCACTCGCGGGCGGCACTCGTTCACCTTCGCCCGCTCTCTGCTCCTGCTGCGGCAGCCAGCGCTCGGGGACCCAGGCGTCCGCCGAGTCCCCGTAAACGGCGCGGTCGCGTTGGATCGAGAAATGAATCAGGTACAGCATCACACCGTCGACGCATAGCGGGCCGCGCGGCGTTTGGAGTGTCAAGTTGTCGGTGGTTCCAGGGCCGGGCGCGACGAACCGCGAGGTGCCGGCCGGTGGGTGCAGACGGAGGGTTTCCCTGATCACCGCCGACAGATAGACCAGCTCGCCGAGCTTGGCGGGTGTAGCGATAATCGCCGCTGCGGTCGCGGCCGGGTCGGCGTTGGGGCCGACGACGCGATCGAGCTCGGTCCGCAGGGCGGCCAGGGCTCGCGGTGTCCGGGAGAGCTCGTAGAGGGCCCACTGGAGCAGGACAGAGGTTGTGTCGTATCCTGCGAACAGGAACGTGCGGATCGAGTCGATGGCTGTCTGGATTGTTTCCGGGGTGTGTTGGGCATCAATGCTCTCGAGGGCCAGGAACAGGACGCTCCGATCGGACTGTTCCGGTTTGTCGTTGTTCTTCTGCAGCCTATCGAGCTTATTTTTTATGATAGACTGCAACGATGTCTCGATCTTTGCGCTTGCTTGCATTCGTCGCCGGTATTTGCGGGGGCTCAGCATCCACTGAAGCTGCGGTGCGAAGGGGAGGTTCTCGAGCAGCTCTTGGAAGCCGCGGACGAGTTCGTGCTGCTCCGACTCTCTCGCCTGACTATTTAGGTCAACATTTAGAATTACGCGCCCTATCGATACCATCAGCAGATATTATGATTCCATGAGTTCACGGTGGTGCACTCACCGATCACATCCAAGGTGAGCAGGGTACACCGCTCGCCCAGATTGAACCCGTGTCCGGATCTGGCATGCGCATCCAGTGTTTGCATGAATATGTGGACCTTGTCCAAGATCGCGGGGATGAAGGTTGCTAGGTGGCTGGGCGAAAAGGCCATATTAAACATCTTCCGGGTGTCTCTCCACTGCTCCCCACTCAACAGCAAGAATGATTTGTGTCCAATCACAGGCCCCAGGAGGTCCTGTAATGGGGCCTTGGGCACGCTGTACTTGAATTGCGGCGTTACGCTGGTTATCTGCTCGGCCAGCTCGTGGGAGTATATAAAGGCAACTGGGATGGAAGCTGGGCGTAGGTCTAGAAACACTATATATCACGACTGACTTAGTACGAAATGAAACTCTCCATGTGGCTCTCGGTGGGTATGTATACTTAACCCAGTGTTGTCCGCCTGGCTTTTGATCAGATCATGGATTGCGTAGTCTGTTCCAACGGTTAATCACTTAGCGCTTTTTAGATGGGTTCCATGAAGACTGAACATACGATAGTGTTTCGAGGGCTCTTTCCTAACTAGTCTGAGCACGAGCTTAATATGACCCCATAGCAGGGTTGTAGTTGGTCCGGGCAGATGTGCATATTGCTTAAACCGAATGAATCTCAGTCGCGCCAGAGCGTACACCAGGATTCCAGAACACACTGTCCATAGCACGGTGGCAAGCATTGTCGGTCGGTATCACTGGAATTTAATCTGGTGATAATCAAATGTCGTAGAGAGAGAAGAGGTAGCATGCAATCCGCAACTATCTACCTACCTACACTCACAAAGTGGTCTTAAATACCAGCTCTTCGCCGACCACGCTAGCGGGTGAAAGGCGCCTCCGAAATGAACTACTCCAGACATGGCTCGTACAGTGGGGCGGCTTACTCTGTACAACCTAGTGTCTTCGATTAGTGCTGATGTTCAGTATAACCTCGCATAAATCAGCTACCTTCTTTGATAATAGTATGCACTGCACATCATCATCAAATGATATAAGAGACCTGTTACCAACATTCTCCGCCTTCTATGCCACATCACATCACATAAAACGTCACATCTACACGACTCCTCCCCATTCCCAGCCGCCTGCCTGTCCGCCACACATCTGATCAAGTTTTTCGACTCCTAATATGTTTAAGGTGATATTCCGTTGTCCTCTATATTCACTAGTCCGTAAGCGGATCACCAATTACTGTCATCGAGGGCGGTAAAATGCCGCTAGTAGTTGGGGCTTAGCCCACTTCAGTTCCTTAAAGGTGAATCCCTGGGCTTCTCGGGCAAAACGCCTAATCGCTCAAAACCCTCCCCAAAATCATGCTTTCTCTTCCCAAAAGAAGGGGCCAACAGATTAAGTCCTTTTGTTAACTAGGGAACTGTCAGGCCATTTCCGTGTCCTAAGAGATAACATTAAATTGTGAGCAATGGCAGAGTTTCCTGTTCCTGCCATTTTATGTAGCCAGAGAATTATCTTACTTCCGTCGTCCTCGCAGCAAGCTTGAATCTGCGGGGTGGGTGAACCTGGGTATCCCTAAGACACATGGACTTGTTACAGTTAGTTTAAATATCTAAATAGCACCTCCTTGGTATGCTTAACATTAGAAAGTATACGTTGAGACTGGCCTTCTGCACGATTACTGTTCCCTGATGTCTTTATACATTTGAGCCACCCTCTACTATTCGAAGGTCATTGTACTGGGGTGAGTACTTTGAATCGGCGTTGGATATGATATTTCAGATATTTTTGGCTATCCACCAGTTCTATCCGTCTAGATTGAGTCATTGGGCTTCCAAAATCTTTTAGGTATCGTCTATGCGGCGACAGTGAGTAATGGATTGTCATCTTAAGATGATACGCCCATATTTGGCAATATAGATCCGCTGTTTTTTTCTCTAATCAACCACACGACTTCTTTAGATGCTCCATCCACATTCGCTTGTTCAGGTGGGGCCCAATTTTTTGATATGGAATGGCAGAACACCCCCTCTGCAATATTGTGAAATAGAATTTGCTATTCATGATTTTCAACTAAATTAGGAGGATGGAAGTCACCCCGAAGCCCTCCACTTCATTCTCGCTTTGCTGAAACATCGCATTTAGCATCCAGAGAGAAAGAGAGAGTGTGTGTGTGTTAGATTGAGTCAGGTATGCGATTCAACGGTCCGATTAGTAAAAGAACAGCCACACCAGCGCATGCGGGTGCTCCAGGGGGCATCTCACAATAGGCGCGCTCATTCTTATCATATAAAAATCCGCGTTCCACTGTTCACAAGCAGAGAATGCCAAGTAAAGTGACACTTCATAAATGGGATAAGTAAATTACATAATACACCAAGTACAGAGCTGTGATTGCTACTGAGAGTTAAATACATGGACGTCCCAGACTCACGGCTTACGGGTACTAGCCAAAGATGGCATTTTGTGGAGCCGGAAGATTTCCTAACGCTCGAGCGTGCCAGCCTGACTTGCCCTTGTTGCCGCTAATGCGTTGCACGACGGCATTGGGCCAATGGTCTGAGCCAGGCAGCATTGAGGCAGACACACTACCATCACACTTCTACAGAGCCAAATAGCATCTTTAGGTACTGCACTTCACTCTACTGAAATATCTCTAGCTATTGCGAATTGGGTGTGATTCAGCGCCGAAGTCGGGATATGTCGGGAAACCTTAATGTGTCATGACATCAGTTCCAAGTTCTCCATCTCGGTGCTCGTGTTGCGCACCATTACCCCTTCACCATGGATTATTGCTATGCATCGTAACGGGAAACAACTGTCCTTTCACCTCTCCAATGAAAAAGACGATGTCCAGAACTAGCCAATGCGGGAACAGGAATTGCTCAGCTCACGCATCTTGCGGCAGTGTTTCCGTCGGCGAGGGGTCCGAGGGAATTTCTCCAGGATCGCAGATTGCACCCTCAGCGGCTTCTTGCTTGGGATCTCAAAAGCGTGCTCGCGCCTCAACAGGCACTAGCGAAGGCCAGGGCCAAACCTGGGTCACTCATACCAATGATGACTGGTTCCCCTCTCTTTCCACAACATTGCCAGCCGTTCGCCGACTATCTGCTGATGCCCGTGATGCAATCGACCTTGAATCAACAATGTCGATTCGGAAGGGTTGTCGTCTCTATCCCAGGGCTATCCTATGGTCCGCGCTGCTATCCTTGACAATTGTCCTTGAGGGCTACGGATCTATCCTGATTCAGAATTTCCTCATCTTCCCGGAATTTAAGGAGGCCTTTGGTATGCCCATGACAACCGAACCACTTCCGAAGTATGAGATATCTTCCGCATGGCAGGCTGGTCTCATCAACGCGGCCTACGCCGGCGAAATCATTGGCTTGGTGATAAACGGCTTTCTCACGGAATGGTTTGGCTATCACCGAGTGATGGTCGGATCGCTGGTCTGCCTGTCATTACTATTTTTCTTGGCCGTCTTCGCAGTAAACGTCGAAATGCTAGTGGCAGCTCAAGTGCTCTGCGGGCTGCCTTGGGGGTCAGTGAAACCTTCTCCTTATCCCCCTACCCCTGCGCCCTATAACGGGGCGGCGGGCCGTTTTGGTTACGCTTACTCAGAGGTCTAATTCAGGATATTCCAAACATTGAGCATGAGCTATGCCGCCGAGGTCATGCCTACTGCACTGCGAGCCTATCTGACGGCGAATATGAATAACTGCTGGCTTATTGGCCAGATCTGCTCCGTCGGGATTGCGCGCGGTTGTATCGAAATCCGATCTGAATGGTCTTTCCACATGCCCCTGGCGCTGCAGTGGGCTTTCGCAGTCCCACCCCTACTTGCTATTCTCTTCGCACCCGAGAGTCCCTGTGAGTACTACTGCCAGTAAGGTTTCAATCTTATTGACCCATTGATCCCCCATTTTTTAGGGTGGCTTGTGCGTCACGGACGGTATGAACACGCAAGAGAATCCCTCCGTCGCCTCACACGAACCAGATCCGATGAGAAAGTCGATATCGACAAGACGGTGAGTATGCTGCGCCACACAAACGAAGTCGAAAAGTACCTCAATGGCGACACTGTTTCATACCTCAGCTGCTTCAAAGGCACCGACCTGCGACGGACAGAGATTGCCTGCGTTGTATGGAGTACTCAGGCACTCTGCGGCGGGACCTTGGCTGGGTACGCACCGTATTTCTACCAGCAGGCTGGTCTATCGGAGAAAAACTCTCTCAACATCGCACTCGCCATGTTCGGAGCGTCGCTAATTGGTGGGCTCCTCTCCTGGATCTTGCTACGCTTCTTCGGCCGCCGCAAGCTCTGGATGTGGGGTCTCTCCCTCTGCTTCGTTATCCTCATGATTACCGGTGGAGTCGGTACAATGGCAGCAAGCGAGAGTACATCGTGGACGCTCGGCTCCCTCATCGTGATTCTCATGCTTATCTACGACACGACCATCGGGCCCGTAGGCTACGTTCTCGTTGCCGAAATCCCGTCGACCCGTCTGCGCATCAAAACCGTCGTCCTCGCCCGTATTGCGTTCCTGTCCATGAGCGTCGTTTTCAACATCATCACACCACGCATGTTAAACCCAACGGCCTGGAACTGGCGTGGGAAAAGTGCGTTCCTATATGCCGGCACCGCGCTTTGTTGTTTTGTCTGGGCCTATTTCCGCCTGCCGGAGCCACGCGGGCTGACATATTTGGAATTGGATATTTTGTTCAACAAGAAAGCGTCGGCCCGCAAGTTTCGGCTGCTGCAGAGGAACCTTGAAGACTCTGGTTACTTTGAGATGAATCGGACGAATCGCCAAGATGGGAACTGGACAGGGTAGTATCAAAAATATCCTGCGCAACACTTTATGATACAAGGGTGTATTCGGTATAGGATAGAACGGCGTTCTGTAAGATACATTATACAGTGTTAGTAGAGCATAATCAAGGAGTGTTCAACCCAACCGCAGGATGTGGTCATAATTAGGTAGCTACGGTTCTCATCAGCACAACGAAGACGATATACAGCCTCCACCTAGGCGGTCAACCACCTAGTATGAATGTACGTGAGTAAGGAGGCTGATCCGTGGGTACACAGCCGCCATACTAGCTACGGAATAAGAGCAGGAGTCTGATGGGAGGGATTTGTGTTTTCAAAGGTTTCTCTCAGATGCCAGGACAATGCAATAACGAAGAAATTGTATAGTATGTGGGAAGGATCTGTTAGGCCTACGTTTGTGGCCCTTGGTAGGTGGGACGATGCCAATAGTAGGAGGCGTAGCCTCAACCCATGCGCTACGTGGCTAAAAGTCATTAAGGATCATTGCGCAGTTGGAAAACCTAGGTTAAAGACATAGCGGACGTGCTATCTCTAGTCCAGATTTCAGGTCCCATATTAACTATAGCACTTAAGATTGCAGAAATACCCATACAAGATTCAAGATTAACTTGCGCCTGGTTGCTAAAGACTCCCGCGAACTCCCGTTAACTTTTAAGTGGGGATATTCATTACCTTACATGGTTCATATAGTAAAATCAGCACGCCCGCTCTGCATTTAAGGATTACTCTAAGGCTAGCCTGCTCAAAGGCTTGGTTAGTTGTTCACTTAAAAGGTGCTAACCGCCCACACGGGCTTCACATGCATGTTTTTTTTGCAGTATAAATCAGAAGAGGGGTCTTCAGCAATCAGGCGAAAAATCAATAGACGCAGGCGGAGTTCGGGAGCAACATTACTCACGCGGACGAAACTAAGATATAAAATACTAAGTACCTTACTGATTATAATATAACCACAGGCCTAAATGAGAGGTATACGCGAAAATCAAAGCGGAAGGACGCATGTCGGCCGTGAATACGACAAATAAACGTCAGCAAGCCGAGGAACCTACGAAGACAACCGAGGATATCTCCATGCGGCGCGCACAGTACATGTACATATCTCGACCCCGCCCCCAGCAGAGCACAGCACTATCTCAGTCAAGCAAACATCACACTAGAATGAACAACACACCAACCTTTAATTCGGTGCTATACCACAAATCACCGGATGGCAAAATTGCCTACATTACGCTGAACCGCCCCGAGCACCACAATGCGATCGACCAGCACATGCCGCAAGAGCTCCGCTCCGCAGTGCGCGCCGCAAACCACGACCCAGCCGTGCACTGCATCGTCGTCAGGGGAGCCGGCCGCGGGTTCTGCGGCGGCTACGACCTGAACATTTACGCGGCGCAGGCGCGCCGCGGTGAGACGGAGGGCAGTCAGGACTTGAGCGGCGGCGGCGGGTACGAACCGTTCGGGGACTATCTGTCCATGAAGGAGTGCACGGACTGCTATAGCGAGCTGTTCCGCAGCCACAAGCCGACGATTGCGCAGGTGCACGGGGCGGCGGTGGCGGGGGGCAGCGACATTGCGCTGTGCTGCGATCTCGTCGTTATGGCGGAGGATGCGCGGATTGGGTATCCACCTAGTCGGGTCTGGGGGTGTCCGACGACGGCGATGTGGGCGTTCCGGGTTGGGCCGGAAAAGGCGAAGCGGATGCTCTTTACGGGGGATCTGATCAGCGGGGCGGAGGCGGCGGCGATAGGGCTTGTTCTCAAGGCTGTGCCGGCGGCGGAGTTGGAGGGGGCCGTCGACTTGCTCCTGGAGAGGATCAAGAATGTGCCGATTAATCAGTTGTGGATGCAGAAGCAGGTCATCAACAGCGCGATTGAAGGTGCTGTTGGTGCGAGCCAAAGACTGGCAACGATTTTTGACGGTATCACACGGAACTCACCGGAGGGCGTTGCTTTCCAGCAATTGGCGCAGCAGAAAGGTTTCAAAGAAGCCGTGGCTGTGAGGGATGAGCCTGGCAGAACAGAGGAGTACAGGAAGAAGTGGAAGAGCGTCCTATAATCACGCAAGCACTAACAGAGTTGGATGGAGAGCCTCCCTTCGGGAGATGGGATTATAAAGCAGAGTATTGCGTATTCTATGTCTTACCTACGATAAGCAAGGCGGCAGCAACTCGGAAGAACAATCGCCAGACGGACAATGGCTTTGATAGATACGCCTTGTCTGTGGGCTAAGCTTACAAGAAATGTAAATGCCTTGCACACTCAAATCTCCCTGTCTTATCATCCCACCTCATCTCCTTAATCGACATACACCAAACACAGGCAATTCCTTAAAGTTAGCACCATGATCCACAAAGGTAGAGCGATGAGGTACAATCCGGTCCGACTGACAAGGCTTCACCCCAACCAGGCTACGCGTCTACGGTTCTCCATTCCTGAGCGAGGCAGACGGCCTCGAAACATTCTCATCGGAACAGCGATTCCAGCGAATGTTCGACTGCCTCAACTACTGCGCGCAGCAGCAGCCTGACGCATCCGCCAACGTCCCCATAATCACCAGCCTCGTCCGCCAAGCACACAGAATCTACCTGCGGCAAGCAGCAGCATCGCACAGACGGTCCCTGGTCCACAGACGGTCCCTGGTCTTCTGGCCGCCAGCCGTAGGCCCGCCTCACTTCGACACATATCCCACGCAGGAGGAAGGGAGACCACCCCCACCACCCCTGCTATGCGAATCTATCGCGCTTGTCCAGCAATACAAGGAGACGCTCGAGACATTACCGCCCGGCTCAATCGGCGAGGAGGTCCTGACTTGGGCAACGTTTATCGCGGCCTCGGATTGTGTGCTAACGGAGCACATGGCCTTCTTCGTGGACGTTTTCCTACGATACCATGCCCGAACCGACTTTGGGAATGTGCTGAAGGGGCTCGAGTATCTGCGGTGTATCTGGAAGGCGAGGCGCGCCGGGCTGCGGTGGACGGCGGTCCTGCCGCAGCTGAGGGTTATTGTAATGTGATGTCAATGGGATGCGATCAAGAGAGTGTTCAGACCAGACTTAAATAGGGCTAGGGTCTTCCTTAACATTCGTAGTAGTAGCCATCCATCCATCCATCCATCCATCTGATCTTAAAGCTTGGGCAGAACAACCGTAGCAGCCTTCCCCAGGTCGAGCGACCGACGGAGCGCCCTAAACCGATCCTCCGTAAGCAGCATCGAACGCGGATAATTACCAATCGACTCCTGAACCGTTGCACCGAGAATCAGGCCCGCTACAAACTGCGCCGTGCGAAACGCCTTGACCATCCCCGTCGCGTGGTACCCGCCACAGACCCACTGATGCTTCCGCCCAAGCAGCCGGCCCGCAAAGGGCATACCGTCCTGGCTAAACGCCAGGATCCCCGACCAGGCGTGCTGGATGTAAGTCGCCGATTGGCCGGGTACAGGGGCGGAGGCAACGACCTCATCGCCGAAGCCGCGCAGGTGCGCCATGGGCGCTAGGTGGGTCTCGCTGTCTTCGGCGGTTGCCCTGCGACCGGTATTGGCGCGGCTGACGATGATGGCGCCGTAGCGCAGCCAGTATGAGCAGCGGTAGTCGAGGCCCAGTGGGGACTGGTTGAACAAGTCGCGAGTGGAGGGTGTGGGCTCCGCCAGGGCGGCATAGTGCCCGCCATTGCGACCGGTTGCACCAGAGCACAATGAGCGAGCATCCACCAGGACAATTTTCAGTTCCGGCCTCACTGAGAGCAGGGTGCGCACGATTGTCATCCCAGTTATCCCGGAACCGATGATGAGAACATCGACGGGGTGGGCGGGCCAGGCGGACTGGTGGTTCGCTAGGGGGTGAGGCGATGATTGCCAGAATGACTCGGTGGGCTTCTCAACAGGGATCCCGGGGTCTACGATACCGGGGTCTCATTTCACCTGCTGATTCGGGATAGTCGATACGGGCAGTCCTTGAATCACTGTTGACCAAGTTAGGGGCTCGCCAACTGACAATGGAAAGTCAACGAACCGGAAAACAGCTCCCTTCCTTTTGTTTAAGTTTACCGGGAAATGCTGGTTACGAATGCGTAAACCACCGGGAGATATTGGGGACGAATCTGGTGTCGCAGTCTATTCGGCCTGTGCGAATTATTCATAGGTAACACCCCAATGGCCACGGATATTAAAAGGACCTGCCATCACGGGGGTAGGGAGGCGATAGTGTTATTCCAGGCAGACCGAAGCATTCTAAATTGCCAGGCACAATAACCTATGATTTCAATTAAGGCTATAGATAGCGGTCATCTTAACTACTAAGTCAAATATCCGAGCAATACATTGTTCTTGGAGAAGTCAAGTAAGGGCCGGTTAAGTAATAGTAACTCTTTCCCTTTTCAGGTCTAGACTTTGGACCTTAGTAGGGAGGTACTCCTAGTAACAAAGGCGTGACCTATTACCAGCACTGGTACTAGGTAGACTTGTTATGGGGCGGGTTCCCGCGGGTTTTTAACCCTTTGCAACCCACCCTGAATAACCTAAATAACCTAACTAGTCTAATAGTTAAAGGCAATAAATACTTCTACATCTTAAAGGATGTATATGATTTTATTACATTAGTTGTAGGAGAGTTTAACAATATTGCTCGCTAGGCCTATTAATAACAGAGATGATCTTTTTCCTTATCTCGCAAGAGATATAGAAGACGACTGACTATCCCTTGCCCAATTTTCCCATCCTCATTTAGGTTTCCTACCAAGAAAAACCACACTTTTGTCCTAAGCAGAAAACTGTATAACTGGTTTCACAATCTTATGGCTAGCAAACCGCTCATACGCATGCGGCACCTCAGCAAGCTCATATAAAACCTCATCAATAATAACACTTGGCTTAGCCTTACCACTCTCAATTAATTTCTGCAGAACCGGCTGCAGCCTCCGTACCTCAACGACCCCACCCTGGATTAAAAGACCCTTGATCCACAACAGCCCCATAAGCACAGGAAATACACCTTGCTTATCCGAAGCCAGCGGTGTGCCCGGTGTTGGGCCCGTACCAGGCAGGTATGCCCCGATCAACCCAATCCCGCCTGTGGGCTCTGTGAGCTTGATGCAGTTATTAACAACAGTGTTCTCCTCTGGCTCGAGCTTGGCGTTCACACACTCGAATCCAACGCAGTCGCAGCAGCGCCGCACGCCGCGGGGCTCACTTTTGAGAATTGTTTCCACGGGGTCTGCTTTTGTGAAGTTCACGGGTATCGCGCCGAGTGAGGCTGCTTTCTCGAGCCGAGAGGGGACGTGGTCAACCGAGTACACTCGAGTTGCTCCGCGGAGGATGGCGGAGTAGGCGCATAGTAGCCCGACGGGGCCAGCGCCGAAGACTGTCACCGTGTCTCCGAGCTGGAAACCCGAGCAGTCGAGCGCGTGCCATGCTGTAGCGAAGATGTCGGTGATCAGGATATAGTCGAGGTCATGCTCTGTAGTCGCGGGCAGCTTAAGGCAGGTCGAGTCTGCGAATGGAACTCGGATGTATTGTGCTAGGTCATGGGAGTAAGTACACCGCTCTCATATGGGCATATATTCATAGAGATTAGAGAACAGAATAGATGGTACATACCCTGAGTACCACCGAGGTTCGGTCCAAAGTCATTTCCCATCCCCGGAGAATCAATAACCGTCGGCGGACTAAATGTGAGGCAGTATGACATATAACCACGGACACAATTATCACAGTATCCACACGAAATAACTCCAGGCGCAGTGACGCGGTCTCCGACTTTGAGGGACTTGACCCCGTCCCCCACCTCCACGATTGTACCGATCCCTTCATGGCCCATGATCCATGGAGGGTTCTTGCTACCAAAGAGTCCGCGGTAGGTGTGCAAGTCTGTTCCGCAGATTGCGGCTGTTGTGACACGAATGATAATGTCATTTGGGGCCATGATGTGGGGGATAGGCTGCTTCTTCAAGGCCATCTGAAAGGGCTTGCCCTCCCAAACGATGGCATCCATAGAGTCGACTCTAGTTTCAGACATTCTTGAATGCCCTATGTCTTATGTCTGCCTATGATCAGATCAGCAAACTCCTCAAGAGCCTGAGCCTATAGATCACTGCTTTATTGTTATATATGTGCAGAAGGGTCTACACCTAACTAGGAACAGGCGGGATGCCTGCAAACAGCGGTTTTTGTCAGTATATATGACGTTATATGCTTTCAAAAAGAAAGCTCAATGTAGTATTTGGCCGTAGTAGTGATCGACAGATGGGTCACAATGGCCCAATTGCTGTCAATCATGTCTCACGTCACAATTAGGGTCCGGTTTCTTCGCACGGGAGGTTTGCAAAAGCGCGGGTCACTGCTTAAAAAAAAAAAGTATGGTAAACATTAAGGCAGGAATATCCACGGGAGATAACATAATTGGTATCAAGTCATTAAATGTGCGAGCTACACAAGTCATGCAGAGCGATGGCACTTTGGTGTCTTATTTCTTCTTATGCTGGGCAGCATGCATCCTTTGAGACATCCCCCGAATGTATGCCTACGAAATCTACATTGACCCTTCCCTAATGCAGCAGTTGGAATATCTTACCACCGATGACGTCCTCTTTCGTACTGATTTCCGTCTGTCCTAATGCAGCCTTCAAACTCGATGACCACCATACGGCCACCCACTGGAGCGGGTGCGATTATTCCTAGGTTCAATTTTTTCTGCCTTTGACCTAATAGCTTATTTCCATGGCAATTATCATAGCACCAGGCTGACTGACTTCATGGCCGTGGATTATATGTAATAGTTTCATGGTAGTTAAGTGGACTTCGCCGCACATTAGTCATTCGATTGGAGATCTACTTGGTAACTAAGTAATGGTTTGCCTACCTTCACACTGTCCAAATGTATATTTTGCACGAATAAAAGCCGAGATTTACCTGTTAGGACGATTAACTCGTACGCTTGAGGTTTTGAGATGCCTTTTCTGACCATGATAGCCATGCAATTTTGCCCGATGTGATTTTGAGGGAGGGGTAATAAGAAAGGGAATTAGCTTAACGCTTATAGCAATGTGTTATTGGTGACCAAATGAGGAAGATCCACAGTGCGGTTCATCAAGTCAATATCAAAGTGATGAATCATGGTCTGGCCTAGGCCTCGTTTGCCGGGTGGCTGATCCAGAACCAATACTTGCATAGTAGCTGGGTGATCTTGGCGAATATATGTGCCCGCCCAACCACAAATTGGTTACAGCCTTTCGGCGGAAAAACCAACACGCAAGTTTAAGACAAAATTAGCCATTGGTGAAGCTTTTGCCGATTATCCCCTTTTACCAGCACCTTGGCTTACTATAAACCTCAGTACATCTCTGCAAAATCAGGCCTGTATTGGACGGTTCAGAACCGGACCCATGGTTCTATTGTTACACAAGACGTCCACTGTGCTGGGAAATAGGGCGTCAACGATGCAGTGGTATCCTCCAAGTCTGCATTTGAGGGAAGTTGGGGCAATATCGCCAGCAGCGAGTGTTAAATAATCATGCTGAACCGCGTCAACGACCCGTTAGCTTCTCAGGCTGGGCATTCGGCCGTTCAAAGCTTTTTGGTCCCTGTTCGTACCTATCAGACCTGGTTCTGTTGGTGGCAATTGTTAGCCTGTTCAGGTATGGTAGCGTGTTCAGCTTTTACTTTGATTGCGCTCAACGTTTATTAGTTTGGGCTCCCCTAAATGGAGACACACTGCTAGATAGGATTAAAAGACAACGCACGCTTGTCTGCTATAGATGTTTCATATGATTAGAAACTCTTTTTCACTCTTCTTCTCTATCGTTATTCACCATATTTATCGCTTTTCCCCAGAATATACTTACTAGCCCAGTAGGTCGATCCTATTTTAGCAACTTGTAAATAAGTATTTATTAAATAATATCCCCCCTACTTGGCTCCAATCCCTTCCATATATCATCAAAAATATGTAGAAGTTCCTATGTCCAGCAACCCGACGCATACAAGCTTGTCGCGTTCGCGCATGGCACATCTGGCGTGTTCCGTGGCTGCGCCCCGTCAACCTCCTCCTCGTTCTACGACTATGATACCTGGATCCCCCTGCTGTTCGCCGGATCCGCTGTCGTCGGGACCGACTACGCCGGCCTGGGCAACAACTACACAAGCCACAAGTACATCGCGACGCAGGCGAACGCAAACGACCTCTGCTGGTCGGCCGTGGCCGCAAAAAAAAGGCCTTCCCGAGAGCCTTCTCGAAGGAATGGGTCTCGCTCGGCCACTCGCAGGGCAGCGGCGCATCATGGAAGCTCTCAGAGCAGGCACAAGTCCAGAACGAGACGAGCGGATACCTCGGCGACGTTGCCGTCACATAAAATACACGCATCTACGACGCCGTGCTCAAAGGCCTCAGCACGGCCGCCGACGCCTCAGGCGACGACGACCTCCACGACCTCGGCTCCACCTCCTACATCCCCTCGCTGCACTACGCCCTTCCTCACCGAGCTCGCGCAGCTCTGCGCCGCCGCGCTCCCCTCCGTCCTACGCGACCTAAACATCACCCAGATCATCGCGAGCACGAACATATCCGACCTCGTACCAATCAAAGACTTCCAGGAGCTAAACGCGCCCGCGCAGGGGGCCAAAACCATCCGTCCGCTCCTCGTCATCGCAGGCGCGAAAGACACAACCGTATACCGGACGATCACGAAACGAGCATATGAAGCAAGCTGCAAGGCGGGTAATGCGCTGCATCTGAGCGTGTACCCAGAGCTGGAGCATTCGGCAGTCATTGGGGCGTCGGCGCCGGAGTGGCTGGAGTTTATTACGAGGTTGTTTCGTGGGCGCGGGTTGTATGGGTGTAGTCTTGAGACGAGGGGGCCGTTTGATGCGCCGGTTGCGAGGAAGCCGGAGGAGTAGAGGGGGGATCTTGTACACTTGGGAGATGGATATGTACTTTTCTGGCTATGTTACTATAACGCTGAGTTTATTTTGGGTGTACTCTCTCTGATTTCGGGAGCTAGATTGTAAGAAGGAGGGCGCAAAGAAAGTTCGGCATCGGTCCCCGGCAAGTTAGGGCAGGAGTGGATTGCCGGGTGGAGTGTGATGTGATGGATTCAGACTACTTCTGCATGATTCAGAGGGTAAGGGCTACGTATTCGGTCTCCGACGGCGTGAGACGATGATCTGCCATACATATATTTCTGGGATGGTTCATCAATTGGCGGATTCCGCGGCGACCCATCGGGGCGCAACTAGCAATATGTTTGTCGATGTACCATCACCAAACTACATACGTACGATTGTGAGCCGGCCAGTAGTTCACCATGTCTACGCAGTCCACGCCAAGCTTCGAATGCAACGATGGTGAGGTTTCTGCATATTCCAATTGTTGAGCTTGAAGATGTCCATTCAAAACTACTGCCTAGATCAATCATCGCAGAGTTCTAATGCTTGATGCTGTGGTTTGCGTGCTGTGGTTTGCGTACTTTGCCCTTCCATAAATCCTGCTATCGACCCCCAGTGTCTGCGACACGCAAGACAAGCCATCCTATTTTTTTCCTCCCTCCTCCCGAGTGCCCCAGTTTCCGGACTTAAGTGTACTGACCATTTCAGACTGAGCTGCTCCACCACTTCATACATGTGGTCAAACATGTTGCGGATCTTGGTAGGCCCGAAAACCGGTGCCAGCAGCCTGCGTCCAGCTTCCCATGCCGGCTCTTAATCATACCCTGTAAATAATCCGGATTCCGCAGCCGAACGAAGCTCTTCTAGAGATGGACCGACCACCTTGCTGAACCTGGATTCGCCCGCACAGCTCATTGGTCAGGGCGACGCTGTTTATCATGATCTCCGTCGAGCCAGCGAACGTCAGCTTGTATATGGGGTCTGGAAACCCACAATATATACATATTAGCTCCGCGGCGTGAGATTTACTTTTATTTCGGATGGAGGTGCGTACAATATTTGCTTCCGAACTCAATCAGGGTGTCTGTCTACCCTTCGCTCGGGAAATCAAGCCCGTTTCCCACAATCGGCCATGCTGTGTAGTAATTAGCAAAGCCTGAACAAAAAACAATACCATGCAAGAAACGGTAACTGCAATATACGTTTTGGGCCTGGAATCTCATGCTCTTCGGCGTCTGGCATAACGGGCAATAATACACTGAGCAAGTCCTCGACAAATCACAATGAGAACAGGACAAGGGGGTGAAAAGGCAAAGAGTATTGAGTGTCAAATGGCTGCTATATATTTTTTTTGTCCTTGGGCATTTTCGCAAATCGCCAAATGCTATTTATCCCCCAGGGTTGTTGCTTGTTAACAAGATGGGCCACTTTCTAGAGGTTGTCACGCGGCGGCCCGCGGGGTCCCGGTACCAGGCCTCCATTTTGAACCCCTGCTTGCGCCACCTTCTGGGTTCTGCCATACTTACAACCAGGCAGCAGCATAGTTTGGTACTATAGTTGAAAAGACGTTGACATTGCAGATCTAGTTACAGTCTGTCGGTTCGGTCGGACTCCGCCAACACCGAGAAAGTCTTCTTTGCATCGCATCTCATCTTCAGAGCCAATGATGGTGACATCTTATACTATTAGTGTACAAATTCATCCGGATGGGCATTTTAGTGAAGCTTTCTTATGTATCTTTAGGGCGTGGCTATCGCAATTATAGTGACGTCTTTTACTCTGTATTTGTGGATAGTGTTGCATTGATAAAGAGAAAAGTTATAAGTGGTAAGGGGAAGGGTATTCATATATTAAAAATAGCACCTATCATACAAATAGGAATACCCGATAGCCAAGGAGGCCGATATTGAAGACTCACATGTATTAGGGCTTACCAGGTTTAGTTTCATGCATGTACCCTGATGGCTGATATTAACCTACAGATCATTGGCTCATGACAAGAGGGGTGGCCTTATTTAATACGGACGAGAAGCTTGACCTCAATATACGTGGTCCCCGTACCCTTCACACACTCCGTTTATACAACGGTCCATTCGCAGACCAATGTTGGTAAGTAAATAGAGGCCCAAGTAGGTGATTCAGAGGACTGCTCCGGAGCAAGGAAGATATACAAACGCAGCGAGCGTCACTTCAAGGGCGTGTAAACACGAAGAAATTTGCAACCTTTTATAACTTGTTTTAAGACTTAAGAACTGTATCTAGTGTTAGGGTTAGTATAACGCTATCAGCCTTGCCCCCGTGCCGTTACTTTCACAGTTATATCTATATCCGGCTCACAAGTTTAGGATATATCCAAGCTTGTGCTTCGTAGACATTTACAAGCACCTGGAGGCAAGTTTGTAGACAATATAGATTACATAGATCTATATGCTCAGTAATAATTAGCAGGCTATCGGACGCTATAATCATAAAGAGTATTGTATATATCTTCCATTCCACGCGTTCCTCTCATGGGACTAACTCAGATGGTTCTCATTAGGCTCACAATATACAATCCTAAGAGGAAGAGCTCATGAGTGCAGAATCTTGTTACTCGGGGCCTTTTCGGAACCCGTGGCTGCCCCGCAAGATACCAAATCTATGCAAAGCAGTGGTAGCTAGGCATAAATCCAGGGGCGCCAAGAGAAGGTCATTCTAGTATTCGCCCAGACATGCCCCAGCCAGCAGGCATGGTAAAGGTTGAAAATCGAATAACACATCCTCCAGCCAGCCAGCCAGCCAATTTATGGAACTGAACGCCTTTGTTTGTCTGGGGTGAAACCCTTCCAAACCAAGCCTGAGGCTCCACCAGGACACAATCTCGATGCTGTCGACCATCATAATTGCCGTCCCCATCATGCCTGACTGGCATTTTGCTGCTGCTTTTGTCGCCGTTCATCCCTCCGCTGCAGGTAAACCGCGAGTCCCAGCGTCATCGCCGCACAGACGATCAGCCCCACCGTCACCGAGTTTCCAACCAGGAAGCGTGGCGCATAGTTTGTGTTATATGAGATTAAGGGAATCCAGGCGTTGAATGCGTACCTGGAACATGAAATATGAAGGTTAGTCTCGGCTAGGGCCGGATACTGACGAGAGAAGCGGCGGGGGGAACAAGAGCAAGGAAGAAGGGGAGGACGCACGCGATGGAGTTTGTTGACCCTAAAATGATCTTGCGCTCCAGGCTGTCTCCTGCGCAGATTTCGTTGACCATTGTCTGATTTTGATTAATATTATTAGGTCTAGATCTCGTTGGAGACACACAGAGAGAGAGGGAGAGACAAACCAAGAAAACCGGCCCAGAGCCCTGAGCGAATCTGCTCATGTCATGTATACATCAGTAACCTACCATCCGCGTCACTTCCCAAAAGCATATATAAAGGATGTACATACCCAGTAAGATAATAACTCGCCCACTTAAGTCCAAACGGCACCCCGTCCCAAATAGCTAGATTCATCGCCGCGAAGAAACAAACCGTCAACGAAAAGAAGACAATCGGGTACCGGATCTGGAACAGATCACTCGTCCAACCGTAGACAAGACTGGTCAGGATCGTGATGGCGTTTGTGACGGTCGGATACGTGTTGATTTGGGAGACGGAGTAGCGGTTCAACGACTTTAACCAGAGGTTCATGTAGCCGCCGATGTTTTCGGAGCAAATGAAGAAGCTGTAAAAGCAGATCAAAAGTATAAGCACTAGTAAGCGACGCTGAAATTATAAATGGGATATATATATGGGGGAGGGTGTCTTAGACGCACGTATAATAAGCCGTGTAAACCCAAAAATGCCACTTGGAGAGTACCCTCTTCATGCCGCTCCAGGTGATCGGCTCGTCAAGGCTCTTGCCGGCCTTTTGCATCCGCTGCAGGGCGAGTTCCTTCTCTTCAGCCTTAAGCCACGGGACACGCGTGTTTGACGGCAGGTCCGGAAGCGCAAGGTACCCCCACAGCGCCATGGGGAACGTAATCACCCCGTCAAAGATGAACAGCCAGCGCCATCCAGACAGCCCGTGCACGCCGTTCATGCCGGTGTACAGCGCTGCCTGGAGGTAGCCGCTGAACATGCTTCCAACAAACGCGGACCCGAAGAATATGCAGGCGCGCTTTGCGAGCTCGCGCTTTGTGTACCAGCCGCCTAGTACGGTGTGCACGGCCGGGTAGAATGTGCCCTCGGCGAGACCGACGAGGAAGCGGCAGGCGTAGAGCTGGTATGGGGTTTTGACGGAGGCGGAGGCAAAGGTGACAATTACCCAGAGGCATTCCCAGGAGGGGCACCAGAGGGAGAGGCGGACTACCCGACTTATTAGATAAAACTTGGTCTTAGGAGGAGAGGAGGAGGAAGTTGGTACCTCGAGTACAAATCATTTGGGAAGGGATCTGAGAGATCACATAGCCGCTGTTTATATTAGACTTTTGTTTGTGCAGGATATGTATCGGGTTGAAGGGCGCACATAGTCCACATGGTGGTAAAGGTTTGATACTGATTCCCGACGACATTGAGCTCTTCTTTCATCCCGGATACGTATGCATTTGCTGTGGCAGAGTCAGAAATCTTGACCCTTACTCAAGTGAGTCTACACGGAGCACCTACATAGATTATTCTGATTTAAATTCTTTGAAAAGTATGAGAAGCTGGCCCATGTTCTGCATCCGTCAGTCAGCACTTTCCCAGCCCTAGCCACAGGTCACCTTGTGAAGGGATCGACAGTACAGGATAAAAAAGTCAATCTTGAACAGCAGCCTCCGCTCTTCAGGCGAGTAGTCGAACGTATCCCAGAGCACACGCTGGAGACGCTTGCGGAGCGAGACTGGTTCAGTAGGGTCGGTCACCGGAGATGGTGACACTGGAGTCTGCTCGACAAGAGCCGATGATTTGTCTCCGCCTGTCATTGTGCTTTGTTTTGCTAAGAATCAGGAAACTTAGATCTTAGATGTCCAGATTGCCTCGCTTTTTGTATTTGACTTTCGTCAATTTCTGGTCGCCATGGAGGAATTCCGATGATAACGCAACAGGCGCGAAAATGGCATCTTAGGCTTCTCCAACTTATCTACATTATCTCGCGGCAGAATCCGTAACCTTGTTGTGCAATAGTGGAGCTTATTGAGGAGCTAATGATCCTGGTATTTTGAGAAAATAGCGAGAGTGGACGGAGATGATGTGATCTCCAGGGATTGTCGCTTCATATTTGGAGTAATAGCCACACCTCTCATCCAGCACTGGAGTAACTACGCAGGTGCGCGAGCCTGTCACTATATAGGCGGGGTAGATTGCTGTGAAGTTGAAGATGAAGAATAAAAAGAGCAAAGGGGGGGGGTTAAAGAAGGTACTGCTCACAATGTCGGCCACAGCCACAATACTTGAGCCTTATATCCCGCCGCCGCAAACGAAAGAGGATTGTACGTCGTCGCTCAGCCAACAATTCACAGCATCTTTGGTACTAATCGTGGCAGTAAACTGGGCCACCCTCTCAGTGCTAGATCTCTCGCTTCTCTCCAAGCCGGGCGGGAAAGAAGCTCTGGCGAAACAAGTGCTCTCGTTTATCGACGAGCATGGTATGTCTCCCCCTTTGCTCTTCTTATTTCCGCTCTATATGTACACCAAGTAACCTTTTACAGGCTTCTTCTACGTCACAAACCACGGCCTTACCTCCACCCAAATCAACAGCCAATACGCCATCGCGCAGGCCCTCTTCTCGCTCCCCCTGTCGGAGAAACTGAAGTACCTCTCGAACACCGCCGCGGGTGACTTCCGCGGCTACAAGCCCCAATCGACAGGGAAGCTCGGCGTCCACGACAACGACGAGCGGTACAACATCCCCAAGTTCACGCGCGAACACGAAGAAGGCCGGGCTCACCCGCAGGTCATCTGGGATTATTATGACGAGATCAGGGAATTCAGCCTGCACATCCACTACAAGGTACTGCTACCGCTGCTGAGACTATTTGCGTTTATTCTCGAGCTTGAGGATGAGGACGCGCTGGTGAACCGCCATCGGTATGAGGAGCCCGGGCTCGAGTATCTGCGGTACATGGTGTATCATCCGCGCAGTGAGGCGGAGGATCAGGAGGCCGGCAATCTCTGGGCGAAGGGCCACACAGACTACAATACGTTGACATTCCTGTTCCACCAGCCGATCGCGGGGCTACAGGTTCTTGGGCCGGATGGGAACTGGCGGTATGTCCGCTCTGATGATCCGAGCAAGCTCATTGTGAATGTTGCCGATGCACTGGAGTACCTGTCCGGTGGGTTTTTGAAGTCGACGGTTCATCGTGTTGTGCGTCCGCCGAGGGACCAAGTCGCCATGGATCGGTATAGTTTGATTTATTTTGCGAGGCCCGAGGCAAGTGTCAAGATGACGCCGTTGGAGAGTCCGCTGATACAGCGGGTTAGGGTGAGTTTGGACGAGAAGTATGTGAGGGCCTTGCAGGGGGTGACGGCCGAGGGTGAGTCTTTATTCTCTGTCCAACAAAACATTTCCCCCATGGGAACACCACTAATTCTGATGTAGAATGGGCACGAGCTAGAATTGCCAAGGACCACAGGTTGCGTACGGGGGTGGTCGATAAGCCTGAGAGGGAGATCATCGCTGGAGTGCCGCAGAAATACTACGATTGAGTGGTCTATGCATGCTGCACTTTGAATGTCCGTATAAGAATGTCGCTCACAGATTCAGCCATGTGTTTAGATCTTTGTAACCAGCATTTCAGCTATATTACCCATAATGAAGGGGTGAATAAGATGTGAATGAAAAAACCAGAGCAGGTCTTCTCCTTTTCCCCATCCCTTATACCCTCTTCCCCTGGCCAGTTCTATAGAGTGCTCTAGAGGGAGATGGCTCATTCTGCTGCACCTCTCACTGCGCCAATCTCCGAAACAGCTCTTCAATCCTTTTGCGGCCAGTGGCTTTGGTACTCATTAGGGCTTCGTTACTGTGACTGATACCAACGTAGACAGCGAGTGCATAAGCGGGTTTAGGCTCGTTGGGGATCCAAGGCGTTGCCTAAGCGGAGTAGATGGAATGGATCAATTGTCTAGCGACCATCGCAGACAAGCAAAGCCCGGGAAGTCGTCGGAAACTTCCTCATAGTAAAGTATACAAGAGCGCATTCGCGCGTCGCTCAAAGGCCGGGAATTTACTTTCGTTTTGTTTTGCATTGTTTCCCTGGTCCCTCATACTCCAAAGACCTCCTGATAGATATACTGTCCGACGATACCGTCAATATAACAGGCAAGCGACATGCGCATACAAAAGTCGTCGCCGAAAGTACAGCCGAGGTCTTGGTCGCAATGCGTTATATAACGACAGTGCTGTTGTTCAGGTCCTCAGCAGGAGAAGCGAAGAAGAGGAAAAAAGAAAAGAAAAGAAAAAAAACTAATCGATTGAAGCGTATGGAGCAAGACCTTCCTCACCCAGATTGTATTGGGTTACTTTTCTTGGAGCAGATCCTTGTCGCTAACAAAGTAAAACATGCATAAAGATACGTTTCAAGAATTCTCCAGGGAGACCAACCGGATCCAAGAAACCCGGGAAACAAGAATGGCATTGTCTGATTGATCTCCAACGTTGTGTCACTCCTGGCTAGTTGCACCTTCTAAGCGCCGGCACTAGCGAGAACTGCAGCATGACGTCTTGTGTGGTGTGGAGGGGCAACACCCCTCAACCCTGTCGGCACTTTTCAACACCCCTGCACACCTCCAGGGAGCATGTTCCTGGATTCCGATCGATTATTGGCTGCCGTGTAGTTTGTCGGCGGTTAAATTCGTCAGGTGGGGAGTATACGATTGCATGGCCATTGCGGCTGTAGTTTGGGCGATGGTGAAACTTGGTGAGGCGTCCCGCATAGCATGTCGGGTGAGGAGGGGTACACGGCGAATAGAACGGCAGAGATGAGATACTATTCTCGGAATAACCTGACTTGTCTTGCTTAACCGCTGGGAGTTTCGATGTGGTAAGCATGAGATAGTCGATCTGATGGGATAATATCCCCGTGTTGTTTATCGTGTTTGGTGTTACCCGGCGTCTGTGGGTGTATCAGCGTTCGTATCCCACCTTGGTGATAGGCTGTGGTTCGCGGTGTCTCAAACACTGTCAGATACGAAGAGATTGAGACAGCAGTCGGTACGATCAATCGATCACCCAGCGCAAAACAAAGACTGGCTCAGAGAGGAGCCGCAGGAGATGCCATCACTAAACCTTGTCGTACTACGGGATACGGCTGGGAGCACGGAGGATATTCTTAGCACAAGCAATGTTTGTACAACGGTGCCATTGTAACTCTATAATTTCATGCAGGTTTCATGTTTGATGGTGATGTGGTATCTAGCGCCCAATGCCGTGTATTCGAGATTTTGCTAACTCAAACCCGCCGTCGCCAGAAAATGTTGTTGTTAAGTACATACAGGAGGATGAAACGAAAGGCAAAAAGGGTCCAATCATGCGATAGAAGAAGTTGCAAGTGGAAACGAAGGGAAGCACGCGTGTCGAGCAACAGCAACCGTGCCATCCGAGCCAGCGGATGGTGAGTTGTTTACTCGGAGTACGCGTGGATATGACCGTGAGAGCGCCGGCGAGAGCGCTTCTCCTTGAGCATGCGAGACTTGACCTCGATTGCCTTGACTGTGAAGTCGCTGCTCTGGCCGGCGGTACACTCGGTACCCTGTGCCAGAGGCTGGGCCTCAGTCCACGTGCCGCTTGCGCAGCGCTGGAAGGAGGAACCGCCGATGCAGTTCCAGGCACCATCATCTGTGCAGGGCCCAGACAGTGCTCCCTCCGTGGAGGTGGAGGGGGCACTGGTAGGCGCAGGCACGGTGGATTCGACGGACGATGAAGTAGGCATGACCGGGCTGGGTTGGACACTCAGCGTGGTGGGCTCAGGTGCGGTAGTGAAGCCAGGAACGGCGGCACCGACGGAGAGTCCGACGCTGACCGAGGAAGTGGGATCCTCAGTGGGGGCAGCAGCCGGCTCAGAAGTGGCAGGGGCAGTGGTAGTGGAGTCAGAGACAGTACTAGGCTCAGCGGCAGAGCTACCGCCGCTGGTGAAGCCAGCAGTACCCCAAGTGGGAGAACCCTCGAAGCAGACGTTCGCGGCGTCGGTGATCAGGTTCGCCTCATTGTAGGATTGAACGACACTGCCCGGGTTGGGGAAACGAGGAGACTTCTTTTCTTCGGTTTTGCATCCGTTAATGTTGGCAATAAACAAAGGAGGGAATGTCTCGCGCTTCTCCAGCGCGGTAACTTCAGATCTCTTCGTAGAGCCACCGGTGATGGTGATTGGAGCGCAGTTCATGTACATTTCCCGGTTTCCAATGCGATTGAACCAAGTCCAGGCAAGAGTATATTGGCCATCAGCGAAGCTGTCAGGGATAGTAAACTCAGGGCTGAAGGCAGCCTTAGCACTAGCATCATTTCCGAGGTTATCCCCACTCTCACTGGGGTCCATGCACCCACCCTCAATTGATTTGATGACGCTCCATTCGGTGTCTTTCGTGGGCGCGCGGTCCGAGGTGATACTGATTTGGCAGGAACCACCTCCATGAGTCGCACCACCGTTGAATTCGAGACGGTGGGTCTGGCCCCTTGCGAGCGTGTTCTCCTGGGTGACAGTGTAGTCGGTTTCTTTGCAGGGAAAATTGCTGCCATCGCCCGCGAGAGGAGAGTTGTCCCACGATTTGAAGTTATAAGGCACAGGGTCGACCAAGAGCATATGGGCATCAACGAGGGAGAAGCCGAGCATGGCAACTGCCGCAAGGGCCGACTTGGAGAACATCTTGAGTTGGATGATTTCGATAACCTGAAGAATTGTTCGACAGTGAAAGAACGTGTATTCTAGCCGTACCAGACGGGTAGAATGTATATATATGGGCAGATGTGCGGACGCAAAGAGCCAAGTGGAATCTTGAATAGAGTCAGCATTTCATGGACCAGTATACAACATCGTTACTATATGGGCAAGGCAAGATATTTGGAGGTTCCGAATCGCAAAGGTTGTCAGATACAGCAGTGCTGGAAATACCTTCGTTAGAACAGCAGAATGACGAACTCCGCTGAATGTTGAGTGCAAAGAATGCCTTTGCAGGTTCTTGTGGTCCGGAAAGGAATGTCGGTGTATGCCACAGGCAAATGAACACCAAGGTTTGCAGAAAGGAATGAGACAGGAACTAGCCTGTAGAACTGTCGAACAGATTCAGATGAAAGGATCGAAACGGTCCAGCGTGATGGCGAAAAAAAAGCAGGAAGAGGTTGCAGCATTGGCATCGAGGGGGGTCTTATATCGGCCATCCTCCAAGCACACGGACCCAGATCGTAGCCGACGAAGGGGAAGGGAGGTGGGGCGCAAGGAGAAAATCGTGGCCATCAAAGACCCTGAACTGCATCGCGAATGGATGCTCTGGGCGGCAATGAAACCGCCAGTATCGCGGGCCACTGCGATCCATCGCCTGCATGAAAGGCAAAGAATCTTGAGGTTGAAGGTTCTATTCGACCAGCTGTGATACTCGCTAAGCTGCATCTGGCGCTAGTTCGAAAACCCAGAATCTCAACGGTCCACTTCTCGTGAAGAATCCTGACCAACCAGGAAAAGCCCATAGCGTAAATACGCGGTAAATCGTACGGGTCGGCCCTGAGTTCTGTGTGGCTCGTCGGTATTTGTCCGTATGACGAGTAGAAATTCTCCGCGTGGGATGCTTTGTCCCTGCGACTTGGCCTGTCGCACCATCTACCCCCAAGGCTCCAAGTGTCTGGTTCAGCACCCTCGCTTCACAGTCATATTGGCTGGGGCAACGGCTGAGCTGTCACCAATGACCGTTCTTTGTGCCCATTTTGGGTTGAAATTCTCCTTGGTTGGAGGCGAGAAAGTTTGGTCAGGGAAGCTCCTGAGACTTGAGAATCAGCTCCTGAGTTACATTCGGTGGACACGACCGTGGAGGAATCACATCCGCTCCCATGGCTGGCTATATGACTTGATATTAATCCTCACGAAGCGAGATTATCACAGCGCCCAAGGTGACGAATCTACAGGATCCTCTTGCTCCAGATTCGCTCGCTCACCATGTCCGCATATCCATCACCTCCATCGATGAGGCCGACAAAGGAGATGAAGGAGAAACTTCGACCTCGTCGCTGCAAAAGAACTCCATGTTACGGAGTCGGTATCAATTTGATCCTCATCAGAGTCATCACAACCTCAATTGGATGTCGGCACCGCATGCCGCGAAGTATGCTTTCCCGACCGCCAGACGTGGGGCGATTCTCGCGACAGCCTCAGCCACTAACATCTCCGGCCTGAGTTGCATTCAGGCGATCACATTTCTCAAACCTGGAGGATCTGTGTTTCATAGTAGTGGATTTCTTCGTCAATCATTTTTTCGGACAACTCCGTAAATGGACAGTTGACTCTTCGCTTCAGTAGCCGTCTTTGGGCAATTAATTTCAAGGATTATTGCATCTCTTGCACACAAAGCTCCGAACCCCTTCTGAGTGAATGGTGCATTCAGCCGAATGAGTGTGGCTGAAGGTTTGTGGGCTGGTTTTCTCAGCCTCCTCGCAAGACGCGAGTCAGCAGATGACGGAGCTCTGGGCAGTGGCGAACCGCACCTGTCCACATGTACCTTTTACCGCCCATGACGTTCAACACCTCGCCAATCATTCCACTGCACCTCAGCACACTATTGCGCATCTTTGTTTGGAACAGGAATTTGAGTTGAGGTTGAAACTACGGGCGGCAAACTGAACCTTGTTCCTCAATGCCAACCATGGCCCGATACTTCGTGCCTGAATCCCTTCTTGGCGGAAGTCTCCAAAAGGTGAGGTGGAAATCCCATAAATGAACCATGGTTGTTGAACTCTCGGTCCCCGCCTTCGAGCCCATTTTCTGGGCCTACTCCGTATGGAACCGGTTCGGTTCAGTCTAGCCCCCAAAGTTTCTTCATACATCGGTTCCAACTCAAGGCTTGACGATGCTCGACACATAATTTCCGACAGCTCCTCAGTGGACAATCAGAAGTGACGAATTACGAGCTTAGGCGTTTTAACCCATCTTGAGTCCCGAGTAGGCTGGTCAATGAATAAACGAGATCGATGGTCGGCTTCGCGTTTCAGATAAATTCTTCCCCGCACCCATAGAATGACACAGTTGTAACCGAGATTTCATCTCTCGCTTGTGATATTTACTACTGTGAGGTGAGGCCTTTCTAGAATCCAATGATTTTCTCGAAGCGAAGTCTCGCCCCGTACTCCTCAGAAGGATAAAAACTCATCAATCTCGACAGCTCCGGCAGCGTCGTTCAATTTCGAGGCTTGACATGAGACAGGAACCTCAAAACAAAGCTCCTCTGTGCACGCTTGAGCGCCCACGCTTACTAACCTCGCCTTCCCAAGGTCGGCAAGTTCTACCCAGGAAATCGCAGTTGGGCGTCGCCCTGCTCTCACGGCAACATTTCATGGAGGGCTGTCGTATCCCTTTTGCTTGTATGTCCCTACTTTGCGTGCGTGGTAAGAGGCCAGACATGTACCAATATGCAATTAATTTCTACCTTAGAACCTACTTTATCAGTTCTTGAGTACTGTGCTGGTTCCGACCACTCCCCACTATGTTGTGGGTGGCCGCAAACTCAAGAGTCAATATTCCAACCTGGCCATGCGTAATGGACAGCCCTTAGTGACGAACCGTAAGGCAACTTTGCGCGAATGACAATCATTGTCGATATGCCTCCCTTCGACGCTTCTTAAGACTTGTGCATACTCACTGCCGCAGCCTTGTTCGTCCTCCCTCAGCTCACTCACTGCCAAACTGTCCAAAATCTCAATCGGTACTCCACCAGCCAGTAGCAGGAGATTAAGGGACGGAAGCCTTTAGGTACGGTCACTCCGGTTCGATTGATCTCGATGGCTGTGCTGCAATTTCCGTTGCCAAGTATTATAGCCGTGTAGGTCATGAATGTCGACACAGACGAAAAACACGCCCATAACAAAGTCCCCGCTTGCAAGTGCTGTAGGCTAATTCTTCCATCAAAAACATTGACTAGAGTGCCAGTGGAATTTATCTAGTACTCTACAGCACCGGGGTAGAGCCTACCAATGCTCAATCTGAACACTTAATCGTGGCTTGCCAACTCCTGAGAAACCCAGAGACAGAACTAACCTGGCACAATCTTGTGGTTCTAGAAAACATAGCCGGTTATCTTTATGTCATCAGGGAAATTTTGGACGCGTGGATTGTCTGCCATTTGCTTGCTGGGAAGGGCTTGGCGTCGCAAGTGGTTCTGAGCTGCCAAAGATCAAGCACGCTTAGGGCAAAAGCCCTGGACCCGCCATATTGGCTCCCTACCTCGAGAAGCCTCACTGATGGGACGGTATCTTCAACACTACCGCTAGCATTGTCAGATTGTGGTATCGAGGACATGGTTATTCTCCAATACTCCTTAGCGCAGTACTCACCGTCGTCACCCCTGTACTGATTACTCAATTGTTCTGGCCAACCATAACACCTCAACGCCCATCCATGGCTACCCAACTTACCTGATAGGGATCGCAGAAGCCTTCCCCGTGCGTCGAGTTCTTAAGGGTCCTAGTGACAGGGTCCAAATCAAGGTTACTATTATTAGCCGCGCTCACTCGCTTTTCCGCGACGGCTTATTGCGACTCACATTCTCAAGCACCCCTCAGTCATGGCGAGCATTTATCAACAATCGTGGACTGACCACCACTGCACATCCATAGATCGTCATGGATAGTACCTACACAGGTATTAGTATTCGTCGGGAATCTGCGCTAGGTGAACGATCCTTTATTGGGACCAAGTCGCCATCGGCTGAAATGGTGGCCAAGAACCCAACAACGCACAGAGACAGTAGCCTTGTAGGGAATTTGAGACCTCGCCAATATGCATAGGGCGAGGTTGGGGGCCAAAGCCCGTTCAGGGTGGCTTACCCCACCATATTGACCATGGCGTCCAAACAACGGGGTCGAATTTGAAGATGTAGCCTTTCGCTTGCTTTTCATGCAGTTTGATGTTGTTTCTCGGATGAGGATCACTCCTACACCAACAACGACGTGCTGACTTTCTGATCGGGACAAACGCAGAAGAGGGATACAAGCCATTTTCTGTCATATGGTCTTCTAGTTTGAAAGACTTAACTTAGTATGAGGCTTCAGAGCGCGCAAAGTGAGTCTAATTTTGGTTCACTCCCGGACTTGACGGGTGTTGTTGCCGCCAGGGAGGGGCGATCGCTCGTATCCCCCACGCCTGCGGATGGCGCCATTGGGCGCTGAGTGAGTCTCACCTGCGCCTAACCGCCGCCGAGCCTCGCCAAAATTGCCAAATGGTCTAAATTTGCTGTTCTTTTCCAGTTAAGGGACTCCCACGAGCTAGCGGCTATGTCTCAGCGCGTGTGTCTGTGCTATCTCCGGGTTAAAAAGGGGCAGGCCCCAGAACCGCGCGTGGATTCTCTCTCACCCAGAGGACCATTACGATGCCTCGTTACTCAGAACGGAGACCACACATGGCCGTGTCTGAAGTTTCTCGAGAGGGTCGGAGTTTATTGTCAACGATGGATGCGCCGAATAAGACGGTCTACTCGAGCCAGACGTCTCTTGACGCCAATCGTGGCTCCGGCAGGACCCTGAGAAAGCCAGCAGGGTCTATTATCGCGCTAGTCTTCGAGATGTTCCTCTGCTTGACTGCCCTCTGCTTCATTGGTAACCGCCGCTTTCTCCCTCTTGCCCAGTATTGCGGTCGCTAACGGCCAGATAGCACTGGCACTCATCGCGCTCAGCATAAAGAACAGGCCAACAGGTGACACCCTTGGAGACGCTATGGAACAGGCAATGACGCTGGTACACATTCAAGCTTCGACTTATACTTAGCAAATCTCAGCTAACCTGACGCAGGGGCCTACTATTTACCCTATCCTCTTCGCTGCCTTGCTTTCGCGCTCCCTGAAAAGTATTGGTCGCTACTGCGCTCAACGGTCCGTTGGAATGGCGGTAGGTTTCCCATATTTATTCAACATATACCTTGTCGTACTCATACGTACCAGACATTATGGGCCTTGATGAATACCAACGCGACGGCCGATCCTCTTCTACACCTCGTCAGCATGCCCGCATCTCTTCTCGTATGGGGTCTGCTGGTTCTATGGGTCATGTCGCCGCTCGGTGGCCAAAGCGCCATTCGACTCATGCATAAAACCAACACGACGGGAATCTCCCACAATGAGCTACGCTATTTCGATAACGGCCCCTTGGGGAACATGTTCCTGTATCAAGGTATCAACGTCAATAACGATGGCAGCTGGCCCTTGTCCATGCGCGATATCTACTCTGCTAGTCTAATGCAGAGTAACAGCATCAAAACCGGAGCGCGTGATCAATGGGGGAACGTGAAAATTCCCCGTCTTGAAGCAGGGGATTCTTCACAGATTGATAGTAATGGCTGGATGCCATTCGGAAATACAAACAACACTGATTCCTTTACTTCGCTGTTCGGGGTCCCCATTGTGGGCTTGGACGATATCGCCGGAAAAGGGGACGTTAATTTCACGATTGAGGCATCGTATATCAACCTTTCGCCCGCGTCTATGTTCCGCAGAAAAGATCTCGATGACCAGGACCAGGGCATGACAGTAGAATGTGTGGACTGCATGCTGGGCGGCGAAGGCTTCCAAATTCGGTCGCAGAACTTCTTAGGACTCCCTCTTCCCGACACGCTCAAAACCGATCCAAACTCGCTGAACTACACTGCGCCTCGCTCCGTACGATTCAATTCATCTACAAACTTCGAGACAGTAGTAGCGACCTGTCAACTCACCCAACAAATGGTGGAGGCTTTTATTGAATGTGTGAATGAAGAGTGCGCCGCCACCAAAGTTCGCGAATCAAGGACCGACCACCGCAGTAAGAACTTCACCAGTTTTGACTATTGGGCTTGGATTGCCCTGGATATGATAACGAGCGCCAGTTCCGTTCCAACCGCCCGTGAGGTCCTCTGGGGCTCCGTGGCTTCGGCATTGTTCCTTAATGACTCCAGCGTCTTCCCTCTTCAGTCTGGCATCGACGTTGAACTCCGACGAGCGAACCTCTCCCAAGTAGACCCAGCCCTGTTTGGGAAGAGAGGTGCAGTTTTGCTCAGCACAGCCCTCCAGGCAATGATGGCCCCACTCGCCTTTGCAGGCAATCTACCAACTAATAATCTAAGCATCTATGGACCTCCGCATATACCCGCGTACGGCCCATTGGCTGTCGCCAACGAATCCGACTATGAGCAGCAAATCGCTTCAGCGAGGGGTCCACCACAGGTGATCACTCGACTTGTGTGGGACATGGCGCCCTTCGTCGGCGCCTCGACCAACGCGACCCTAGCCCAATACACCGAGGTCTACCGACCCTCGTACGTCTGGGCGGTCCTCCTCATCGTCTCGTCGGTGCTCCTCTTCGCCGTCGGCGTTGCCGGTATAAGCGTCCGATTCAAAACCCTCGCGCCGAACGTCTTCGACCCCGTGGTTGGACTGACCTATGGAAACCCGTACATGTCCTTGACGGGACGAGACGACGATCCGATCGACGCGGACGAGCGGGCTCTCGTGCTCAGGGAGAAGCGGGTTCAGCTTGGCGAGGTCGATGATTATAAGGGGGTTAAGGTTGTATTTGGTGAAGCGGGCTATGTTACACCTCTACGGCTGGGCGTGCCGTATCATGCATCATGATTCATGAAGATGTTGAGTGCGGTATATAAAACTAAGTTTGTTCTGTTTAGCGATAGCGACAGTAACAGCGAGTTGTGTATTGACAAATGATCTTAGCGCCCTGTCTTTTGAGTTATCATGAAACAGAGATCGTTCTTGGAATATGATACCTTGAAGTTGCTCAGCCTCAGAGTGGGAAAGTTCGATGTTACACTCCGTCCACATGTGAACCTAAAGCTATCCTGAAACAGAAAAGCCGAGCGAGCTCATCATAGCCACGAACTTCCCGTCTCCCCTGATGATCATGCAGCGTTGCAATAGGCCTAGACTTGGGTATCTGCGGAGTATTCCCAAGCGGTTGCAGAGCTCCTCTAGGATACACACGTCAGTTGTTAGCGTGTTTTACATTTCTCGCTCTTGGTCGGAAAATATATCGTCATCCACGCAAAAATATAGAGGGTGAAACTGGAACTCTCTTCCCTATTCGTGTCTTAATCCGGACTATTATTTCGACTCAAAAATGCAACCCCTTCCTTATTTTCCCGCCACGTAAGGACCCACTAAATATTGAGGGTGACTGATCTCGAGCTCGTCCTCGCAATTGTCGCAGGCGAAGGCCCGGTCGGAAGCAGATGGTCACGTCCACCACTGGCTCTGACTTATGGAGCGACCATCTCAGAAGGCTACCCTTCCAGGAGCGGTAGATAATGTCATCAGTTTCGAAGGGCTGTCCCAAGAAAAGTCGCACGAATTTTCCAATGCAACAAGCCAGTTTTAGATGCTGTGCTTGTCACATGACCCACCACCAGGAAGAGCAGCCCGAAGGGGTCTAGCGCGTCAGGTGACCCATGGAGGAGCGCCTGCCTTTCAAGATGTGAACCCGGACCAGAGCGCCGTCAGAACTCACCTCTCGATTCTGGGAGGGTGACAACAGGTGGAAACTATCCAATCTCTCCCAAGTGGGCGACTGATTGCTGATTTCAAGATAAGCAGTGCGGGCCGACCATCATGACGCTTGACTCGGCTCTCAACCCTGGCTATCGCTCTTCTCTTATTGGCCCCCGCTTTTATCTACTCCAACTCGCGGCGGTGTTGAGCCGAGTCATACATAATGGGCCCAGGCGATGCGATAACGCTTCAACTTTCTCCTCAAGAGCTTCAGATCGAAGCTCACAATGCATACTGTTGCTCATGATCTTATGAGCGCTTCTGCCCAATGTCAACTCGACGCACCTGGTCGCAATCCGAAGACGACAAACTCAGCTCGCTCGTCGCTCGTTTTGGGGATAAAAGAGGAAGAGAGAGCAGGTGGCATGAGATTTCCAAGAACCTGCCCGGTCGGACGAACAAGGTCAGTGCTAGGTCGTAGTTTGGGAATACTGACTGGGAAAAGAATACTCGGACAACTTGATCTAATGCTTTGTTGTACGTACAGGATTGCCGAAAACGCTGGTTCCACTCGCTAGACCCGTCCCTTCGCAAAGGTCGCTGGACAGCAGAGGAGGATAAACTGCTCCTCGACGCGTATCAACGTCTAGGACCTGCTTGGAAAGAAATTGGTTCGTCTAAGATTGGGCATGTTGCCAATACCCGTACGTCTCGCTAACCGCAATGCAGCAACGCTCATCGCTGGCCGAAAAGACGACCAGTGTTCAAAGCGCTACAACGACATTCTTAACCCATCAGTCAAGAACCGCCTCGAAGACTGGTCACCACAAGAGGATAGACATCTGACGGCCAAGGTCGCAGAGTTGGGCAACAAGTGGTCTGTCATTGCCACTGGATTACCAGGTCGGCCACCGCTTACGTGCCGGAACCGCTGGAGAAAACTGGCGAGGGCTACCAGGAACAATTCAGGAGCCGGTAAATTATCGAAATCACACATTCAATCACAGAGCGAATTAAATGATTTGGAGTCGTTGTCCTCAACAGATACCCCGATGGTTACTTCAAGCGCAACATCGACATCGACCTCAAGCTCACCGGAGCATCTTGATACATTGTATAATCTCTCGAGAGATATCGAGAGGCCTATGCTTCAGGCTTTGGCTTCTCCAAACTATAATGCGGACGCTGCTTCGGTAGCTGGCCCTCTGGGTGGGTTTGGATTTGCGGAGGCTGATCTTCAGCCCTTGACAACGGGAACCTATAATGGCACTTTCCCTCCGTCCCGAATCCAAACACAAAACACTGCATCTCCCCTTGGTAATCAAAGTATGCAAGACGTAATGACGCCTCTGGACGGATACTCAACAGGATCATTCATACAGGACTTGCTGAATGAGGAGAACTGGGGTATATCGGTCAATATGGTTGCAAGTCCAAGTCTGAATGTAGACCCTGAGCCGGGCATCTCTCAAATCCAGCAACCTGGCCAGGTCAATGGAAATCCAAAACATCCACTTTCAACAGAAGGAGCGATGAATTCGGTGGAAGAGGTAGCTATCCGACAAGCACTTGCCTCGTTCACACAGCAATCATATTTGGGCGGTGGTCTAGGCGGTGCACAGCAACAACAACAACAACAACAACAACAGCAGCAGCACCATCACATCCATCATATCCATATTCATCACCACCACCATCATTACCATCATCATAAATACCAATCATAAGTGTTTTGCCCCATCTATATCCGCATAGTGACAACCCGATGAGTGCAAGTACTTCTTTCTAGTTGTCGAGGAATACACTTGGCATTTCAAACCATTTTCAGTTCGATGATTGATGATTTGCTATCTCTAGATGTAAAATATTTACAGGTTGCTTTTACAACAAGCCGTCTCTTTTGGTGGCTGGTACTCGACGCTCTTGTTTTCCACCTGGTTCGACCCTGGGACATCATTCGTGGGATTGTACAGCGCAAAGTTATATGGCTTCAGATGAACTTGCGCAATCTCAGCCGGCATGACTGGAAAGTCCTCTGTCCGCGGGTTATGGGTGAAACCGAAGGTATGCCAGATGACGATATCGTCATTTCGTACCTTGTCCCTCTTTCCTGGAACCTCATCTAGCCAGGTCTTTATTCCAGTGCCCCCAAGGGACTGGTTTGTGTAATCACCGGCGGGGAATAGTTGGCGGTCCTTATACTTCGTGACCCAGATAGGAGAGGAGCAGAATTCGGAACGGCGGCTATGGAAGCTTCCTGGATGAGCGAGGAGCATCTGCGAGCAGGAAAATTAGTATGTGTAGCTTATGCACAAAAGGACAAGATATATGTACCTGGGATCTGATCGGGACCAGTTTGTACCCAATCGGGGTCAGCGAGACGGGGTTTTGGATATTCTCATTGAGAATTTTGAAAACGCGGCCCTTTGCCACGTCATCTTCAACGGGACCGGCACGATCAACAAGCTTCTCCTTGGTGATGTAACCCGTCCCTAGCGGGTTAAGGATGTCATCCCACGGCATAGGGACCGAATCGGTTGAGGCAAAACTATTCGCGTGGCCGCCGACAGCAGGGTCGATTCGGACGTTGAAGAGGTGCTGGTGGTATGGCGCCATGACACCGTCTGCAACGCGAGTGCCCCAAGGCACTTTAGCGTTCTTGTCAATTGGCTGCGTGGAGAGGATTCCAGTAGCACGGGTTTCGAAGGTAATCTCGCCAGACTGGTCAAAGTACCACATGAAGATGTACTCGTAGTTGGCCACAGTGATAATCGTTTGAAGGACTAGCTGGCGCTTGCGGACAACTGTGGCCTTGCCTGTGCGATGGTTCGTGTGCTTCCATTGGATGCCATTGTCGACCTCATGAATGCAGATGGCGTTCGGTCGTGGGGCTGGCGATCCATCGGCTGCCACAACACAGCCGTCGACATACTTGATCATCCCGAGACAGTCGCAGCCGAGCTGAAGGTTGTTCGCTGTGACACCTGCTCCGACATTGCCAAGATCAAAGGCGCCCTTGCGATAAATCGGGTTCCTGGGGTCGCCGTACGGCACAAACATCTCTGATAGAGAGAGACGGTAGAAGGCACTTTTGCCGTCAAAGGAGAGGTCGTGGAGAGTTAGGCCCTCGCGCCAGTTGAAGCCGACTCGGAATCGCCACTTTTCCCACTCAATCAGATGACCAGTGACGGTGAAGGAGGCGCCTTCGGGCTGTACGACCTGATATGGCTTCAAAGTCGTTCGAGGAGGGTTCTTTTGCAGACGGTGGTCGTACTCGGGTTCGATCGGATCTGTGCGGCGATGAGGCACTGCAGACCCTGCAGGCGTTGCAGTCTGGTCGCCTCCCAACGGCAGGCGGATGATTTTCTTCACTTCCATGGCGCAGAGATCAACGATGACCATGAAGTCGAGCGGGAAGCAGTAATGGTTGGAGTCGGGATCATTGTTCTTAGGGTTGCGCATATACATGAAGACCTACCGAGCGTCAGATTCGAGATGTTATTCACGATATAGATCGGAGACTAACCTGAGTATGACGCGTTTGTGTCTCTTCGCCATCAACTCCATAATCCCAGGGGTCAAGTACAACCGTGGTATCATCAATCTTCAGCCTGCGGATTTCCTGCTTGACTCTCTTATCGGCCATCACCACCTGAGCAGCCTCGTTCATTTCTGCACGATCTACCGGGCCATGAAAATCACGAGGCAACTCTCTGTGGTGAACAAAGCTATTGCTGTTGATATCTACGATAGCCTCGAACAGACGCGGAGTTCTCTTGATATACCAAATGAGGAAGATGCAGCGAGGGATGGTCGGGGGTGGTAGGTTGTTGTGCTCGGCCTCAAGATAGTGGACCATTGCGGCCTTTGGCGGCTCCTCGAGGCCGGCCGCTTTAAAGTGTATTTCGATTCCTTCGTATGCACTTTTCACAATGTCCGTGGCACACTGGATTTCTTCCGCAGTCGCGGGATCAAGAGGATGAAGGTGGTGGGCCATGGCGATGACTGAAGTATAGCAAGCAATACACACAAATAATGTGACAAAGAAGCTAATTTACTACCCGGCATCCTGAGATATCAAGACTTTATAGAGGTCGGCGCTCAGGACCGAGTCAGGACTGAGTTGTTTTTGCACGCATGTCTCCGACTACAGGAAAACTACTCAGGAACCTCGAGTTGAAGCCATTCAAGGCACTGCCGGCGCTAAAGACGATCTCCACCAGAAGGCCGAGCCGTCGTTGCCCGCGGTTACGTCGCCACTTCTGATGACTTATCTCCTCAATATCTGGGACTCAGCCCGTGACTACTTAACTGAGTCTAGCTAGGCTGACTCGGCCCAACCACTAGAATGCCAGGCTCTGACTTGGTCTCATTTCCCCAGATGTCTGAGCGAAGCCTTTCCAAACCTGGATGGAATATCCACCAAGATATGGAGTCTGTTCACCTTATCTTTGTCTGTGCGAACCTACTTCTACTGGTTGAGCCGGGTCATATCTTGTCGGACCAAAGGCCGACTAGCCAATACCCGAGATATTCAATTGCCACGCATATCGACGTGTATATTAATATCATGGCAGGGCTGGGTCAATTCAAGTCGCCACAGCCACAGCGAAGTGGAACACCTTGCGAACATGGCCCCCCAGCAGAATTGTGAAATCAAGCTCAACGCCGACACCGAATGTCAGGATGATTCCAAGTCAGTGAAGGAAGGAACTCAATCCCAAAATGTAGCGCCTGGAGAGTTGGACCGCTCACTTGCAAAGAGGCATCTAGTAAGTCACTTATTCGCCTGGACACAATATCCTCTAGCTTACTTTACGCTGCATAGACGATGATGGCCATTGGAGGTGTCATAGGGCCCGGTTACTTTATGGGGATGGGGACAGGACTCTCGACTGCCGGCCCTGCGGGGCTGCTCATCTGCTTCAGTGTTGTGGGGTGCCTGTTATGGCTTGTGATGCAGTCGCTGGGCGAATTGGCATCATTCATTGCCGTCTCGGGCTCGTTCACTCATTACAGCGCCAGATTCATTGACCCGGCCTGGGGGTTTGCCCTTGGCTGGAATTATTTTCTACTCTGGGCTGGGATTATCATGGCTGAATACAGTTCGTCTACGTGATTTTTTTTGTATGCCCGAGCGAATGACTGACGTGGTGCTGCAAAGACAATCTAGGCCTTGTCCTCACCTACTGGGAAACTGACATGCCGAGGTGGGGATGGACGTTGGTATTCTGGTTAGTAGACCGGTATAGGTGTTTGAACTGGGGTGTATATTGACAAGTCTGCCAGGGCAATATTCATGTCTTTTGCCCTGCTTGGTGTTTGGGCCTTTGGCGAAGCCGAATTTTGGCTCGCTCTGACCAAGATCCTCTGTATCGCGGCGTTCTTCCTCTGCGCAATCCTGATCTCGAGCGGCGTCATCGGCAACCGCAAAATCGGCTTCAGCTACTACAAGGACCCAGGCCCATTCGCCGACGGAGTCAAAGGTGTCTTTCAAATTTTCGTCTTCGCAGCTCTCCAGTACAGTGGCACCGAAATGATCGGACTCACGGCTGGGGAATCACGCAACCCGAGCAAAGACATCCCCACTGCTGTCCGCAGCATCATCTGGCGCATCCTGATTATCTTCCTTGGGGGGATCTTCTTCCTTACCATCACCGTTTCGGCCGCGGACCCAGATCTCCTAAGCCGCACCTCCAAGACAGCCGCCTCGCCGTTTGTGATTGCCTTTGTGCGTGCGGGAACAGCCGCCGGCGCCGATGCCATCAACGCTATTATCCTCGTTTCAATCTTCTCGGCCGTCAACAGCGCCCTGTATGTCGGGTCAAGAACACTCTATGGGCTCGCGAAGGAACGTGCTGCGCCTCAGATTTTCCTGCGTACGCTTCCCAACGGCGTCCCTATTGTGGCTCTGGTAACATTTCATCTCTTCGGCTTCTTGTCGCTACTCAACCTTTCCTCCGGCGCGGGAAAGGTCTATACATGGGTGACTACAATGACAGGCGTCGCGACCTTTATTACCTGTACGAACCCTCATCTTCCTCCTCTTTCCTCTACTACCCCGCAGACCCACACTAACAATTCATGCATTTACAAAAACAGGGTCCTCAATCTGCCTCTGCCATATCCGCGTGCGAACCGCAATGCGCCTCCAATCCACCCCAGCTTCGATTCTCCCCTACCAAGCCGCATTCTGGCCGTACGGCGCCTATATGGGATTTGGGATATCCGTCTTCTTCATCTTCTTCCAGGGATGGACCGCCTTTGCGCCTTGGGATGTGCAAAGCTTTTTCATGAACTATATCATTGTCCTCGTGTTTGTGTTGCTGTTTGTCGGCTGGAAGGTCTGGCATCGGACTCAATGGGTTAGGCTAGATACAGCGGATTTGGTGAGTGGGCGGCGGACGTGGTTGATGTAGAGCCTCTCTCTACCTTCGGTGGTAGGTAGGAAAAGTCTTCATGGTGGATAGCGAGAGATAGATATTAGGCGGGGACTTGGAATCGGCAAAAGGTTCTGTTTCTTCTACGTGGAAATCTGGTCCAGCGCATCTGCTCATACGAAGAGAGGAAGAATACTCACCAAATTCCAGTGGCTTCGCCTGGACCTTGCAATGCACGCTCTGCACTGTACATCTTACAAGGCTGCGGCGCCGAATATCCGTCTAAAACGCAGTTCTGGTCTCAGCCTCTAAGGACAGGGAGTGCATGATGTCGTGACTGGGTTCGATTTGTCCCTTGAAATAAACTTACAAACTCCAGGCTCCGGTCATCATCTGGCTTAGTTTTCTTCCCCTGCCACGGGGCTCCAACTCTATCGCTATTAGTGTGTTTTAAACTTCTCCTGCCCTAAGCGAACGCTTGGGCGTAAACTGGGATCTAAAATGAGAATGAAAACGTAACTCGAACTCTATTCTATGGCGTCGTTTCATCGTCTAAATCGAAATCTAGAATTTGGGTATCTTAGATGTGATACGTAGTTTGATTGGATGGCGAGGAACCCTCAAGGCTCATCCCACATGACATGTTGATCTGCGATGCGCGGGAGGTGTCCCGATAGGCTCTTGACCGGTGTCGAATGCGTAGCTGTCCATCTCCTGGGCGGCAAGACCATAATATTTCGATTCCGATAGTTCATTGCCTCGATGCCGCAAGCGATTGGCTGCGCTGAGAGATTGGGCGAATATTGAGCGCGAAGGGATGCGAACCACTCAGCACGGCGAACATGACCTTGAATGTGCCGTGCGTCCAAACGCTAGCAGTAGTCACATCAGGGCTCCACTGGCCAAGTTGTCAAGCCCCATCCGAGACGGCGACCCCGAGCCGTGACTACGGTTCACATCACATCACTCGGACCATGCCTTTTATCGAAGTCGCATTCCTGCAGCTCACGGGTCCGCGTTGTGTCGGTTCCCAGAATGGGCGACAACCCCGGCTATTGCCCACATCTCATCTCTTTCCTTTCTTCTTCCCCTTCTCACCACTGCCGTTTTGACCCTCCTTCTCCTTGTCCTTCCCAAACCCACCTCGCATAAGCGCATCCTTCCCCACAGCATTAATAATGCGAAACCGATCCGGCCCCAAATGAATTCCACCATACCACCTCGTCACAACGACAACCACATCCCACACATCCATCAACTGCATCAGGTGCAGTAGCCGGCCCCCAGCCGCCGTCTCGCCGTCGTCGTCGCAGTCCTGGATGATCATTTCGGTCGGTGTATTATCTTTCAGTCCGGGCGACGGCTTCTTCTGCCGGATGCGCCACGCGCTGATATTGTGCGTCGCAGACGCAACTTTCTTGTCGCTTGCGAGCAGGTAGTCAAGGTATGCTTGTGCTTCATCGAGGCTGGTGACGTGCGCGGCGCGGCCGACGAAGACGGATTTCTTCTCTGTGACAACTTCAGAGAGGATCCAGGGCGGTGGGGCGTCGAGGCCGAATCTTTCGTGGAGAGAGAGGAATGCGAGGCTTGTTTCGAGAGGTGTTGTTGTTGTGTCGTCGGGTCTTGTCTCGGTCGCTGGGACTGTGGATGTAGAAGTTGTTGTTGTTTCCTCTCTATTTGTACCACCAATACTCAGCTCTTCGAAGGCCTCGGTCGCTTCATTTATGACGTCGAATAAGCACACCGCGCCGGGCTGGTATGTTCGGCCGAGAATGTCTTCGAGGACATCGATCGCAATCTTCCCTTCCCCGCGCGCCGCCGTCGATGCGGTTCCGAGGATCTTTGGCGGGATATCCGGGTACGTGGGTTCGAAAGCGAGTAGGAAGGATAAATGCGGGTGGTTTGGGATTTGGAGTTTTATTGTCGTCGTCGCTATTGAAGAGGTGGTGGTAGAGGAGGATATCGTAATTGTGTCCGGGTCGTAGATGGCGTTTATAGCTTCGATCTCCTCGGCGAGGTCGGTATTTGCAATTCCAAGCGGGGAGGACATTTTCGTGGAGTAGGAGAGGAGGGTGGAGCCATTTATTGAGGGTGAGTTGGGGGTTTGTGAACGGTTGAAGTTCGCGTCGTTGGTGATTGTTGGAGATTTGATTCTCCCCGCACTGGCATAAATCCGACATAGAACTGATTACTAATGCAAATGCATAGTTAGACTTGCACTGTACTTCTCCATGATCCATCTTTCTTCAGAGCCAGGATCTCAGCACGGAGGCCTTGTCCCTTGTCTCTTTGCAATCGTCAAGATCCATTGAGAAATTCGTCACTTACTCAATGGCATAACTGTCTGACAAACAAAGATGCACAGCAAAACTCATCTTGTCCAAGAGAGATTGGCCGAGGTTGGAATAACAGTTTGTGAGAGAAGCAACGGTCTAGGATATACTATTAACTCTTGCTAATACTATCTACAGTACACGATTGTTCCAAGTGAAGTCTGCCTATATCCAATTCCGCTGGCTGCTATCTGCCGCACCTCAACATGTTCCCCCGGATGATGCCTTGAGACAATCCAAGTGACCCATCACCAAGCTACCTCCGCGACATTGCTGGAGCCTAGAAATCTTCCCAGTGGTCGGGCGTCGGAGACGAAAGGTACGTTAGTGAAGGAATATCGCCACGTATAATCATCACTGCAACGAAAGACAGTTCCTTGCTGTTGAGTATGCTCACCACTTGCTCACGCAGTGGGCGATAGTCTCCAACTGGTGCGTCCGGCTCAATTGTTATCGTCAGAGTTACTGGATTCTCCACATGATTCGTGCTCCAGCCGAGGCGGAAGATTGCTATGGACGTGATGTAGCGCCAGTAAACTCCATCGCGGATCTCTTCTTCTACCACCTCCCCCATGTAATGTGAAACATTTTCTTTAAGTCCTGATTCCGAGACTTCCAGGCGCTTGAGCATGTTCAGGTCCACAATTTCAACGTTCATATTCGTGAAACCCTCCGCGCGGAGGTAGTTCCAGAGAATTCTGGCAGTGTCGAGCCAAACCGGATCGAGTCTTTCTCTCGGCGCTATAATGAGAAGTGTGAGAACCGGGGAATCTTCTTGCTCAACTTCCGACAACCTCCCGATAAAGTCCACAACTGTGGGAGTGATCCTAGCCGTCTCAAGGATTCGGGAAACGTGATCCTTTACCTCCTGGTTCTCGGCAACAAGACGCTGATAGTGGCTATGTGTTTTGTGGAGCGCAATATAGTGGGCAGGGATGCGACACAAGTATGGCCCGCCGACTCTGAGATCTTCATCGATAAACCCATCGGAGTGAGGGCCCGAGATTTCTTCCTCGCGTGAGCCCTTGTTACGTCTTAGACGACCATCCGGGGGTGTCGTAAAGGGCTCGTTAGCTTGCATGCCGGCGTAGCACTCTTCGTACCGGGATCCTGTAGAGTAAATACGGTTCGTAATAGGTAATTGCAGAGCGTTTCCTGGTGGTACAGGGGCAGACGACATGATTGTAACAATCATTTGGGGGCGTGTGATGAGGTTGCAGAACGATATAAAGTAGAAATAGTCGAAGGAGCGAAGATCCGGTGAAGCGGATGCTGCGATGAATATAGGAGTCAAATAATTTTTTGTAGCGATATTGATTGAGCTACCGTGAAGTGAGTTCCAAACCATCGTAGTGTTCTCAGAAGGCTGTCATGTTTTCGAGGAGGTCTAGGACATGCTAGTTGCGTTTGAGGAAGGCGCGAAGGTCCGAGGCCCTTGTTCTTGTTCCTACTTGACCCCGGCCAAGCTCTCACAGCTACCATGGTCGGCTACCTAGTATCTCTATTGCTACTTCATTTAGTGTCGGAGTTCTTGGAGCAAAAGTACCGTGTTCATCATAGTCGTAATTTGTTTATAGCGTTGTATAGGGCAAAATCCAAAACCAAAATCAGCACCCAATACCCAGGAAATTAGCAGCAGGATCGATCTGCATCCGTTCCATCGCCTGAGCCAAACCATCCTCATCCTCAAGTCCATCTAGATCCTTCCTCTGCCAGAACGCCCTGAAGCCCTCGACCAAGCGCTCACTGACTGGCACCACTTCGTCCTCAGGCATCGCCGCGAAGCAAAGACGAAGATACTGCCAGCCACGTCGCTCTGTTTCCTCCGTCGGCGAAAACATCGTGCCGGGTCCAAGCAGGCAGAGGTGCGGCTTGTGTGTAAAGTGTACCCACAGGGCTTTGGCGAGCCGCTCAGGGGCATACTTCTCACGCAAGGGATGAGTGTCGTAGCGCACCTTGATCCAAACAAACATACCACCAGTTGGCCATGAGAAGTCGTACATTGGGACTTTATCCAAGATCTCCCAGGAGTCTTCTTCGCCAACGGTCACGGAAGAGTTGTTAGTGGTTTTCTCCGCATCAACCGCAGTATACTGTCCCTCCTCCAAGCGGATGCACATCTGCTGCATGCGATGCTCGTATCCCGCGCGCAGACCTTCCAGCCAGCGGACCCAGCCGTCCATCTGCCAGCCTTCTTTCGGTGCCTTTTCTCTGCTGCGAGAGCCAACGGAGTCATCCTCCACCTGCTGGCCTAGGATTAGTTCGGCAACCATAGCCTGTACGAAACCTGATGGTTGCTGAGTGGATGTTTCTATGATGCGAGAAATTCTCTCAATCACAGCTGGCTGAGCAGTGATCCAACCGAGACGGCAGCCAGGGGCGATGGTTTTGGAAAAGGTGTCCAGCCGAACAACGCGGCCGTCTGTATCTACAGACAAATACGAGGGTACCAGAGAGTCGAGAAATTCATACCCGGATGATTTTCTTCCTGTATTATAGTTCCTGTTCATCTGGCAGTTGTTGTCGATCACTGTGTTCCGGTACTGTGCCTGCATCTCTTGTGCAAATGGGTACTGCAAGTTCCAGTAAGGATCGTCCTCGACGATGATCACATCGAAGTCTTGACAGATCGCATAGATCTCTTTGCGGCGCTCAACAGAGAGCGTGCCACCAGTTGGGTTCTGCCCAATGCTATGTTAAGACAAAGTATTAGCTAGTAAACCTCATGCCCAGAAGCTGGGTGTGCCTTACGTTATGGTATACATCAAATGTGGACGACGGCCCTTGCGGTAATCCCAGTTCTCCAGAACATCCAGCAATCCACCGGGGCCATACGGGAGCATTCCCTCTGCGTCAATAGCCACCGTTGCAACGTTGAGCCCTCGAGGCTTAACTGTCTGAATCGCATTCATATACACAAATTCCTCGCAGAGAACACCCTGGCGCAAGTGTACCCAGTCGCGGTCGGGATTCCATGTGTTGGTGAAAGCCTCAATAGCCTTGGCAAAGCCGTCTGTTGCTCCAGTGCTCAGAACTGTGGCTGGACCGTCGGCGTAGGGAACGTTCGGATGAAGATGTTCGCGAACGAATTGATTAACGAATGTCGCAAGCGGAGGCAATCCTTCAACTGTGCCATACTGCAAGGCTGTTGTGAGATCGATCTTCTTCTGTATCGCGCTCTGAGACTCTTTCGGAACAGTTAAGCGTTCGGATGGCTGAGGTTCCTTTGCCTTTCTTCCGCCTGGGATAGTCGAGAACCGCTGGGGGTGAGCAGCGGACGCTTCTAGCGTATCATACGGGAAATATGAGGCATTTGGCAGGCCTAAAATGTTGGCAAGAGTCAGAAGGTCAGCCAGGTGGTGCGAGGTTCGCAATGAGCCATACCACCCGCAAGATTCGCAATTCCGGGAATGAAAAAGTACTTGTAAAAGCCTTTGACAGCACTTGGTTCGCGTTGCTTGGTTGTATAGCTGAAATGATGGGACAGATCTAGAGGAGGCGACAATGAAGCCATTGTGGATGATATTGTGGTTGATGTTTCAAGAGCACATCTGGAATCTCACTGGGAACGCACGCTATGATGTGTCGATGAGCGTTATCTCCAACTTGCTTGATAAGCAACTGGACCCAACAGTCGCTTTCATCTCCACAGCCAATGGAGACGATCCATTCAAGCTTCTCCAACATCCTGGTTCGTGGCTATGCCTATAAAGGACAAGCGGGTGACACAGGATCTTGTGCTCTTTTCCTGGATACCAGTGAGAGACTTTTATAAGTTGCTCTCGAAGCAGAATCCGGAAGATGAAGAAGCGGGCTGGATCGCCGTTGAAACGGCCGGGTCTTCCGTACCAAAGTCGCGCTGTCGGCAGTCGTAGAACAGCGAACAGGAACAGTAGCGAAGATCCCCCACACCTGTTGGAGCTGATTGCTCGCTCGCCTACTCTCCTGCAGATCCAAGCCAATAACCATCCCCATAATTTGAGGTACGCTTTAGAGAGCGGATTAAAATACCCATATTTCCTTCTGTAATTCTGAAGTGTGAGAATCCGCATATTCGCTGGGGAACCGCCGTGAGGGAGGCACTGCCGATGACATAATCGCGAGTGACTGGCGCCAGCCTCCACTGAACTTGGCCCGCTTCGCCATCATCTTCATTTCTTCTCTCCTCCATCTCATCGCTCACTCAACCTCTTTTTTGCCATCTTTATCCGGTACGCTATTATTATCCGGTTTCTCGAGTCCGTATTGGTTACGCCTCTTCCGCCGCTAAGCTCGACCTTTCCGCTGGTTGTGAGGGTCTGTTCTAGACCTCTCCCGACAGTCCCGCTTCTTGGCTATCGTTATCTAGACCGATCGGTTTTCTACACTCTCTCATCGCTGGCCGACGATCGATTTACCTAAATACATATCAGAATGATTGGAGACGGGCACGAGGACGGTTCTCGTGTCTATGTCCCTCCTACGGTGGAGGTCGACGACCAATTCGACGATCCGGACGGTGCCGACAACCTGCTGCCCCGCGATGTCGACACAGGCAACACGATTCTCCCCGTCTGGTTACGGGAGTCGTCCAAGTCGTTTCGCTACAAATGGGTCCCTCTACCGATTCGAAAAGCCGCTCGCGCAACAGCGAACTTCGTCAAAGGCCCCGAACCGCCGAACCCGCTATTGTTAACGCCATTAATGCCTCAGATTCAAGAACTGCCGGTCCGATACCTGAACAAATTCTTCCCTAAGCGGAAGCACAAGATCTCGCTTCTCCTACTCCTATACTTCGCGTGGTTCCTACCGTGGACGATCCTTTTCCTACACTCCCGGTCGGCTGGGTACATTGCTGGCTACGGGCGGCCGCGGACGTTGTCATGCTCGACGAGCTTCTGGTGAGTTGGGATTCGCGCATTTTCTCACGATATATCTAACAGAATATCTTAGGGCACATGGAAATAGATGCGGACTCAACGGGAATGACTGCCGCCCGTTCACGGCCGCGACGATGGCCTTCCGATGCCCTGCGAATTGTCGAGACTCCAAGATACTCGAGCCGTACACTGTTGGAAATGAAACAATCAGTTACAAAGGGCTTGTGGTCGGAGGCCCGGAGCCAGGGTCAGACGAACCGGGCATATACAGGGCAGACAGCTTCATTTGCCAATCGGCTCTGCACGCCGGAGTCATTGATAATGACGGGGGTTGTGGTGTCGTTCGCCTAGAAGGAGTCGCGCACTCCTTCCACCCTTCGAAAAGGAATGGCATCAGCTCGCTCGGTTTTCCGTCGACATTTCCCAAGACCTTCAGTTTCATCAAACCTTCATCAGATTCGACCTGCCCTCAGGATCCACGGTGGCCTTTGCTGAGCATCACCGTCGCTGCGGTGGTCGTCCTGTGGCTTTTCTGCACGTCTCCTTCGGTGCTATTCTTCAGCACATTCTTCATGGTTTTCAGCCAGGTTGGACTGGTGTCGGATCCACCTCCTAAGGCTCAGGTAGCGGATCTGTTGTCTCTCTTCCTTTCGCGGCTTCTTCCAGCGTCATTCGTTGCCTACGTTCTGTATAGGTATTGCGCGCGGCCTCTTCTTAGCCCTCTTTCTCCGCCGATAAACCAACTTAGCAAGACCTTCCTCTTCTTGCCGACTCTGTTCTTTGCCGCTCTAAACAACTACACCTTCGCAAGGCTGATCCCGCTCGAACGTCTCACACCTCATGATATTCAGCAACAGCCCGGTGCGAAGCTGGCATTAGCTCTAGTGATTCCGACAATTATCTGCGTTGTTGTGACACAAGCCAACCAAATCCGCCTCGGTGGACTAATGCCGCACTACCTCAAGGTCTACGGAACGATGGCGCTGATTCTAGTGATCCTACTCATACTCCCCGGGCTTCGCCTTCGCATTCATCACTACATTCTCGCGATCCTGCTAATGTACGGTACTGCATTCCCGACCCGGCCGTCACTCGCCTATCAGGGATTACTGCTCGGTCTCTTCATCAACGGCATCGCTAGATGGGGCTTTGCCTCAATCATAGAGACTCCTGCCGCACTAGGCGAGCAACCAGGAGGGTCAAAGGGATGGTGGGGAAGCACATCGCCTCACATCAACGACTCCTCAGTCTCCATCTCTCTGCCAGACAAATATTCCGACGAGCCCTACCACGGTAACGGCAACATCACATTCACTTTATGGGAGCGCGAACGCATGGAGAATCTTGGCGTAGACGGTGTCTCGGTCCTAGTCAACGACGTCGAGCGCTGGCGCGGCTACCTAGACGAGGACCCCCGAGGCGAATTCACCTGGCACCGCCACGGCCACTCAGGCCTCGAGCTCCAACACTCATCCTCAATCGACAACGACGTTTCGTCCCTAATCCCAACTCCCGAGCCCCAGCCCGAGGAAGAACCCGAACAAGAAGCAGACCTCTCAGCCACCTGGACGGACCGCGATGACAACGGCAAGCCCGAAACGCTCTTCTTCCGCTTCGCATTCCTTCGTGGTGCCGAGGCAGGCACATACGGGAGTCCGGGTATCTGGCTCGAAGACGGCGACTGGATTGCGCCACCGAAGCCGAAAAACTAGAGCGCGCTCTCCTTAGTCTCTTTGCGGCGCTCGACGATGGATCTCTTGTAGTTGTACTACTAGACGAATATGTATCATTCTGCCACTGGGTCGTCATCGCGGTAGCGGGGGGTCACTGTGACTAGGTTGTGGGCAGGCAGTGGGACTGGTTTTCGGTATTTTACGAGTGACACCTTCCGGTGTTATGCAGTTGGATGGGTTTCTCATATCATGACTTATGAATGGAATACGTTTCTATAGATGCTTCATAACAATGGGAATCTAGATAGGACTAGCTCTTGTCGGTTCGGACGTAGGAATACGAGTCAAGTGATAAAAGTTCGGCATGGCTAACCTGCCAACTCGACTATTGGCTTGTGCTCCTTGGCCCTTCATCGGCAATCTCTATCCGTCTACAAAAGGATCCAATGAAAGATAAACCGTAACTCCAATATTTGAACCTAAGTTGAAGAGAAGGATCATGTACAGGTATATAAATGAGCTCAGGTGAGATGCGACACCGGTACGCATCCACACATACATTGGCTATGTGTATGAGCAAGACTGGGCCAAGCCCTCGCCGATCCTTATTCTGGTCCCATCAAGGGAAACCCAGAAGGAGGCAAGTGCTGGAAATCAAGGTCATATCCTACTGCAAAGTAGTCTTTATGTCATGTCAAACTTTTTCCCACGGCCAATACTCCTCAAAGAAGAATAAAATGCAGGTAGTGAGTCAAGGTATGCATGTACATTGGAAACGAGATGCAACGTGTGCGAGGTGAGACAGAGAAGAATGGTATAGACAGGAGAGGGAGGTCGGGTCAGGTGGAAAAAGGTGTAAGTGGTAGCTATCAAAAGTATATTCGAGAAGTGAAATCAAGGGGTCGGCCACAGCCGGAGGGGCAAACGAGTGTGGGAGGGGCCGGCCGAAGAGGTCGAAAATAAATGCAAATGAAATTAGGTACAGATCGCATGCGATATTGTGGCTTTTCTCCGCGGGATAGGCTTTCAACTAGAATGTCTATCATGGGCTCATAATACCGTACCTAATCTCCTGTCTAGTGCGCGTGGTGACCGTGCTGATGACGCTTATGAGCCTTCAGGTGGTCATGGTGGTCACGCTTAGCGGGGACTTCGGCCGGGGGCTCCGTGGGGATGGTCACAACAGTATCAACGGTGCGGGTGACAGTGTTGTAGGCAGTAGAGAGGACCTCGACGACACCGGTCTCGGTCTTCACGGGGACGTCATTCTCATCCACCATGACAACAATCTGCTGCTCCACCCAGACAATCTCTTGGGTGATGGTGCTCTTAACGTAAGACGTCGTAGGAGTTGGGGTCCAGGTCGATGTCGAGGTGGTGGTCGTGGTAGTGGTGGTCGTGGGTGGTGGAGGCTGGGTAGTCGAAGTAGTTGTCTCGGTCTTGGAGTCAGCAGCATGGATGTTGCCAGCAAGGGCTCCAAGGTCAATTGAGACGCTCAAGCCTGGGCCAGCGTCGGTGGTGGTCTCAGAAGTGGATGTCGTTGTGGCTGTTTGGTGGCCGCTAGAGTATTGGATAGGGAATGCATACTCGGGTCCCCATTCGACGACGATGTCGTTAGGAAACCCACCCTTAACAGTTTCAAGCTCCTCGTCTTTGAGGATGCTAGGAATGTCGAAGGAGCAGAGGCCCTGCTCGAGCTCGCTTTGAAGTTCAAATACAGGGCAGTCTTCAACCTCACCAGATGGGTTTGTGCATGTCTTGACGGCCTGTTCCAGAACACCAGACTCCCAACCGTGCATAAAATCACCGTGGTAGCCGAATCCAGTAGGATCACCAGTGGAAAGGGCAAAGTAACCGTTGCGGTCCTTGAAGGCATATGTGTTCCAGATAGTCTCAAAAAAGAGGGAAACAACACGGTGTTCGAAACCCTCCGGGCAAGTACCATCCATAACAAGCGATGGATAGGCCATATGGGACTTGTGGTCATCAGTGTCCACATCCTCACCGTTCCAGCATGAGGGGAACATCAATTCGAATCGAACACCGTCCGTGCAGTGTTCGTCCAGGTAAGACTTCTCGGGCAAGAAATGACGGCCGAGAGACGGCTCGGCAGTAGCAGCGTAGTTCAAGCAGTTGAATCCGAGTGCCTTCTGGGCAAGGGCGGCCTGACTAGCTTGGTCGCCAGTCCATTCGGACTTTGGTGGGTCGGGAACAGGCCAGGAGAAGTTTCTGAGGAATGGGTCACCAGCGATCATGCGGAAGTTATCGGGGAACGCCTGAACGTTGTCTCCGTAGAGAAGGTAGTACCTAAATACACATGGCGGTTAGTCATTATATAGCATATATCGCAGGGCTCTTGTCACGCACGCAAGAAGGCCTCCGACTTCGTCCACCAACTCGGAATCTCCCGTATCCTCATCGACGAAGTACAGAGCAGGTGCCCAGTACGCCGATTTGTCCTGCTTAACAGCGCAAGATGTGCAGCTTCCCGCGAGCAAGGAAGCCATGTCCGCCTCCAAGGCGAAGCCTGGAGAAACAGGTCTCAGTGATTTAACTTGGACAATGCTCAAGAGGCCAACATACCGTTTGATCCATGGACGGTGTGCACGTGGTACGAGGGTTCGCCCGGGCTCACCAGAGGGTCCATCCGAGCAAGACCACTGCGTCCACGGCAGGGAAGACGCCAAAAGGCATCTGCTACGCCTGAGAAGGCGGCCAAAGCAGCTACCAGGCTGATATCAAATCGCATGGTGGCAGGCATAATGGTGACCGTTGATATAGAGCGAAAGGAGTGACAAGGGTTGGTTTCAAAGGAGCAAAATGTTTTGACGGTGCGTCTTCACGACTCAGTCGCGCTGTAAGCTAATCGCCTCGGACGATGGTTAGATTCAGATTCAATTTAACATAGCGAGAAACATCATCAAGACGTATTGTATTCAGGACAAGGAACAAAGGGTTTCGGAGTCGGCGACGTCGAGGTGTGCCGTGTAATCGTCGAGTCGAGTAGGAGGTAAACGCGCCAGGCTGAGTATATCAACAATACCAACAACAAAGGGCGACAACAAAGGAAAACAGAAAGGTGCGCATTCTCTCCTTTGGTGCCAACAAGAAAACACGGCCAGGAACAAAGCCTGGTGACCAATAAGAGGTAATACTGGATCGCAGGTCGACGCAAGTGGCTGGCGGGCTGCGGGCAAGGGAGGCCTCCTTGCAGGCAGGAATGGAGTCTGTGACCCTGCAGCGCCACGAGGAGAGGACGACTGGGACGCAGCCAACGTCAAAAGCTTCGAAGAAAGGAGCGACTGACTCCAGCAGATGGGGAGACGGCGTAACAAAAGACCACAGATGTTCTGAAGATGTGCATTACTCCGAGAACCGGAAAATATGGACGTACCTTTGGATGACCGTACGAGAATCGGCTGGAATGGGATGCAACCTGCGATCAGGGATCAGGTTAGGAATCCAGGGCACTTTCAGCGCTGGGAACAGTTCTTTCGATCGGCCATACCTGAGATGTTAAAACAGGCTACTACACCCTTCGCTAACAGCGGCAAACACAATAGCGTTGATAAACGAGAGACTGAAAAGACAGGAAAGCGATGAACGAAAGGAAAAGAGCAGAACAGAACCAGATGAAAAGGAGCGGAAGACGAGACTAAGCGCCGTCTGATAGTGAAGAGAATGGGGGAGGAGGGACAAGAGAAAGATCAAACGGTTCTCATACAGCCCCAGCGGGCAACCAGATTACTTTGAGAAGGGACCCAATCACCAGGCAGAAACCATTATTTCGCTTCGAGAGCTTCATCTACAATCTTCCCATCTCTCCCCCGCCGCCTTGGCTTCTTGACCAGCCCGCTTGCTAAGAGTCTAACAGTTAACTATTGATTTTATTTCTTGTCAATCATCCGACCCAAACTCTGCAGAGATGATCCGAATCTCTCAAGTCCTTTCCTGTACGATTTTGCGCCCGAATCGCGGTGTCTGCCATCTCAAAAGCATTCAAATTTGACAAGATTGAGCCGCTTGCGATCCAATAAACAAGCGCCACTCCGCGGGGTCTTGTTGGCACTGAATTTGATTAATCTCCGTCGAAATCACAGGATCGCCGCCAGGGGCGCCTGATGGCTGAACCTTTGAGCTGAACCTCTTGAAGCAACACTCGTGCAACAGAAAAATCGAGAAGGCGGACGAGTTCTTGTTCTCATTTCCCTAAAGAAGCCAAGAGAGGCAGTGCCTTCGTGAACATCCCCACTACGTGTCCACCCAGAAATTGGTCTGATCTCCAGGGGAAAGACAACTTATCCATGGAACGACGCTCCTATGAAAGTTGAGAAACACTGGAGGCAGGGACCACAGGGTTCGGGTGGATGAATCTGAAACAGGAACCGGGCGAATCACGTTGGCCCACAGACGGATCCCTGACGAGAGGAGGAAAAGAAAGTACTTTGAACCGACCGCTTGAAACGGCGGACTGGGGCCAAAACGTCATGGTTCTGCATTGGGGAACGGCCTCACAGATTGAAGTCAGTTCTGTCCTTTGGAAATTCATGGTTCGTAAGTCGTTCGTTGCTTGACTCCAGGGAGTTTCCTGCCTCTCTTCGACTCTGCCTGCCTTCCTTGTTGTCTGAGTCGTTCTAACGTGCTGGTTCTGCAAGAAGGAGCTCCGGAAGCGACCGTCGCCCGATAACAGGGGATCCCACGAACCGTGGACCGCCGGTGCCATACAACGTATGCTTGAGGAGACCGCGGACCCCGTCCCTCAGCCGAGCAAAGAAACCAGCGATTGAATCGGACACGAGCCTAAAGCGAGTCAAGTCGTCGCATCTAACATATCCCCAGCGAGATGAAACCTTTGTGTTACATAAGAACAGTCCGAGACTCAAGAGCAAAGAACTCCGGAGTACTCATGCCACATCCCTGTTAATATCCCTGGCAGGAAGGTAACTTGGAGCTGGACACGCTATGAAAAGTATCTGTTATTATTCTGCGAGAATCCAAGGCACTCTTCATCAGGATATTCAGGCCATCTCAAGAGCAGGCTGTTTCCCCTATGACAGGAGAACCTCCCGAGTTTCCAGAAGCTGATCTGAAGATCACGTTTGTTGATCATCATCTCCAATCCTTGAATACAGAAGCTTAGGCCGACAAAGTCCCAAGAACCAGATGCCCTCATTTGTTCCCAACGGACAAACTCGTGGGCTCCCTACCAACTCTACCCCTATTTGTGTTGATCCCTTTTCCGACCCGAATTGCGGCACCGAAGGCCCAAGACAGGCCTCTGAAACGCGAGCATCCTTAAATCTCAGCAACTCAAGGACCAGACTGTCGCCGACTCACTTGATATTATAAGATTATCAAATTCCTCAGCTCCCGGAAGAACAGTCCAGGGTCTGAGATGGTCTTTCTCATCTATTCTTGTGATCTTGACTACAGCTCCGGCTGTGTGAGAGTGAAACAAGTGCGAATCCTTATCTTGAGTCAGGGTAAAGCCCCGATTTGCGATTGCAATAAACTCCTCCCGGATTTGATCATCGAAAATGAGGTAAGTGGCTCCTGTAGGTAAGGCCTATCACGATAGGCTTTATTTAAGTTCTATGTGGCTTGCAAAGTTGAAGGATCTCAGTGCGATGTCGAAGACTTCGTACGGAAATGTGCCCTTGCGTATATGGACCGGGGCCGTGGCATAAGTCGAATGATTATCTACGTAGCAGAGAACTCGGGGGATTCTCATCTTGCAGCTATCCTCTGGAGTATCATGGATGCGTTCGGGGGAAAAAAAAAATTGAGCTCTGGCGGAGCATCGAACAAGAGGCTTCATTTAAAATGAATTCAAAAATTCTTGACTGACCACTCGGCCAATCAACAATCAACAATCAACAAAAAGTACGTGTATTACTTCGAGTTATTATCTGTGAGGAACAAATTTGCAACAAGCAATTCGGCTGTAGAGTTGCAGGATTTGGGAGATGTTGGTTTTGCAGCAACACAACACAGAACCCTACTTGGACTCTTGGAAATATCTTTTCCATGGGCATGTAGCTTCTACTTATGATCAAGCGGCCGTGTATTTGATGGTCTATTATTCCGAGTATTGGTTGTGAGATGTGCGGGTATCGAGTGCTGAAGTATATATCATGTTCTGAACCAGGTGTATGCTTGTTTTTCTTTTTACACCGATGCTCAATCTCTAGACATTCTGGTTTGACTATTTCGAACCTGGAATATACGATCCAACCTATTCAACGTCAAAGCGGTTGTTTGACTACTGACTATGTATAGAACTATTGCCAACCAGCAGTGGTGATGCCCGGATCCAACGACGGGAGACTCTACGAGAAACGCATTTAGCAATGTTGACCTACATTCATGAATAACCGCTTGAATCCGACAAGACAAGTGCCGGATGCAGTTGCGCCACTTATCTGAAGCCCTGCTATCGTAGAGAGAAGGTCCGACATGCTCGCACCGTCTGTATATATGCAAAGTAGTCTAATCCCGGGAGAGTCGTCCATATCGACCCCACGTTATATCTGCTGGCGAGCGTAAGTGGATCAGTGAATAGCATCGATCGGAAACTTCGCTCGAGAGTTAAGTCTGATTCCCGAGATTCGGGGTATAAGCCGAGCAAGAAGTAATGATGCACATCCTGCATCCTAATACTCCCGAGTATCTCGTAATGGAAACCCTTCAATGGCCGAAAGATGGAGTGAGTTCAACCGCATCGGATAGGGCAGTCCTCCATGGTCAACAGGTCTGCGATCGCACGAAATAAGACATGATCCTGTATCCTGATGTCGGGCTCGGCGCTGAACTGGCAGGAAAGGCGAAGGATCAATGGCTCAATCGAGAACTGGTTCCTCTGTGTTGGCCAGAACCGGCAGAGAGCAGCGTAACTGATGGTATTGTTGGGACGATATTGTCGCACTCGGGTGAAACAGCAAATCTCAGATTTTGCAACACAGTAGGTATATTTTTCAGTTGATGACAGAGAATGGAGCGTCTGGACTCTTGGATTTGGGCCTGCGATGTGATCACATGAGCCTGTTGACAGCCTTGACCTTGCTGCTTCTGGCCGATCAACTCCCAGATTCTGTCACCACTCTAATCCGGGGATCGTTCGCCAAAACGAGACCGATGGAGGTAAGAGTCAAATGTCTGTCTGAATGTGGAGATTTCTTCCTGGGTCCAATTCTAACCGGGTGATTCGTGCAGATAGCGGCAAACACTGACTCCAACTGTGCTCGTGACGATTGTTCTTGTGACGCGTCGCTTTTTCAGCAGGAGTCTCAACGCGTGATCGAGGTCTTCATCTTCGAATACTCCAAGTCACTTCGAGGGTGTAGAATTGTGGAGAAGATGGAAAACATCGACGGATGTTGTCCATTCCTTTTAGATGAGGTAAAGGTGAGGAAAGAGTGGCGGACAAAAATCTCGCAGTGGTACGCTAACACGGAGTGGCACCAGGATCTCCTTGCCGGCATCCACAGAAGCGCATTCCGTACGTAATAGACCGCCGTTGAAAACTTTCCTCAACACCACAAAGAAGAACCAAGGAAGGGGGAAAAAGTGGCATGCCCTCACCGTCTTTCCGAAGCCTTATCTCAACTTTTTTAAAGGCCAGAAAAGACGACGGGAACCCCGCGATCCGTGATTGCATTTTGGTCTAGGCCTCTTATCTCGACCGTGATCGACCGTTGAGGCTACCGGAAAGATTTTCTAAGCTCAGACCCATCTCAAAGACCTTATTTGGGCTCCTCGTAGGGCTCCGAAGACGGCCCGTCGCTGCTGGTTCGCACCGTGGGATTTTGAACCTACCGTACGACTGCCTCCGTTGGGAAAAGGCCTTATCAGTGATCCTGTTACACTGTTGGAGTTAGCTGTCTACAGCTGTCGTTCATCATGGTCGCCGCAGATGACTACATTCCGGAGCTGGCTGAAGGCCCCGCGGACCAGCCAGTCCCCGAGTCAAGGGTCCTGATCATCATGACTGGAGGCACAATTTGTATGCGACCATCACCAGCGGGTCTGGTGCCCGCCCGGGATTTCCAGGAACAGTGCCTGGCACGGGTACCGACATTCAATGATGGATCAACTTCCACGATGATGGATGTCGTGACCAACGGTGACGGGGATATCAAACCTCACCCTAGTTTGCGGACTCCGGTTACGGCATATGGCCGGCGAGTGAGATACACCGTTTTCGAGTTCGATGAGCTGCTCGATAGTAGTTCCATCGATGCCAAGGGATGGGCTCAGATTGCGATGACGGTTGAGCGAAATTATACGCTCTTTGACGGATTCGTTGTTCTTCATGGTACGGACAGCCTGGCATATACCTGCTCCGCATTGAGCTTCATGCTTCAAAACCTTGGAAAGCCGGTGATTCTTACTGGAGCCCAAGCACCCATGCTTGAGCTACAGAACGACGCCACTGATAATCTCCTCGGATCCCTCGTTGTGGCTGGCCACTTTATGATCCCCGAGGTGTGCCTGTACTTCAACAATAAACTGCTTCGTGGCAACCGGTCGACCAAGATGGCGGCTAGCGACTTTAATGCATTTGATTCACCAAATTGCGCTCCACTGGCTGTGACAACGTCCATGCGCACGAATGTTAACTGGGAGATTGTGAACAGGCCGAAGAGCCTTGAGCACTTTAGCATTCAGACTAATTTGGACACGACTCATGTCGCGTGCCTTCGCATCTTTCCGGGTATTAAGCCGGAAATGGTGGATGCGGTTTTGAAGCTAGACGGCCTTCGTGGCTTGGTCCTGGAGACATTCGGAGCCGGAAACGCACCGCACGGACAGGATAACGCAATGACCAAAGTGTTTGCTGACGCCATTTCTCGGGGAATTGTCATTGTCAATGTCACTCAATGTGAGAATTTGTTTGCGTCAGATAAGCAATCGACAGAGCTGACATGATGGAATAATCATAGGTTTGACAGGAAGCGTCAGTCCAGTTTATGCACCTGGCATGAGTTTATCCAAGGCCGGGGTGGTTGCAGGACTGGATATGACCACAGAAGGCGCACTGACGAAGCTAGCTTACCTTCTGGCACTACCCGGGTCAACACCCCGGTCCGTGGCAAACAACATGTCCGTCTCCCTTCGTGGCGAATTAACGGAGTCGTCGCAGCCTGTTTTCCGTCATCCCGACGGAGCCCTGCCTGAGCGCGTCCAAGCGCTCACGATTCTGGGGTACGCCATCGCCCAGGGGGACCTTGCTCGGGTCGAGGAGATCATAAGGAGCGAGCACCATTGGCTACTGAACGACGCAGACTATTCCGGAAATACTCCCGTGGTAAGCTGGACACTTCCTTCCCGATCCGCTTTTCTTGGAGCCAAGCCAGCAGTCATAGCCGCTGACAACCGCTCTATAGCATCTCGCCGCTACGTCGCCCTCGGTCAGCATCCTTGAGTTCCTGCTCCTCCAGGGCGGGTCGGTGCATATACGAAACCGCAACGGACGCACCCCGCTGTTCCTGGCCGCTAACGCTGGGCTCTCAGAGCACGTTTTACTTCTGCGCAAGTCGGGTGCGCATTTGCATAGCGACGAGCGGACGGCGGCCCAGCTGCTGGCCCGACGCCGGCCTGGCACCTGGGGGCTAGCCGGGATTGGGCCACGTGAAGTCAGCGAGAGGGAGATGGAGGAAGCCGGCAACGGGTACCGCGCGGGGTCGTCGCACTGGTCGATGGCGGGATCGGCGCCTTGACATGATTCAAACTTGAGCTATTCGAACGTTATTTTTCCAGCGGCGATAGAACTACGGATAAATGCTGCATAGAACTAGATACTAGTACTAGAAGATTTCTGCTTGTTCCTTTGTCTTGCCTATCCCAAAAGGAAGAAGGTTCGATCGCAAAAAGTCGGGGTATGCATGCAAAGCTGGGGATGCAGTCTAAGAGACGCCAAATCAATAGTTGACTGGCACTTGGAGATCACGCGTGCGCTGGGACACTGGCTGGACTGGGATCGGGGTCTGAACCGGCGGGCGGGAAAATCGATGAGTGCAGAGAATGACTGATTGCCGCGGAGATGGCTGCTTCCCTCCGCACCTCATACGCCTCCAAGATTGCCATGACAGAAGCCTAACCCCGCTTCGAGAACAATTGCGCCATATTGCTCGGATTTTGTCTCCCAAGGTTATCGTGATAAAAAGTCAGATAGCGATAACAATGTCGCAATCTGAATGTCTACCACCAGCTGTCGAAAAAGGGCAGTAGGAGGGGGTTTTTGACTACTGTTAATATACGCTAGCAAGGTCCCCAGATCCCGACCGGAAGTTCACGAATTATATTTATCTTTGGCCAGAATGCGCCGTAGGTACCTTGGCGAGGGCGTGATATACTGTGGTGCACAGATTGGCTGGTGCGTCCAGAGGTCGGAGGAATCTGCTGGGGCCTGGAGTGAACGTGGGTGGCCTGCACTTTTGATAGGGGTGCGACTTTTTTTTCGGACTGCGTTGCCTCTCCCTGGACCTTCTGTTTTGAGCAGTGCTAGGAATATACTCCTTAGACGAGGGTATACTTCTTGGGCCTGTCGATGTTGTCATTTGTTCCTGGAGCTGTTTTTGCTTTTTCCCCGCCCTAAAATCCCTCAAAGCGGCTTAGGCTGAGGATATCGTGCTTGACTCGGCCCAGCTCTAATTATGTGGTAGCAGTGACACTGCTTCATTCCGAGAGTCTCGTCCGAACTGCACGTTTCCTTCCAGCAGGGCCCTTGAAACCACGCGGTTGTCTCGTCTGTCTCTCTTCCCCCTGGAGACCGGGATCCATGCCCTGGATAAGTCTAGTCTACGTGTCCCAGTTTCCGCCGCCTTAGGCACATCAGGCTGGCCCCCCGTTACGTAAAGGAAAGAAATTGAATGGCCAGCGGCGAACCCATCAACACTTCCCCAGCAAGTTGTGAGCTTCTCTGCTCTTCGAATTTGACGGTGCGATCTTCGGTCTGGGCCTGACTGGATTATTGTGCTTCCGCTGGCGTCATTCAGGGCTGCAAATTCGGACTTTCGCACAGGTGACTTTGTATAGGGTTCGCGAAAGCAGCACGGCACTACTCTAGTCTATATCGCAATTCGCGATCGGAGAAAAAGAAATGACGGGGGCATGCAGATGATCTTCGCTGTTAATTACTCTTGAGCGGTTCCTCTTACTCGATGCGAGATCGGCTGCTGGGAGCAAGTATACTATTTTGTCGGCGCGTAGACCACCTGACTTGGGAGGAGTCTCAGAAGCAGCCTCGAACCAGTCTTTATCCCCCAACAATCCACGCTGCCTGGACAATTGTTCAAAAAAGCTTTGAAAATTTTCACTGGCATAATCTTAATCACCTGGCCTTGTTCTGGTGCCCACTCGGCGGCGCTGCTGGATCCTCTCATTATTCATAAAATCCATGGTTAGCTAACAGAAACGCACCTTGGGAGTGCTGCCGGCTGAGCTGCAAACCACGACGGAGATCATATCATCGCTGCAGCTGCTGTTTATTTCTTCTTCCTCTTGCACCATCGATTTCGGCGATTGCGGCATTATCGAATCATCGCTCGTTCTGCCTTATACATTATCCGCGCTCTGTATCCTCGTCGCAAAAGGTGAGTGTGAGCTTCTTATCTGCTTTCTTTATCTTGTGGTCTGCCTGCCTTCCCCACCTCGCGCCCTCTCTCCCTCTCCAGCGACGCTGCGACGCCCTCTGTCTGCGCAGACCCATTTTCGCTTTCTTTGAGCCTACACTACGGAGGCCTTACCGATTCCCACCTGACCTTTCTCCAGATTTCGTTGGAGCCCTCCTCCAGGACCATTTGTGGCTTCGGTTCCTCGTCCACTTCCACTACCCCGCATAATTTTTTTTTATCGATTTTTTCCCCCTTCCTTATCTCTCCGACGCTCGCTCCCACCGCACCACCACCCCCCCTCAATTCGTTCGCCCGCGGATTCCGGAGGGCACTTCTACTCAATTGCCTTGAGCTGAGACACAGACAGAGTTGCTGGTCCGAATGACACAACAAAAGAAGACAATTGCCGTCGTGAACGCGACAGGCCGCCAAGCCGCCTCCCTCATCCGCGTCGCTTCGGCCGTCGGACATCATGTACGCGCGCAGGTCCATTCGCTCAAGGGCGTCATCGCAGAGGAGCTCCAGGACATTCCGAACGTCACACTCTTCCAGGGTCCTTTGCTGAACAATACCCGGCTCATGGACACCCTGTTCTATGGGGCGAACATCGCGTTCATCAACACAACGTCGCAAGCCGGAGACGAGATTGCCATCGGGAAGGCACTGGCTGACGCCGCCAAGCGAGCGGGGACCATCCAACACTACATCTACAGCAGCATGCCAGATCACTCGCTCTACGGACCGTGGCCGGCCGTGCCTCAATGGGCGCCCAAGTTCACAGTGGAGAACTACATCCGCCAGCTCGGCCTCCCGTCCACTTTTGTGTACGCCGGTATCTACAACAACAACTTCACAAGTCTACCGTACCCACTGTTCCAGATGGAACTCAAGCCGGACGGCAGTTTCGAGTGGCGTGCGCCTTTTGACCCCGATATTCCGCTACCTTGGTTGGATGCGGAGCACGATGTTGGCCCGGCGCTGCTGCAGATCTTCAAGGATGGGCCGCAGAAGTGGAACGGCCATAGGTACGGTTGAGTCCGTTGTAGAGACTTGATGAACGGTGGTTTGCTGACTTTCTTTTTGCAGGATCGCTCTTACCTTTGAAACGCTATCACCAGTACAAGTATGCGCGGCTTTCTCGCGCGCCCTCAATCGACGAGTAAAGTACGTCCACACATCGAAGATCGATATCAAGGTCAACATCCCAGCTGGATACCGGGAACAGCTTGAAGCTATCGAGATTGTCTTTGGCCAGCACAGGGCACCTTACTTCCCCCAACCCGAATTCTCCCGTCCGGCGGCAGGGTCACCAAAGGGATTAGGCCCGGCCAATGGCAAGGGGGCCGGCGCGGGAATGATGCAAGGACCCGGAGGGGTAATCTCGCAGCGTGTCACGGACGAAGCCCGCAAGCTATGGCAGGGTTGGCGCGACATGGAGGAATACGCGTGCGAGGTATTCCCTGTGGAAGAAGAAGCCAACGGGCTGGACTGGATGCTGTGACCGCGAGGGAAAAATTCTCAGAACCGGAGCTTGTCCGACCCGCTCGCCTTCGGTATGACCGTGCCGCGCGAGAAGAAAACTGCCCCAGGTGGTGTGTTGTCGCAGTTCAGTCAGTCGGTGAGCGACGGACGGACCCTCTTTATCAGTGCGCTGATATGAGCGGCGGCCTGCGATTGGCGCGATAGGGAGATTGCATGCCTCCCAATCCATCCAACGTCACCTTGCCTGCCTCCTCTTCTCCTCTTTTCTCCTCTTATCTCTCTCTCTCAATCTCACAACTCCAAGTCTTCAACCACCTGCTTGCACCACTTGGTCTGACACAAACCAAACGACATCTAAATCGCGCAATCTGTCTCATGCATCAATGGCGAATTTGGCTTGGGTTTATACCTCATTGACGTCATCTTTGGAGCGAAAAACAAAACAATCATCTCATCCACTTGCAAGATACTAAAAAAAAAGCACATCCACACACAACAGCCTCCTTATCATAGCACCTCCACCCGATATCGGAGAGTTGCCCTTCTCCCCCTTCCCCGCCTGTCTGTCGCAGAGGCCTGAAAAGAGACAAAGAATTTTTACGCCCTATTTAATGGTTTGACTAGCAAACTTCAATCAATGCATAGGAGGGATCTCTACTACCTACTACCTGTCTACTAGGATGATGTTGATACGCAGTTACGACTTATCTCTATTTTCAACATGAAGACAAAAAAGTTTTATCCTATTCTAACTTGATTCCTCTTTCCTGTGTTTATTTGCGCTAGGCATTGAACATCCACGCCTCTTGTTTTTTTTTTTTACCCCTTCTTCTTCTTTTGAGGCCTCTTATTTATCTTCCATTCAGGCGTTTTCTATTCTTTTTGCCCACGGTGGCTGTTTGATATTGAGCCGAGATTCAATCTTCAATACACTTCTCTTCTCTTCCTCTTTATTTACTTCTCATCGAACCAAGGTACACTAGAAATAAATAGGTAGTCACGTATCCCGATCCAATTCCGTCCAGTGCAACATACTCCCTCGTATTGAACTTAACAGCCTTATCTATACCCGGCTTATAACGCACCCAACCCTACACGAGCATTCTCCTTGCGAGAATTATCAAAACCAACCAGATAATATCCAACCCCACGCTACTAAAGCACAAAGTTAACGCACGAAATATGATCCTCATCTTGAAAGCCTACATACCTGCCCTGTATATCTACGTATGAGCCGCCCCGTCCCGGCGCTCCCCGCCCCCGCACGCTTATTTCATCTCCGGGTGACGATGAACTTAGGTTACGAAACTTTCCAACCTTACGTACAGTAGTCTGGCCTAGCTTCCACAACTTTAGCTCTAGTCCTGCACTTTAATGAGTGGGGGGAGGGGAGAGAGGAGCCTACGGAGGGAAGGATTGCTGGGTCCAGGGCAGCGAAGGGGGTGCACTACCGAGCAAAAAGAAAATATGCATCTCGGCCACGCCCGCCTGGCTTGACAGCAGTCGATACTGACGGGGTATAGCGCGTGGCGAGGAGGAGCAGCATTATGGACAGATAGCCGAGAAGGCCTGATAAGGGCAACCAATCCTCTACCTGACAGGTGTCGACAGATTTATTCTCCCGCGGAGTTGCGTGATAGTCCCTCATCTTTCTACACTTTGGCGGGAAGATCCCGATAAGATACGTAGCTAGCTAGCTAGGGCTCTGTCTAACTCAGCTTAGGGCCCGGTGGCACGGTGTAGGTTAAGGGTAAGGATGCGAGTTGTTTGCTTTTTCTTGATCTCATCTCATTGCTCCATGCTTGGTGGTGTGGAGAGCGCAGTCGAGTGGAGAGCGGCGGCGAGCGCCGTGGCTTGGAGAGGACTGGGGAGTTCGATCGGGGTTGGGGGTTGATTTTTCAACGGGTATAGTGGCCTCGAGATTGAAGTGCATAGTATGTGGATAGAGAGAAGATTATCCTTCTTCTTCTTCTTCTTCTTCTTCTTCTTCTTCTCCTTCTCCTTCTCCGTATGCCGTGCAAGAGCTTTGTGGACCTTGGCTTGCCTGTGCTGTACTATACTGGGTTCGCATTCTGGTGAGTGAGTAGTCACTGGATGTCGTCGGTTAGAATACGGAGCAAGGGGTTCGGGGGATAGGGAGCGTTTCTGTAAGCACTGATGCCTTGCCGACGTGGATTATTAGCTTCTGATGTCCGTGTTGAGATGCCTGTGGATCCATTCTTATGGCAAAGGCAACAGTAGGGTGGTTATCGCTCGCTGAGAGGTATGTATTAGGGTTGTACAATGTACAGCAAACGATATTGATGAGCGTAGCACCTGGATTAATACTAGCAGCCGCCTTCTTAGATATATAACAGATTGTAGATAGAACTTTGGATACAAAACCCTATGTCAAGCTTGGCCGGAACACCCGTCCTCTGTCCCTGTTTATATATAGTTCATAGGGTTCACTAGAATGGATCACCCCTAGTATGAATCCCATCAATCTACACGGAAATATAACAAGCATTTGGCGTCTGCTCCGCCTGACACTCTATCAGCCTGGACTTTGACTTCCATCTAGAATCAGTTGAAGTAGAAAGAGCCCGGACCGTGATGTGAGCAGCCAATCCGCACAGTTGATGGCAGACATGAGGCATGATTATCGTGACTACTCAGCCACGGTAACACAAGCAAGTTAGGTAGTAGTAGCTTGGCTTAACCCCATCAAATAATTTCCTGTTAATGTACGCCGTCGCCCTGTCGAGCCACCACCAGTAAAGCAAGACCCGCATCCGGACAAAATTCCGCCGCTCTAATAGCCTTCCTAATAGGAACTTAAAGCAGCACTGACTTGCCTGTTTTCAGGAGCTTACTCATGCCTTCTCCGCCTTGGCTGGCCGGAAAACTGGAGCTCTGTGCTTCGGAGCTTTACCTGCTTGCGACCGAATGGGAAATTGAGTGACGAAACCCGGACCTAAGTTTCTGCAACGCGCCAACAGATTTTTTTTGGGCTCTGGTCTTGGATCGTCTTATAATCTTTTGGATTGATCATCAATTGCAAATCGCCTGGCCCCTTGATTCTTCTCCTTTTTGCTAATTCAATATACCCTTTTCCTATCCTACCGCTCTGGATTGTTTGCGGCTGTGACGGTTGCGATCTTTTTTTTTTTTCCCTTTTTTTCATACTACACTTTCAGCCTCAACAAACAAAATGTCTAGCGGTCAGAAGGATTTGGCGGAGCGCATCAGCGAGCCTGTTGTGCCGCAGGAGGTTCAGAGGGATATTGCTGCGCTGGAGCACCAGTTTATCCGCGCTGAGGTTGAGCAGTGTAAGTTTTGCGCTCTGCAAAAAATTGCAGAACAGAAGAAAAAAAAAAATTCATCAATAAAGATTTCTATCGTACATCGCTGACTTCGTAAAGTGCGCCAGTCCATCCTTTCCTTCCGTCCCCTCTTCGAGAAGCGCGCCAAGATTGTCGCACACCCCGAGGTCGAGAGCAACTTCTGGCTCCGCGTTCTGTCCAATGCGCCCGCGGAGATTGACGAGTCTATCACCCCTGCCGATGCAGCGATCCTCGGATCGCTGAAGACTTTGAACGTTGAGCGATTCGAGGTCAACGAGAAGGGTGAGGGCGAGCCGCGCAGCATCCGCTTCACATTTGAGTTCAACGGAGAGAACCCGGCCTTCGACGAGACCAAGCTCGTCAAGGAGTTCTACTGGCGTAAGCAGGTTGTCACCACCCCCAACGGCAAGAAGAGGACCTGGGATGGTCTTGTCTCGGACCCCGTGCGTATCAACTGGAAGAAGGACATGGATGTCACCAAGGGTCTGCTTGACGCTGCCTGCGATCTGTTTGACGCCGAGAAGAAGGGCGGTGTCCGCCATGAGCTGCCCGAGTTCGAGAAGCTCGTCGTCAAGATCGCCGAGGTGGAGGCTCTTGAGGAGGAAGATGAGGACGAGGAGGACGAGTACCCTCTTCAGGGACAGACCCAGAGCGGTAGCTTCTTCAACTTCTTCGGTTACCGCGGAGGTGACGTGACTGCGGAACAGTCTGCAGCTGCGACCAAGGAGGAGAAAGAGAAGTTTGAGAAGATTCTGAAGGGTGAAAAGGTGGAAGACGATGAGGCCGATGACGATGACGAGGATGTTGATGACGATTTCGACACCATCGAGATCTTCCCTGATGGCCAGGACTTGGCTATTAACTTGGCTGAAGACCTCTGGCCCAACGCTCTGAAATACTATGGTATGTGATACCCGTCTCAAGGCCGTGGGATGAGTGCTGACCAGGCATAGTTCAATCCTTCGAAGAAGCCCCCGATTTTGACGAGGATGACCTCGAGGATCTTGACGATGAGTCTGACGACGACGAAGAGGCCCCTCCTCTCAAGAAGGCCAAGAAATGATTTGGTGCACCCACACATGCCATTCTTCAACAGACGACCAGCCAGCTGTATTTACAGGGCGATGACTAGTATTAATAACAGAACGAGCACAAAAATGAGGACCGCGATGCAGAATGAGGATGCGGTATCTAAAAATCCCTTGGTTAGCAAGTTGTTGGAACTCACTTAATGCGCATTGAATAATGAACCCCCTTCAATTTAACGCAAACCACGAAAAGAATTAACTTACCCTCATTTTTCCGGATGATATGCTTCAATTTTGACACCCCATTCTGTAGCTTTCCCCCAACCCGATCAGCCAGTGTATCCACCTCCCCGATCATAACCGCCTGCTCCTCCAGTTCCCTCCCCATTTCATCCGCCTGCAACCGCAGATTCCCCACGGTCCGAAACACCCCATCGAGCTGCTCATCCTGCTCATGCATAAGCTCCACCTGCCTCTGCTGCTCCATCGCCGCATAGTAATCATCGCCGGCGTCAGCCCCAGGAGACGCAAGACTATCGAACTCCGCCGGGTTCGGCAGGCCACCGGTGCCCGAACCCGCTGATACAGTCGCCGCAGCATGCGCATGTGCATCGGAAGTCGTAATAACCTTGTGCAACTCCTGCCTCATATTCTCAATCTCGGACCCGACATCGTCGACTAACTTCCGGCGCCGCTGCACCTCCTCCAGTTCGAGGCCATACCGGTAGGGATCTTGCTCGACGACGCGGACGCTCTCGACCAGGTCGTCGAGGTCGGCGGTGAGGTCTGTGAGTGTTGTTTCGAGCTCGGAACGCGCTTGCTGGAGTTCGGGGTTTGAGGGGGATTTGGCCGTAGAGCGGATGCGGAGGTAGGAGGAGAATAGCGGGCGCGTTGTGTTGAGGGCCGAGAGGACCTCGCTGGTGATACGTCAGCTGGTTTGGTCTGGTCATGCGGAGGGATCGAATTGGGCGGAGAGAAGGATAAGAAGGCTTACGTTTGGACCTGGAGAAACGGGTCTATGTGGTCCATGGCTGTAGTCTAGGGGTATCTTAAAAGAAAAGCAAGCTGAAAACAAGAGGGTTGCGGATTATATTATATGATTGTTGATGGATTGAGAATGCGTTGTTGCTGTTGTTGAACGGGGAAGGGACGAGGCGGGCGGTCTTGTCAGCGGTGAGACTGCTAAGATAAGCCACAACAAGGAGCTACTACACTTTTCACCACTTCACAAATGATCAGACGGAGTGTTCCATTATTCTATTCGGCGAATCTGCAAACTACCGAGTATCACCGTATCAGAACATAGTGGCGAGAATACTCATTGTGAACGTCTGATGTAGGCCGACATGCCTCTGGCTCCACATCTCCTTCAAATACCGCTCCGCGGCACGGTTGAACTCCCGCCCTTTCGCGTCCATCAATGTCGGCTTTACGCTCCAGCTTCGAACCCGTCGCTTACAATCGCAGTCGATGCATCCTAGCTCCGGCACGTCCTTCCACGCGTTCCAGTAGTCGTCGAGCGGGTCGGAGAAACAGCATTTCCTGGAGTCGGAGGCGGTCGATCGCCCATCGAAATGGCAACAGTCATCTTGGGGACTGAGCAGGAGCTTTGCTAGGGTCTGTGGTCGCTGTTGTAGGAGGAACCAGGATAGCACGCTCTGCTCGTTCCGTGTGTCTCGATGCCAGTATTTGGGACCATGCCGAAGAAGCATTCGCTCAATGAGTTCCCGGAGCATTCGCACGGTGCAGTGGAAATCAATCTCCGTTTGGTCGTCAAGGTAGCTCCGGAACTCGAGTCGCTTTTTCCCAATCTCTGCTTCACTATAGCCCCATTTGACGACGTTGTAGACATGCTTCGTATGCTCTTCGAACGATAGTATCCTTCGCTTGTCAAGTGGGAACTCGCTGTACTCGTCCAGCATCCTGGCCAGGATGACAAGTCGTTTCGTCACTAGGGAAGGTAATGATGGCTTCTGATGCGTTTGTCGTTCAGTGTCTCGGGAAATGTCGGACATGTGAAAGAGCACGAATAGCCCACGTTCTAGACGTTTCGCCAACTTGAGTTCGGCTTCAAAATTCATCTCCACCTTGTCATCTTCGAAGAATGGTCCCCATACAGAGGGAACGATATGTCGAGACAGACTTTGTGCGAGATCGTGGCGATAGAGGAACCGTACGAGCGTGTGCACGGTCAAATCGTTCTGTCTTCCGTTCCATGGGTCCAGAGTGAGTACTGGGTCGAACGCATCGATGCCATGGAGACGCATGAACCACTTGCAAATATGTGGCTCTAGAAGCTTGATTGTATGGTATGTAGCCTTGTTGACAAGGCATAGACTTAGTAAGTTGCTCACATCGCCGTCGGCGATGATCTGGAAAAGGATATCGGCGAGTAAACCGAATGGCAGAGGGCCTTGCTTCGTTCTCTGAAAAGTAAGTTAAGTCAGTGTCGCGTGCCTATCTTCCCTTTGCGTTGTCTCTGTCACACTCACCATGGTATTGACGCTCATCCGACTTGCATTGCGTTCTGGGGGTACAAGGCAAAATAGTCCATTGAAGGGTACTCAGTAAGATTTTGCTCTTTTCTCTTAAGGCCAACGACCTCAATTTCGAGGAATTTCCCGGGTAGTATCTAGTGTACGATAGGAGGTATCATGTGCAACGGATTACGCGTTGGCCGAATCGCCTGCCCTCCCTGTGCTGCACGGAGAGGCGGAGTATGCAGGATGCAGGACCAGGGGCCTAACAGGCGGTATCATCCGGTTAATATACCTTACGTGGAGTCGAATCATCCCTCGCCGTATCTCCCGCTCCTGCAGAACTGGGGGACGTGCCCTGACATCTGATGAACTAGCCTTGATTGAGGGGCGAAATTGGCGCCCAGGTCGCACAGAGGAGAGGCATCTGCCGCGATAGCCCGATGGCAGAGACATCGAAAACCTGTGAGTGGTCTATAAATAAGATCAGCAGTTGCCCTGGACCGCTAGTTATTCGCTTCGCCAATAGCGTCGCCTTACTAGTGGCTATCGAGGTGGTGCCATTGCGGCCAGAACACACCGCCAGGAACGGACTGGTTCGTGATATCGATTCCAGGACTGCGCGATTTACGTCTCTTTTGAATGTGTGTCCATCAGCACGGAGTTGAGAGATTGTCCGGCCATTCGGGATGGGAGAAGAGCGGTGCTTGGGGAAGATGAAGATTACGGAACGGCCTCCGCAGTCCCCAGGCCCAGACTGACTTTTACCCCACCAGAACCGCTTCTGCCAAGCCCAAAAATTTCTGGATGAGTTTTCCGCCAACACTTTTTGCCATGCTTCGATAAGGGCGATTTGGATAGGCTGGCGGCTGTTTGAATGCTCATCTGATACTTTATTCATTGCATAGGCAGCTTGACAAAATCTAAGTGTCATCTGATCACTCTGGCATCCAGCATTGGATAATCTGTCAGCTTTAAAAACACTGCAGTTCTACCCGACGGACAAAGAAAGAAACAATATGTCCGCCCCAAGGAGCCTCCCACTCCCCGATGAGTGGAGTGATCCGGATGCCTACGTCGAGGCCTTGCTGTCCTTTGCTACGTCATCCGACCTCTTCAGGCACCTCTGCGGAGGTATACACATGCTGGACTTCCTGACACGTGAGCCCGACCTGTATACCACGCTCCTGCCCGAGGATTGGAGGGCTTTCTTCGAACAGCATGAAATCGGAGACATCATAGACCTGATGCTGCGGGAGGATATCGAGCCCTTCTTTGCAGCTCATAAACAAGGAAATGCCGCAACGCATGAGTGGAAGGGTGTGGCCGCTCTCCCTCCACTTTCCCTGCTGGACTACATCCACAATGTCCGACGACTTACCTTGTGTAGGGATTTCATGCCCGCAGAGTCAGGCAAGGCGACCATACCGCAGCGGATTGCTGTCGGGATGAAGGTTAAGAAGTACCATGAAGTGGCGCATTTCTCCAAGTATGTGGACTCGCTGTGCAACACCGTGCAGAAGGAGCGGGGCGAGGATATCACACATATCGTGGACTTCGGGTCTGGTCAGAGCTACCTTGGGCGCACCCTAGCCAGCCCTCCATATAACAGGCACATAGTCGCCATTGAACGCAAGCATCAATTCATCAACGGGGCCAACCGCATGGATGTTTATGCAAAGCTGGCCGAGAAGAAAAAGGTACGGATGTACAACAAGAAACTAGACAAGTGCAAGACATGTGAGGACGCAGAGTCGCCTGCAGCGGACGTATCCGGCTCCCCTACGCAGCCCGAGTCCAAGCCAGATGAGGCGCAACGGACGGATGAAGGTGAAGAGGAAGAGGAAGGCGTTGCAAAGATCAGTATTTTCCGCGATATTAGCGTGACTTCCGATGAACTTGGCTCTTTCCCGGTCAACAACAACACCACTCAGAAACGTGTCACAGACACAAATACGTCGAACACGCCGAACACGCCACGGGGAGCCATGGATTACATCGAACACGAAATCAAGGACGGCTATCTAGAGCCCATCATCAAGGATGTTGTCACGGCCCCCACTGGCACAAATCCGGCTGAAATCACAGTATCCACTGAGGGCAAGGAAGACCCGAATGTCATGGTTATCTCATTGCATTCCTGCGGCAACCTCCTGCACCATGGAGTCAGGGCCTTGACCCTAAACCCCTCAGTTAAAGCTATTGCCATGATTGGATGCTGCTACAACCTAATGACCGAGCGCCTTGGACCCGCTACATACAAGATGCCCGTTCTACGTACCATGCACCCACGGTTATCGAAAGATGCTGCCGCATATGACCCCCATGGATTCCCGATGTCGAAACTTCTGGAAGAGTACGAACACAACAGCGGGACTGGTGTGAAGATGAACATCACGGCTCGATCGATGGCCGTTCAGGCTCCATACAATTGGGATCGTGATGGCGCAGAGGATTTCTTCACCCGTCACTACTACCGGACTCTTCTCCAGCGCGTACTGGTTGACCGCGGTGTCATACCGAAGCCCAACATACCCAACGACCTCTATAGCAGCGATCCCGATAAGATGGAGGATGCAGGAAATCCTCTTATTGTCGGGTCTCTGCGCAAGGCAGCCTTTACATCTTTCCAGGCATACGTTCGCGCTGCCATTGTAAAGTTGAGCCGGGATCCGGTTTACGGTCAGAAGGTCAAGGATGGAATGGCCGATATCACCGACGAAGACCTCGACCGCTACGCTCATGAGTACTGGCCGACGAAGAAGAGACTGAGCGTGACCTGGACTCTGATGTCTTTCAGTGCTGCGGTTGCCGAGGCGATTATTGTTGTCGATCGATGGCAATATCTGCGTGAACAAGGCTGCGTCAAGGAGTGCTGGGTGGAACCTGTCTTCGACTATGGTCTAAGTCCTCGCAACTTGGCCGTCATCGGGATCAAAAAATGATCTGATGTTTTATTTATTATAACGAGTCCACGAAGCCTTTTCAAACATACGCCATATCCGCTAATTCGACGGACTGACGTCGAACGCCCTCGGAATCCTAGATGCGATAGACATAGTTCCCGCGTATCTTCGAGAAACGTTGCTCCACATCGAGGTGGACCACTAATTGTTTCAAAAATGGTAACCCTTTGCCAATTCGAAGTAAAATGGGGATAGATGAGTAAACGAAGCTCGAAGATACTCCACATAAGTTGCCACACTTTTCGCTGCGTATCTTTCTCAGGAATTTGGACCCTTGGTGGGCAAGTCTTGGCGTTAGGCATCCGCGGGACCCGCTGCTGCCGGGACGAGCTGCCGTCATTCTCAATTTCCCCTTCACTCGACCAAGAATTCACAAAGAAAGCGTGAAGTACCCGCATTCCACCGGAAAACTCGCATATTAGCCAAGATCTTGTCGATAATGGATAAGGACAGCCCTGATAGCGATAGCAAAGACGCTGTCGTGAGACGTGCGGTAAGTGTTGTACAACCAGAATGTGGTAGCCTTCTGACCTCGAACAGTGCGATCAATGCCGCCAAAGAAAGGTCGGTTGTTATCACTTTAGACGCCATTATTCTGGTGGCGCCTGCTAAAAAAGTCTGATGACCAGATTCGCTGCGATAAACGTTCTCCTTGCTCCAACTGTCGCACGTCGAAGATTATATGCAGCTCAACAGGGGCGGGCCAGAAGCCTCGGGAGCCGCGGAAGCGCGTTCTGATCTCGAACGAATAGTACGTCTCTTTGACTTTTATTTAGCGCGGGACTGACCCCTCCAGTGAAAGGAAGATTGACCACATCGATGAACGATTGGGGGGGATAGAACAGATCCTTCGCGAGCTCAAAGCTGGCTTGGGCTCGAGCCCATCTGCGGGCGCTCAGTCATATGCTAATGCCACGCCTGTTTCACGGCATATTAGCCCGAGTGCTCAGGACTATCACTCCAATCCCCAAGAAGCAATGGACCAGCAAGAATCGAAAACTGGGTTTGATGGAGGCATGATGGCTACCCAGTCGGCCTATGCCAGCAAATTCCTAGAGACAGCTGTGTCTCGCAGCCCAGTGCAGAAGTCTGCCTCTAAGGTCAATGCCGCCCTTGCAACCTTGAAGCAACTTGTCAACATTCAGGGGAACCATGTCTCTTCCGCACACGAACGCCGCATCCCCAAGCAGAAACCGCTCTCTGGATGTGACCTGGGAGAACTGTCCATGCCCCCTATTCATGTGGTTTTGCCGATGCTTCGCAAAGCAAGGGAGTCTTATGGGACCGCACTGCAATCATATTGTCCGTTTGTTCCATTTGATCGCCTCACCGACAAGTGCCGTGAAGTGTACTTTGCTACCGAGGACTATTCCGATGCGACATTCATTGTTGCAAATGGAGGTTTATATCAACTCTTCGTTGCAGCTAGCCTCATGACGGAGGACCGAGCCTTGCGAGAAGAATACCAACGATACGTTGATATGTGCAGAGTGAATCTCGACAAAACTTTAGCAAATTTGCATCTTTTGATGCCTGCGACCACGGAATCAATCGAGGCTCTAACGATGGGAGTGAGTAGTCCAGTTCTTACGGAGGTTGCGAACACACTCTGACTAAGCTAGGCGTCGCATGCTATTGAGATATCAAAGCCTTCCTTCGCGTTGACTCTAACATCGACCGCATCCCGATTATGCCAGGCTTTGGAGTGTCATCGAAAGTCATCGCTGGAAGGAGTCAGCGTAGAAGAGAGATCGCGAAGATTGGCTGTTTTCTGGTCGATCTATTGCATGGACAGGGCACTTTCGCTGCGACTGGGGAGAGCTCCAACCATTCCGGACTACGACATTGATTTACCTGCAACATTTGAGTGGTCTGATGTTGGTGATCCGTGGTTAACTGCTTACAGACTCTGGATACAATTGGCCAGGATACAGGGCTTTGTATACGAAAAGCTATACAGCCCTGCTGCGCTTCGCCAGGATTTAGGAGTCAGGATGGCAGAGGCTCGCAATCTAGCTGCACGGATGCAGGACGACGTGATGTACCCGTTCGAGGTCAGTATTCCGTTCCTGCTTATGATGAATCTAACACCGGTTAGAAAATATACCCCATACTGAACAATATGACTCGGATTGAATCAATGTACATCCAATGCGACGAAGTTTGTCGGTTCTCTACATTGACTTTGATCTACCGAGCTATCCCACCGCAGGTAGGAAGCACTGGTACATTTGTCGATGAGTGCCTTCAATCTGCTCGGAGTGCTCTCCAGTCACATAAATCGTGCATGGAGCTGTTAAAAGAGGCCGCCCCGGGTACAAAGCTCTCATATTTTCATTGGTAAATAAGTCCAGAGCGTTATAACGTATAGGTTCTAACGCTTCCAGGTCAATCCTTTATTCGCCCTTCGTTCCGTTTATCGTCCTATTCTGCCATACTATCGAGGTTTCATCTTGGAAAGATCTAGACATGCTTGAGGAATTTGTTGTCTCTCTTGAACCCAACTGTTGCCTTTCCACGGCAATCACCAAACTTCACCGGCTCTGCCAGGCTCTTAGCAACGTCGCTCGGCTTTATATCGAAGCCAAGGCACAGAGTCAGAACCAAGAGGGCCAGGCCCTTGAGTCGGTCGGCCACGAGTTTGATACCTATCTCAGTGCCCTTGGTTTCGCTCCTCCAGCCGAAGAGGGGGACGCACGGTGGGCCCCAGCGCCTGTCCCCGGCACAGTGCCTGGAGAGATAAGGTATTCAGAAGCACAAAACGTGAACCCCCCCATACAGCACATGACACAGCTAGGGAGCTGGTTCTCAGGCAACCAGTACATGATGGGCCTCCTGGAGGAAGATATGCCGATGTTCAATCCGCCAAATTTTAGCTAGCGGACATCGCGTGTCTCTAGTTGATCTTGATATATATACCCGAACTACAAATTAGGTCGACTTAAATACACTTGCCTCCGTCAACAGTCATTTCTGCCCCATTCACAAATGCTCCCTCATCACTAGCCAGGTACAAGCACATGTTCGCGATATCGTTCGGATCTGTCAGCCGACCGAGCGGTACGTTGCCGATGAACTTCGCTCGGTTCTCGGGTGTATCCTCCATACCAGTGAACATGCTGAAGAGGCCTGTTCCCGAAAGGAGCGGCGCTACAGTGTTGACGCGGATATTGTACTGTCCGTACTCTGCCGCGAGGCCCTTTGTAGCCTACCTTGACCGTTAGCTACCTCCAACGTCACTTGCCTAACGTCAGAAGGAAGGATCGTGCATACATTCGAAACAGCTCCCTTGCTTGCATTGTACCAGACCAGACCAGGTCTTGGCCTCGACGCGCCCGTCGACGAGATATTGATCAACGACCCACCTTGTCCCTGCTCAATCAACTTGGGAATTACTACCTGAGACCCATGGAAGATACTCTTCACGTTCACGTTGAAGACGCGCTCCCATTCGGCCTCAGTGACTTCGAGAGTCGGCTGCCGTGCACCGTTAGCTTTCGAGTTTTTGTCCCTGTCTAAGAACTGCCAAAATGAAGGGGCACCTTATTCCGATAACTCGTTCCCGCATTATTCACAAGCACGTCCAATCGTCCAAACTTGGAAAACGCAAACGCCACCACGCTTTCCCAGTCCTGCTTGCTCGTGACGTCGACGCGCTGGAAGATGATGTTGGCAGGATCCGTGGATGCGACTTTTTCCGAGCCTTCGACGTTGATATCTGCGATTACCACTTTTCCGCCTTCTTCAGCGAACCGTGTTGCGATTGCGGCACCGAAGCCAGAACCACCGCCTGTTTTGAGTTAAAAAGGGCGCATGCCATGTAGTAGTGATGGAGCAGAGATGCGGGAGAGGGGGCGAACCGGTTACGATGGCGACTTTGCCTTGAAGACGCGGCATTATTGCTGTTTTCCTGAAGTTTATCAGGAGTTTGTGAAATTTAAGGAGCTCATGTAAAGGGCATAGATGGCCACTACGTCAGTCGTATTATATACGGCGGGGAGGGGCGTGGGGATGGGGGGTTATCCGAGGGAGAGGAACTTGGAGACAATCGGGACGAGGGCCGAGTTGGCTTCTTGCAACACAGATTACCGTAAGCGGGTATATGCCTCTGGGAGTCTGGCAGTGAGAGCTTCCCCGCGTTCCGTTCCTGTGACTTTGATTCTGCGGGTCAGCCATGGATCCGGAGGAAATCCGACCCCACATCTGAGAAGCACAATTCCGTGGAAGCTCCTCACGACCTGACTCTGTTTTCCCTCTCGCTCATCTCGGCAAGTGAATCTATTCTTCCGTAGAATAAACCAATCATATATCCTCCAGATTATGCCTTGGCGCCAGGTTCCTGGCCTAGGATTTACTGGAATGACGATCGAATGAGCATTCACGACATGTCTAGGCGACGACCTGCGCGGTACTCTCGCTTCATTTTGTCTTACTGCGGACGAATTCGGAACTCATTCTTGGGGGGTCCAAGCCCCGCATTGGAATCAGGTCGGGTTGGGTTGTGTAACTGGGTTTGTGCGCCTCCTTCGCGATGGAGTGGATAGTGCGGATTAGATCGACGAGAAAGGATTGAAGCGATGCGGGGCATTTTAGTACTTTGAGGTGTCGTCAGGGGCAGTTTAAGCTTCTAGAGCTTACTATACACAAAAGGTACGAACCTTGATGGAAAAGCTAGGGCTGATGAGCCATACTATGGCTCGGAAATAGGAAATGGTAAGCAGACTCGACCGCATGTGATAGTCACCCAATATGCATGTAACTCACCATCATCTAGGGCTGATCAGCTATTATACGGCTCGAATGGAGATCATAAGCAGGTTCGACCGCATGTGACTCGAAATCTGTGCGACTCACCTTTGCTCTTGAGTTAGAGCACGTTGAACCCGATGATGGTGGTGGCCTCGCCTACATAAATGGGGGGAGTTCTTCTGGATTCGCCGTTTGAACTGCGAACTTGTTCAACCTGAAACATGAGGTTCTCTACCAACGCAGCAAGATTGGTGCTCTTATTCGGCTGGCTCGGCATCGGTCTGTCGTCCCCTACCTTCGGCCCGGGCCTTGCAGATGACAAGGGTGACGAGCCGAAGAAACGGCAGGATTTTATCACCCACGACGTTTGTGTCGTAGGTGGCGGTGCCTCTGGTACCTATGCTGCGATCCGACTACGAGAGCTAGGCCACAGCGTCGTTCTCATCGAAAGGGAGGACCACCTGGGGGGTCACACTCGGACGTACTTTGACCCTGCAAGGAGACCAATCGATTATGGCGTCTGGGTATACTCAAACAATACGGACCAGGTTCGTTTTTTCGAGCATTTCAACATTGCCACGACCGGCCAGGACTTTACCCGCATTTCCCAGGGGAGTCAACGGATTGATCTTCGGACGGGGCAGCGTGTGCCTCCCCCGGTTGGTAACCTCGTCGACGCGATGACACGATACACTCGGGCTCTGCTTCAGTACCCTTATCTTGCAGACGGTTGGGAACTTCCGGATCCTGTTCCGGAAGACCTTTTACTGCCCTTCCGCGACTTCATCGTGCGGTATGATCTAGGCCCCGCCGTGGAGGTCTTGACGTTGTATGTTCAAGGGCTAGGCGATATCCTGGACTACCCTGCTGTTTATGTTATGAAATATTTCAGCTTTGGCGTTATACTCGGCATACAGAGCGGCTTTACGACGTCGGCAAGCCTAGCCAACATATGGCTGTATGAAGCAGCACAGACCGAGCTCGGCGCCGACGCTCTACTGAGCAGTACAGTAATTGCAGCGCAGCGTACAGACGAAGGCCACAACATGCTCGTTTCCACCCCAGATGGAATCCGACTCATCCGAGCCGACAAGCTCATCATCGCCATCCCCCCGCTACTGCAAAACCTGGAGCCTTTCGACCTCGACGATCGCGAATCAGACTTATTCGCTCAATTCCACTACAGCTACTACTACACCACCGTCTTAAATCTCTCTGGTGTCCCGCAAGACGCCCAAATCCTCAACCGAGCCGTTGATACACCGTATAACATTCCCGTGCTTCCGAGTACATATGTCTTCTACCCGTCTCAGATCCCAACTCTCTTCAGCGGGTTCTTCGGTGGCGGTACACGGAACCTCACGGAGGAAGGAGTACGGACGATCATACGTGACAATGTGCGGCAGCTGCGCAATGCCGGCTATGATGTTTCCGACGACCCGGAGATTCTGGCGTTTGGGAACCATAGTCCCTTCAATCTGTTTGTGTCTTCCGAGGCGATTGCGAATGGCTTTTATCGAGACTTGTATTCTCTGCAGGGGCAGAGGAGGACGTGGTATACCGGGGCTGCGTGGCATGCGCATGACTCGGCGGCCTTGTGGCAGTTTACGGAGCGGTTGTTGCAACGGGTCATCGCTGATTAGATATGATAGGCTGTTTTGGGAGATGCTGATTAGAATGAAATATTCGATTGTTTATTGACTGTATTTGCTTTTTCGTCACGGATCAAGATGTAGATACCGACCGAGCACGATGAATCTCAATCTCCGCTCGATTTCAAAATGCGTAGCGCAGGAGTAGCCCTTTCAATTGGAGTCACCGCGGCACCTTCCATCAATGGCTGTAGAAGGGATGCGCCGTCCCTATTGATCCAGAACCAAGATAGATGACCTGGAGATAAACCGCCTTAGCCCCAAGAAACAGCAACTGCGCATGCCTTGATCCGTCCCTCTTGTCTCTGCATCGTTCTCGTTTGCCTACTTTGCCCTGCCAATGGATACCTCCATGCGTTGAGGGGATAGAGAGGAGGCTGCTGGCTGCGAGGCTGAAGATGGACAATGAGGTGAGCAGGTTGAAGGATTGTTAGGGCAGGTTATGATGCAAACAGGTATGGCGTCCGATGCGACCATACCCATGAGATCTACGGATTTTACCTAAATCGACAGCTCGTAAACCCAATCCTGGCGCAAATACGAGCAGCCGCCCGACGCCAGATCGATGTCACCCGGGAGGCTGGAACCCGCGGCCCCCGAGAACATGAAGGAACCCTGGCGATCATTCGAGCCTTGAGAATCCCCGTGCGGTGTAAGCTCTTGGTATATATTATTAATGTTCTTCTGATTAGCAATCGCGGTTGAACTTTGTGTAAGTCGCCGAGGGGTAGTATAAAGTTGTAGGGTATGGCTTTCTCGTCTCATGAGCTCCAATCTATCTAGATCTTCCACATTAACAACTTCCATCTCAGTTTTAGGGTTGTATACAGGGGAGAAGCAAACAAAGCAACAAAATGGTCATCGCAATCGCCGGCTCGGGCGACCTAACCCGCTACCTCGTTGAAGAGTTTCTCGCCGCCAGCATCCCCGTTACCCTCCTCACCCGCACCGTAAAGCCCCATTTCGCCGATATCCCCAACCTCACCCAGCGAATCGTCGACTACACCTCGATCGACTCGCTGACAACCGCTCTGAACGAGAGCAAAGCGACAACTCTCATCTCAACAATCCTCACCTACGACACAACCGCCTTCATCGAAACACACAAGAACCTCATTGCGGCCGCGCAGGTCTCGGAGAGCGTAACCCGGTTCATCCCCTCAGAGTACGGCGTCGACATCGCAAATTATCCAGACCAGCCAGGCTTCTATTGGGAGACGCGGGAGCCGATCCGCGAGATTCTACGGCAGGAGTCGAAGCTCGAGTGGACGCTCATCTGCTGCGGTTGGATCGTGGACTATATCATCCCCGTGCAGAATCGGTATATGAAGGACATTGGTGACGCGTTCCCCATTAATCTAGCGGAAAAGCGCATGGTTATCCCAGGTACCGGGAAAGAGGCGGTCGATTGGATCGCCGCCAGGGACCTTGCGAGGGGTCTTGTTGCGCTTGTGCGGGTTCCGCTGGGCCAGTGGGGGAGGTATGTTTATCTCTCTGGGGAGAGGATGAGTTGTGATGAGCTGGCGGAGGTGGTGAAGAAGAAGTATCCGGATACCCAGTTTCAGGTCGAGTATCTGTCACTCCGGACGCTAGTTAATGGTGTGAGAGATGCAGAGGATGAGTTTGAGAGGGTGGAGGTTGAGTATAAGATTGTGATTCCGAGTGGTTCGGCCGGGTTTGAGAAAGGCATTGTCGAGAAGGACCGTGAGAGGTACTTTCAGAATGTCAGGTTTCGAGGAGTAAGAGAGGTGCTGGATGCTGCTGGTGAGAAGGGTGTCATTGTTTGATAGGAAAAATAGATAATTAGTCCCGCCCAGGATCGAACCGTGAATCGTTTCTGAATTTAGGTTGATTAGGTGCTCTAATCATGTTATGAGAATAAGAACCAAGGCTGTGGAAAAAATTTACAAAAAGAAATGACCAGTGCCGGGCTCGATCCGGCGACCTTATCGGTTCTAACATGAAATGTTAACGATACGTGATAACCAACTACACCAACCGGCCAATTGTTGAAAGTGGGAGCTGAATTAACAATTATCAGCGGAGAGTCCCAGCTACTACCTGACGAAACTTCATGTCGAAAACGGCGGATAGGGTCACGTGGCAGGACAGGGGAACAGGTGGCGCGGGCCTGTAGGTTTCTTTCACTACCCCACGATTGCGGTGAGGAGCTTGAGAATTGCACGGAACACATTCAGACGAATTCATTATACCACCATGCCTTCTCAAACAGACTCTCTTCAGTCGCATCTGGCCTACGAGCCGCAACCCCTAAAGTTTGGCACAAGTGGTCGGCGTGGGCTTGTCGTGGACCTGACCCAGTTGGAAATATATACCAACGTTCTGGCCGAGATCCGCTACCTGCAATCCCTCACCCTTGACCAGGGAGGGATCAAGACCGGCGATGACTTTTACTTCGCTCACGATCTCCGCCCAAGCTCCACAGCATACGTTGAAAATGAAAAAGGTCGTGGCGGCCTCTGCCAGGCAGTCGAACAAGCGCTAAAAGACACGGGGATGCGAGCCATTAACCTGGGCGCGATCCCCACGCCCGCTCTAACCTACTACGCCATAAAACATGGCAAGGGCAGCATCATGGTTACAGGGAGCCATATCCCTTTCGACCGCAATGGGTACAAGCTCAACACGTCCAAGGGCGAGTTGTTAAAGGAGCACGAGCAGCCAATCAATGCCGCCGTCGCCAAAGTCCGCGAAGAACTCCTCCGCCAGCCGTTCTCGGAATCCCTGTTTGATGAGCAGGGTATGCTTCGCACTCGTCCGGTAGGAATCTTGCCTGCTATAGGCGAGGGTCTCTCTGCCTATGTCCGGCGCTACCTTGACTTTTTCTCTGGTGAAACACTCCAGGGGATGAAGATCCTCGTCTACCAGCACTCTGCTGTCGGCAGAGACACAGTCGTCGATATCCTCAAGAAGCTGGGAGCCGAGGTGACCCCCGCCGGCCGCAGCGAGACATTCGTGCCAATTGACACCGAAGCTATCGATGCAGCCCAATTAGCCACATTACAAAAGCTGTACGACGAAAACAGCGGGCCCTTCGACGCCATCGTGTCGACAGACGGCGACAGCGACCGCCCGCTCCTCGTTGCTCCAGCTCCAAGTGGCGACGGAGAAAAAGTCCGCTTCTTCGGTGGCGACTTGCTCGGCATGATTGTTGCTGCGTTCCTCGGCGCCGACGCAGTTGCCGTCCCTATCAGCTCCAACGACGCCATCGACAAGGGAGACTTGGCCTCTGTTCTGGAACCGAAGACCAAGATCGGAAGTCCGTATGTCATCACCGGGATGCAGGCCGCGCTGTCCAAGGGTCGGAAGCGCGTCTGTGGTTGGGAAGCGAACGGCGGATTCCTCACAGGTTCGGACATCGAGCGGAATGGGAACCTCCTGACCGCGCTCCCTACGCGCGATGCTGTTCTCCCACTCCTCTGCGCTCTCTTCGCAGCCCGCGGGCAGAAAACAACCCTACCGGACCTTTTCGCCACGCTTCCCAACCGATTCAGCCGCGCCTCGCTAATCCGGAACTTCCCTCGCCCAACCAGCATGAAGATCATCGCGCGCTTTTCACCCCCTGTCTCCGGCATCCAGGAAGTTACCTATAGCACCAACAATGAGGTCGCCGCATACGACGCCAACCGATCCCAGACCGCCCTTTCCGGCTCCACTACCGACCAATTCAGCACGATCAAAACCCAGCTCCAGTCCGTTTTTTCCGACAAGGCTGGATTCCCCGAGATCGTCCGGCTGAACTACACCGACGGGATTCGCATCACATTCACCAACGGTGATGTCGCGCATATTCGGCCGTCCGGGAACGCAGATGAGCTGCGTATCTATGCGGTCGCGGACTCGCAGGAGCGTGCGGATGATATTGCCGTGCAGGGCGTTGCGGAGCCGAATGGGTTGTTGAGGACGTTGGAGCGGATGGTTTAGTTATTTCGCTGTCGATTTGATATGTGGAAGGGGATAGTTAGTTAATAAGCACTAGAGACAGATATTTCGGTCCTAATTCATCCATTCGGAAAACTTACACTTACAAAAATGTGACCACCCACTATGCTACTAGGGGTCCGTTGTATGCACACCGGCCTCGCTCAGAGCACAACAAGGAGGTAGTTTGAATAAGGAAACAAGGTTAATTAAAAGACACGTAAACCAGGATTAATTAAGACTCTTATCAAAGTGTTTATTAAGCCTCCTCCCAAGGCTGTTATGGAGGTGCTCATTACAGCGCTCCCTGAAGAGGTTAGCAGGGGTTTATTAAGGCCCATTTAAATGATTTGTGTGCGATTACTAGCATTCACCTATACACTCACCGGTCTCTATTAGAGTCTGTCTAGTCTAGGGGCTTGGATACTGGATCCTTCTCTCAACTATAGCATATGTTATCTACGGGTGAATATATCATGATCAACCGGCCATTCTTTTCTTATTTGGGTTGGAATATTAACTATAGAAACCAATCGTAGTAGAAACCATGTACTCTCAAACTTACAGTCTCTTCTTCCTTTTCGTTTTTATGGTTTCGACTTCCTCTTCAAATTTATCAGAGCCACCCTTCCCCTTCAACATGAATTCGCATTACAGCGCACCTCTCACGAAAACCTCGGTCTAGTCGTACTCTCCCTCGAAGACGGTAAACCGAAATCACTGAGCCCACCCATCGACATGTCCGAAGCATTCGAGAAGAGACTATTCGCCCTAGACGGAGCGGTAGAGTAGGCACTAGCGTTCGACCTCGACGACACGGGCCCCGTCGCAGAGCCCTGACTCTGCCGCCGCCACGGCGTAGAGTCCGCATAGCTCGCAGGATCACTCTCCTCCTGTAGCCTCTCGACACCAAGCGACCCCGGGCGTCGCTGCGACGACGAGGAGGCGGGCCCATATGACAACGAAGTCGAAGAAGGGCCCGAGCCCCAGAATGCTGCGTCTGCGATGGCGGACTGCTGTGGCTGCCGCGGCGCGCACGCGCCGGCGTTGTCGGCGCTAAAGAGGGTGCGGATGCCGCCGCTCTGGATGCCGGTTGCGCGCTCCATGGAGTCAAAGACTTCTTCGGTGAAGCCGGGATTTGGGAGGAGATTACCGCCATTGGAGCGGCGGCCGATGGGGTTGTTGCTGCCGATGCTACTGCCGTTGCCAATGGCGCTGCCGCCAAGAAGCCCGCCGCCGCCATACCCCCTTTGGAGCTCCTCGGCTGCAAACCCGGGTGTCTGGTTTCTCCAGGAGTCCCCTTCGAGGTGCCCGTCGGCGGGTCGTGTCAGGTTGAAGCCCGAGGACTTCTTCCCCTTCACGCGGCCGGCCGGGCCGGGCTTGTTGTAGCTGTAGCTCTCGGAGGCCTGGGCGGCTACTGGCCCGTTATCGTCGTATCTAACGCAAGAGGTCTGCGTATGCATGTATACGGAAAGGCCGTCGCGGTTGTTCCGGGTGGTATTGTTTGGTTTGCTGATCTGGTTTGATTTGGCCATTTCGAACTGGCTTACTGGGTGTAGGATAGATGGATTTGTTTAGAGATGATGTTGGTCGAAGAAGATAACCTACAAGCTGGGTTTCCGCTGTGTAAGGCTTGTCGACCCTGTAGTGCTTATAGCTGGAAAATGAGGTGTGTGTGATGATTATGAAAAGGAGGAGGATGTAGACGGAGCTGCGGGTGGTCTATATACCTTTCAAGATAAAGAAATATGTGGTAGTAGGAGTTTGCTGTTGAGTATAGTTTGTTTGAGGCCATGTGTATGACTTGGCTCCTAGAAGTCCTTTGCTAACTGGTGAGACATAAAAATGCTTTGTTTGCCAGTGACTTCGTAGCACTTACAAGAGCATCCCGAGACAAGGCTTTAGCAAAACCATGGTTCCAATTATCAGATCTTTTACCTTTATGTACAATATGGGCAGAGTAGACAAAGCGCGCCCGCCATCTCTTTATACCAGGGGGTTCTCCGGCCAACAACCGTTTTGCGTAAATAAAGAGCGTTCTTTGCTTGAATTGAACCACTTGGTATTCAAAACCAACAAGTCATTTAAGTAAGATTCAAGATTTATCGTTTTATTTACCGACTGGGGTACTTTGACTGGTCTTTCGCTGATCTATCGTCCACCCGGCTCATCTATGACTGGCGATGTAGGGTTGGGGCAATTTCCCACATCTGAATCCAGATTTGTACGCTGATCTGTAATAAACACGACAAATGGCTCTGTAGAGTTGGAAAATAAAAGGGTCAAATGTGCCTGATGTGCTGGACCCTCTTGGCATTGACATGAGGGGCAAACCTGCATTAGTGCGGGGCATCGCACCACGCCTGTCAGACACACTGCAAATCCAGCCAAGGCATGTCTTGACACCCCTTCTCTCGAGAATTGAGCTACACTGTTAGCATGATAAATGTCTTCATGGACACGCGACGACTACACCGCGGTATGGATCTGCGCACTCCCGCTGGAGCTGGCAGCCGCCTGCGCGATGCTCGACGAGCAGCATGATCCCCTGCCCCTCGAACCGGATTCCCGGGACACAAACAACTACGTCCTTGGCCGGGCAGGGTCTCACAATACCGTTATCGCATGTCTGCCATATGGCGTTACCGGCACGGTATCTGCTGCGCGGGTGGTGAACCAGATGCTCGCCACGTTCAAGCGCATCCAGTTTGGCTTGATGGTGGGTATTGGCGGTGGTGCGCCGAGCGAGAAGCATGATATTCGATTAGGGGATGTTGTTGTGGGGAGTCCGACGGGGCTTTTGGGGGGTGTTGTTCAGTATGATTTCGGCAAGACGGTGCAAAAAGGAAGATTTCAGCGCACGGGGATGTTGAATAAACCGCCTGAGGTGTTGTTAACGGCACTGAGCAATCTGCAGGCGCGGCATCTGATGCAGGGACACAAGGTTGAAAGCACGATTGATGAGATGATGAGGAAGCACCCTGTTATGAGCTTCCAGTATGCTCGTCCTGCGGTGGATTGTCTGTACCGAGCAGACTATGAGCACCCGGAGAACCAGCCGACATGTGCCGTGTGTGATGCTGCGCAAGCGATACAGCGTGCTCCTCGACCATCGGTGTCACAGATGTGGATACACTATGGCCTTATCGCTTCAGGTGATCAGGTCGTCAAACACGGTCAGATGCGTGATCAGTTGCGGGAGGAGCTCGATGTCCTCTGCTTTGAGATGGAAGCTGCCGGTCTGATCGATAGCCTTCCCTGCCTAGTTATTAGAGGGGTCAGTGATTACGCCGACTCTCATAAGAATGATCTTTGGCAGGGATATGCGGCAGCAGCAGCCGCTGCGTATGCGAAGGAATTAATGCAGGTCATACCGGTCGCAATCAACGACAGACAACACACTCGTGTCAGTCGGGTCGATAGTGAGTCTAGTTTGTCGACTAAAGTCTTTCACTTGTACTGACGAAACGGCAGGCACGAGTGATATGCGCTTCCGGGTGCAACAATGGCTTTCTCCTGCCAGCTTCAAGGACGACTTGTACAATCACCAAAAAGAGTACATGGACGGCAGCTGCGAGTGGGCGCTACAACGACCAGAGGTTAGCTCATTTATGAGTCCAACTGATGGATCACAGATCCTTAGTATTCGAGGCGCTCCTGGTATTGGAAAGTCCACTCTCACGGCTTTTCTCGTTCGTCGCCTGCTTGACGCTGGTATCTCAGTGCTCTACTTCTTCTGCAAAGACACCGAGGCGGGCAAAAGTCAACCGTTTCAAGCACTTCGAACTATAATTTCGCAGATTCTCGCCGCAGAAGAGGGAGATCGGCTTGTGTTGTGGTTGGAAAAGGTCCGCTTAGAGAGTGGACAGCGACAGGCGGAATCATTTGCCACACTGAATGAATCTCTTCGCTATGCTCTTACTCTCCTTCAATCGTCAGGCACACATTTGTACATTGTTGTTGATGCTCTTGACGAGTGCGAAGATGGGTGTCTCCTCGCATCGACTTTGAGCGCTACTCTGAATGCGTCAAAGCGCCCATTCAACCTTCTACTGACTAGTCGCGAAGAGCCAGACTTGCTAGCGTTCTTCTACCAATATAAGGAGCGAAGTAGGAGCTCGGAATTAGCAACATTACATGAGTTAACGATACTCCCTTCGACCGTCCAGCGGCCGGTGGTAGCTTATGTCAAGCAAAGGGTTGCCCATTTGCAGCATATCCGGGAGACACCCCTGGGCCAACAAGTGTTCAAAAATGTGTCTACAGCAACCGATGGTTCCTGGCTATACGCGAAGCTTATACTTGACGAAATCGAGCGCCTGCCTACTCCGGCATCTGTCGCCCGGCATCTGAAGAACATTCCCACTGGTCTTGTGCAGCTCTATCATACAATCTTTTCGACAGTTGAAAAGTCGCTTTCGCCCCTAGAGCTCAAATTGGCCCAGCAGCTGTTTATCTGGATTGATTTGAAAGATTTCGTTCTAGTCGGGCGACATGCGCTGGATAGAGCCGTTCTAGATATAGTATTCCAGGCTGCAAATGCTGGAGACGAAGTATTCGACTCTATCGATCTTGCTCGGAAGCTCTGCTCTCCCTTGATCAGCCTCAAATCGACCCGCACGGGCGAGGAGACCGAATCGAGCGTGAAGATCAGCTTTGTTCACCACACAGCGATGCAATTTGTCCGCCAGAGCGCTCTCAGGACGTCGGAATCCATGGCAGTACCCGCAACTCTCAAGCCCCAGCTCCTTAAGGCACTCCACCGCGCAAGCACCGCAATGTGGTATTTTGAGCACAGCGCAAAGTGTGTCTCGCTACTCCAAACTCTCTCCAAGAACCCGGATAGTTCGGCAAACCTGCACCCAGGGGCATACTTCGAGATGGCCTACGCCCTCTGGGGCGCATTCTTTCTCCAGGAATTACCGCAGTATCTTGACGAAGATGATCTACAGCAAGCCTCCATAGTCTGCACAAATCTCACAGACTTCCTTCTCTCTGGTCGATGCCTTCGCTGGATTGAGCTAGCTGTCATCATCAATTACAGATGGGGCTATGTTAATCTCTTCGAGAATGTGGTCAAGGCCCTCAGGGCCGCAGTCGCAGCAGCAAAACCCAATGGTAGGACAGGCGTGCAGCAAAACTTCAACCTTCCGGCATTTCAAATGTTCTCAGTGGCTCGCATGCAATTTTTTGAGGATTTCGCTTACGTCATTACGTGCACTGGGCCGGCGTATCGACCGCCGCTGCCAGTTCCCGAGGGGTTTGAAAATCGGTCAATGGCGAGGAGTCTTATGGGCCTGGGTGTCAAATGGGCACATGTGTATACCAATAAGATACGATAGGTGGATATTCTGCTCATATAAGTTAGATTTATTAAATCCCCCGGACTTATAAGTGTCGCTTCTGGGCACACGAGTAATGGGGACAACGTACGAGCGGATTGTGTGAAGAGTTTTTGGAACTACCTAGCTAGAGCCTAGTCAGTCACGAGATAAAGGCACTGTATAGCTCACAACCACCTATTTCGGAGTCTGAAGCCACTCCTGTATTTTCGCAAGAGAATACCCATCGTGTTCCATTTCCGACGTGAAAAAAAGGCTTCTCATACCACCCTTCGGTCCCCGAGGACTGCAACCATTTCCCAAACGGCTGGCACGAGTCAGAGTCAATCAACACCGGCGATCCATCCTCCTCTCTGACCATAACATTCTGCGGGTTAAGGTCATTATGGACGAGCCCGAGGGAATGCAAGTAGTCAACCGCGGATCTGAGACCGTCGAAGAACTTGACTTTGTCAAGCTTGTCGAAACCAGCTGTCGAGGAATACTGATCCAGCGTCTTATCCAGCCGCTCCAGAACGATCAAGGTGATATAGCCACGTCGCACACGGCACCCGTGGTAGCGGATGATGTTCGGACGCGGCGTCTGCGAAATCGTCAGCATGATCATCGTCTCGTCGAGGACTGCCTTGGGGCAATACCCGGTCCTGATCATATCCTCGTACCACTGCCGCCCAGGCCACTTGACGTAGATGGCGGATTCGTCCACGAGAGTTACCGGCGCGAGAGTCAACTCGATGTTGTTGTTGTCGCCGTTGTCGTCAGCAGCGGGTACCTTTGGGTAGATATCCTCGTCCGGAACACGCTGCAGCACCGCATTTATTTCCGGGACGCTGGTTTCGCGCTTGTTCTTGGCAGTGCGCCCAAAGTAGTCTTCGTCGCTCGCTGTGATGTAGAAGAAGGAGGTAGATTTCAGTTTGCCGTCAGCGCCTATCGACTCGACTATCGTCAGGTCTTGGAGGGATTTTACCAGCGGTGGTGCAGGTGCAAGTAGTGGAGGTGGTTCTTGTGGTGGGTCCCGATGATCGACCGCGATCTTATCCGGGGTACTACTGCTAGTAGTTGCGTCCACAGTGCGGGCCATGGCGAGGAGTGAGTGATGACTGCGCGAAATATGTAGCGGAGATGGGTTATGCAATGTGCAACCGGGGAAAACAAGCTAGGGTGTTTGGCCGTTGAGCAGGAAATAGGCACGGATGATCGGGAGGACAGCAAGATGGGAAGCAAAAACCGTGGATGAGATACAGTACAGGGGGTGGCTGTTCAGCCGCAAAAGTAGCGGTATGGTTGACAAAGGCAGGCCGGGGCATGAAAATTGGATCAACGAACGTCCGTTGGCGTTTATTTGGCTGCGAAGGGTAGACGAGGCTCTGATGATTCTGTATAGAATAATGCATATCCCATTATGTAGTCCAGTGTGTCCCCACAAAGTAAGACTGTGGCAACTAAGCCTTGTCATTTGAATTCCAAAGGCCAAAAGCAAAGCCACGGAGGTTATTTGGACTCCTCGCTGTTGGGGTCTGTTCCAGCAAAAGCACCATATTGAGTAACCGCTGCACATTAGCAATATATACGGCTGAGGCAAGGGAATTTCCCTTCAAATCTGAATGGCCCTTCTGGAATGGCACTTACCTGTCGTATGATGATCGTTCTTATATAATTCGTCAATTGACTGCATCTAACCTATTCACAAACATGACTCAAGCAATAATCGACGTTGAATCTAATGAACTGTAGTCTATTAATCTATATCTATTCGCATATAAAACCAGATAATCAAACCTCTACTCCCAAATAGCAGCAACCAATGCATCCATCGCCGAGCTCTGTGTCGAAGCATTCACCGTGGCACTATCCACAGGCCCAGACCAATCAACCCCAAACCCATTTGCATCCGTACGGTCGTTCTCCCAAAGACTGTCGGCTGACGCATTGATCACCTTGGCATAGGTATCATTCGGCGCCACGCTCTGCAAAACCCTGAGATTCCGCATGAAGATCCCCTTGAACTGCGTCTGGTCCGCCGCGCCGCAGTCATCCGGCTCGCATACATCATGGAGGACATGGTCATCGTCAACGAGTGCTTCGATCGCACCCGTTGCGATCTTCCCAGCGGCTTTTAGATACGTGGAGTTCGAAGACGATGAATCGTTTCCTGCTGCTGCGCGGTGCAGCTCAACTAGCCCTCCGAGAATAACGCCCTGATTGTACGACCAGACCGTCGCGCCGTTGTTCGTGCAATCATCCATCAGCCCGTCGTTGATGGTGTGGTTCTCGTTGATGAGCCCGCTGTCCTCGAACCACGACCACTGCCGCTGCGCCCAGTCGAGGTAGTACGTGCTGTTGGCGGAGACGCGGTTCGCGAGCTGCGCGGCAAGCGCGAGGAAGAGCTCGTTTGCGATCGCCCCGACGTAGACGTGCGTATAGTCCGAGTCGATTCCGCCGTTGCCGCATTTCGAGGGCCACGCGTTGCTCTGCATACCATTAGCTTTACTGTTGTTCTCCCGTAGGATGGGCTATCGCCCATTCGAAGAACTCACCAAGTGATAGAAGATCCCCTCCGCCAGGTCGAGATAGTCTTCTCGCCCGGTAACATCGTACGCCGCGATCCACGCCAGCCCCCACCAAGCATCATCGTCGTACGACCCATCCAGCCAGAGCGAGGCGTTTGCCGCAGCAGTCGGCACCACGGCATCCTTCCCCTCGGTATACGCCGTCCCATTCGCGGAGGTATAAGTGCCCGACGTTTCTCCCCTCTCCGGGTACGGATTCGCGCTTGTTGCGACTGAAAATGTATTCTGGAACACGCCGATCGCTGTTGAATTGAACGACGAGGCATCGTCGCTTGAAATGGAAGTGCTGTTATCCAGGGCAGCGGCAAGATTCGCGAGCGCTGTCATGCAATTTGCGCCGTTCCACCAGCCGCATGTGTTCCAGATCCCTGTCGCGCTGTTGTACCATGTTTGTAGCGTGGTTGCTGCGCTGACGGCGCGGGATTGCGCAGTGGCTGTTGTGGTGGTTACTGTTGCGCCCGCTGAGAGCGCGAGGACGCTTATTGAGAGGCTGGGGAGGAGCATCCTGGTAATTTTGGGGGGGAAAGGAGAGTGGGAGCTTAGTATGTGGGAGGAAGATCTGCAAGGGGGAAGACATGATGTGAATGTGGGCTTGGAGCCCCCTATAAAGGAGCTCCACGAACAGGACGATCCATTCTCCCTGTTGCCACGGGGGAAATAGGAATTGTATCGAATTTTCAAGGACTCGACCGATCGATTTACTCGATTTGCCATATCCGGACGCTGAAGAAAGATACGTAAGGTCCCTAGGTGTCTGGATTGCAATGCCCTGATTTCGGCTCTACTGCGGCCGGCGACTCGGCAAGCCGTGCCTGGGCTTTACTGTATCTCATAGGCGGGATGGCTCAGGAACTCCCACAGGAACCGGACATGTTCTGTGGTTCGGCAGTGATATCACTAGGGCAGAGCGAAGAAAAAAGGACTTCCAGCTTATCAGATTCAGGAACTGGTACCCGCCCTGAATAGACCCTTGGTTCATCAAAACTCTATCGCCACTTAAAATTTGGTCTGGAACGTTTTTTTCTTGTCCACGCGGCAGTCTTGGCCGAGATCCGAAGCCTTCCATAGTCTGGGACACCCAATCGGATTTCCGCTGCAGCACGTTTTTCGTGATGCGCCTGGTGCCGCGTGGCAGTCTGGGCTGCTGTTCGACGGGTGAGTGGGAGCCCTGCGGCCTCTATGCCCCAGCTCCAGCTCCCCGTAAGAATTTAATTCTGCATCTGCAGTACTCCAGTAACAACTGCGAAGCACTATTTTGCACTGCCCCAACGTGCTCTTGATGATTCGTTTCTTTTCTTCCTTTTATATTGGGAGTATATGTGACTGATACCAGTTCTTTTGAATATTCCCTACTAAAAGGCTTCTATCATCGGCCGCGCTACACAGTTGATATGCTACTTGAAACATACATGGCAGGTATATAATGCAGGTCAATAATAACGCAATAACTGTTATTGCACGGCATTATATCATTTAAGAAACCAATGAGTGTATCAATAACTCTCCCCCTAGGAGAAAGGTCGTGATTACGCTAAATGTAACTTTGTATGAACAAAAATTCCCAGAATATCATTTAAATATCTCAACTTGTACCTGGGAACAGGTCTACGAGAACCTGAGCAGATCTCAATATAGTCGAATGATACACGATGAATTGACTCATCCTGAGCCAAGAGCAGAGTGGACGATTTGGGTCAATATAGAGACAGCAAGGCTATCATGTGTCTGACAAGAACATGAACGCAGCACTAGCATGGAAACAGTGTAAACTCCCCTAAGCAATATCATATGGCAGACCCTGTCCATAAACACGATTGCTATGTCGTGTCGAACCGGGTTTCGAACGTTGGCAGGGGACATGTCAGCCAAGTTACCAAGGTAGTGTTTCCCGTGGCAAGTCCTCAATGAGGCCCAGTTCCTCGAGAATATCTTTCTTCTGGAATCCGTTGCCTTCGGAGATATTATCGGCGAATCCTCTATTACCTCGAATGTGAAACTTCGATGAGAGAAGTTTGTCAAGATCGCGCTTTTCCTGTTCCCTTTCCCATTCCTCCTATAGCTTCATTAGCCTAAACTTGTAGATCAACTAAAACGAAAAGACTCTACTTCGGAGAGAGATATTCTTTCAAGCGCTTCGATCTCCTCATCACTTGGAATATCAGATTAGCCAACCCACTGATATGAGATGCGGACGCCCTCGCCCGATGCACGAAATAGCGGGGCCCTTCAATGCACACGGTCGGAGGCTGTACAGACCAAAGACTGTTACTTCCCGTCCGGCGAGGGTATTCAATGCGACAATGAATGCGGCGTCAAATAGATACTCCCGCATTACTGCTTTTATCTCATTGTCATCTTCCTCTTACCACTTGTACTCCAGATACATCGGGTGGAAGCTCTTGATCATCAGCACTCTATGCTCAGTTCCCGGTAAGCTATAAGGGGTGAGATTGGTAGCTTGATTCATAGATGAGCAAAGCGCCGAGAAAAGGAGTTTTCCATTTCATCAGTGTCGGTCTGACATTAGCAGATGAGGATAGCTTCGGGCTCGAGAAGATGTATTATCTCTTCAAAGGCATCGTAGGCACGCTCATCATCTCGAAGTTTTTCCGAATCGCTCTGCGTTTTGCGGATCAAAGCCCTTCGAAATGCTCTGATATCTAGGATGATTGTGTTTGTCCCGATGGCCCTTGGAAGCATGCCGTAAAGACAAATCGACTGCTCTTAAGGCGGTTGAGGCGTCGATCATAAAATCAAAGGAGACAATATCCGCCTTGTTGCTTGGCTCTAGGAGGACCACTGCTAAATCCCTATATCCGGTACTAAGCCTCCATGCATTTTCTAGAGCTTGCGGGCCAGCCTCGAGGTCGTGTTCAAGTTTCCGAAGAGGCCTTAGGTGGTCCTGGGTCGTTTCGGGTCGGGGGATAAGGTCGCATGTCGAAGGTTGAGCAAAGCGGGGTAGATCTCTTTGATATCGCTGAACTCGAAGTCCTGCCTCCTCTGGGCTTGAAATCTAGTTAGCTTTAGGTCTTCGCATAGTGTCCTTGACGTGTGGAGGAATAGTATCTTACGGGTATCCATCGCACGTTTTTCTTTTAGAATAACATGGGGTCTAATCGAGAGTGTCTAGCGCAGACATATTAACTGTCGACTTGCCTACGAACTCCTGGAAGTTGATGACACTATAATTTAGGTGCCAGCAGGGGTGCTCGTTCCCAATGATTGGCTGGTCGGTATCTAGTCATGGCGACAAACAAGGGACAGTGGAAAACGAACGGAAAGAAATAAAATAAAATCGATTCACTCTAATATTTCTTAACCCTCGCCTTGTGAGTTCAAATGGTCCAGAGCGCGAAGCCTTAACCGCGGGCTGGGTCTATTTACTTGAATACTTCATGTGGCGGGAAGTAGTAGTACGAATACATGTAGTGCTTGAAACTCGCTTTTAGATTCAACTATGGGCCTTATTCAGGATTACAGCGAGCTAACTACAATCCAACAGGCTTAAGTCAGGCAACACACTGCTTTATAAGACTGCGCTTCCTGTGGGCCCGGGTAAGGGCCATTGTAGGCCAGGTTGCTACTTTCAAGTTTCCCTGGTGTGAGTGTGGCAGCCGCAAACCAAGGGGCCAGCGGGAATGTTAGTGTTTCAACGACTGATTCGACCCCTAACTCTGAGAGTACAACATTGAGGGGTCTAGAGGCTGCTATTATGAGGGGCCGAAAGTATAATTAGCCGTGGCTAGCTGCTTGTATACTAGACTGTGATGCTGGCGCTTAAGCGAGTCAACGCGTGTGAATTCCCGCGCTAAAGCCAGATTTGAGTCAGAGGGAATTTCAGCCTCAGTCGGAAATTTATCTTCTTAGTTCATTCTTTATTTTTCACCCCGCTGATCATCGATTTTCGATTGTTGATCGCCATGTCCTCTTTTGGCGGCCTCCTGATCCGCCGAGGGGCGGAGAGGGTCTCCGCTCAGCTTCAGACCCGCGAACCGAAGGCTGGACTGATCGGACAGCTAGGCCCCATTATCATCATACTGACGGTCCTTGCGTTGGTTTTCGCGATATTTTGGGTCAGTCACTGGCCATGGAAGCAGTAGATAATTGATACTAATTCAGAATGCCTAGGTTGAGTACACCTGCACCCAGGTTGCTGCCACTCTGGCCGCGGTCGAAGTCTCCAACAGCCAGGGAGCGTATATTCGCCTGGAAACGGACAACGAGGAACCAGCATCTCCCAACGACGATGTCTTCGACGACACCACAGGCAGAAAACCTATTACGAGCAGTCTACGCTCGACCATCGCGCACCTCCGCGCCCACGGCGGCACCTTTCGAGCCTTCCGCATGTACCTGGCGTTCAGGGGTTTCACAGTTGGCATCAATTTTCTAATCCAGGGGGTATTCTTCGCTATGTCCGTGGACAAAGCTCCCCGCGTCGGCCTGGTCGGCTCATTCCTCGGCCAATTCGCCGCGAGCATGCTCGGCGCCACCTGGCAGATGGCCTGGGTCCATCTCGTCATCGCCGACAAGTCCCCTCGGACCCCCTACCGCCGCAGGCTGGGCCTCGCACACTGGCCCCGCATCGCCCGCGCCGCGGCGCTGCATAATGCGCTCGAGTGTCTGGCTTCCTCGCTGCCCATACATGCCCTGAGGGTCACAGGCTGGGCCGCGCTCCAGGCTGCTGGTGGTGCGGCGGGCATGTACGGCAGAGACTTTGTGCTGAATTTCTTGGTTCTAGGCGTCCTCCCCGGGCTGTTCGTTTTTGCGGTCTCGCTTCCTGCTAGGGTGGTGTTTGTCCGTGTTGCGGCTTCGATGCTGCCTGAGGAGGATGAGCCGATTGTTTCTTTCGACCGTGATTTTGGGGGGAAGGTGAAGAAGGTTTCTGCGGGAGGAGGCGAGCAGCGAGTTGTAGGCATTTTGGATGCGTGGACAACGTTTGACTGGGCTGCTCGCAAGCGCTACGTTAAGATCATTCTGAAGGCCTTTGCTATTGAGCTTGCTTTTGTCATGGTTGGAGCCATTGTGCTTGTGGCCGAGATGGCTGCGATACATGCCTAAAGCCCATTCCGCCACGCCCTACCGTTGTTCTTCCTAGTTGTAATTAGGTCTTCTATAAAGCTGTGGTGTACCTGCACCTAATATCATGGAGGTGCATCGAACCCTTCAAAGTTCTTATCCTAGAGCACGCCGATGATAGCCTGAGACCATTTAATTCAGTTAAATCTCTATCTTGAACTCTTGACTTGTGGCTGATAATATTCTGGGGGGCGATTAGTGGGAAAGACCCTGTACATACGAAACAAGGTGTGGCGAACAAGTAATCGATCAGAGATGTCTTGATTTCTACACGCAAAGTCACGCGGCAATGGAAGCTCTCTGGTTAGTGCTGACGTATTGAGTGGAATGCGGACTATTTGATTACTTATTAAACTTGATTATCGCCTGTTTCTGTCTAATGTTTGGAATCTCTCTAGATCTACTCTTCCTCCTTCCTAGAGCCGCTAAGTTGGTCAAAGCTTATCACCTTACTAACCCGGTATGCTTGTACAGTGGAGGGTATACCCCGCTCAATCAGAAGCGGGCCATGGTCTATCTTTTATGCCGAGCTCAATCAGAAGCGGGCCATGGTCTATCTTTTATGCCGAGCTCAATCAGAAGCGGCCCTTCGTCTATCCTTTGGAGGAATCTGTCCGCACGGACAACAGGGGATTGGCCTCTTTCGCATCTTTCCCACCTGAGAAGCCTTGAAGTAATGTGGAACAGCCGCGGAGGCACGGGAAGCTCGTTGTCCTCAAGGACCTTTTCAGTCGCTTCACGGCTGCTGGAGACATAACGGTGGACTAGATCGACAGGGTCCCAGCCATCATCGTCAGCGTCATCATCATTGATGATCCTGCGTAAGTTATTGTCGGATTGAGTTCGGACAATCAGGACCTCTTTGCCATTCTTGACGCATTGGCGATAAATGCCGAGCTCTGTCTAGGAGATGTTAGTGCGACGTCATGAGAGGGGAAGGTGACGGCGTATGTACCGAAGAGAAGACCTGTTCATGAACCAGGATGATTTGATCGAAGGCGAACAGACTGTGCTTCGTGCAGTAAAACCAGTCCTTACTTATCTGACCCCCAGAACCGGGAATGTCCCACCATATTATGCTCACGTGAGGGTCTTCATATCCACGTATCTCCCTTGTAGTTTCCTCGTTGCCGATCGGCGCCGCGTCCCGATGTGAAGGCGACAGGCCACGGACTGAATTCACGAACGCGCTTTTGCCAGCGGATACTCGACCGCAAACGGCGATATTCCGATAATTGTCATCGATGTTAAACATGGCTCGAATCTTGCTGATCTCATCTTGGGATGGTTTCACCATTGGTTGATATCCCCTAAGAGCTGTTAGCCTTCGCCATAACGGTGAGGCAAGCACCTTTCACCGGGAGAGCAAACTGACAACTTGATTTGGGTGTCCAGATCCTCAGCTTTGGATCTCGCCTCGTCCCTGTCCTTTTCCGCTACATTTGCTCGAGCACTCTCGAATGCATGGGCATCCTCCGCCTTGGTCCTTGCCTGTCTCTCCATGTACCAACCGGCAGACATGCCCACGAGGACAGCGCTCAATAACAGGGGATTTGCCGCCATAGTTCGTCCGGTCATTGTGGCAGCGGTCCTGGCAGAGGCCCCAGCTGCTTTGAATGGCTTTGCGACCACCTTAAGGGGTACTCGTACCGCTGTCCCAGGCGAGTGCCCAAACCAAACATACCACCCTATGGCTGAATCGTATCCGATACCGACGGCAGGTTTGCCGGCTGGGAGGGTGGATTGCATGTTGCGGAATGCGATTCCACCCGATGTTCCCGGAGCTATTTGGAGGGCTCGTTGGGGCACAGGTTTCCAAACTTGATGGAGTTCGTAGGTGAAAGTGGGGTGAGGTGAGCCAGCTTGAAGGAGCGAAGCACAGTCCTTCGATTGCCCGGCAAAAGCAAATATATAATCTGAAAGATAATGGTACTTCTTGAGGTACTAGAGGCTAAGCCCTATGATATCTCCCACCGAAAGGCTGTGGAGAGGTACTTGCTAACAAGTATCTATATTATGTAGGTCCACGTCGGGCACCGCTTGGCAACCTGAACCTCGAATGCTAGCCAGATAGGATAGCCATATGAAGATTGACGCTCTGTCATGGGGCTTATTTTTGGGAGATGATTCATGGGTCTGCCGATACATTGTCATGGGTCGGGCTTACGGTTATGATTAAATGTGCAAACGTTGTAATTATGGTGCCATGGTTTTTCCCCCCCAAAGCAGGCGGTTGTATTCACGCACTGGTGGCACAACTGATATTCAAGATTTTGTCTCAATAAACGCGTTTTGTTAGTGTCCGAACTTAGTTGTTGGGGGAAGTGCCATGTCTAACCACCTATATCGTGTATTCGGCGCTGTGTAGTTCCGAAATAGAAGGGCAATGCTATGCCTAGCCGATTAGACTCTTAGTACGGCTCCTGATCAGACCATGAATGGAACTCGTGGCGACATTCTTGATTATGGCAGTAGTGTTTGCTGAGCTGCACGGGGAATGACTCTTGACAGAGCGGACTGCGATGTTGGGGGAATAAGAAATAGCAAAAGTGACTAGATATAGTATCACAGAAAAGACGGCCACTGAAGCTACAAATGTGGACCACTCGAATGTACAGGTTCCCGAATGTCGCAAGGGTAGCAACATTCAGGCCCTGCGGACAAGTGGTCCCAAAAGCTTTTTTGAGTTACATTGCGTCTGCCTATTAGGATCTGGCTTTGCTTTCACACCTGTCTCTTGCCGATGTACCAGGTAACATCCATGATCTTTACGTTGATTTCACGCTGATTTGATGTTGTGAGCTGAGTTGTGATTAGTTACATTATTGAACCTTCCCTCTTGAATCCACAGTCCAGATCTCCTCAACGACGCCCTTCCGATGAGCATAATAAACGTCATGCAGGTTGATCGTCGGATCAATATGGCTCGGAATCATCTCAACCCTATCACCAATCGCCAAAGTGGGTGCGCCTTCCTCCCAAGTCAGGGAACCATGCTCATCCCCAAGATTCTCATGCTTATACCTCGGATCTTTACATTCCGCCAGCCCGCTATCCGTCGTCAGGGACTTGAGCCCCGCATCAATCGTCACGCGGCGCTCGCCTTGCTTACTGATAACCGTGGACAGCAGCGTCAGACTATTTGCATAGAATGTGCCGACGGCATTTCGGTAGTCCGTATCCATAAAGATAAACGACCCAGGCTGCAGCTCCGTCACGCCGGGGACCGTCGCGCAGAACTCAACCGTGCCCGTTCCGCCCGTCGTCACGATGTCGATGCCGAAGCCTGCCTTCCGAAGCGCGTCTGCCGTCTCTGTCAAGGTCTTCATGGACTCAAGACACTGTGTTTGCCGCTCTTCGCGGCTGTGTAAATGCTGCAGGTGGCCCTCATACCCCTGGACCCCGATCAGACGCAGGAACGGGAGCGTGCTGATATGTCTGGCCAGAGCCAGCGCGGGTTCTCCAGCGGTGACGCCCGTGCGATGAAGACCCACGTCCAGGTCAATCAACACAGCAATCGGCTCCAAATTTGTACCCGTATCAGTCGCCTCTGCTTGCAGCGCATCGTTGATGGCCGTTGCACCGACAGCGCTATCCACGACGATCCTGATCCCTCGATGCCGCTTGTACAACTCGACCAGCCTCTTCACTTTGGGCTTCCCGATAATCTCGCAGGTGATAAGGATATCGTCGAACCCGGCCGCTGTTATCGCCTCTGCTTCGGAGACTTTGGCGACGCAGCAGCCTTTTGCTCCCGCTGCGGCGAGCTTGCGGGCGAGGGCGGCGCTTTTTGTGGTTTTCAGATGCGGACGGATGTTTAGGCCTGTTGGGAGGAGGCTGGAGAAGAGATTTTTCATGTTTTGTTCCATGAGATCGAGATCGACGATCATCGATGGGGTGTCGAGGTCGCCGAGGGTGTCGCCGATCGTGGGAGCGTACATGGTGGGCAATGCAGTGGGCGGGTGAGTTGATAGGGAGAATACGATATTTTTTTTTTTTTTTGGAAGCTGGGCGAGGAGCTATCTTACTTGAAAAGGGTCTACTGAGATTACATCAGGCTGGGAGTAGCGGTGAGGTATCTGCGCAAGCGATGTGAGGGGTATTCGGTCAATCACCGGCTCTTATCTTGTTATCTTGAGGTAATTGCTTCTTATCGGAGCTCGCGGCGTACGTAATATTCGGTCCACAACCATGAAAATATGAAGGTCTGATTCCTTGAATCTCGCAGCGATACTGCACTACATATAGGAGAAATAGGGGTAATCTTACTAACTAAAATAGGTAGTAAAAACAATACAAGCAAATGACTGGAAATGACCGAGTGGGCACTGACTAACGGTAAGTTCGGCGTTGAAGCAATTACTAGCGGTCAACTAATGGTCGACACTTCTGTCTCTCCCTCGAAAACTACACTATCCAAGCATCCCCCGGACAATATCCGCATCCCCTGTTTTCCACGGACGCTCCTCCTCCACAGAGCGAACCAACTCCTTATACCTCTCATCTCTAAGCCTAACCCTCATCCCAAAAGGTGCCGGGTGGCTCGTAATACCCGGTAGAAAGTGTGGCTGGACGTTTACTTCCTCTTCCTCCTTCCCATCATCGCCCCTGCGCACGGGCTTGCCAATCTCAAACGCTGCCAGGGACATAGCGATGGTTAGATAGATGTTCGCATCTGCAAGGATGCGACCGGGGCAGATCCGGCGCCCGAAGCCGAATACGAGGGTCTGCGGATCGCGCTCGGGGGAATCACCCAGGAAGCGCTCGGGGTTGAAGGTCATGGGGTCTTTGTAGTCGGTTGGGTCGTGGCAGAAGGCCCTGGATAACAATGAGCGACTATAGCTAGCTTTGTAACGGAGAGGTTGTTGAGATATGAAGGAAAGTGAGAGAAAAGCGAGAGAAAAGTGAGACCAAATGGGCGCTTGATGGAGGCAACGATGAGCTGACTGACCAGATATTCGGCATAATAATAGACCCCTTTGGGATATGATAACCATCGTAGATATCATCTTCCATCACGCTGTGTGCTATGCCCATCGGCGTAACGGGATGCCAGCGAAGAGACTCTTTGACCATGGCATTAATATAGGGCAGCTGGTCACGATCAGCGAATTCCGGTAGTCGATCTCGCCCAACGACTCGGTCAATTTCCTCCTGTGCACGTCGTTGCGCTTCTGGGTTTAGAACCATTGCTAGGAAGAACGATGTGATTGTAGAGACGGTCTGGGTGAATAGATGGAAGGTCAGCCACTCAGTCTCCAAGGAGGGAGAAAGAAGACGGAGAAACTGTAGAATGCATGTATACCGTGTCTGAACCACCGAAATAGAGCGAGACGGCCGACCAGTTGATGTCGGTCTCCTCCTTGAACCCAGAAGTGACGGTGTTGGCCTTGTCTTCGAGCAGACTAGACACGTACGAGGGCTCAGTGGTTCCTGCTTCAATCTGTTGTTTGGCAAAGCGAAAAGGAAGATCTGCTAGAGTGTCGAGATCGCGCCTCAGCCCTTGCGCGTACCGACGAAACGTAGCGCCTGGAAACCAGGCTGGGATGTGCTTCACTGGTCTTTCGTTAGTATGGCGTCTTAGTAGACGTGTGAAAACGAAGGAATATTCAACATACAAGAGGGGAATGCGTCTACAAGCCACGTCCCGGGAGATAACGCAGGAATTAAGCGTTCCAGAGCTTTCTCGATATAGTCCAAGAGAGGATCTATCTTGGTATAATCCAGATTATACCCATATAAGACTTTGAGAACCAATCCCGCAGCAAGACTACAATCATATTAGCATGAATTCTGATTTTTCTCTTGAGATCTCTGCGGAAAGCATTATCATACCCTCTCGCGTGCCCGGGTAAGTTCTCCGGCGCATCCAGTAGGCGGACCAAGAAGCGCCGGACCTCAGTCTCCTGCGTCTGATTAAACCGAGCAACTTTTAATGTGAAACCCAGCTCGCGATGGATATACTTTCGGTAGGTCTGTAGCTGTTTGCCGTATCCTTGCATTATGACTGTGTCACCCATCCCACAGCTATTAAACATAGTGGTTAGACTACTGACTGCGAGACTCAGCTGGGGAAAGCGGAAAAAAAAGGGAATTAATACAGAGTAGCAAACGGTAATTTAGGCCGGTCCGAGTATATCGCCGACCGTTTCTCGAGCAGCTCTAATGCAATGCGGGCATCATTGAGGATGATTATGCGTTGGCCGAGAACGGAAACCGAACTTATGGGTCCTATACGCTCGAATTAGACGGTTGAATTAAAGTTTAAGTTTGCGTAAGATGCGCGCAAGCGACATACCATATAGCGCCTTGTGTTTTAGCCAGTGCAGCCAGTCTGGGGTATCAGGTGCTGGCATATCACGCACATTGCCAATGATCGGGAGTGGCTTCGGCCCCGGTGGTAGGGGGTGAGCTCGGGACGATGCTGCTCGCTGGAGTACATGTCTAAGAAGATACAGACTGAGCAGTACGGCTACACAAAGCACTAAGTACATCGTGGTTTGTGAGGCCTATAGCAGACTGGCAATCGAGAGACAGAAAAGAAGCGGCTCACAAACCCCAGCTCCACTGCAAGGGTGCGCGTCAGTGATAAGGGAATTCGACGGCCCCACGCAACGCCTGCAGATCCATCGACATTAACAACGCCAAGTAATTATGGATTCTACTAATGACGTGGCTGAAAGATGCGGGTGTTCGACCTCCAATCATAAGTATCCCTCGAAGGTTGTGACAGGGACTAGATATGCATCAAATGAAGCTAGCCAACCAGAAAGAAGATAATGTCGTTCAGGATTAGTAAGATTAATAAGAGGTTTGTTTTATGTAAAGGGGACAATGAATTGTTTTGGCTTTGTGAGACATTGTGTGCCTCATGTACGGGAGTACTGGCTGAGCGGATAGAATCCCTGCCTGCTCTCCACCCGCATCGTAGGCGTATCTGCTTGGTACCTTTATCCTACGGTTTTTTTTACTGCCTTTCCGCCTGTACAGCCTTTTGAAGCTCCTCAAGCGCCTCGAACTATCTCAAAAGACAAGGAGCTGCTGTACGCACACTATTGACCTAGGTAGTCGATGACTAGTATGTAGGGGCTTAAGTAGGTTCTTCATAAGGTCCTAAGGTGCTCATCGAAGTGGTAATTAAAGTGAGCAATTGAGATAGTCATTGCGGTGCGCTTGAAGATAGGTAATGAAAGGCAGATGCTTGAGCACTGGCGGAATAAGTTGGTGTGTATATAACAGACCCGAAAAGTTATTGGCCACAAACTGTGTCAAGGAAGTGAATTTCTCCGTCAGGTTGACTTCGCCTAATGAGAATTAACCAGGGATATTCAGACACCTATCCAAAGTAGCATACGGGATTGCAAACATGAGAGATAGCTTATATAGGATGAAGGATTAGCATGTTTGTTATTTGATAAACGCCTCTTACTTGGTAGTTTCCTGAATCCGAGAGTATTCACTTTGTACTGCAGGGGTTAGGTTACTGGCATGAGAGAGCTGGCTCATGAACTTGACAATGATAATATATTCATACATCATAAGCAATCAAACGTCCGGGCAAGTTTTTAGCCAGCTCTCTTGAGCCGGCGTTAAGCTAAGCGAGCTGCGACTAGAGATGCCATATATCTCAACAAGCAACCGTAGTAGGGATAGTGCAATATGATGTCTAATGTATAAAAAAGTAATGAAGATGATGCCGGAACAAAGTACTGCGGACAAGGTGAGATTATTGTGATCATTGGATGCTAGCACAAGATGTAGTGTAATGAAGAAGGGAGTCACTGTAGTCATATAGGACTGTAGCGCTCTCGAGCGCATGGATGGCTTAGAATCCCCTTAGGGCTGCCAGAAAAGGACCTTCATCATGCCCCTGCTAAATGTATCCTCCTTCGCCGGCGACAGATCATACGGAATCAACCTCGCCGCGGAGGATCCGGACCCTGGGTCCCCAGGAGAGCCTGAAAAACATATACCACTGGATCAGCATCAACACGTATCTGTTCCGCGGGCAAGAGGGACGCGGAGCCATTGGTGGTGGCGCCGCCAACCATTAGTATTATCGCGCCTATCAGGCAGGTGCTGATAAGCATGTTAACGCGGCGGCCGAGCTTGTTGAAAAGTATAGAAGGAGACCATGTTAGCAATAAATCCGCACACAAAGATAATTATATTATACTTAAGCGGGTTGGCGAAGCCAGGCTACATTATGAAGGTAACAATATAATTATTTATAAAGGAGATACCTTGCGCTTGCTGGAGGATTTAGATGCCTATTATAATGATTATTTGGCGGTGGTTTGTCCCCCGGAAGCAGTTAAGGATACTTGTTGCCTTGTGCAGTTCCCGCTGTTCTTTAACTTGGAACTATAGCAGCTGCACCTCTTCTGCTGCATTGTAGCTGGGTCCGTATAGATCCTTGATCGCGGCTTCTGCCTCGTACCGGCAGCGACAGACGAGATACCGAGGTGACTCTGGGAGGAAGGGATACGACAGAACTATTCCTGCGGGAACGAGGAGTTGGCAGAGTATTACTGTTCTGGACAGAGTGAGCTCACGATATCACCAACGCGAAGTATTATCAAAACCTACAGGAAGCCCGGGCATGAGCCGCTGTACTTCGAGCTAGAGGCTGGCTCGGCTTTCCAACTCGATGCCTTTGCATCGTACTAACCCCGACCGACTCGCTGAAATACAAATTGTACCGGTACCATGGCCCGAGCGCGACGAAACGGTCTGTCCACAATGAGATGGGGCAACTGGGTATTAAACAGTTTAATGAGTCTGGGAGCATTGTGAAACTCATCTGCCGCAAGCCTACTCGCAAGGGCCAGTTACTACACCTTGTTGCGTGAAGTCGAGGATGATGGGTCATCGGTTCTTATTAGCTATCACAGAGCTATCATTCAAGTCACTAACGAAAAGCTCTTGGGTCGTGGCGGCGGCGGCGGCCATGCAATCGGTGATACCATCGGTTCGGGGTATGGATATCAATCTATATGATACTATTGTACTTCCACCCGTCCGTGAGTCTCTAGCAAGTCCTGGATCCCTGCGAGTTCCTTGACCCAGAATACTCCATCTCCAGTCCAGCTACCATGTTTATCGGCCAAGTAAATAGAAAGAATACCCTCTTCAGTAGCAGGTTCAATATCCCGTTTCAAGTTGTCGCCAATATACACGATATTGCCTGGGGCAATATCCAGGTGCTTCAGAACCAGAGAGAATAAACCTGTTGTCTTGGTAGCCCCGAACTTGTTCGTCGTCACAAGGCAGTGAATGTAGGTGGCAATCCCCAGATTAGCAATCGTCCACTCCTGAGCATCCTGCGGGCCCTCAGTAACCACAACAATCTTCTTGCCCAGGCTAACAAGCTTCTGAAGTAGGCTGGCTGCGCCGGATTTCAATCTCAGAGAGGTTTTGAGCGAGGACTCGTAGAGCGCCAGAAGCTCTTGGATAAATTCGGATTCAATGGGAACGGAGAACACTTCCAGCAAGGCAACAAATCTTTCGCGTCGATAGTCGTGGGATGTTCGTCCGTCGGAAAATGCATGAGACGTCAGCTCCCGCAGGATCACGGTGTACTGGTCTTGCACCTGGGCTGTGGGAATTCCATGCCTCTCGGAGATGGCGAAGAAGACTGCCCTGCTTGCGCCGGACGACGCAGCCCGGAACTCGTGCAGGGTGTCGTCAAGGTCGAATCCGATCCAGGTAGCTGCGGCGAGACGCTCACGATAGGTACGTACTGCTTCTGACTTGCTACGTTAGAGGATGCACTTGGTGGGAAAGCGAGATGGATATACCTAGCTGGCTAGCCCTACCCATTTCCTAGATCCCTGGGACTGTATATTCTCAAGACAGGATGATCATATTATACTCCCTATATGTTCCCAGCACAAGTACTCACTGGCTCATTCTTAAGAGGCACAAATTGGGTGAGTCATTTATCTACTTGTGGAGATACTCTTAGGAGCGTCATACCCGACGGGATTGCGTGCTTCCATACTCAATATCTCCGGAAGATCAAGATCTCTTATGGGACGTTAATAACTCGGCACTGGTTGAGGATAATGTGCCTGAAACCACCCAAAACTCGAGAAGCAAAAGTATTGGTACATCTCGAATGGAGTGAGCGTGAGTATGATAGTGTCAGTCGTACAAAATGTGAGCATCCCGCCGGGATACATATCAAGGATAGCCACCCACATAGAAAGTGGGGAGTGAGAGAAAGGTGAGAACTACTACTATGGAGGTAACCGATATCAAGCCACGTACTGCTATCTCCACAATAGATTTGCGACAAGCTTTTCCGCATCCATGTCGGTTGCTGCCTACCAAAGAAGCGGCGTCATGCTGACGCCTAAAACACCGGCTTACTAAGCGCATGCATACATCACCTGCTTGCTGGTTCCAGGTGAAATTCCACGCGTCCTCACTCCTCCTCCACAATCTCCAGTCCTCATAACACATCCTCGAAAGCATATGGACTAAACTTACAGGATGCGATCGACTCCAGGACCCCTAGGCGCGGGGCCTATAACCCCGCTGATAGAACACATCCGGAGCACACTCAATTTCGACCCGATGCCCTGGATCAACCTCGGCCTGCTTTTTCTCGGGCTGATCACCTCACTGCGCTCCGTCGGGAATGTGCTGTATCGCTACGCGGAGAAGAGCTGTCTGGCGACGGTGGTCGTGCAGTCCGAGGATGCGCTGTATGCGGATGTTGTGCGGTGGCTGAATGATACCGTCTTTTCCGAGAGGAATTTCTTGAGCGTGCTGGCAGAAACGGAGATTCAGGATATCCATGCCTCTATGGGTGGTCCTGGAAGGGGGAAGTGGGCGAAGAAGATGGAAAAAGGGGGTTGGGGACCACCGCCGCCACCAGGGGCCGGGCCGCGGCCACCGAAGATGGAGAGCGGGCAACTGATGAACTACCGCGAGGCGGACGACACATCCGTCATCGAGCTGAAGCCGTTCCAGGGGTCGCGGCTGTTTCGCTTCAAGTCGCGATGGATCTATTTCAAGCATAGCCCGACGAGCCCCGATAATATCGGGCGAGCCGGGCAGGGATCCAGCTCCGGCTTGATCGAGAGCAGCCCGCAGCTCACACTCCAGTGCCTGAGCCTCTCACTAGCCCCGCTGAAGGAGCTGCTCGTCCAAGCCCGTGCACACGCCCGCAGAGTCGCTGTCTCAAGCCTAACCATCTACCGCACCCGCCCCGGGAACCGCGAGATGCTCCGCTGGTCGGCGGTCGCGTCGCGCCCGCCACGGGACATCGCAACAGTCATCCTAGAGCGAAGCAAGAAGGAGAGCATCCTGCACGATATCAACGAGTACCTACATCCGGCTACGCGCTGGTGGTACGCGAACCATGGGATCCCCTATCGGCGCGGGTATTTGTTCTCGGGCCCGCCGGGGACGGGGAAGACGAGTCTGGCGTCGGCGATTGCGGGCGTGTTTGGGCTGGATATCTATGTCTTGAGTTTGAAGGATCCAACGATGACGGAGCCGCATTTTATCAGGTTATTTTCGGAGGTGCCGACGAGGTGTGTGGTGTTGTTGGAGGATATGGATGGGGCGGGACTGAAGAGGGAGGAGACGGCAAATGTGAGGGAGCGTCGTGATCGTGATCGAGACCACAAGGAGAGAGGAGACAGTGACAGAGAGAAGGAGAGAGACAGAGACCGCGAGAGAGAACGAGACCGAGCGCTTCTAAACACCCTCTCCTCACAAACAGCACCAGCAATCTCACTCGCCGGCCTCCTGAACGCCATCGACGGCGTCGCCTCCCACGAAGGCCGCATCCTCATCATGACAACCAACAACCCGCAGGATCTCGACCGCGCGCTGATCCGCCCAGGCCGTGTAGACCTGCATATTCGGTTCGAGCTGCCGAGTCACGAGGAACTAAGGAGTTTGTTTCTGAGTATTTACCGTGATACACCCCTTGATGTGGGATCGTCTGAGTCGCCAGTTGAGACTGAGAAGGATAACGAGAAGACAGGAGTCGTGGAAAAGAAGGAAAACCTGCCGACAGGGGCCGAGCTGGAGAGTTTGGCGGATAGTTTCTCCAAGCGCATACCCCAAGGCAGATTCAGTGTCGCGGAGGTGCAGGGCTTCCTGTTGCGGTATAAGCGGCAGCCGCAGGAGGCGTGCAAGAAGGTCGGTGAGTGGGTGGAGGAGATGGAGGAGGCCAAGTCGATGGATGGGTAGTATGTGAATATATTGTTAACGATTTGATGATGATGATGATGATGATTATGAATATCAATATACCACGGAACTGTTCAGGTTGTCACCTGGAAGACCTGAAAACAGACGCCTGCACATCCCCCGGGTAAACCCATGCTATCACCATACCTATGCTCCTTGCTGCAAACATATCTATATATACCATACACTTATTCTCTCAGGTACATACGACCACAGGGTGTGGAGAACAGGGCTTCCCGTCCGCTCAGCCGTACTTAAGCCACCATTGTAAACGTGGTTAGAAGTTAAAAGAGCCTTGATCATGTTGCTGCTTTATGGGTGATAGACGCTAAATCGTGGGTGAGTATAGGTGAGTTGGGTGAGAACATGGTGAGAATATCACCCACTAGGGTGAGTGGGGGTGAGAAGGGTGAGCAGCAGGACAAGTGCGTTAGAGCACACGTGTGATTCTTTCAAGCTTAACATAAATACAAAGGGCTTTCCCAACTTCTATCCGATTATTTTTTTGTTGTTCTATCTTCCCCTACCCTACTCCTCACCACGTGACCATGGCCCTATCCATGGAAAAGAAGTTGGAACTGCTGATGAAAGCTGCGCAATCGCGTGGATTTACAGAAGAATACCAAAGAAATTTGGAAAGTAAGGAAAATGTCGTGAGCAGCAAAAAAAGATCCCCGGCGACTGACGAGGTGTATGAGCGCGCCATGAATAAATTCAAACTGTGAGAAAAACCTGTCCTAACCCCGTTAAGCTGATGCTAATCACTGTAATAAACTAGGTGGCTTCTATCAAGACATCTGCCTGAAGACAAATATTTTAAGCCTGATGACTCTCACCTTTCTATCCAAAGTCTTAAGCTGTTTGCTGAGAGCTATATTGCACTTCGCGAAGGCCCCTTGCCAAGCCAGCATTCTGTCTTGCAAAATCTTACTCGCTTCATGAGCGAATGGGAAAGACTAAAATTGATCACAATACCTAAGCAGTTCAAAAATGACGCATATAATGTTTGTTTTCCGTTTCATGTTCCCTTTATTATTGGACATCCATATTAACTGAATGGAAGTATATCAGGAATGAACTCACTCCCAAGTACGGACTGTGCACCAAACACAGAGAGAAGTTTCCTGTAACAATGTTGGATCTTGATATTCTTATTCAACATCTTTACAAGGGGGACACACATGACTATGTCCACGAACGCGGCCGTTTCCAACAAGCTTTGGGCCTGTCCCTATTCTCCTCCTCTGGAGCCCGAGCAGGCGCTATTGTGGAGTCTAGTTCCTACCGGGATACTAACGAGGCTCTATATTACCAGGTAATTGTCGCGTGGATTCTATATATTATCTGCTAACGTCCTCTCTGAAGCATCTTTCCTTGAATCTGAGATGGGACCATGGCCAGAAGATCAAATATTGGGTTACAATCCGTCCCGAATTTCTTAAGGGTCATCGTTATGATGATGAAACTCTTCTGTATGACTTTTTCTGAATTTTCCCACTGTCATTGATCGGCTATTAACAGGATACAGTCCGAAGAATTGGATCGGTGAACGAAAGATTCTTGGAAGAAATTTTGTTTTCTGGCTTATAGTATGTGGTATTGCGGACAAAGCCTTTAAGGGAATTCAAACCTTGGACGAGTTACTCGAAAAAAGGCCACCTAGGGGTCGCGATTCATGGACACTTGAATGGGCTGAGCACGCCCAAAGCTTGCCAGTGCTCCGGATGGTCACTGTGACTGGTCCACATTCTACTCGTGCTTTAACATTTTCTTCTTTGCGACATCACTACACTTCGCTGGCAGAAAGAGCCCATTTCCGCGATCGTTTGAGAGTTCACGGGATTAGGGCTGGTACTGCCAATGCCATTGACCGTAAGTAAATATGACACTATAATTGCTTCCTGGGAGATACTGAGAATTACCTAGCAAAGGCCTCAGAAGCTGCGCGCACGCAAGCGTTAGACCACGAGAATCCCAATACATTCTTTAAGTACCAGTCGACTCTGAAACAGATTGACATTGGTGCCTGCTTCTGGAACGAGGAGCAAGACAATGAATCACATGCAGTGGAGCAAAGTATGGCCCATCGCCGCGATACTAATTCGCCTTGCAAGCTGGACGCTGCTGCTGCAGCTGAAATAGAAAATGATCCCGAGATGCTTGAAATATACAAGAAGATTGACGAGCTCACCAGTAGGATTGCTGGTCGACCCCATGAGCACACACATCTAGCAGCTGAACGAGCTGTCTGGTACAACAAAGCCGCAAAAAAGCGGCGTGCTAAAAAACAAGAGTTTATTAAGACCTGGTGGAAAACGTGCTATGATGAATATATTTCAGGGAACAATTTTGAAGAGCGAGATCCCACAAACGTCTTTGATATATATCGCAAGTATATTCCAGAGCGAGACCGGCTGGATAAGAATCTTTTTACCGAAACCCCAATTCACAGTGATACTGGAAGACAATGCTTACAGGATATGCTATACCTTATCACCTCGGATGAACGGGTGGCATATTATCCTGGCGAATTGCCTGTTGATGGAAAGTGCTCAATCTGCCAGAGGGAAATGTCTAGGTTCGTTGCATTCTAATCGAAGGGGCGTGTACCTGCTAATATTTATAGTATGGATGTACAAACTCGTTCAAAACATATCCTTCAATGCAAGAGGAAGTCCTTGAACGCTGCACCATACCAGCAGAGGTATAAAAATGGGAAGCGGGCCCATCGAAGGGCAAAGAACTCATTTCTTGAATGGTGTTACTTATGTACAAAGTGGTTCCATACAGAAGAGGATTGGAAGGAACACTGCACTTCTCACTTATCTTCCTTGCAACCTCGTTGTGGACTTCTTACATTCCGCTTTACATTAGTGGCTCCCGGATTTTGCCCTTTCTGTTTGGGTGATTATACTAAGGACCCAGATGTACGATTTCAACAATGGCGGGTCAAAGCTACCCTTATAAGCCATATCAACGAACACTTAAACGCAGTCAACCCGGAGGTTGCGATAAGTTGCCCTCATCCTTGTTGTAAGAATAAGGTCTACAGTAGTAGTCTTAACCTGCGACAACATTTTTTCAACGTCCATTCGATCGAAGAACCTCGTCGAAACTGCACTTCAATCAAACGCAAATGGATACTCGATGAGGGTGATGGGGGATCAGAGAAGCCAAGTAAGGTTGTTAAGAAGAACTAAATAGTATGTGCATTACACTTTCAATATAACATCAGCTACTTAATAATTTCCTCTATGAAGCTCAGATAAATCTGTGAAATCCTTATTATGCGCGTTAAACTTGGGATTATGTCTGGATAGAAAATGCATCATTCTCTTTTTATAGCGAAGAAAAGTTTCCTTTCTGTTAGAAACCCGACATAACTCTTTTAGCCGTAACCCACTGTAGCATCAAAAGCCAATTCTGAGCTAAGCTTGCGCCATAGTTTCTGGCAGCTGCGATACTGTCGGCATTTATCGGTATATCTGGCTTTATTCTTATCGTGGAAGGACTGTAATTCCCCTCGATTAAATGCCGTCCATCAGATGCTTTTGCCGCAAAACCCCAGGCCCTGGATTCATTATCGTGAAAATAGATTTGCCATACAGACAGCTAACCTAATGAACCACATCTGCTACTAGAGTTGCTATGAGTACTCTTCACAAGCCAAGCGATGGCCCTCATTGGTTCTAGATTTTCTCTTATTACACGATATGGACCCACGCTCTGCCTTGCCATACCTAGACAAGTCCGCACCACACTTTAGACCTTGCCGTACCTGGATGGTCTCGCGGCATGGAATAGCATGAAAATTAAATTGTGTTTTTCTTAAGAAAGAAAAGAACAAGTGCTAGTAATTGCCGTCTCAGCTTTGGAATTGTTTAAATAGTACCATAGAACAACTGCCGAATTTATTCATACCAAAGAAGAGCACTAGATCCTGGTAGGGATACTTTGGTTTTGATAAGAGGCGAACGCAAGCATTGCTAACACCATTTTTATAGGACTACTTTTGAGACCTCTCGCAAAAGGCTTACCTGGGACAATTAAATGCGAAGTGACGTTAGCAGGAAGCGTCCTACAGTTCTAAAATCTGTTCGTGATGCCGTTCTTTCTTGAGGTTCGACGACAACATAACAAGACTCAGAATAAGACTGGGAAGCTTGCGGGAGTAATCATCGGCCCCGTACTTATCCTGGTTCTGATAATATGTATTATTCTCTGGATTTACACACGGAGACGTGCATCTTATCAAACTAAACGCTCTACGGGAACCTACAATAATGGGGAAGATGATACCGGTGATCTTGAAACCGGGACTAAAAGGACATAAATTTGGCTAGACCGTCTACTGTACATAATCTATTCTGACCATATTCAATGCCTTGCAACTTGCTACTGTGCCACAGAATATACTCTTCTTTATATACTGTACGATACTTCCTCAGCTTTAGTCTCTTATAATTGTTCAATTTTAGACGAGTAGACATTTCCCTCACACACTTAAGCTTATTTTTCTATCGCTTCTGGCCAGACTATTCACTTATCGCCTGCATAGTGTTCACTAGACCTCCTACTATCACTTACAGGTGCTTAATACTAAGATTTTGTCTTAGATGACATGACCTAAAGAACATGAATACCGAGAAGGGGACTAGATTTTAGCTAATCAATATTAGAATAAAATAATATTCCTTTTCCAAGTTGCTTGGCAGGAACCTCAGCTAGTCTTAGTCGGTGTAGGTTGAGGCTTGAGTAGACGGGCCGGCAAGGTGATAGAATCGAGGTGCAAACTACAGAAGATTCTGATCTTCCCGCTGAGTAGAAGATCCTGCCTGGAGCCCCGAAGATTGTCGTGGATAATGAAGTGAAGTTGGTTCAACAATAGTATGTATGTACTATAGAACCAAACTCTTCTAACAGATTACTAAGGCCGATTGAGGCAGATACTTAAGAGCCCCTTCAGGAAGCATAAGGACTGAACTTTCAAGGGAAAAAGCACAAGAAAGGAGGGGCAGGAGTGCATAGAAGAAGTTACGCTTGCTATATAAGAGGATCCGTCCCTTTCAAAACCCCGTCATGTTATTCTACTTTGATATCTCACACCATGTACAATTGTTCCATGCCATTATATTGTTCCCCATGTCCACATCTTGCGAAAAAGTGTTCTCTCCAGCTCGGGGTTCCTGTCGAGAAATTCAAGAAAACCAGGATCCTGCATCAACACCTCCACATTCCATACCATATATTCGCAGAGAATGTGCTGCAAGTTGTCCATGAATTCACTCTCCTCGAATACGAAACGAAATAGCTCCATGATATGCTTGATTTGATCAGGCCGCAAGACATGGGTGTCAAGTGCCTTAGTAATGTAATAAAGCGAGAGGCCACATAATGCTGGGGATTCCGACCTCGACGCATGACGGTAGATGCGGGCATGGCACATGTATATCTCGGAATAATCTTCTGTGGGACCAGTGGATGCGGGTTGAAACATAGGGCGCTTTTCCAAATACTTCTGGAGGATATTGTAGAAATGGGGTAAAATTTGAGGATGGAAGAGATTGCACGTGAGGCTGTCCCGGTTGAGAAGATGTTCTTTTAGATGATCGATATCCCCATCTCCTTCCAGTGGCGCAGGAATGACAGAATAATCCCCGGTATAAGCAAATTCGCAGCAGTACATGAAAGTTGTCTCATCCACATCCTGAAATTCAAGAGGTAGTTCTTTGGCTTCAGCTCCGAGATCATCAATCGTGTGCGGCTTGAGTAGCCTATTAAGTGCCATAACATGGACCTGGAAGGGCTTTCTGTGTGAGCCCACTAGGCAGGTTACAATATCGCTGCTAAAGAACCTAGGCACCGTCAGTATATGTGTTACCTTAAGTCACATCTAAGAATTACCCAGGGGTTGAACATGCCATCGCACTTAGTCTGTCCTTGTGCAAGACCTAATTATAGGTGAAGCGCGCTGTGAATGGTGATTCTAGCGAACGTAGATTGCGATTTTAAGGAGATTGGAAACAAAAGTAGAAGTTTTTAGACCCATAAGATTTGCTCTATATATAGAGTCCGCGGCTCGCGAACTGCTGGTTTGGCTGTTGCGGACCAGTTTGGTGTCATCCATTGCGAACCCGTTTGGAGTCGCGCACTCAACATAGATCTCTATTTTTTAAGTCCTACCTTTTTGTAGTACATAATATGTTTTCTTGCGATTTATGCAATAATATATAAGCATTTAACGCACGATATGAAGTCTAGGGCTAGAGTAGGAAAATATAAGACACAAAATAAATACAGAGAAGAATGTTTCACCCAGTACAAAGTGATTGAATCACTCTGCGCTTTGACCTGCTATTCCTTTGTAGAACATGCACTTCAGGTATGCCCTGAGTAGGTGGCTTTGACAATAGACCCGGGGATAAATGTGCTTGGAGCTTTATACTAGCTGACTTGGTAGAAGCCAGCTTTTATCTCCAAATCATGTTCCCGTCGCAGCCTCTCCAGCTTCACGAACTTGAATATAATGGTCAGAGCCAATGACAGTGATAGAGTTAACCCGGTTATGATTGTTGTCAAGAGCGCCATGATAGACCAGTCACCATTTTTTGCAGTATAGACGTTCACAAGAGTTGTGAGCAGACCAGCTAAACTATTCAGGCAAGTTGGTCTATACTTTTGTTAGCGGATTCTCTTTTTTCTGCTCTGGGTTGACTTGCATAAAGAGCCTGTTAATAAGCCAAATATAATTATCCTTACGCTCCCAAAAGAGCCAAACCACACCAGCTATCCCTAGGACCAAGAAGGAGCAAGCAATAGCCAATATTGGAGGGTTTTGAATTGAGGCAATGATAGCTTGGCCAGTTTCACTTTTGCTTAGATCACTACTCAAGGTATCTGCCTTCTGTAGAGACGTAAACGTCCCTGGGATTACCAGGTATCCAGCAAGGAGCACCCAGTTTGCTACGCTCGAGCCTATGTTGTAATACCATGGAATATAATCCAGATCGAGTAGCATATGCATATACTCTGTTCTAAGCGGTAGAGTATTGGCTCTAGGGATAGATGGGCATTCTTTGGGTGGGATTGGCTTCTGAAATGGTTCCATTGTGAAGGGTGACGTACGTTGCATCGGAAAAGAATAAGAAAAACGATTGCAGAGCGGAGTCTGAACTGGAGGGGCAGGGAATCCGCCTGATTTATATCTGCGGGATGGGTGGGCCCAGGCCAGGAAATTACTCCAAGCTACTCCGGGTGCCAGAATATTCAAGAAAAAAGATCTAATTCCTATAGAATATCCGCAGGTTCTATTTATGTCATAGAGCCTTTCTCTGCTGCGCAATTGAATAGAGCGTTGGCACAGGCCTGAGGCACCATGACGGTGCGCTCACCTGGAGAAACGGGTGCTAAAACCAATTAGCTACCTTCATCTGCCACATACAAAGGAATTTCATGCCTCAATAAGGGTTTCAGCTGTTGCAGTGGGGGGAACGCCGATAAAATCCTGCGCAAGTAATCGGACTGGGCCACAGACGCTGTC